>OZ029915.1:38465237-39065237 GCA_964023275.1 Norana najaformis | reverse complement strand
TGTCTCTGCAGGCTCTGTACATGCTGATGGCATTGTCCTTAGCACGTGATGAATTTCACTGGCTGTTACGACATGCAGACAATGTACCTCAGAGGAAAGCCAACACCAAGACTCACAACGAGGACTTTGTTGATCGGTATGTGCTACCTGGCATGTGGCAGACTGAAAGTTAATTCATGCAGCAAATTTTAATATAGTGGCTCTTCACATTTCTGCTTGGAAATGCTTCCAACCTGGTATTGGTGAAAGAGAATAGTTTTTATGTGTAAGAGATCCTACATGAACCGGTAGTGCTTAAGTGAATCTTGAAGTAAAGGTCACTTGAAAACTGATGTCCAGCTTTGAGATATGTAGGCCCTGGTTTCTTAGATGGTTGAGAAGAAAGTATTGCTGATTAATGACGTTAGTTACTCATGGTTGTGGATTTATTTTGGTTTTCAGTCAAATTGCTGAGTTGATGTTCCATGTTGAGGAGCTGCGTGGTGAGTGAAATGATGATTTCTTCTTAATTAATTAAAATGTTAGTTCATACATTTTTAAAGAATGATGGTAATAATAATTATAAGCAGTTCTGGATTTCATAAATTTTTAAAGAATAATGGTAATAATAATTATAGGCAGTTCTGGCTGTGTATTGGTACCTGTTAAGTTGGAAAAAGGATCCTATGATCCTAGGTGTGTGAGTGATGATAACAGCTTTTAGGACTCTGTTTTGAAATAATTGTATTAAAATGTTTTTGACATGCTTTTCAGATCTAGTGAAAAAGTATCACCAAGTTATGCAGCGCTACTATGTCCAATACTTGTCGGGGTCCGATGCATATGTGTTAAACCAGCTGATTCAGGTGAATCCATGAATCTTACAATTCCTATCTCAACTTCAAAGTAGAGAAGATTTGTGTATGTACCAGACTGGCTAGTAACACCATAAACATTCTGTGTTTGTATTGTGTATTTTTTTCATAAGCATTACATTTGTTATTGTTGAATCCATTTTCCATTTTTATGCATGAAATAAGCTACTGATGTATCATACATGTTATGCTTGTGTTAATTAATAACTGAGGCTTAATTTCTGACATGATATGACATTTTTTCTGCCATTAGGGTATTATCATGTTTAGACAGATTTCCTCGGCATATTGATTTTATGCTGCTCCTTTTGTTTTTAGGGACTAACACTTTGTCCAGAAGATGAGTCAGTTATACTGTCTTCATTCTACAGTTCAATTGCTAGCCTCAGTGTAAAACAAGGTCTGTTTTTGTTTAAAAGCGTTTTATGCATTGGTTTTCAGCAAGATGTCTGTAAACTGTGGTAAAAGTAATGACACTGCTGCTTAAAAACATGCCTTGATTTTGAAATGTTTTGGAATAGACTGGGAGGTATGATGGCAAAGTTGCTTTGGGCATTTTTACAGGGCAAGGGATTTACAGCAAATGAAATTGAGCAGAGATTAGATATAGTATTGAACACCTACGTGATTGCATGAATAAAGGTTGACATTTCTAAGAACTGATGTAAACATGAAATTCAGAGATTTTGTTTTTTGTCTGAACTTGGCGTTTTTTACTTAACACTTTACAGTTGGAGCTCTCCAGAAGTGTTGTGCATGGGGATATGATTTTTACAGAAACAATGGTCTTGAAATACAATGCATGTTATTTGGAGGAAGAATATATATTTATTAGCATAATTCAGAGGAATATTTATAACATGATTGTTTTACTCTAATGTGTTTGCTTAACAGTTGAGGAAAATGAACTGTTTGACTTTCGTGGATTAAGGATGGACTGGTTTCGTTTGCAGGTGAAATTTGTTTTAAGTTTTTTCTTAGTTATGCAAGAGCAGCAGATGCTCTTTCACCTTAAATCCCTGTTGCTGCAATAAAATATGTTATAAATGCAGATGGTAGAGGTGGACATAGTTTACTTACGATGAATATATTTAAGTTGAACTAAAGGAATTTGAAGAGAAAGCGAGTTTAGGCAGGAGGATTTTCTCCATTACCTTTAGCAATATTCTTTTGGATAGTCGGCAGCCATTACTCGGAAGAGAACCATATGATGTTAAAAATACAGAACAGAACAGTTTTCCTGCAAGTTACGAGTATATCATTTTCACTGCTTTGAATATTTAAATTTTAGAGAGTAGTTAAAGTTTTGAGCAAAAATTTCTTACCAGCATATTAAATATTTTATTATTTTCTCAAGTTTGTGAGCATGACAACACTTAGCACCTTTAAGCCTTGAAGAATTGAACTGTCTTTAGAATTTATCAATTATCTTAAAAATGGGTTGCAAATTTAAGTTTTGTGGTTAGTCAGTAATTCATATTTCTTTTGTTTGTAATGGATTACTAGAGAATGTTGACCAGTTGCAAACAAACGTTTATTTATGAAGTGTAATGGTTAGTGTGAGGGATTGTCTTGTTGTCAGGCATACACTAGCAGTACTAAGGTCAGCATTATAATAATTACAACTGAATATATTACTGTATTGTTTTACTTTGGCTGTTGTGACCATATCTGTGAACAGCGATATGTGTGCATTTCAGTGTGTTTAGCTTCAAGTGCACTATAGTCATTATTTCTGCTGTCATCATTGTAGTTGTATTTTACGTGAACCTCGACAGATCATTAGGATAATTGAAAGCCAGTGTATCGTAGAACTTACCACTTACTTTACAGCTCATGCCTTTTATGACTTTGTCTTCAGCACAATTACCTTTCTGCAATTCTGTTCATAGGAATCAGCCTATTTAACCTCTTAACCGCCGCGGGCCAGATATTCCGGCATGATGGCCCAGGCAGGCATTGTTGGGCTCCAGACATATCCAGCATGTGGTGGTTAAGAGGTTAAGTGTTATATGTATCTGTCATATGTTGGTCAGTGTAACTGGAGATTTATTTAGCATCTTTTGAGCATTTCAGAGACCGATTATTATGTGGTTAGTTCTTGATTGCAGTTACCAATAACTAACGTTGTTTTAACCAGCATCACTGTATCTTTTGTTAAAAATGTGTGTGGCACATCACCAGGAATCATTCAATTGCTGATTTACTGTCATGGTGACTTATTGCAATTGTTAACTTTTCAATATTTGGCTCAGTATCCAAAGCCAGAATCCTGAGCCTCAATTTAAATTAGCAACTTGTTTATGAGCCACATTTTCAGTAAATTACCTTACTTTACATTATGACTACTGGAATGACTTCAGTATGAATATCTTGTTCTTTTGCAACTTCGTATTGTGCTGTCTTGGAAAACATGTAATATATTCTGGCCCTCAGTACATATATATTATTTTGGTCGTCCTGATGAAAGTGATATTCTCAGAACGACTCAGTGGCCTCATAGTTAATGGTGTATCTTGTACAGCTGTTATAGGCATGCGGATGCAAGTGTGTTAAGTGTATAACATGTATTTGGCAGGCATGCTTTCCCAACAGAGTTTAGTACAGTGCTGTAGTAGTTAGTGGTACTGTAGATCCCCAGAGGCTCTGTATTTGTGTTTTGTGACTGTGAAATTATTGAATAATTGCTCTTTATTTGTTTATAATGCTGTTGATGCTTTTATTCTTAAATCATTTTCAGATTTCACACAGACTGCTTGGAAAGTTTTTTTTTTATCAAATCTGATTCACTATGCTCATGAAACGACCATCTTGCCTCATCACTGTTACTTAATAAATAGTTGGGTATATTTCTGGTTCCTGCAGGTGCACTGCTTTGGCTGCCTCTGCATAAAAGAACAAAGTACAAACTTTTGCTAAACAAGCATTTCTGTTTAGCTGACTGTGGCTTATTGCATAGTAGAGAGCTGTGCCAACCGTTTTCTGTTATTTTCCACAAACTTTCCGATAGGAGTATTATAACTTTATAGCAGAGAATACATGGTGAGTATTATTCATCATGTGCGCTGTGAGGAGGTTTAGACGAGAACTAATACTTGCTTTGCTTTAATTCTGTCAGAGGCTGAAAGTTATCTTGTTTGACAGTGGACTGCTGTTGGATTGGGAGCTGTTAGTTTGTTAATTTGGTGCTGGATAATTTTTTATGTTTCCTGTTACAGAACATCAAATTAAAGTACAATACATGACAATGCAAGAAGCCCTTGTAAACTGAGTTAAGAAATTTGAATGAAGTGACTGTGAATGAAGAACCATGGCAGTTTGTAATGCAGGGATCTGCTACTTATCTTTCTTTATTGCCTACATTTTTAGGCTGAAAAGGAGAATTTATTGTGTATGGGTTTCAGTAGAAAATAAGGGTTTTTATATTTTTATATTTAATTGATCACTGATCGTTTTATTGTGACCTGATGCACTGATCTGGTTGCTTAAACATTTTCTCTGATGTGGACCTTTTAACCAAACTTCCATTTGAAGCTAATAGGAATGGCTAATTAGAAGGTGAGGTGGTGTATGTGGGGCTTTTGTTTTTTACTCTAGGCTTACATGAGCATCAGTAGAGGAGGTTTGGTCCTGAAAGATCACCGAGACCTGGCTCGCCACATGAATACAGTCATCTTCCATGCAAAGATTGTTGATGCCATTGATGAACTTCTGAAGGAAACTTCAGACCTGTCAATTTACTGGTGGGAATTGCTTAGCTGTTGTAAACTTTATATCCAAAGTGTTACTGTTTTTCAGTGCAGTAGAGCCACATTAAACTGTGCTTTCCTGCCTCAAAGAATCCTTTCCTGATTTTTGTTGCTGTGGCTTTGACTGTAAAACAGTGACTATGCTGCTTGAAGCTGCTTTGTTGTTGCTACACTTGGTCATTTATAAAACACAAATGAGTAACATATTCCATTATAATTTCTGGTATGATTCAATGAAATTTTTTAAAAGTGGAAGTCAGATTGTTCAAGCAGACATAAGTTTCGCAACATTTGAAAAGTTCTTTTAGACAGAGAAGTTTTAATCTTGGTGTATGTTTTTTTATCTATTGTGTCCTAACTAGCATGGTTAATCGTTTCTAGTTTCTACACGTCGATGTTTGAGCACCAGTTCAAGCAGTGCATGGAATTTCCTGCTCAGCATCGCTACAGCATTGCCTTCCCACTCATCTGTGCCCATTTCATGGAGGCCACACATGAACTTTGCCCTGAAGAGGTCAGTTGTAGAACTTTTTTGTAGCAGATAGTCCAAGCTTCAGATCATTTAGAGGTCTATTCCTTGTGTATTCGTTCCAGTTATGGTAAATTATTCTTTAGTAATAATAAGTGCCTTGTCGTCTTTATCCTTCTTCATCTCCTTTTTTACCAGTTTATGTCTCTGTTGCTTTCTGCATGCTCCTCTTCCTCTGCTTCCTCCTTCTCCTGCTCCTCCTTCTGTGCCACCTCACCATCATCATTATCCTTGTCATCATCATCGTTGTCATCATCAGTGTTGTCATTGTCATTATCATCCTTGTTGTGACAGTCTTTAATCTTTTGTTTGTTCAGATGTGTATTTCTTTGGTTTGCATTTATTGTCTTTCTAGTCCATGTTTTTGTCATTCTTATTTGGTTAACAAATGACAAAAAAAATTCATGGTTAGTGTGTGTGTCTCTTTAATTTTAGAGACACACAATTGGAACGACAAGCATCCAGTATGCTCACTGGTTTCTGAAGGAGATGTCAGAAGAAGTGAACCAAGTGATAACTGCCATCTGTGAAGAGCAGTGCATGTTGGCTGACAAGGTCTCTCACCATGATTCTGTGCACTGGAAACAACAAGTGTTGATAGCATTTTATTTAAAGGCTTTGTTGGATAAAGACATCCTTAAAGCCTTTAGTTATTAAAAAGTTCTGAGCAGTACAGTTTTTTGACAAAGACAGAAGGAGTTTATGTGTCCTGTGCATATTCTAAGTTCTAAAATATGGTTAGAACAATGCCATTGAATTATTATCAATCTGTGGTTGATTCTAGTGTCACTGTTATTTTCTCATTTCTTTCCAGCTGTTACCAAAGAATTGTGCCAGTTTGATTGCCGTAAACGTAAACAAGAAAAAGACAAAGGCCAAAGTGCCTGTGGACAAAGAGAAGCCAGGAGATGAGAGCAAGCGCAAACATCGTGAGGAGTTCACGCGGTGAGCTTGGGAGATTTTAACACAGGAATCACCTGAATTGAGCTTTGTCTAAATATAGGATAAGTTCACGGAGAAATAAATAACTCAGGAACATGATGAACATGAGACGTGAATGTGTTAAATTCTTTTACTGAAAATTTGCAATATATTTGACTATTTAACTTAATTTAGACTTGAATTAAGGAGCTGAATGTTTGTTTAGGCTTGGTTTTAATCGACATTATGCATAATTTAACTTGCAAAGTTTGGATAGTTTGTTGGGTGCATTTGCTGAATGGTAAGCCTATGGTTTAGTTCTTTGCCATTGTTAGGATTAAAATGATCAGGTGATGTTTTTGTCTAATGACAGAATGGATAAGCTGCACATGGCACTGACTGAATTGTGCTTTGCCATCAACTACTGCAGCACCATAAATGTCTGGAAGCATGGCTTTGTTCCACGAGAGTTCTTCACACAGCATCTTGAAGCACGCTTTAACAAGTAGGACCTTCATACTGTGTCAGATTTAAGTGAGACTTGTGTGTTTTGTGAACATAACCGAAATGATATTTGCTGTTAAATGGACAGTATATGAATATAGATATAGATAGATATAGATGCATATAGAAATTGTACTGGATATTATTAGGGTGGTACATTATATTTTATTACATTACATTACTTTAGTGGTATTGTGTTTGTTATAGAGGTCAAGAATTTCCATGTTTCAGAACATTTCGTTTAACCATTTAACTAAATTGGCTCATCTTTGAGTAACTTGGTGATAGAATTAAAAATGACAGGATCACTCTTCTTCTCTTGCCCAGAACTAATACTTCTTCCAGTCCTCATTTTGGTAATAGAAATTAGTGTTGTTTTGCAGTTATGTGTGAAGCTATTGTTCTCTAAAATATGTTTTATTTCACTTGCATTTCAGTAGTTATGATGTTTGCCTCGGCCTCGAAATCGCTTTCTGTTGCAGTGTTTGATATGTCTGTGTAGTGATAATCTATATAAAATTTCAGGAACAGAATAAAATGTAATTAAATGCTGCTAGATGTAGCCACTAGTAAGGCATACTGGTAGCAATAGGTGAAGAGCTAAAAAAATTAACTAGCATAGTCCAAAATGAGCTTCTGTTTATTCTTAAGTCAACAATAATGATGACATGAGCCATCGTAATATGCATTGCTGTTGCCTTCTTCAAATTCTAAAACCTCCTTATTGTCAAAAGCAATTGTTTTGGAGAGCCTTGGATGAACAAATACTTTTATTTCTTGGACATGGCTGATGAATGAAAAAAGATTTGACTACAGAGAAGCAGCTGATGATGATCAAGAAGAGGATGTGACTATTTAATTTTAAATGGCTGGATGTAAATGTTTCCGCAAGTATTGTCCAAAGTTGAGTGCATAACTGTACAAAATCATTGGAAAACCCATTGAGAGAATTTTTTCCACTTGGATGTTTACTGCGACAGAGTTAATATAGCAGCCTCTTTGAAAATTTCTGTGAAGATGCTGCATTGACAGATGCACCTGTAGATAATAATTTCTGTTGTGCCTTATCAAGAAGACTCTTCTGATGCCCCATAATTGCACTCAACCAGTGGATACTGTGACTCTTGCTTTGCCCAATACCCAAACTGTGTTGTATTGGGCTTTTGGGCCTTTTTGGTTGCTGGTCCACAGCTTTGGAATTCGCTGCTAAGTTCTATTCATTTTGTCAATTGTTTGATGACATTCAGGTCTAAACTCAAGACTGTATGTTTCAACTTGCTTACCCACCATAGCCTAGCTTCTGGTTTCTCTGACCTGTCGGAATTTGACCCAGCTTCTCAAACGGATTATGATTTTGGATTGTGATTTTGACTTGAAGCGACCATTGGCGCTATAGAAGTCATTAGATTAGATTAAATTAGAAAACTAATCAGGTACTTCATGTGTCAACCATTTAACATTACAAGTAATGAATAGTCGATGCAGTGGACTAATGAAACAATAGAACCACTTTAGAGTTGATTTGTAATTGGTTTCAGAGCACTTGTTGGCATGATGATGTACAATCCAGAGACAAAGGATATTGCAAAGCCTTCTGAACTTTTGAACAGCATCAAAGCCATCATGAGTGTTCTACAAAGCCTAGAAAATTATGGTTGGTTTTCCATTCTCTGAAAGTCTGAATATTTGTAGTCTTTGTAGTATTGGCTGTGCAGTATATGGCAGTCGTTTATTGCCTTGGAATATACTGTGCTTTTGTATGTCTTCATTTTAGCTTCATTTGAAATCAACTCTTAATAGCAAGTGTTATAAGGTTCCACTTGATTCAGGAAAGAATCTAATGTTGGCTTAGTTCTGAGTTTCTGTGTCCGGTTTCAATTTTGTGCTAGGTTGCAAGATTTAATTTGCTCAGTGGTGCAGTGAAATGTTTAAACTGTTGTGCTTGTTGAATGGTAATCCAAAAATTCAGATAAGAAATTGCTTTGCTCTTGATGAAATTTGTACAGGAACTATTAGGAACATTTATGAAGAAAATTGTGAAATTGGTCATGGAATTAATAATTAATTGTTTGTATTGGTGTGCAATAATAGTTTTGCTGTTATTTTTGTTTTTTTCCAGTGCACATTGATATATCTAAAGTTTTCAACAGTGTTCTTCCACAGCAATCTCAACAAGCTGACAGTTTCAATGGCGATGCTACAATTTGTGGCAACTATACAACTTGGTAAGTACACTGGACCCTTACTCGAAAATTAGATTTGGGATTTACATGAAGTACCGCATTATAGCAAAGACCTTGTTAAACTGAAATGGTATTTTGCGACTTGATTAACCATTTTGGGTTATTACATGTATAATTTGTTGACAATTGCAGGTACTTGGATGTCCTGCTACGCAGAGTGAGCATGGGGCACGTTGTCTACTCTCCAAACTACAAAGCCTTTGTTAGTCTTGCTGCTGATCCTCAATTCTCTTTTCAGACGGAAGAATATGCCGATTTGACAGGTTGAACCAGAAGAAATTGCTTAGAGTTATTTAAATAATGTGGCATTCACTTTTTTGAATTTGTGTGGAGTTAAGTTTGTGTGATTTGAGATTATTTATTTTCTAAAGTAGAGAGAAATTGTTGTATTGCTTTTGGTTATTGTTCTTTAGCAGAACAAGTCAAATGCTTTGGGACCATGCGTTGAGTATTGATTGAGACAGATAATAAGCCATTTCTTACCTTACCTTGCCTTATCTTATCTTTTATGTTTCTTCTTTAAAAATACGTTATTTTGGAAATAGGGGGATTTGAGCGTAAAGCATTCATTTTAAAGAATTTTTTTGTAGCAGATCAAATATTATTGTCCATTTATGTGTTATTTGTAATGTTTTTTGTCTGTTTTTACTGGTTTGTTGTTATTGCTTTTATGATAAAATGTATCGCACTTTCTAATTATGCTAAAGTGTCAAGTGATGGTGTTGAACAGAACTTCAAGCTTTGGCTGAACTGATTGGACCATATGGGATGAAACATCTCAGTGAACGATTAATGAGACACATCTCCAGTCAGGTGGATGAACTGAAGGTAGGAAATGTGAAGAATGGTGTTATAAGTGAAGCAACACTATTCCTAGAACGATTTACTGCTGTTTTTACAGTAGCAGGTTTTGATTGTTGTCACATTTGCTCATTTGTTTGGATCATCTATCGAGAGATTCAGTAGCAGTTAATGGTGCACAGATTGTGATGGACTGTTTATTATGAACAGCTGGCTCAACTGCTGCACATTGGTTAGCACAGGGATTGTGACAGCTACTGCCTTCCAGATTTGTATGAATTTTATGGCTGTCCTGAAGCTGTTCAAAATTCTCTGTAACTCTCATCATATATCAGAATCGGCATCATTGTTATGCACATTTTCTTATCAGTTAGCAAAGACCCATAGATGCCTTTGTCTTGGTTCAGTACTGTGCATTGTCTGTCCTACTGCTTTTTTGAGATATGTAAGTTTGATTTACAGAGTGATAATCAGGTGCATTGGTTAAAACTCCATTCTTGTAGAAACTGGTGGTGCTAAACAAAGATGTTCTAACTCAGCTGAGATCAAGCTTTGACAAGCCTGAACAAATGAAAGAACTTCAAAAGAGATTAACCAGTAAAACTTATTTCCTAACTTACAATTGTATCAGGTTTGTTTTGTTAACTGCACAAGGTGCAGTTCACTTATACCACTCAGTTTAAAGACTGATGGTGTCACCTTATTCGGCTTCCTAGAGTATCTTCTATATGTTCTATATCTTCAGCTAAAACCAAAGACCCAGGCTGCATAAAAGAAGATAAGGAATCAGTAATTCTAGCATTGAATTCATTTTAATCAACACATCTTCATGATTCAACACTAAAAAGTAGAATTGCCTAAAATTCCTTGCTCAGTCGATGGACATACGGCATGTTAACAGATGCATTACTTACTTACTTACTTAGTATTTGGCCACAGTGGCAATCATATCACCCCTAGCCAGTTCACCTGGGACACTGTTGTAACAACTCTTGATCAACTGCAAAGTAACCTGGTGTAAGTCTGGCCCTGGGAGAAACAGAAAAGTAAACAAGATTGTTCTGGCTTATTGGATTACCAACCAGTGTGTGTAAAATGTGAAGTGTAGACCATATATTATGCCCAAAGCCATCACTAGCATCTGCTTTTGGTAAAATAAACATCCCAATTGAAACCTGCCAAGTCTACAGGCATCGACATAGCGACATAAAATCACAACTTAAGTGTCTGTAAAACTGATTACAAAATACAAATATGGCCATGTTGGCTTAAAATTACTTATTAGGTCAGGGTGAGTTACTTTTAAGATAAAAGTACTTGAATATAGCATCAAATCCACAGTTGTAATGAACTACTATGGCACTTGACACAGACTATATGGTTAATGCACAAAAAGCCCAGTTCATTATAATTTATGCTTGCATATATCATTTGCACAGTGTTATCTTATTTTACACCCTGCTTATGGACTACAAAACTGGCTTAAATTTCATAAGTCTGTTTGTTGCATGTGGCCTGTGCCTTGATGGCATTGATCGAAAGGAATTTCTTAGTGTACAATTTTCAAAATTGATATTTTTACGCAGAATAAATTCTGATTTGTTACATCATCGGCAGTTCTCTATGTTTGGTAGACTGTATATCTGTGAAATCATTTCTTCTTAGTCAGTCAGATACTCTTCATTGCACACTATCACTGACTCATGTGATCTGATTCTAAAACTAGCAGTGACCATGGAATAAGTATTTATTTAAAGAATTTTTTTGTATATAATATTAAACATTGTGATCTAGTGGCAGTTCTCAGATGCAATAGAAGGATTTGCTGTTGTACACTAGTGATTAAGTTTAGAGTTTGCCATTATAACATTTCTCTTGCTTGCAGATGACATTTTCTTGCTTCCAGGGAATGACAGTGTTATTCCAACAGACTGTATTAAAAATGATCTGCTTTCAACAAGCCTTAATTTTGGTTTCAGGTGCTGACAATGTTCTTCAACGAATGACAATAATTGGTGTCCTGCTGTCATTTCGTAGCTTGGCTCAAGAAGCGCTTTTAGATGTATGTGTTAGCTTCCAGTGAATTTTCTGTTTAAAAAAGTGTATTATCAGCCTTTTTCTGTGCAAAAGAGATATAAACTATTGGTGTAACAGAGTTTGGTGCTTATACACTGAGATGCAAACTGGAAGCTTTGTTATCTGTGAAACATTAAAAGCTACTTTTATATCTTTTAAACTATGTGCATTTTTGTATTTTGTAGTTAGTTAAAGTAATAAAGTCCCTGCCAGGGCAGAAATTTGTTTAGAGATTTTGCCTCCACTTACATCCCCAGCCAGCTCAGCTGTAGAGTACACTGAATGTACACTGTTGGTGGGACGATGAGACAGCAAGGGAGAGGACTGGCTCATATGCTGAGGCTAAGAATAATGAAATCGTTAACACTTCATGACTGCCTCTCGGATTAGCTTAAGGGACTGCTCTTCTTCTGTTCTAAAGTAATGAAATGGGATAGTGTACATGCAGCTCCTGACCATGTCATGGAAGTGTTCAATTTTGTAATGTAGCATATATAGGTACATGCTTTTTGCAGGTAGTTAATTGCGTAATTATAAGTGAGGTGATGGAAAGCTTGTCACTTTCATAACCTTAATTTATCCAAATTTAAATGTATTCAGGATAAATTGAATATAAATTCTGTTTAATGCAACACTACTGTTTATTGGTAAACACCTCTGCCTGAATCTTGTGTTCTGCTACAGGTTTTGGAGTTACGAATTCCATTTCTGTTGAGTTCAATAAAAGACTTTCAACAGCATATCCCTAATGGCCAGGACTCAATGGTACGTTGTATCATCCACAGTTTTCATTTGTTTTGTACTGCAGTCATGGTTTACTGCAAAGAAATGAAGTTTCTTTTAATTGTTTTACAACATGGCCTTAATAGTTATTCTGTAATGACTTAATCAGTGCTCTTGTTTTCATCATCCTATATTATTAAAAAGTATCAAATTTTTGTTAGGATCTGCTTTTAATAATTTTAACAGTAAACTAAATCTGAAAGTATGAAAGAGTCAAAAATACAGAGCTTGACTGGAAAGAAGAGGTTTATCTGGAAAGACCTGCTGACAGTTAAACCTGTCAGTATTTAATGATTTCTAATCACACATATATATATATATATATAAAATTTCATGTCTTCTTTTGTCTTGTCATGTTTTGCAATGCAGTTGGCTTCCATTCGCAGCCAGGTATTTGTAATTTTTTTGATTGTAGTTCTGATTTCAGATTTGTTCAGTGTGTTTGTATTATGTATATGTTTGTTTTTAAATTCATTCAGACCATCCCAAAAGCAGCACAGATTTGATTTGATTTGAGCAGTCTAACTTTTTGACTTTTTGTTGTATAATTTTGTTTTCATTTAAAACTTAATAGTTGAGTGCTTTCTGTTTGGATTGTATAATCTGGGTTACATTCTTATAATTTTTGAGTTTTATTTCAGTATTTGGTATTTTATCATTGCTTTATTCAACTATATGTTTTGTTACCAGGTCATATGTTGCTGTAGATATTATTATTGCATAGTTATTGAAGTCTATCGATTTCATTTGAATTTTAAACTGATGTTTTGGAAGAAATGAAAAGTTTGATTTTAGATTGTTTTGTGTTCCTTTGGAAGTCTTTAGCCTTTGACTTCGTTCTTGTCTCCCCATTTCTGGTCACTTGCCTTTTTGCCTTTCTTCTGCATAATACCACAGTAGGTTCATGTAAACTTCCTTTGCACTTCTTCCTGGAAGATTGGACATTTGTTTCTTTAGAATAATTACTGTCCTTGTGCAAATTATATTTATAAACTTACACTGCAGTTGATTATGGGCTGTTTGTATATCTTGCCTGCCTTAGATTGTCAATGAGATGGCATCTGCTGCTGGGTTGCCATGTGACATTGATCCAGCTCTTTGTGCTGCTCTAAGGGCACAGAAACCAGGTCAGTTGCCTGTGGGAAATAAAATTCTGATAGGTGTTTTGCCTTCTTCTTAAAACTAGATGCCATTTTATAAAGTTTTAAGTCAGAAAAAGATTCTGATGGATTTTTCTAATAAACGCTGTAGACTTTTAGAATTCAGTGAAGATGTGGTTGAGGAAATGTAACTGCTGGGCTTCTGAGAGTTACTGAAAAGGCTGTGTCTTGATACTTACATATATAAAAAGGCTGTGTCTTGATACGTACATATATAAAATATATAAAAATCACTCATGCTAATAATTAATGTGTGACGATTTTCCTTTTTGACATAAGATATTTGTTAGTGGAAAATCTTTTTTAGTAACTGTTGAAAAGTTGTGGATGCTTGATGGGGTCATTTAAACTGTGTTGTTCTGCAGAGGCTGGTGAAGATGAATACACCATTGCCTGTCTGTTGATGGTGTTTGTGGCTGTGGCAATACCTCGGCTGGCTCGCAGTGATGCAGCTAGTTTCAAAGCAGCCCTTG
Source organism: Norana najaformis (assembly GCA_964023275.1). Taxonomy (NCBI): domain Eukaryota; kingdom Metazoa; phylum Annelida; class Clitellata; order Crassiclitellata; family Hormogastridae; genus Norana; species Norana najaformis. The sequence goes on along the minus strand of OZ029915.1, from coordinate 39,051,144 downwards.
AAGGTGGTGGCACTTGACTCTTAATTTATTATTTACTCTGTAGTAATTAAAGTAATTATATTTTATGGTCCAGTTTCATAGCCAGTTTATTAATGACATTGCGATTTTTATCTGGATTTCTGTCAGATATGTAATTGTGATATATGACCTACTAATGTAATTGTCATTGAAATACTTCTCTACATAGCAAGTAAATAATGTCACAGTCACTGAAATACTTCTATGCATAGCAAGTAAATAATGTCACAGTCACTGAAATACTTCTATGCATAGCAAGTAAATAATGTCACAGTCATTGAAATACTTCTATGCATAGCAAATAATGTCATTGTCATTGAAATGCTTCTGTGCATAGCAAGTGACTGACTGATGACTTTATTATGCTTAGTTAACAAGTGTGACAATTGCTTGAATTGCAATCACTGGATGATATACGAGTGTACTCTCAATTTGTGCTCTGTATCCTACAACCACAAAGCAGTCGTAAATATTGATGTCCCAAATGTGTGATTCGAAAAGACAGTGTTTGTTTGTTTATTTTTAGGTCACACAAATAATGTTCATTGTTTGGCTAAGGCGATCAATTCTCTAGCTGGTGCTTTGTTTACTGTTCATGGCCATGGTGATGTTGAGATGAGACTAAAGGAGTTTCTGGCTGTAAGTTTTACTCTAACATCATCACCTCATTGGTGCCAATTTTTAAAAGTATTATTATTGATTATTATTTATTATTAATTAGTAACTTCTAACATGCCAGTGTCTAATGCACAAGGCAAGTAATGTAATGTAATCAAAAATTTATAAAGCGCCACTTCGAGGTAAACTCCTCAGAGGCGCTCCCGGCCCTACGACCCAGAAGAACTGGGAAATAAGAAGGTCTTCAAGTGCTTGCGGAAAAGAGGGGGAGATAGACTAAGAAGTTCCTGGCGTAGGTCATTAGGAAGCCCATTCTAAAAAGCGGGACCAACCACAGCAAAACTTCTGCGCTGGGCCGTAGCTGTTCGAACCGATGGGGCAAGCAAGTCACCCCGTACCCTCGAACGAAGTAGTCTACGGCCCGGAATGGAGGAGGCCAAAACACAGAGCCCCTTAAGATAAAATGGGGCGCAACCTGAGAGACAGTTACGTACAAGAACCAGGATTTTAAATTTTATACGCTCTTGGATAGGCAGCCAGTGAAGCTCCTCTGAAATGTAAGCAGAGATGTGGCCAAACTTAGGGATACCTCCGATCAGACGAGCAGCAGCGTGTAAAACAGATTAGTTGCGAGATGCAGGAGAGACTCAAGCCAGCAAAGACAGCATTGCCATAGTCAATCCTGGAACAAATAAACATTGACCAGAATGGTAGCAGCGTGGGTCGTAAGAGAGTGGCGGATAGTGCGCAGTTGACGCAGTTGGTGGAAACGCGTTCGACAGACATTATTCACATGCTCCTTCAGAGTAAGTTCCTGATCCAAAATTACTTCTAGATCACGGACTGAGGAAGAGAAGGAGATATCAGGGAAGAGCCTAAGTAGTCTGACCAGATCAATCTTAGAAAGCTGGGCGTGGCTGCCAAACCAGATAAACTGGGTCTTACCAGGGTTCAGGCGCAGACGGTTTGAGTTCAACCAGGCCTCAAGTGCTTCCGACGCCCGAAGCATTTGATGAACTAAGACGACAGATTCACCCGCTGGGCCATGAATATATGCCTGGGTGTCATCAGCATACTGGTGAGACATTACCCCGGTTGGAGACAGAATAAAGTAAGTAAGTATTACATTTGTTAACACTCCATATTTCATTGGCTGAGTGAGGAATCGTAGGTGTGGGTGGTCGGGTCACTGTGGTCAGACAACAAAAGCAGGAAGCTTCAAATAGATCCTAAGTCACTTTATGTTTACGATATATTGTTGTGAGTTATGTAAACAGGAAGACTATTCCGGATGGCTGGTGCAGAATTGCTGAATCCATTTGGGAGACTTCAGACCGATAGTTTCTGATGTCAGGGAGAGACAACTGGTTTTGTGTAGCTGATCACAGAGATCTGGATGGCTAGGTTTAGTATTACACTTGGCTATGTAATTGCTGTTGGTGATGTTACTTGCACTGATTTTTAATCATTTTGTTAGTTGGCATCTTCAAGTCTTCTTCGTCTTGGCCAAGAAACTGAAAAGGATGCCGTCAAGAATCGAGAATCTGTCTACCTGATTCTGGATGAGGTACTTCTTATCTGGACTCCGAATACTTGACCAAGTGTACTTGATAGTTTAAATGAGATGTACTGATGTTCCGCAAAGACCTGATTTTGTACTTTTAGTGCATCTTAGTTTATCCTATCGATTCTATAAACATCTATAGGACTTGTGTAATAACGCATGAGGTATCAATCGTTGGGTGCTGCTAAGCAAATCTGATGAGCAAACTATAATCTCAGTTCCTTTGGATTGAAGACCAGCATGGCAATCACTGCTTCCTAATCAAGAATTTGATTATGTAAGTTTGTTGTTACTATTCTCGTTGTAAACAATTCTGCATTCAAATCAACACATTGAATACGGTTAACAGAATTCTGGTAGATTGGCACAGTTTTTCTTCATTCTGTTGCTGCAGTTCATTATAATTCAGTTTACTTCCCCTAAAACTCTACTGCCTAATTAAGTGATTATTTGATGAAAACTTATTTAAGTTTGGTTTCTTCAGATTGTGCAGGAGTCACCGTTTTTGACGATGGACCTCTTGGAGTCCTGTTTTCCATATGCTCTCTTGCGTACCTCCTATCATCATGTCTACAAGAATATGCAAGAAGGTCCGGCATAAACTGTCGTTTCAGTGTTCCTAGAGATGTTTTCCAAAAGGCATTTTACAGGTATTGTTGTAAAGTGATTGTGTATCAGTGTTTATACCATATTTTAGGTTGACCTCAGCTACACAATCAGTACTGACTATACATTTTGCAATTTGTTAGACAAAAGTGGAACAGGTAATCATGGTTTACAGCTGTTTTGGGAAAGATTTTTAGATGTAAAAACAAAGTTAAAAGTTATAGCTATTTTTTCTTTATAGTTCAAATGCCTAATGCAATGAATATTGTATGGAGTTTGGAAAATGTGTGTATTTAAAAAAAATATTCCTGCTATTCCCTGATTGGTGCACCTCTTTGAGTTGTGGGCTTTCTGCAGAGTCAACTCCGGTTTGCTTTATCTGAATCTTTCTTTGTATCTTTGGTTTCCAGTTTTTTAACACTATTTAGATGTGTGTTTCGCGCTTTTGTCTTCACTGATACTGCTTTATCATACAAGTATTTGCAGGTTTCTAGTCTGCAGTCATCCGTACATTGAGAAATGCAATAAGTCTTTACATTAGAGAAGTCTTGCTGAAACCATGTTTAATATATAATTTGCAAAAAGAATTCTGAACATTCTGTCTAATGTTTGTTTTGTAATGATGCTATACTTCTTATGTTAGTAAGTAGCTATATATAAATAGATAATTTAGTTGTGTTGCATTTGTCTTAAGGTTAGAGTATTATGTTTTGCTAAAATTTTGATTTTTAGTATTGATTATGGTGGTAATTGCATGTAAAACAGCACTGCTTTATGCACGTGAAAGACAGAAATCATACGCACTCATCCATCTCTTGCATGATAACCTTATAACGTACAGTAGGAGTTCTTTAATTTAATGCTTCAGTTTGCGTTTAATTTACAGATTACACTTGTTAATTACTGTACAGTAGATTAGGTCAAATGGTACAAAATTTACATATTTATTTTGCGCTTAGCTTGTATCTGATAACTTTATAACAAAAACAATATGTGGACATTTGATGAAGAATACTTCGGTCTAGCTTAAAAGTGGCAGTACTGGTGACATAAGTCATTTTGTCTAGTACTGGATGTTTGATTTATTTGTTGTAATCATACGCATAAACTCGAGATTTCTAGAGCGCCTAACGAAAGCCAAGTCTTGGGAACCAGCTTATTCACAGGCGCTCAGTCAAAACAACAATCGACAGGCAGAAAAGATTCAGTTCCAAAAAGATCCAGGAGTCGGACGGGCAGACAATCAGATGAACATGGCAGATGGTGTTTCAGATTGGAGCAGAGAGAAAGAAAGAGAAGAGGAAGAATCAGGATAAGGTTTTTGGAAGAGTAATGTTTTCAGTTTTGAGTGAAAGACCAGCGCAGAAATTGCAAGAGGTGAGGTGTTGTCGAGTTCGTATGATGGGTCAGATAATTGTCGTAATTCTGGTGGGAGTTTATGCCAGAGGGGTGGAGCAGCTATGACTATGGAGCAATTTTCAAATTTTAAGGATGAGGTGATGGGGTGCAAAGAAGTGTTAGGACAGAAGAGGATTGGGTTGAATGGAATGGTTGGATTGTAAATAAATGATGAAAATAGGAGGGTGAGAAGACTGAATTGTGTTACAGGTAAGCAAAAGGACTTTATGTGTTCAGGTATATTAAGCCAATGAAGTTTTTAGAGAACAGGAAAGATGATAGTGTTTGGGAGTTTTGGTGACAGCACAAGCTAGAGCATTCTGGATAGCTTGAAGGTTGTTTATTTGAGTGGTATCTATATTGAGGAAAAGAGAATTGCAGTAGTCTAATTTTACCTGGACTACGAATGTAGCAATGGTAGATGCAGTTTTGAAGTCAAGCATAGGGTGAATTCTGCACAGATCACGGATATGCATAAACCAAGAGCAGGAAAGTTGGGTAATATGATCAGAAAAGCTGAGGTTTTGGTTGAATACTACATCTAAATTGCGGACAGGAGAGTCCAGGCTGCGGGAGATGGTCAGGAATTTTCTTGAGCTGGTCGCATAGGCCGAGAAATATGTGGGCTTGTAACCTAAGAAACTGAGGAGTAACATGTTGTCTACACTACGTTATGGGCTAGTTTATGCATATGCAGCATACAGCTTGCTGCTGCAACCAGGAAAATGAGGAAAGTTATGGCACCTGTCAAAGACTCGTCATTTACATCTAAGAAGATTATTTGTCTTTATATTGGTTTGGAATCTAGTGGATGATGGCCAGTGTAATTTAGTGGAAATTACACATTACAGAAGAGGTTTTGTTTTGACAATAATTGCTTATCAGTTTAAATCCTGCCATAAAACTGTTTGTGAAAGTTGCTGGCGTTTATTTGCACAACTCATTTTTGCCCCCGGTGGCAACTGGAGACTGGTGTTTAGGCCGGCATTTATTTGCTGTTTTGCTGCTATACTGCTTTGTTTACTCGAAGGCTTCCAATTTTAAATCAACATCATAGGCCTATATGTTTTCCTTTCTTATCATGAATATTACTAACTACACCGTCTACAACCATGAGTGCGTGTTCTTCCAGTATCTTCACCAGCGGATTGGCGCCAAAACGAGAATGGTTTTGTTAGAGCCCGGTGTTTAATAAAGGCCGACATTCTTTTGCATAAATTGGTTTTACACCCCGGCAGCTGTGTTTGATGGTATGGTTTTGCTCAACGTTAACAGCTTCTGTTAGATTTCGCTCGTAGTAGAACATTTAGAAAACCTCCTATCATCAAGGAACTAACCATTTGAACCACCAGCCGTTATGCTCATCAATGTTATTTGTAATTAAGGTATACTGGGAGACTTTCGACGAAATATAAAAGTGAAAACAGAAATACATATGCATGTTGCTTACGATTAACTCAAACTTTTCCTAACTGCTAAGATTCTTACTAATCTTGTAGAAGCGACAATCACCCAGCTGGAGTAAACAGCCCTCTATATGGAACTCTGGCAAGTGCTTCTGCAAGAAAACGGATTATCTTCTGATCAATCCACACTAAGATACATAATGTAAAAGAATTCTTTTAAACACTGGGTCCAAATTAAGCGCTTTATTGGGACTCAGCGTTAGCGTCGGTCAAAGGGAACAGTTTTCATGCTTTGATAAAAAGTGCATTCGAGCAATAGTTGTTCGCCTTAAGAACCAAGAACGCAAACAAAGAACACTGTAGTTGGATGGATATTTTGTTTAATAACATCTACGTTCGCCGTGAGCCTAATGGAGGTCTATGCTGTATAAATAGCAAGTTAATTCACAAAACTAAAGGTACCACAGCATATAGAATGAAACTAACATTCGTCGCATCGTTATAAAATATATATGTCACTTTATTTATGCTGTTCTTATGTGCTGCTGTGTAGGCTAGATTCTAGCGTGGACTAGTTGCTTTCTGGTCACTGGCCAAGTTTTAGAGGGAAGTGATGAAGACACAGAGTGCCGTGCATCCTATGCAACTATTTGTAGTTTCAGCGCAGATAACACTTGAAACTAGGCCTTATTTACATGATGAAACATTGTTAGGTCAAATGGACTGTTTCAGTTACAGGTTACTTCGAAACTGCTTTGCGAAAAGTTTATACATGTAACTTAGTAGGCCTAAGACCTATTCTGAGGCTTGGAATGCACTCAGGTCATTTCTGAAAGGCAAGCCTATTCTTGTTTCCGATGGTCGATACGCTAGAGCATCAGTATCTGCAAAATTTTCTCATATAAATGAACTATATATAAACTGTTAAAAAATCACCCTGACGTCATACAGGACGCATCTTTTGCAGGGAAACTTTAATTTTGGACTTCAAAACAATCCGCTGGATAGAAATTTACGATTTACTGTGCTGAGAAACACGGGGAGTAGAATCGGGTGACTTTATTTGGGTTTTAATCTTCTGTCGACGACAAGAGAAGGTGGAAACTCGAGTAATGCACGTGATTAACGACACCAGGCCGACGACTTCCTCTTTAGAATGATTATAACAGGGCTCCATCCGTCTTTTGTTCTCCTTTACGGGCGGACACGACAGCATCGCTGGTTGCAGCAGCTGCTGGCATCGCTTGTCATTGCAGCGGCGGCTGGCTTAGGCCCGACCGCAGTCTGGGCACAACACCTCGGCTCCGTCCGTCAGGAAGCCGCGGCCGACGAGTGATGTGGAACAGCGATAGCAGACGAAACAGTCGCTGTGCCAGTGACGATCGTCAAATGAAATAAACTTGGTTCCTCCCAGTCCTAGCACAGCAAACACACTAGAACGCTCTCTAAAACTGATAGTTTGCTTAGATTGTGTTTATGCTCCTGTCTCTTACCAGCCACGTGTCTGTCTGTCTCTTTCTTTCTTTCTCTCTGTCTCCCTCTCTTTTCCTCTCTCTCACCTCTCACAAACATAATTATATAGGCCTACACTATGAGTATATGTACACCTAGTTCTATACGTTTATATATCGATACTTTTCTTATAGGGAATAGGCCTATGTATTAGGCCTACACACTATAAGAAATGTTTCATAGAGTGATGTATACTACAAGAAGTGTTTATCGATGCATTAGAAATTGTGAAGATTCAGCACTACTTGTGGTGAATATATCGTATGCATATTCACCATAATATGTTTGCATAAGTAACCTATTTATGCATACATTACGTTGTAGACAAGCTTCAATACGCGTGCCGACTCTTTGCAGCATAAGCAGGACAACTTATTCTATAGACTAAGTTATTTTGTCTAGAGGTCGGACGACGCTAACGGACGCCTACAAACAATCCTTTTCCGCAGATCCTATCATGATTCCTCTTCTTCTCCTTATTAATCCTGCAGTGAGGCTGCAGATCCAGTTCCAAACACCACCCACCGTAGCCATCTGCCTGCCTGCCTGCCTGCCTGCCTGCCTGCCCGCCCGCCCGCCCGCCCGCCCGCCCGCCCGCCCGCCTGCCTGCCTGCCTGCCTGCCTCTTGGATCTTGACCTGGAACCGAACTAAAATTGTTTTGACTGAGCTGGCTCCTTCGACTTAGCTTTCGTTTGGCACTGTAGAAATCTCGAGTCTACGATTACGAATATGACACGGTCTGTTCTTTGAGGTAGGCCATGTCATGATGCTTGGCGATTACATGATATTCAACTGAAGGTCGTCACCTGTGATGGGTCTCGTGCATCTGCAACACTTCTTAGCAAACAGGTCTCCGAAGCAGTCTGCGCAGAAAGGCTTCTCATCACGAGACGTGAACTTCTCTCCTGCCAGCAGCCGGTTGCAGTGGGTGCACGTGAAGCACTCGCGATGCCAAGGCGTGTTCTTGTACGTTATGCCGCCTTTGTTTATCACCTATTAACAAAAGACAAAGACCATCACCAGAACCGCTCAGTCGTACACCTATATATACGTAGGCCCCATTATAGGCTACGCTTATATATAAGTCCCTATATATAGGACAGTCAAAGACAACAGGTCTCTTGATATATGTATATATACATATATGCATTTATGTTACGCTTGTGTTAAATGACCACATTACGCAGTTCTTTCTCGTAGGCCTAATCATTGTGTTATACATCACCATAAGCCTTTACATCAAGAATTTAGCGTTTGACAGAACTGAAGGCTCTACGTAGATCTGATTCAGTATAAAAGAAGTCGGAATAACTGTAGGATGGTTCTTACTCCGTTGCACTTCATGCATCGCTGAGCATAGTTTTCCTCGTAGCAAGCCACACAGACGACCTCCTGATCGCGAGGGATGAAACTCTTGTTTCCAATCGGCTGCTGACAGACCTTGCAGCAGAAGCACTGTTCATGCCACTGCTTTCCTTTGTACTCAAACTTCTTCATTCCTATGACACACACACATACAACATGTTCACACAGGCCTATATATGCGCACAGTCACTTAAATGACGCCTTTTCGTAGCCTCTCAAAAATCACTGCTTCTCAAACAGTAGGCATACTAGTAATATCTGCTAACCAGACGCCAGGACGCCTTTATAAAACTTTGTGAAAACCGAATACAGATTTGTAGATTTCAATCAGGTGCTCTTACCAACAGACTAAGTTAAAAGCCCTGGGCTGCATTCCTGCTCAAGAAACGAAAACATAGTGAACTGAAAATGAGTAATAAAGTGAAAATTAGTACTGAATTGAAATGGGTACCGAAATGAAAAGGAGTACTCTGGTTTTATGTTTGGTGGGGCCAGGCAGAGGTTAAGACAACGAAGTCGTTAATAATTAGACCCTATTAATTCCAATCTATAGGCATCTTGGTATCAGTTAGTTTAATGCACTTCTCTTTCGTTTTCTTCAAGCGAATCGAGTGTTCTAAATGCTTATTACACGTTGACTAGGACAAACTATTTATGTTAGCCCTATATCTTCGCCTCACTTACCAGGCTAATTTATAGTATTCGAAGCCCCAGTTGCAAGTACTGCATCAAAATCAAACACCGTATACACTTAGAGGTGAGCTACATTTCTCGTCCTTTCTTGCAGATCTCCACCCTGAATCGCTCACTCTATCGATTTGCGTTTTGCCGATGAAAAACTTCACAGTTTAACAGTGAATACACATTGCTAATTAATTAATTAATTAAGTGTAAATTAAAATGACGAAGAAGCCGACTGACCGGCCCGGAACAGTCCTCCACATCCGTCGCATCTCGCAGCAAAGTTGTTGTCATGGCAATCAGCGCAGTAGAGCTTTTCGTTTTTACTGGCAAACGGACGATCAACAAGGGACGTCTGGCAGTCAGAACACTTGAAGCACTTCTCATGCCAATGCCTGTCCTTATACGACAGATCCTGCAACCACCAAATCAATCAACTGAACGGTTTAATGATTGACAGTCAAGATATCACAACGAAGCGCTCTCATTGTGAATGCAATTACCCACTCTGCGACAAAACAATCAAACAACGTACACTAATGCACACAATCAATTAGTAAGGGATCAGTTTTTTTTGCAGTAAAAACACTTGAAGAAGTTTTCATGCCAATTCCTATCCTTATATCCTAACTTCCCTTCTTCCTCTTATCCCTCTTTCCGCTCCAATCCCAAGCATCACCCACCGTAGCTGCCACGCTGTCTCTATACCTGAATCTTGGATCTTTACCTAGAACCGAACACACTTGGCTATTGATTTTGTTTTTGACTGAGCGCCTGTGAATAAACTGGTACCCGTGACGTGGCTTTCGTTGGGCCATGTAGAAATCTCGGGATTACGATTGCGACAGATTGCGACAACCGAATCAAGGCACAGAATTTTTTTAAACCCAGAATCAATCAACTGATCGTGCAATCGATCAGGTGCCCATGCTGAAAGGATCCATATGTCGTTTGATATAATCAACAATAGATTTATATCAAAGTACTTGCAGAAACTATGGCTAAGATTGCAGCCCTGTTTTACAATGAAATGCCTAGTTTAACTTAAACGTGCAGTGATAATAAAACCTGTTTATATAGCACCAGTGTATTCCAGATTCAACTCCTCTTGAGTACTCTCGGCTGCATTGAACCTATTTGAAACGGGCCAAGGTTGCTGTGTCTATAACTTCGCGAAGTAGAAATAAAACACTGATCCTAAATGCAGCAGCGGAGCCGCACACGTTGTCAATGTTTGTCCCCAAACACGCTACAGTGGCGAACTAGAGGCTCTTCATCTCGTGTGTAATGATGCTTACAACTGTCTAATTATATTACAGACAGACAGACAGACAGACTGCCTCACCACTTCTAGTAATAAAAATTACTTTTGTCTGTATCATTCACTTTAACTCATCGAAGCAGCTGCAAACATCAATAGATTCGTAGTCCTTCTGAATCATACTTATACTCAGATCTCCTGTACTTTCCGCATTCTGTGACTTGTGTGGTGACTTGTCTGGTAGCTCACTGATTCACTGAAAATGCCACTGCGATGCGTTATCCGAGCCAAAAGTGCAGAGAATATAGTAGCCTAATTGCAAGGTGTTTTTAAGTGCAGATGCGTCGTTGAGCGTCCTACCTTAGAATCAGTGCCAATCGGGGCCCTGCAGTCCTCGCAGATGTTGGCAAACAACGACTCGTAGCACTTGATGCAGAAAGGCTTCTCGTCTCTCAGGATATAGCGATATCCAGTCAGGTTCAGGTTACAGTTGAAACAGGCGAAAATCGCCGCATCCCCATGCTGCTCCATTTCTTCAATCAGTGAAGCATAACAAGTCCAAAACAGTGGCTCACGTAAAATAGTACTGTAACGTGTGTCGACTGTATGTATGTATAGGATAATTATGTGTTAGCTGAATATTTGTATGACGCCATAGTAGGCTGCTCCACCTCTTCAATCAACTGCATAACAAGTCCAAAACGCAGTCTATCAAGTCTTTCATATTGTAACATGTAAAACTACACTTATCAATCACGAGCTATTGTATTTGGATAAATGAATTATGCTTCAATCACATAAATTCAAGATTAGCACCATTAGACCAGACCGCCCAACAGTTCCAACCGGCTCAGTTTCCATGTTACACTCTCAAAATTTGGAAAACACTGAAATATGATTCGTTACACGTTTGACATTGTACCAGACAGCCTGCTGTTCCAGTGTAAATCTTTCACCGCTTCTCTACAGATTTCCATTTTGTGAAGAGCAGAAGCATGGTTCATTGGTAGGCTAATGGTTAGAATTAGAGTTAAGGTAAGGTTATGTGTTATACGGCTCATTGTTAACTTTTGTAATAAGATTGATGTTAAGGTCACAAAATGAGGTTCACACTGCCTTTAACACAACTAATCATGATAAGAGACGGTCTAAGATGTTTGGTTATATCGTTGGACGAGGCTTGGAAGACTGGAGATGGATAGAAATGAATGGAGAGGCTCCCTTAGCCCGATGTGCATACCTATACCGGAAGGACTAAGTACTCTGTAAACCAACTGCAGATCTATAGATACCCTATCTTCCTGTAGGTAGCCTATATTCGTAGCCTGTAGCCTTTCACAACTAAAATGTCATCTGTCTGCTGATTATCTGTGATAATCATAGTGAAAGTACTGAATGATAAAGGCGACAGAGGTGACGAAATGACACTAGGCTATATAGTCATTATAAATATATTGCATTAATAGACCTACAGCAGACTGACTGGAATGAATTATGGCTATGATTGCTGATGCCGACGACAACGACGATGACGACGACAACTGCGATGCCAATGAGGGCGACGATGCTAATGATGATGATGATGATGATGACAATGATGATGATGATGACGATGATGACAACGACGACGACGATGACTTTTAAGTAGGAGAACTTATTTGAGTTACCTTATCATAGAATAGAAGTCGAAACAGGAGTCAGCCTCACACGCATGTATCGTCCCACCGAAGCCTAGGAACGACAAATATCGAGACCAAGAGATTATCTATCCCATCCACATCGACGGGGCTGCTGAAAACCAGCCTCGCAGCATCCAGTGCAGCAGTAGCAGCCTTGGCGGCAGTAGCAGACAAGACGCAGCAGTGCTGCTGCTGCTGCTGGGGTGTGGGCCTGGCTGAAGAGCGGGCGGCATCTTGTGGAAGCGGCGGCCCAGCCACCTGATAGATATCTCATCAAGTCGGCCAGGTTTCGCCTACGCCACGCTGCTGGTGTGTTTCGCCTCTAAATAATCCTCCTGTTCCAGTCAGCATCTCACATAGTAGTAGTAGCAGCAGCAGCAGCAGCAGCAGCTGGTCAGACAAATATAGGTCTATGTAGCCCTTACCTCTGTCGGCGGCTTCCCTCCTCTTTACCCTGTCTCAGTGTAACCGAAGCCATGGGCTCTTATTTGTTACTAAAAATAGCTGCACTTAGGAGTAAATACTAAATAATCGTAATCGTAATTGTAGCCTACACTCGAGAAATAGTTCGATGGAGTGGTAGGTTATTACAAGAGATGAAAGGGTTGTTCTAATGAGTTGGCTGTCGACAAACTTAGCAAGAAGACACGCAAGTGGTGTCCGTAAACCCGGCGGGGGATGGGCGAATGAGGGGTACGGCTCCCACTTCCTGTGACGTTCTTTGCCCTTATCGGGAGGCTACAAGTAACATGATCCCACCGCCTTTCCTTCGCTCTCGTCATCCTCTCTCTGCCATCTTTTATTGCATGCCACGTGCTGTCTGCTCAGATCAGCGACTGAGCGCCAACGGAGGAGGCTCTTAGATTCGAAACCTTAATCCCAAAGAATAAAAATCGGTCGTTAGCAAGGTCTTGATGGATCTTAAATCAACAACGTATGCCAGGCCTCAACCAGACAACTCCCGATCTCCGGTAGACCGCGTATAGCCCTACCGCACGGTCTTCCGGAAATTAATGCCCCTTGCTAGCAGCCTAACCGAACTAATAGGCCTACTGCTGCGTACATGCCGACTGCATACAATGAACACTTCTACATACTTGCCGAGTATTAGATATTAGCTTCAAGGAGCGGTCGATAAGAGCTCTTAGTTGCGGAGGTAAAGCAAGAATTTATCTCAGACCGTGGGTTTGTGCGTTGTCTGACAGCAGGCCTGTGATGAAGGTGCCTAGTGTGCATATGTATGTAAGAGAATGCACAGAATCATCCATCTTAGCACTCCCAGAACTATAAAAGTTAATTAGATTTTTTAAGCAGCCTTCTGTACGACGGGATTCATTAAGTGACGAGTATAAGATGTATTCTTCTGAGACCAGAAATAGGCCTACAAAGGACCTTCCCAGAATTTCAAATCGAAGGACCTAATGGAGGCACATGAATTTCGGACCATTTACGAATGAATTCAGCTTTGAACAACAAACAGCGAGCGAGAGAGTGTGGGCGGGAGGGCGGGCGGGTGACGAGTGAGTGAGGGAGTGAGAGTGAGTGTGTGTGAGAATGAGTCATTGAATGTTAGTGAGTGAGTGAGTGAGTGAGAGAGAGAGTGAGTGAGTATTGTATCTAACTTATTAGACCTATTATCAGTTTTATGTTAACTTATTGCCAACTGCGTAAATCTTTCAAAATAACGGAATAAATACATACAGCTATTTACGCTGAAAAAACCTTTATAAGCAAACTGGTCAAAATTATACAATCGCATGAGTAGTCTAATAGGCCTCTAGACCACGTGGCTTATGTTACACATTCATTTGTGTGCTTTAATTAGCTGTCAAGATAAGATTTTTGTACAGGCCTAACAGCCACGGTGTATATGCTGCTGACATTGCTAATTAGTGAAAGATTCAATAAACAACATTAATCTGCTGAAAATGCATATAACCAAGCTCATATAACCAGCTTAGGCCGCGCTTTTATGAGGTATTTAAAAGGCGTAAAAGTAAGTGTCTAGCTAACCAACTAACTCATAAATAGGCTTAGGCCTATGCTGGAATGATGGATCCTATAGGACTGTCATAAGAATGTATAGGGCCTACCCAGCATTCAGAACTAATAAAACCAGCAAAGGTTTTCTGTGTATTTTTCAGAAAATGAGATGCCATAAATTAGATTGCACGCTTGAAAGCCCCCCACAGCTAGTCTTTAAAGCTGAATAAGACTGCAAGAGCAATCATCAGAAACTAAAATAACGCAAGGCATCAATATTAGCGCATTATTCGGCCTAGGCATTAGGCCTATCATTTTTACAGCTGTGTCATATCCGATAACAAAGCATTTCATGGCGTTTAGAAAAGGTGCATGTCTCTCAGACGCTCTCTGTGTTCCTGCCAACCTCCCTGTCTCCATCTGCTTCAAATCATCCGCTAAAGCTTTTACTTCTGAGTTGGAGTATGTGCAGACCTACTTGTTTATATGTGTGCATGCAAATATTACATAAATAAAATATTAATTTCTAGTCACATTTCTATTATTTTCCAGTTATATTGCTTTTAATTTAATTTAAATTTACATTAGTGACATGTGTTAGGTAATACGCTGGAGATTACCTACACGTTTGTTTTTGTTGGGAACGTTGAATAATAATTTACGTTATTACATTTTGAACGTCTCAGTAACGTTGCGGAACGAAAGTTTTCATAACTAATTGTAATAAACTAATTGTAAAAGTACGATTCGTTTGCACATAGATCGACTGTATTTTTTGTAGCAGGTGAACATCTTCTCTTCAAACAACCGACGACGTCTCTCCTGTCGTTGCTGAGCTTCTTCTTTCAACCTGCTGTATCCGTCCGTCATCGCCCAATCGTAGCCTAACCGTTGGTTTACGCACCTTTCCGCAACGTAAATGAAACGTTTGTGATTATGTGGTTAAATGAATCATCTTTACGTTAACAAGGCTTGTATTTAGGCGTTACTAGGACTATGTTCACCTGGTGAAGTATGATGACCAAGTGAACATAGTAACGCCTAAATACAAGTCTACTAAGATGTAAGTGTACACTGTTTTATATAGCGGCAGTACAACCTCGACCCTGCTCATTTTCAATGAATTGATCGGGTGAGATCCTTCACCACCGCTGCCCGTTTTAATGGGCGCCACGCCATCTCAGAGGAGGCTCGAACCCATACCTTCCACGTTTCAAGCCCAGCGCTGTGCCTTTCAAACTCGATGAGTTTTCAGTGATTCAGAAGACTTCATGCGTTAGAGCCACATGCTGCGCTAGTCTATGAGGTGCCTCACTGTTTATCAACGGGAATTTCTTCACAGCTCTATTACCGGCTATTTCTTTTAACTGAATTCTGTTTTTGTTAAATACTTTACTTATTTTTACGCAATAACCCACTTGCTCGATTTCTACTTGCTCGCTCATTCACTTAGGCCGACATGCAACTCGCTCTTCCTGGAATGCCTGGACTTTACGGATTAGATTATACTCAACACTGAGCGACATTTGCGCGTATTAGGTCTTACACTGGACACATGATACCTTTGTGCTCCACTTTGGTCTGTCGAACTCGTAACAAGTGGCCCAGCCACGGTCGGTCTTATTCTTTTCGCGGCCCTGTTCGACCCAAAGAGGTCTGACTTTTGGATCTTGACCTGGAACCGAACCTTTTGCCTATCGATTTTGTTTTGACTGAGCGCCTGTGAATAAGCTGGTCCCCGCGGCGGGGCTTTCGTTGGGCGCTGAAGAAATCTCGGAATTACGATTACGAGGTAATAGAAGAATGATTCGATCCTAAATGGTCGGCCTCATCCTTTTCTTCCATTATCGCTCTTCTATCTCCATAAGTTATGTCACTTAGGTCAATTCATCTAAATAATTACTAATTTAAGTAAACAATCGTGATTTCGAGCCTTTTAAGCGTGGTGCATCAGGTTTTCTCAGTTGTTCCGTCAGCGTTAATTTCCATGGGTGGGGACTGGGAGAGGTTAATGGATAGTGAGTTCTGGCTATTGTGGGCTGCAGCCGTCATTATCAGTGTAAGAAAAAATCGCGGTCAAAAATTCCCCTAAAAACTTGGCAGCCCTGTTCGGCTGAACGCTTGTATGAGTAAGACCGGCCCCCTCCCCGTCCTGCTGCAGTACATGTATGTAGTAACTCGTCCCATCCCGTCGTTGTTCTGGTCCATCGGAAAAGGCCTGACCTTTGGTTGAGCTCAATGGCTGCTTTTCGTGTTCTTTATTTCTTCCCACTCCTCTGGGAGACTGTCTTCAATCTGCTTAAGATTTCAACATTCCATAAGTTAATTTTGGAGACAGTTCTTTTGCTGGCTGGACAACAAACTGGTCACATTATTGTTGTGGCTATTATGATTACTTTTATAGAAAAAGATGTAGTCTGCTGCATTAACAACAAAATAGATTGATTAATACAGTATTATATGAAGAAAATGTAAGAAGGAAAATATTAGGAACATGTATATGCTAACGAAAGCATTTTACGTTAAATTAACTCTTATACCCCACACAAGTAACAAGGATAAAGACTGAACACACTTTTAGAGTGAGAATTTACAAATCCGTGTTGACAATGTAAAATACAGTTTATTCAGAGCCCAATGCAAAATAAAACTATAAAGCTTACAAAATGAATGCAAACACTGTTGTGCAGCTACTGTAGGAAACCCATTCTACTCCACCAAAACAACAAAGGCACAGACTAGCACAAATCACAACCACAGCATTCAACAATTAATCTGAAATGCAGTCAAAACTAAACAAAATATCACTCACCCAAACTACTCTTCTTACCACAACTTTAACAAAAACACAGCAGCAAAAACACTTTATAAACATATCGTCACAAACATACACCAGCAGCAACATCTCTTCCCCATCACAGTTTGTATTTCATATTAGTCACGTTTACTGCAAAAATAACTTGAAGATGCAATTAAAATACATTTAGCACTGTACTGGAAAAAATGCCTTCCATCCTAAATCTTAAATCATCATATGCACACCTTAACAAATGCTTTTTGTTGGAAAAGACCACTTACTTCTGTAATAAAGATTTCCAATAACCTTTCCAAGATACAAAAGTCCTTTCTGATAACATTGAGTGCAAAGTCAGTCAAGAATATTATGCACATTGAATGTAAGTCATATCTCCTGGGAACTTAAACTAGTTTTCATCAGTGTGAAAACAGTCTTCATTACACTGCGTCACATTCCCTTATACTGCTTCCATAGTAGCTAGCAGTTGATTTTAAAAACTGACTAGCCATTCCTTTGTTAGATTCATCAGTGTGTGATTTATCCCAAACAGGAAGCAAAGCAGTTCTTTACAGCATCTCTGAAATAAAAGCAGAAACTCATAAACACATAAGCAACATTCCAAATGTTGAAGCATCACAAAGATGGAAAGGCAACTCACCTTTCACATATATTGCACTTTTTAGTTACATCTCCCTCAAGCCACTGAACATTATTTCCACAAGCTTTTGTAGCACTATTATAATTCTTTGTGTACAACATGCACACAGACATTCAACCACAGTCACCAACCATAGGAGATGTAATGACGTAAAGGTACACAAACACATTATTTTTTCACCAGCCTCACACAAAATGGTATAATTCTGTTGACACTTCACCGAGTTCACATTAGCTATAACTAATTTTGTCCATGCAAAGAAAATAAAAGGCTCTTGATCAATCATATAAACACAAAAAAAGTGAGAAAATTACTGTTATTATGTGTCACAATTCTTCGACCTAACTTTATCAGTAAGTTCCTGCAGTAAAAACATACTGATTAATGTAAACATGTTATAACTTCGTTACTGAACAACCTGTGTTTCATCATTTCATTGATTATAATATTTAATGAACACTATGAATGTTATTCATGCAAATATGAACTGACACCTTAGAGACTACTAGTTAGCACTTATAGATAAAGTGGCATACCTTGCGAATGGTATGTATGATAGCCCATACCATGTCATAGCTAGGAACTGCAGAATACAGAAGAGTATGGCCAGGCCAGGTATCTTCCACTAAAACATCAAACCACAAATGGCATTGTAAATTTCATCAATCATTTGCAAAACAAAATGTCAAAAGAACTTAGAGGCACTGGCAATACTGAAAGATACATTAAGACAACAATTCAGCACTGTGCACTTCTGCAATCAATGCGATGAAGTACAAAGCCTACTTGTGTAATAAAATGCTAATTTGTACAATTAAATCATTTTTATTACGAAAATCAATATCTAACCCCTTAATAAAATGTACCTACACCTAAAAAACAAAACTATTATCAAAATGCCAACTATCATTACCAGTGATTGAAGTTACCACATGGTGTTTGGGCTTGACTACCAAGGTACCTGCTGATTCACAAAGAAACTTTTCAAAAGCAATTTGGCAGTGTCAGATCTTGACTGAATCTATGCAAATGGCTGTGATTTCAGAAAGCAAGATTGCTTTGAAGTGACCATCAACAGCATTGAGCTTCACATACAGTTATGCACAGTAATATGTTGTGCCATGCATAAACAGACAGACTAATGTTATTATGCAAAAACAGACTAACCCATAAAGCAGCACAAAGAGTGAGACACAGACAGATCTGAAATTGAAAACAATTCACTGTTAGATTAGCAGACCAGTAAAACACAAGCCAGTATGATGAACATGATTCCACTTATAATCGCTCTGTTTTCGTTACTACATTTAGTAAAACCGACGTTATTAAATAAAATTACCTTGGCAAAAAACCCTAGTAAAGACCAACAGAAGTAATAAAATAGAATATGCTTGTCTGTCACTAGGCTACAAGTGTCGAATCTGTTAAAAGTATTAGGCTACATTTTATCCAGTGTCCCAAAAACACTGACCAAGTAGCTCTTCTATACCAGTGAAGGAAGTGTGATTATAATATGCAAGCTTACATATCAACGCAAAACAAATGAAGTTATTCCATTATATATGTTGCTTCTCTTCTGATGAATGGCATCAGATAAAAAATAATGTGCAGGCAAGCACTAGATGAAAATGACAGAAGGATCAAGATCCGTGTTGGAAGAGGTCGTACCATAGATTCTGAGAATAAAAGGCATCATGACCAGCAAAGTGATGCTGATAAGAATGCATGGAACATCTAAGTTTCTATTGCTTGCAAGAAAATCTACACCTGTCTGTGACAATAACTACAGTTTACGATAGCCTTGAAACTAACACTATTATTGACTTCTTTCTGTTTATGCCAAGGTGCATTCTTTTCTATAGTGCATCATATGGATAAGATTTGCAATTGTAATTGGACATTTATATAGCACCAGTTCAAGAGAAACTAATCAGAAGCACTCTCTGTGTTAGCCAAAATGTTAAATATCATCAAGAACAAAATGTTCACCAGTAGCAAGATTGCATACATATGCCAAGCCTAACCAATGGGTTCCCATCTAGAGTTGACAAATGACACTATGTTCAGAGTTAGTGGCCCAAGCAGAGTCAAATCTAGAATGTCCATGGTACACGACAACACCACTGTTCTCTCTAAGCTGCACGCGTAGACAACTTTTGAGGATAGTGTGCACAATTATTTTCTGTTAGCACACAACTTTGTGATTGTTCATGTTGTTTCAAAGTTAAATTTAGCTCACTGTTACAGCAGTGGCATATTTAAACTGAAACAGACGGTTAAAGTTTTCATTCCTCATGCTGTAAAACCATACAGCATGTCAGCTAGCCTACAGGCTGTGAACTATCCTCCAAGACAATCGAACATTACAGAACTAAGTTTAATTAGTGCTCATTCTTTTTATACAATGCAATTTTATCGGTTTTTAGTTTAGATCTAATAGATGTGCAATCTTCCATAAATTACAGTGCATGTCCCAAACGTTACTGCATGGAAAGCAACAACATTACGAGGGATACTGGATAACACCACCATCTAGTATGATTACTCATAGATGGTAGAAGACACATCATCCAGCCATCCAGTTATGAAATTAATAACTTTCCAAAATTAATTAATTTGAATACTTACTAAAACTATTGATGTGGCAATTAGCCGTGTTTCAGCAAACATTCGTTTCAGCTGACCACAAGGCCCCATAAGAAAACATGTACTGGACACAAAACAATCAACAAGATTAGCATCATATTAGCAGACTCACTATTTTACTCTGGCTTTTGCATAGCTTCAATTTGGCCTTCCAGTGAACATGCATCCGTGCCTCAGATTCAGAGTTACTGAATTTGTGCACAATGAAAGTGCTTTGAATAAATAAATAAATACAAGGGTGTTTATGTGTAATTTGACAGAAACAAGATTATTCCAACATTTTTAAAATAAAGACTGTCACACTGAGTCAGAAAATTTTTTGAATCTTGTGATAATACTTGTGTGATAGAAACCCTGGTAAAGCTTAGGGAAACCGTCTTACTGCAGGCAAATACGAGATTTTAAGCTCAGATTTAACAGCAACAATTGCAATACAGAATCACAACAGTTTCATCAGACACCATATAAGCTTTTATAAACTTAGCAATCATCCTGTAACTACAACATGATGCAAAGGTTTCTGTTTTCGAAGCTCTAATAGCTTTCATCACTCGTAGAAATCAAAACCAAACCTCAACAGAGCTGCAACATTTCCAAATGTGTAGAAGACTGCAAAGAGAGTAAGACCACCACCAGGCAGAAACAGGAAGAATGTTGACTGAAAAATTAAACAACAATCCAGATTTTATTCATAAATGCATCATATCCTTAATGTAAAACCAAATAAATGAAGCTGAATGCATGCATGTATGTATTTATGTAAGTTTTAAAAGTATGATATTTATTGAGTTACTTCAGTTACTTAGTCTCTCTCCTACCCAGTCTCGCAATCGAATGAAATCCTTTTTGTTTGTTCAAGTCGGGAGCGCCACTGTTTCCTAAGTGGCGCTTTATAAATGTTCGTTTACAATTACAAAAATTACAATTGATGACACCCAGTGGCTCTCATCTGGTGCAGTACTGGGTTTTGGCTTGGTAAGTCCATCGGTTGATGCCTAGTGCATGAGACACTGGAGAAACTGAAACTACTAATTACAATTACAAGTCAACATTGAGGTTTCATGGCTAGACAATAAATTGGCAACATCTTATGATCCACCAGGAACAGAATCCTTGATGCAGAGGTCGAAGGTCACCTTAGCATCAGCAATCAGCTGCCCTGACACTAAATGTTAAGTAAATGTCAGTCATAAGATACAGTATAATCTATAAAAAAAATGCTTTTATTAAATAGATAACAAAAGTATGATAAAAGAGCCACAGATATCTTTATAAAATTGTACAAAAAGTCAAGCAGAAAGTGAGCTATGCTACAGAAGTTCCACGTGCAACATTAAAAAAATCAATGAAAACTATTAACACAAATTAGGACATCAGAATAGTCCTACCAGCAGTGAAGAAACGACGCCAATGGCAAAGCAAATGATGAAGCCTTTTAAGCGTGTTGACCAACTCAAACTTGATGCATCAGATACCTAAACATTAATCACACCTCTTGACACAGGTATAGCTCATACAATGTATCTAAAATGTCACAAGTACCAGAAAAAGAAACCAATGTGTCAAGCAACTAAAACCAGACATTACCTACACTAGTAAATGTTATCAATCACTGGGAATTGCTGTTTTACTTGCAGTAGATTGGTTGGATAATAGATACAACCCAACTAGAAACCACGATGTATATTTCTATGGTGTCTAGTTATCCTTTAAAGGACAGAACATTAAACACCATGACCATATAAAAGTGATTAACAGGAAGCTGCATTCATTCTGTAACTCAAAAAGTGCACCTCTTTCTGTGAACTGAACAAGAAGTTGTGTTGGTGGAAAGAATTCAATATGCAGGATGTGAGGATCAAATACAAGCTTCAAAGAGGAGCAGAAGCCAATGTGATGTTTGCTGACACGATCTTAGTGAAAATGCACTTGTTCTTCATTCCCCCAGCATTGTGTTAACATCGTACAGCAATGCTGCGATGAAACAGCTTGGTATTTCGACCTTGGGATGAAGCAATCAAGGTGAGACTCATCTGCATCAAAGAACACCAAGCAAGCACTCTTCTTGGAATTCCAACTTGTACGACGCTTCACATTTTGACATGTGTTGATGGACTCAAACAAGACTCAGCCAACAATCTCGTGAAGACTAAGCATAAGTGTGGCGACTGAATTACGTATAGGGCCTAAAGTTTCAAACGAAGTCTTTGGGCGACGTCTTGTGAACACAAAAAAAAATTCTTCGACACGTCGGAAAATTACTTGATTTAATTCATCTTATTTCAATGCATATTTCTGACCCTAGTGTATCATTTCAAGTCTGTCGAAAATACATATTTTTAAGTCAGCCGAATATGCTTACGCGTTTCGCAGATATGTTTCTGTTTCTGCCGCTGGGTTTCCCGACGTGTCCGCTGTGGCATATGTCACAGCGACGCTGCCTCAACCAAGACGCACTCTGTACGAGAGATTACACAAAAACATACCTGTGTAATTATTCCTTGTTCTTCGTCGTCATTATCTTGCCCACTAAGCACCTTTTTCAATTTATCCATCTTACAGCAGATATTAAAGAAACCAAATTGAAATAAATAAACACGCTTTTAGAAACTATTTACATCACACGCTAATGCGGAGCAGGTGGTGACTTCCGGTATAGTTAGTTAGCGCTATAAAACTTTGAACGCCGACGTTTCATAATCACAACTTCGCCACTGCCTTGTTTGGGGTAGTGCCAGTCCCAAGCTTGGATAAAGGAGGAGGGCTACGGCAATGGCCTTTGATGCCATAAGCTGTCGTTAAACTGAGAAACTACTACTATTTTCATAATCACAATCGTAAACTTGAGATTTCTACAGCGTCCAATAAAACGTAAGTCGCGGGAACTAGCTTATTCACAGGCGGTCAGTCGAAACAAAATCGATAGGCAAGAAGGCTTCGGTTCCAGGTCAAGATTCAAGAGTCCGCACTGTTGTACAAAAAACTCACTAAAATTAGTATACAGCTTCGATTTTTAAATATTTTAAACAAAATACTTTATTGCTTAAGCCTAGTTAGCATCTGAATAAATAGGTCCATCCAGAAGACTGAATCGTAATCTAGAGATTTCTAAAGCGCCCAACGAAAGCTAAGTCGCGGAAACCAGCTTATTATTATTATGATATGGTATACAGAGTACTCAATGAAATACAATACAACTTATATTTATAACGGTACTCAATACAATACAATACAACTTATATTTATAACGGTACTCAATACAATACAATACAACTTATATTTATAACGCGCCTTAATAAAACAGTGTCTTACTCAAAGGACGCATTACAACATAATAATTAGTTATAGTACTGAGAGAATAAATTAGTCTTAAGTTTTAATTTAAAAGTATTTATTGAAGAGCATCTTCGAATAGATTCAGATAGAGTTCCACTCAGTTGGACCAGCTTCTGGATCTTGATCTTGACTTGAAACCGAACCCTTTGTGGTTTTGTTTTGTCTGAAAGCCTGTGAATAAACTGGTTCCCGCAATGTAGCTTTTGCTGGGCGCTGTAGAAATCTCGAGATTACGATTACGCTTACGCTTTATAAAATACCGGTATCTCTGAACGTATTCCATCTGGTGCAATTGTCGTTTTTAAACCAGACAAAATCAGAATGCGCACTAAACCAGCCCCGTGCTGATCAGCAGTCTGCGGTTACGTTCAGAGCAACAATGGCGACCAAGTCGTTGTGTTGTAAGGCGATGGTGACTGCTGTGCAGCGGGTAATTAACTGTTGCCTAGCAAAAATAATTCAGTTAGTTTCATGTATTGTTGTTTCTTAGACACAAGTATCTCAGTTGGATGCAGATTATCGATATGTCAAGCTGTCGTTTGCTTTGTATTTGTATAGCCATCACCATCACTTCACCCATTGCAATCTCTCCGCAGGTCTTCCACTCAAAATTGAAAACACTCCTGTTTCGCTGATCCTATCCTGATTCCTCATCTTCCTCTTATCTGTCTTGCAGATCAGATTCCAAACACCACCCACCTTTGCCGTCTGACTGCCTGCCTGCCTGCCTGACTCTTGGATCTTGACCTGGAACCGAACCCTTTTGCCTATCGATTTTGTTTTGACTGAGCGGCTGTGAATAAGCTGGTTCCCGCGACTTAGCTTTCGTTGGGCGCTGCACAAATTCTGAGATTACGATTATGTTTACTAAATATACGCGGGATCAACAATGCTTGTTGGTTAATACATTTTATCTCTGATTTAGACGAGTATTCACGTAGATGTTTTTGGATGCCTTTGAGTTATTATTTATAAATTATTGCTGTTACAGGTCACAGTGTGGATTGGTGCAAAGGTAACCCCAGTAGCAATAACAAGGAAAACAGCTGTGCACAATATTTAGTGTACTTTATTAGCAATCAGCACTTTTAGAAAAACGTGTAGGAATCTCTTGCAACGGTCATAATAATCGTGACCTCTGTAGAGTGACAGAATGACATGGTGTTTGGTTGCTGGGTTCTCAGATATGTCAGCTTTCAGTGTGAACACGAATAGAGATTGTGTACAGACCCTCCGTATCATACATCCTGCCATAGACCTATCGGTTCTTAGTTATGACTCTGTTCGATTGCATATTGGTCAAAATTTTATTATATAATTTTGGTAGTATGAGAACCAGTTTTTACTCAGCACAGCTAAACTATGCTAGTTCAGTACTGCCAGGTATTGCTACGATGCGGCAATGCACAACCCTTTAACTCATGATGATGCTTATTGCAAATTGGCTATTTTAACCCCGGATTACATACTCTGTCCCAGTGACAGACTTAACACACAGTAACTGTTAGCTTGTGTTGCATAAGATACTAGACTTAGGTGTGTAACAAACACTGGTAGGTACAGAAATGCAGTATATACCAGTTAATTAGGGTAGGAGGTATGAGCAGATACTACTTAAAGATGCCAAAAGTCTGTCTTTCAAGGTTGCTAGTCTTTGGTCTTGCTTTATTTAAAGACTCTCTCTTCTTTGTATTCATGTGTTTATGTGCACACATATGCATAATAGCTTTTAGGATCATAGTATCAGTATAGTATAGTGTCACGTTTACACAAAGGAAGGTCAAACAAAATGGCTAATTGGTCCATCCAGGATAGCTTATTTATTTTTTTGTTACCCCACTTAGTTGTTGCCCACGTGAAACGACTCTGACTAATCAAACGAGGTTGATTTTGCCATCAAAACCTTCAAAAGTGCCTTGCCTGTTAGTGCTTCTAGAATGACTTGTTTGATTAGTTCCACCACCCAGTCTTTAAAGAATATGTATATTTACACCTGTACATCACCTGTACAGTAAAGGAGAGCTTGTTAGTATTACTGAGAAATGGGGTTCATTAACTTGCGATTTCCTTTATGTGCAGACGTTAACCAGTCTTCCCATTTCTGTCGGCTTACACACAACACACCCTCTCCCCTCCTATCTCTGGTCTCCTAGTGACTGAGCTTGGTTCTTGACTTGGCATCTTTAGACAGCCCCACGGACTTGACACAGCGCTCGTGGATAAGCTGGTGCCCTGCGCTTAACTTTTAAGTAGTGCTTTAGAAATTTTGAGTTTATGGTTATGATTACTATTAAGTTAACCATTGGCTGTTGAAACCTGTGTGTTAAAGGATCGACATTGCAGTTAGTTCTGTAATAGGTGTTATGTAAATTCATCAACACAAGATGCAATATTTATAGTGAGTTGAGGCAAAGTAATTTAATCACTAATTTTGTGGACAAATGTATTAGCAGAATCATAAGCGTAACAATATAAGGATAGTTAAATGCTGTTGATTAGGTTATTTTCTTTCAGGCACTGTTCCGCAATGCCTCGGCTGCATTCAGCACTTCCACTCAGCGGTATGAGAGAAAGCCTGTGGATTTTTGTAAGCCTAAAACTATCCCAATGCTGCCAAAGGACACATTTAAGGGCAAGGTCGCATTTGTCACTGGTGGTGGAACGGGACTTGGTGCTGGCATGGCTACCATGTTGTCTGAATTAGGTGCACAGGTCACTATAGCAAGCAGGTAATAAGTTTATTTCTACACTGTCCTAACACTGTTGAACATGCTGTGAAAGCTTTTATCACAGTAATCACTGTTTTAATTGTAGTCATTCTGATATATATATATATAGGTCATTGTTAAGAAAACTTACTGGCACTATAGGCACGTATGCAAGACGTTGATAGGCTGGTCGCAATGCTGTGAAGAAGCTGAGGACTGTAGCTGAATTGCAGAACTTTACCAGTCCGCTACCAAACAAGGTGACTTGAGGCCACATGTGTAAGTTGTTTAAGGATGAGACAGAAATTTTAGGGTGAATTTTAAGAGTTGTAAACTTGTGGAATAGTTTGGACTATAGTTCTGTCTCAGCAGATGCTATCGGAGTTTTTAAGAGGACGGTTTGAAGAATGGGCTCTTCAGTATACTTAGTAATTTGAAGTGGTTCAAACACAGGTGAAATGTCTTTTGAGCTACAGAAAACACATGTTATGTTAGGTTATGTTATGTCATTGACATAATGTTGTGCTGTTTTTATACTTTGTTGTCATTTTCAGGAATATTGATCATCTGCAAATGGCTGCAGATGAAATTTCAGACCGCACTAAGAACAAGGTCAGTTTGTTCCTCTTTTAATGTAGAAATATGTTTAATCTTCATCTTAAATAACATTTTGGGCTAGTGAACAGTTTCGTTACACAAGTTTTGATGCTCTTCTCTTTCAAAAGTTGTGAAACATAATGGATCATGAATTAGGTGATTTGAGATCCCTGGGTTCGTAATCTTGCTTTATCGAGTTATGAATCTACTCTTGTCGGATGCAGATAAAGGCTGCTTACTTAATTGACAAGAAAAGATGGTTTCTTGCTGTTGTTGATACAATGCTGGCAGGCATAGTAAAGCTCAGACAGGTGTGGCTGTGTTTGAAACTCAGGTGAATGATCATTCAACCTCAGAACTGAGCTTCTGAAAAGTTTCTTTAAAGGCACATAAACAAATGTGTTACCTTTATAGAGAACCAGTAGCATGTCACTTGTGCCTTGACTGTTGTTAGTGAGCAAATGGTCAGTTCTCCTGCTTTAAAAACTTCAAAACCTGTTTATTCAAAATTTAGCAGAAAACTAAGAGATTTGCTGAGTATATTAAAGACCATACCATTGTAATGCTGTGGCAGTACTTTTAGTTAATACACGTAAACTGCTTACATTGTTCCAGCCTTTCTCATAAGGGAGATCTAGCTGATTGAAGGGCCACAGCGATTTATACATTATTTGAACATTTTGAAGGATTTCTGAGAGTTTCTTATGTAATTGAAATAGCATATCGTGGGAGTCATACATTTTATTGGCTAGGAGTGAATGAGCTAATTTAAAGCTTCATTGTTGTCTATAAAATCCTAAAATACCCGTCAGTGCACGAGCTTGACAAATTGGAGACTGGTTGCTTCATTAATTCACTTTGAAGTATATTTGGGTCAGAGCTCAGATCAGTGTACCTTGCAAACATGTCTGCTTATCTTCATGTTTACTTGTCAGAGTTTGTTAACTTTCTTGATGCAGTCTGTTTGCAGTGTAAGGGTTTGACCTGCTTCAAGCAGTGCAATGTTTTCTTGCTGAAACTTCAGCAGCTTTTTGAAAAATAAATTATGATTAGGCGCTCTTTTGCCATGTTGGCACGTGTTAAGCAAGTAGAAAGAACCTGTATATTATTATTGAATTGGCCACTGCAGTAGAAATTGCTGGTTCGTGCAGCTCATGTGAACAAACATTCTAAAAACTAATGCACAGATTATCATGTAGCAAAGACTTGATGATTTAGATTGTGAAGTCTGGAAAGTCTGTTCTTGTTGGAAGTTATTAACAATCAAATGGTCAAATGAACATCCACTTGAAATGAGTAAGGATCCCACTCAACTGCGATGGCTTCTGTATTGTTTATCTAGGTGTTGGCTGTGCACTGTGATGTGCGTGACTCAAGTTCTGTGTGTGAGGCTGTTTCGGATTGTATTGATCAACTGGGTCTTCCCACCATCATTATTAACAATGCCGCTGGAAACTTTATTTCTCCCACAGAACGACTGTCTCCAAATGCTTGGAAAACAATTATAGACATCTGCTTAACAGGAACTATTAATGTTACTGTTGAGATAGCAAAACGTCTCATTACGGCAAACGAAGGTAACTTCAATGAATTTGACAAATAACAAATGTGTATTTAAGGATCTGTGTAGCACATGTTTAAGAACCCTTTGCATCTGTGCAACATGATAGCAGATTAGTATTGAATTGGCTTTCATTTTGGAGTTTGAACCCTGATGTCATTG
Source organism: Norana najaformis (assembly GCA_964023275.1). Taxonomy (NCBI): domain Eukaryota; kingdom Metazoa; phylum Annelida; class Clitellata; order Crassiclitellata; family Hormogastridae; genus Norana; species Norana najaformis. Next base: position 39,022,587 of record OZ029915.1, on the reverse strand, counting down.
TGAAACCATATAAATAATTAGGTAATGTTGTTCAGCTGTGGGATTACTGTCGCTGCAACTGAACTTTCGCTTAATTATCTCTCAACCCCTGGACTGTGTGTGAGTTGATGTTGAAAGAAACTTGTAATAAATGTACTGCTACTGATTGCATGAAAAAAACTTGCTACAAGATCTTATTGTCTGGTTTTGATCCTTTTCATTCTTAATGAAGCACTGCACTTGCATGAAAGCTGGCTGATAAAATCCGCTCCAAAACTTTTCCAGTTATGGGAGGAAAACTTTTCTGGTTGCCTGAGAGTGATACATTTTACAGATAAGTGTGAATTTATGTTCTAAATTTGATTTTAGTGACAGGCATATCTTGGTTGTGTGACAATGTGTTTAATTATTTTTACGAGAAGTGTGGGATTTTTGGAGTTAGATTGAAATAAAAATTAAAGTGTTAGCACATTCCGATGGAGCCTGAGGAAATGATATTAGGAAAAATCAGAGTAGAGGCACATCACATCAAGTCAGCATATCAGAATATCGGAGTAAGCAAGGAAGGTGGTAGAGTCTGGTGACTGTGCTGTCTTTTCACACTCCAGTTATAAAGAAAAAATGATGTCTGTGAAGAAGAGTGAACTCTCCGTGAATTATGGTTGTGGCATGTATGACTCCCAAGACTGTTTTTTTTGCGGATGAAGTGAGTTCTAAACAATTTGTGAGTTAACTCTTAATAATTGAAGTGGTGCAGCCAATCCTTAGCTCTGTTTTGAATGTTATTTCTTTCAGGAGCTGCTTTCCTAAATATATCGACAACTTATACAGAGAGTGGGTCAGGATATGTTGTTCCAAGTGCTTGTGCCAAGTCTGGTGTTGAAGCACTTACAAAGTAAGCTGTTGTTTTGCAAGTCATACATACATATATATATAATGTTTGTATATAAAACACTGAGGTCTTACTTTGAGCTATCATTTGGATATGTGAGTGCCACTCTCTTTTCATCCTACCAGATCAGACCTATGGGCTGAAAGTGAAAGCTTGTTTGATATTTATTTACCAGTGGATGATTTGCCACGTGATGGATGACAGCAAGGGTGATCTCGGACTCTGCAAACTTGGCTGTGAATTATATGATATATATATATATAATTGTATGTGTATAAATATCAATAAGAGCAGTGTTGTGTCGTTGTGTAAAATTAGATATGTATGTATAATTGCATATGTATAAAACTGCATACATATATATATATATATATATATATATATTGCTGTCTCAGAACAGATTTTCTCCAATCATTTGCTAATGTAAAAATCGACATAAAGGAAATCATTCTAAAACCATCAATTTTACAAAATTTTTAAACACTTAGAAATGCCTAAGGAGCCTTTCTTCAGTTGTTTGTAGGTGTAACTGCATATTCATGTAATGTCATACAAAGACCGTTATTGCCTGAAATAGGCTCTTATTGTTGTTGTGTTGGAGTAATATGAGCCAGATCTTTTATGAGGCTCCTAAAAGCCACTATATAAATGACCAGTTCCATGTGTACATACATACATTAGAATGTGCGTATCAGATTGGAAGAATGTGTCTCAACTCCAAAATTTACATAGTGCAATGTTTAACTCTATGTTGAATCAGGGCAGCATGAACAAAATTAGTGATTTAACTGTTTCCTTTATTTTGTTGTTTGCTTTATCAGGACATATACACTGCTCGAACCCCAGAAATAAACCAAATTTATTTTTACACTTCTTTTTGCTATCTGGTGAAAAATTTGAAAGTTTTTCTGCCAAAAGTTATCCTAGAGACTGATATACATTTGTGTGGCTATTTTGAAGGTGAGTTGCTTGTCTACGTCATATGGAGCTTGTGCATCAGAAGATCAGTTTACTTGTCTCAATATTGTGATTACTGTGATACAGACTTCTGTTGGTCTTGTATCTACGTACAGAAAAGCTTTTGCCATGACAGTATACATGTACATCTCTAAACTTTCAGACGCACAGGACTTATTGTGTGCAACATGGTGGAGCCAGTACTATCCATGGTCTATTTTTAACTACTGTGGGTTTGGGCTTGCTAAGTGGACTCCGTATAACGGCCCTGAACAAGTTGTTCACGCACGCTTGTCTCTGTCAGCAAGCAGTATAATTTCATAGAGGCACAAGCTGGGAAGTAAACGCAAGTCTTGTGGTATGCAGGCCCATTGTCCAGGACATTCAATTGCCAGTTCAAGGGCATAAGACCCGCAAATGAGTGCCTCCTATGCGTTCAGCTAGTGACATTTACTTTACTTTAACACACGTGATAAATTACACATGTTTGATGATAATGGAGTATGTGTTTGGTCTGTAGGTCATTGGCTTCAGAGTGGAGTAAGCATGGAATGAGGTTCAACTGCATATCACCTGGACCAATACATACAAAGGTCAGTTCAACCCAAGTTTGGACCAACAACAACTCAACGCTGCTATTACTGATGCAGATTATAAGTTATTTAGTCATTTTTTAGTTGAAATACATTGGGACACTGTGGCCACTAATGGAACTAACCAGACATGGATTCCAAGCAAAGAACTGTGGCTGCAAGTAATGATCCAGAAGAGGAAAATCATTGTATATTCGCTAAGTGAACAGAAAATGGGTTGTACCTTGGCCATATTTACATTTCTGAGCATACAGAAAAGAAGCACTACTGACACGTAAAGAATTAAAACAACTTTATCTAAAATATTTTGTACAACAGGCCTCTTCCCTCTCTACCTGCAGTGTTGAGGGAATTAAGCTCATGGTGGATGGACAGCAAAAGTCCTCAGCCAAGAACTCTTGTGAGAGATTTTTCCAGAACAAGCAGCAGCTAAGCAGAAGAATGAAGTGGTGTAACTATTGTTTGTGAAGACATGTTACTGAATAGATGGATAGATGGTCATTATAATTAAGTGTTTTTCTATGGTCTTAACTAGTGATAGCTTCAAATCTGATTTCGCTTTAAAGTTTTAATTTTGCTGTGTGATTCTTATTATGCATCAGATTTGAGGTTTGAGTCAAGCTGTAGTTTGAATCTGTTTAGGGAGCATTCGATCGTCTGGACCCAACTGGACACTTCCGAGAGATCATAAAGTCCCGTATACCGTTGGGTCGTTATGGAGAGATTGCAGAATTGGCCAACTTGGCCACCTACTTGGTCAGTGACTATTCCAACTGGATGACAGGAACAGTAAGCATCTTCCATATGATTTATGCATTCTTTCATTTTATCTATTTCAACGGTTTAAATGACAGTTCCAGATTTTCCTAACTGATGAAGCTTAACACTTGAATTGTGACAGTCATTTGCATTTAAATTAGATTTTGTAGAGCAGGTACATAGTTGTCCAGACTTAAAATCCAGTTGTACATCATATGGTAAGCTAAGGGTAACCAATCATATGCAGAAGACCTCCAAGACATGGCCCATGGCTGGAATGCTATTTCGGCTGGAGCGCAAGCACAAAATACTAGTCAGTCAACCAAACTGGATTTACTTACTGGTTACCTTGCTTGATTACATATAGTAAATCTGATGTAATGTACTAGATTTCCATCTAAGTTTTCATAACACTTTCTGAGTTCTGCCTAAGTGCTGTAAAGAATTTGAACCTGTTCATGATGATGTCAGAAGTCAGATTCATTTTCTTATTGTGATTTATGAACATTTTGACTTGGGCATAAGAACAACATTAACAATTTTAGCAATGAAATTGTTGCAGCAGAGCAAGAGTAACTTGTTGTGGTTTGACTTCAGATTGTTAAGTTTGACGGAGGAGAGTTTAATTACAATGCTGGGGAGTTCAATGAGTTGTCCAAGGTCACCAAAGAAGAGTGGGATATGATTGAAAGTGCAATACGAAACAAACAACCAAAATCGTAAACCAAACCAGCCTTAGTGGCAAAACTGCACACGGCCAATATGCTTCATAGTGCGGTTTGCCCATTGCTGCTTTTCACTTTTCGTTATTTGCATATCTGTAAGACTTTACCAAGCTGAACATTTTTTGTATTTTGCATAATTGTCTTCTTTTTAAAATTTTTATGTTTTCAGTGAATTCTCGTGTATTATTATTATTAATTATTATTATTTTTATTATTACTGGTATTTTTATTATTATTTTGCATTTATTACATGCACAAGGTCAGTGAAATCTGAGTCTGCGGTGTGAAGCAATTGTGAGTGAAAAACTTGCTCAAGGTCTCTACACAGAAACCATCTCAGGGGAGGCTCAAACCTTTACTCTTCACGTTACAAGCCGAACACTCTAACCACTTGGCCCCCATGCCCCACGAACATTTTTGTTGAAACACTTTGTTTGATGCTGCCCCAGAGTGGTAGCTTTTGGTTTGCAGAATCAAGTATATTTACATAATATAAACCATGGTAATAAAACTTGTTGCTATTGTTGGACAATTGAAATGAATATTAGGTATTTTATATTAATTAGCTGCTGTTTCAGTTTGGCCTTCTCAGAATTGTTATAGAGGTTAATGTTGTTTTTCACAAGGCACCTTACATTTAGATTAGTTAAAATTTAAAATCGTTATTTCTGACTTGTTATGTAAATTGCTCATACTACATCTAGACTTCATCTATGAAAAGTTTTTACAAATTTGTTAAGCTGATTTATAACCGTAATGATTATGTGTTGGTATAGTAATGTTATTAAAACCGACTACACACATACACATCATAGATGCATGTCATCATCATTATGGTCATAATCGCCATCATCATTGTCACTATCATCATCATTATCATCATCATTCAGCGTCATCATCATCATGATAAAAAGACTTATGAAATTTACACAAGGGTATAATTATGATAAAGCTGTGATTGAAATGGTACAGAATAACTACATTTAACTTTTTCCACTGTAGCAAGTGGCAAATTTGGTTTTCAGACATAAAAATACAAGAAATGGAAATATCAGCGAAGATATATTGTTTTCATTGTTTATTCGTACCTGACTGTTTTTCTGCTTGTGATTGTGGATACAGTTAGCTGATATTCTGATGCCTTGACCGAAGTGCACTTAATTATGTTACATGAGTAATGAACAAGCTGTTTGTAAACATTTTTCTTTAAACTAAATGTGACTACAGAAATATGAATGTACAGTGGGGTTGTCCATAAAGGATGCCCACAAAGATGACCAGCTTTAGCTCCCTCCCCATGTCCGCATTTGTACTTACCCTATCCTCCATCCCCCATTGCAGATGTTTGTACTCCATTGGAGTACTAAGACCTAGATTGTATCTAGGTACCCTGTTGATCTTGCAAGGCTAACTGTGCTACAGGATGGGGGAACTTTGATGCTGCCACATCTAGCAAAGGGACTCCAGTTAGAGCCAACGCAGTACAGACTGTTGCCTGTCTGAAGTTGGTGCTTGAGGCACACGCTGTTTTGAAATAACTGTATGTCCCAAATTTAGACGTGAATGTCTGCATTAGGCATAACCTGTGTGGCCCTTTGTCTGCATGTGTCCCTCTAGGGTCATCCTTCCATTCCCCCTTTGCTGATGTCCTGAATGGAAGATCCCAGTTTTGTTTTAAAGTGGTGATAGTTCACATTACTCCATTGTCTTTTGTTAAGTGGTAATGTAGCAAACGTTTTATGTAACTTCTTTCCATCTACCAGCTTCACAACAGGTTTGAACATTTTTTGTAGTTTCATATGAATCTGCATTTCTTGAGCATGCATATTACTGACCTGGTCTTATTGGTGCAGGTAGTTCTATCATGTTTTTTGCTGAAAAGAGTGAATTAATTGTGATTTTTTTCTCATTAGTTGTACATTTCTGTTATTTAAAATCTGATCTAATTAATTTTACCAGATCGAATGAAAAGTCACCAATTTGAAAAGTTTATATGTAACTTGCTTAATAAGTGTTTGGGGTTCCTAGCTACTTGTGATGTACTTTCAGTGTTCAGTTTTACTCTTTTCATGGATGGCTTTTATATTCTCTTATATGTGGTCAGCACTGGCCAGAGTTACTAAGATTGCAATGTACCATTAGAATATAATTAGAAAGTGTTGCTTCATGGCACATTGTCTAATGCAAGGACCAATAATTAATGATTAATTATATCCTGTTACTTTATCTTCATCTGTGATGCATCTAAATTTTATGTATGGTGTGCATCTGGCCATTGAAGATGTAATAGGCTCAACAAATTGTGTTTTGTGTTGGAATGAGTAATCATTGTCCAATGGGTTTTGATGAGTTCTGAAGTGCTATTTTGGGGTTCCATCTCTCTTTATTTTTGAGTTTGATCTATGAATTTTTGTGGCCGTTGTTTAAAGAAATGGTGAGTTAGTAGTACAGTAAGTGATGGTTTTATTGTAGTTGATTTATCATCTTTGCAAATAGTATGTAGTGCTTGGGAAATTTTGCAGAAACGTTGTGCTGAGAATGTCAGTTTGCTTTGATCATATGAATATTCATTTTTCTTCAAGATAATTTTTTTCGTTTTGTTTTTTATTGTGAATTCTACTGTTGATTCTAAATGTGGACGGACGAAAGGCTGTTGGTTAGAGGTTTTCGGTTATTCGTGTATGTGACCTTTTGTTGAAAATGAATGCGTCAGATATTCAGCCGTATTCTTTAGTGTATATATTATGTGTAGGCATGCGATCGTGCCTCGTGACGGGTCGAAATCCGCTAAAAAGCGGCGTTCTTAAGTCAACCGAATATGGTTGGTATGCGTTCTCATTGTTTATCTTATTGATCTGAATCAATATTTCTCTGTCTCTCGTTCCCTCCACCTTCTAGCAGATGAACGGAAGCTGTTTCAGCAGCACTAGACGCATCTCAATCATCGGTCTCTTGATCTCCGCGGGTTAAATTCCGTCGAGGCTGCAGGAAGAAGGCTATTAATCCTACCAGTCCACGGTCGGCTTCGACGCGAAGTGGGGAGGGGAGAGCAGCCACCCAATTCCCGCATTTCTCATTTATGAACGTTTCTATGCCATGTATTGGATGGCTTTGAACTGCTTCAGGACAACTGAACGCTGCGCCGAGAATGCGTTAGTAGAGCACAACTTGTTGCAGTTCTTTCATGGTGTCGCCAATATTATTTCGCCAGTATTATTTCGGCTAACGCTAGAGCAATTCATGAGCTGGGCTCCTGTCTCGTTCTTTCGAAACTACTACTGGGACTGTTGAACAGTTTACAGCTAATGCGCAGTTCTGCGTCTGATACAAACCTTTGTGGTGACATTTAACCCACGCTTGCTGCAACTGCTGTGAAATCGGTTCAGAACTGAGTTTAGCTTCCCTCGACTTTGACAGCCTTCCGAGATTGTTGAGAATAGTTACCAGGCTTAAAGCTAACTGATTTTTTACCAACCTTTTTGTTATTGGGTAAAATGTTCAGATGTTTCATTGACTGGCAAGGACTGCCACTGCCCCACCTGGAGCCGATGCCCCTCGAAGCCTGACTAGCTCCACCAAAATGCCATACTCTCACTAGCTCCACCAAGAGTCGTCACTAGTAACCGCTGCCACCACTATAGTTAACTCACTATGCCACAGACTTCCCTCTGAGATGCCCACAGGTTATCGGCACGCGGTTAACGCCAGCTGTTCAACACGAAACCCCCAAACACCATCACATCACTCCTGTTCTCAAATCACTTTACTGCAGTGGTGCACAACGGGCCACATCCGGCCCGCGACGAATCGTCATGTGGTCCGCAATGTACAACAGGAAAAGCGACTACTGTAATTAACATAGATATAATAACACGTGTGTTATTATATCTATGGTAATTAAGCGCCGGCACTGACAATAAGTGTACAGTGGCGCACACCTCTAATTTCAGCCGGAAGCACACATCTCGCCGCCATTTTTCGTGTTCTTTTACTTTATGTTGCCGTTGTATTGGCTGCGTGATTACTAATAAACGGTTCTAAATACGAAACTGCCGACAGTCGCAAGCGAAATGTTGACGATGAAAACAGACAGTTTCATGACGAGTGGACAGAACATTACTGTTTTGTTCAACAACAGAGGAACGTCATTTGCCTGCTGTGCCACTCGGCAGTAGCAGTGGCGAAGATATGGAATATTGAAGCAACATTACGAGTCGAAGCATAAGGACTTTCATAGCGTTGTCGGCGAAGAAAGAACAGCCATATTTGAGTCCCCTTTCTCTGTTCGTTCAGGAATTTTAAGCCTGTAAAGTTTACTGGCTTCCTCCTCCGCCCTAGCACTTCTCCTCCCTCCCGTAACCTTATCCTTAAAATTTGGAAATCGCGTAATAGCCATAGCTTCCCCATTCCTCTGGAATAAACTCCCACCAGAATTACTACAATTATCTGACCCATCTTACGAACTCACCAACACCAAAGATCTTAGCGTCTTAGACTAAGATATGACACTTCCTATCTCCGCTGTGTATTCGGCCTGGTGGTGGTCAAATGTTCACAAACCGTGGCGCCACGTAGTAATTGGATTGATAGCTTCTTAGCAAAGAGACGCGGCATTTCACTACTATATACGACAAATAATGTAGCCGATTGGTAAGCGCTCTCGGCCTGAAATTTGGATATACAAGTAAAGTGAATAATTTTTTTATTGCAAATAAAATTCACTCACATTTTATATAATTCAAATATACATAATTAAGAACATTAACATTGAACTACGTGTATGCAGCTGAGCAGTATTACAAAAAGCTCTTTGGTATCACATTTATCTTCAGTAAAGAAACAATGTCAATAAAGCCTCAGAAGTCTATAACCATGACCAAACCAACACAAGGCAGACAAATGAAAAAATAAATTGAACTGCTTACTCATGCAAAATTTTCTTTGCTTTACGATTGCGCTTGATCTTAAGTTTGCAGGAGTTTTGAAGTTGCTGGTTAAGAATTTTGATCTTACTGTGAATTTGAACTGTCATGTACAATTTGATCATGTATTTCCAAGGTGACAAAGTGTTTGACTGCCTGCCGCCACAGAGTAAGATTGATATGCATGCTAGTAAATGGAGGCATATCAAGATGCTTATCTGTCAGACGAGGTGCCATTCTAATGGGCAGGTTTCTGTCAAATGCATAAAATTCTGACACATGCTTCCAACACACATTTTGCCTATTTTCTCCAGAACCCCATACAAAGTCATGTTTTTAAAAGTTGTTTCGAATGTTTTTAAGCAAATGTGGGGATCGTAGATCACATACACTTTTTTGCAACCATGAAACAGAAATGGTTGAGAAACAGAAACATTTGCTAATGTTTCTAAATAGCATCTGTTTGTGGGCCCCTGATCACATATAACAGCTTTAGGAAATAAATGTATTTCTTCCAACTTTGCCAGACAATCATGCAAAAGGCTGTACAAAATAGTTGGTTTGATAGACCCACTTACAAGAAAGTAAGCAAGAGGCTGCTTCCATTTCACAGAAATTCCACGCAACATAAATACGAGAACATGGTCTGCTGTATACTGAGTAGTTCCATACACAACAAAATCCTCAAAACCTTCTATACAATCCCGTTCTCTGTTGTATATCAGTTTCTGCTTTAAAGCCATTTCATCAAAAATTAGCACATGGTCTTTAACCTTCTCAAAGGCTTGCTGCATCTTTATTTTTAGAGTACCAAAAAATTGCCTGCTGAAGCCGGGATAAAGGTTGCAATTTTGGAGCGTTCGCTGCAAAGTCCTTTTGGATGGCATACAGAAAATATTTTGCAACAGCTTATAAGATTTTCTGCTTTGATAAAATACAGACATTGCAAAAATTTTTCATTAACTGTCCAACATCTACCTTGTTTGGAAACAAGACCCATATTGACCCGTGCCTTCAGAAAAGAGACAGTAGATGGTGGAAGATGGTTGCACAGTTCTGCTATCAAACGGTCACAGGAAGCAGCTTCTTGCTTCCGTGTCAAGACACTGTTGCATTTTGATGTACTTTGATCCTTTCCTGTCTGTCTCCTCAGTCAAGTTCGTAGTCTTACAGTTTCATTCTTAAGTTTCTTCTTGTCTGAAGAGTTACATGACGACCTCGTGGAGCTACCTTCACACTGGTCATTTAGAAGTTCCAGGTTAGCAGATGATGAAATAGGCAAAACACTATTGACAGCCACTAGCAGTCCAGGTCCGAACGGCACATGTTGACTTCTTACACCTGTTCTCATGTAATAAAATAGTAACAGCAGATAACTATTAATTTTCTACAATAAAATGTTGCCGGGCAAGTTATAAGCAAAATGTACATATTGGTATGACATGGAAACAACATATGGAGGAAATAAGTCCAGGAAGAGATGCGTTCTTAGACAAGATCTGAAAGCCAGAACATAGAGAATGTTTGCCGGTCGCCAACATCTCCAGTGATATATTCGGTTGAGAAACCGAAACAGAAACGTTTTCCAATGTTTCTAAATAGCATTTGTTTGTGGGCCCCTGATCACGTACAGTGTATAACAGTTTTAGGAGTGAAAAGCCTGAGAGGTGATTGATAGAGGAGAGTGATGTATTCGGGATTTTCTATACCGACAGTATGGCCTCGACCCTGTCCATCTTTCAATGTATCTATCGGGTGTGATGTGATGTATGTTATGTGTATCACCGACAGCAGTCATCGAACATTTAATAATATAGTTTATACGTTACTTTGTACGTACCTTTCGGCATCTTTCGGAAATCTAAATAGTGAAATATTTTGCGCATTGTACGTCGTTACGCTGCAATTAATCGCAGCACAACAGATCCTTCCTGGCTTGGAAGCCATGTTTACAAACTCTATCAATCCAATCGTATGGTGGCGCCACACATCCCAAGGTAGGTAGTGTGTACATTCAGATACATCGAGTGTCATATCTTAGTCTAAGACTGTTTAAGATCTTTGCCAACACTTCACCTCTTGCAGTTTCTGCACAGAACTTCCACTCATACCTGAAAAAACTGCTCTTCCACAAATTCTTTACTGATTCTTCCTCTTCCCCTTATCTCACTCTTCGGTTCAATGCAAACACCATCCAACAGCCGCCTGACTGCATGCCTGACTTTGATCTTGACCTGGAACCGAACCTTTCCTGCCTATCGATTTTGTTTTGACTGAGCGCCTGTGAATAATCTGGTTCCCGCCACTTAACTTTAGTTGGGCGCTGTAGAAATCTCGAGCTTACGATTACGATTGTTCTAGAATTGATATAAATTTGCGGGCTTCCAAAGCAGTTGCGGATGAAATATGCTTGGTTCTACCTAATGTATGAGCTTCCAGAGGAGTGTGGAGATATGTGGCAGAGATGAATGGCTAGCTGGGAGTGCAGTACTTGGATTCATCCCTGTTTGCCGTGCGCAACAGGCGTCCATGCAGTGAAATGGAAAATGGGAGGCTGGATGACTTGTGGAAGGAAGATAATGAGAGGGAAGAGGTACTTTGATCAGAAGGATCGATGTAAAAGGGGCCAGAATGAAGATAAAGTAGAGGAAATGGAGAACCAACTTGAGAGTGATATCTGCATCAGTTCTGATGCCATGAAAGGCGAGTCTAGTCGGTGAGGGAGGAGACATGGCCGACCTTGACACATGCTCCGCGAGTGCAGTATCGACAAGTGGCACTGACATGGTTTCTAATGGAGCAAGAACCAGTGTTTGCTAGTCAGTTACCTCCTTAGGACCTCATCAACATTTGAGTAATAGGCATATACAAGTGAAGCTGTTCGATGGAGGACGGTGTCGACAGTACTATTAGGATCGATAGAATAAGTGATCGATCGACCGATCTATCACAGCCGTATTGGCGACGACGGTGGTGAGTGATGAGACTGGCCAAACCTATTATTTAACGATTTATTGCTGGACTGATGCGTAAATGACGACGATGAAACTACACTCTTTAGCTCTTCTTGGCTGTATTTGCATAATGCTTTGCATGATTCTGCGACAGTTCTCGCAAATTCTCAGCCTTGTACGTGGGGAGTAGGTTAAAGCAGCTCGTAGACATAATTATATGTATGTACGTACTATGTATGTATGTATGTATGTTTGTATATAATAATAATAATAATAATAATAATAATAATAAATAATAAATAAATAATAATAATAAATAATAATAATACAATTTATATAGCGCCGTAGCATGGCCAAAAAGAAAAGGGCGCTGTACGTGAGTTCAAAAATCAACAACAGTCGTAAGATATCATAAAAAGTTATGTCTTGAGCCGTGACTTAAATGTGTTCAGGGATGGGGCATGTTGCAAGTTGTCGAGATAAGTAAGACAGCAGCTCTAGGCTAAAATTTTATTTCCTAAGCTGTTTACAGCGTAACAGGACTCGCGTAAAGCAACAAGACGACGACCTCTGGCGGCGACAAAAGTAGCAAGAAACCTCACTAAAAGAAAACAAAGCGTTCACCAACAAACGATGACGAAAAAAAACGGCTCAAAAAGAAACAAAACGGTTCAAAAGAACCTGACATGTCATCCACGCAGGGAGCTAAACATGACTTACCGAAAGAGACTGGGCAGAAAACCGGTCACGCAGGGCAATAACCAAAATCCAGTAGGAGCAAAAGTTAAACAAAACACATTCATTTAAGGTCGGCCTTCCCGCACAGAAAAAAGTGCAGAAGGGGTACAACGTGCAACAATTCCGCCATTACCTTTTTCTGGTGATGCCAGTCCTAAAACTGGATAAAGGAGGAGGACGACGCTAATCATCTTCGTTATGACCCAGCGTCGTTAAACGGCAACTATATATATATATATATATATATATATATATATATATATATATATATATATATATATATATATATATATATATATATATATATATATATATATATATATATATATATATATATATATATATATATATATATATATATATATATATATATATATATATATATATATATATATATATATATATATATATATATATATATATATATATATATATATATATATATATATATATATATATATATATATATATATATATATGCACGCACACACTATGCACAGTGTGCAACAACTCAAACCCACTCGGTCTTATCCTATACGTCATATGTAACAGTATGTATGTATGCGTGTATGTTTGTATGCATTTATTTTCATGCTATAGGCGGATCCATTAAGCGGAATTTCTGTCCTTTCGGATCTGTGTTTTGTATCATCATCATCATCATCATCATCATCATCATCATCATCATCATCATCATCATCATCATCATCATCATCATCATCATCACCACCACCATCACCACCACCACCACCATCAATGTCATTATTCTTCTTCGCATTCATCTTTTTCGCATTCTTCTGCTTAGCATTCTTGTTCTTTGTTTGTAGGCTACCTCTGCCTAAGTGTTAGCCTGTCTGCCTCTATTGTAACTGGTTTGTCTGCGCGAGTTTCGGTTTGGGCGTGTGTCTCTATTCGAAGCATTTCTTGCGATCGATTCTTCGATGGTTCATGGCGGTGTGTTTATTCTGCTCCATCGTCGATTTCCGGAGGTTTCCGTTGGCAAGGAAGTTTCCTTCATCGGCCACAAGAGGGCTGCATGGTAGCAGATCCACTGCCTGAAGCTGCACCTGGCCTTTGTTAGTTAGACACGATCCGATCCCTGGCAACTAGGACCATAGCTACTGGCCCGCCGCTTGTCTCCCTAGGAGACCGCGACTTTTCTCTGTACATAACCGTATTCCACACAATGGCCTGCGTAAGATCCACGCAACATAATCCGTCTATTATGTCGTTTTGACGTCGAATGCTTCAGTTCATTGCGCTTAATCGTTAAACTTCATGAAGTGTGCGATTTAATTTACACATTCTCCACATTCGGTCCCTCTCTGACGCCGATATTATAGTTGGATTAGATGAAATACCACAGGCCTATACTATTCTCCAGGTCCACTGTTCGACTGCCCATTAAAAGCAGACATTGAGTTTGAGCCATCTATTGTGCTCAGCTAGCAATGAATATTTAAATGGCTGGTCAACAGTCGTGTCCCAGCCCGGTTTCTATTCGAGACCGAGAAGATGAAGTCGCCATGCGGCATATGGTGCTAATGTTCTAAGACTGAGCTTTCGCCATTCTTAATTCCTCCTCTTATGAAACCCATTCAGTCGGACGCCGGCGTTTCTTCGGCGAGATCTTGACTTGGTTAGTGCTGCGAACGAATGAGTAACGATCGAGCCATCAGCGTAACAGCCTGACGCTCTTTGGCAGCAGGCGGAGGCAGGCGGAGGCAGGCGGAGGCAGGCGGAGGCAGGCGGAGGCAGGCGGAGGCAGGCGGAGGCAGGCGGAGGCAGGCGGAGGCAGGCGGAGGCAGGCGGAGGCAGGCGGAGGCAGGCGGAGGCAGGCGGAGGCAGGCGGAGGCAGGCGGAGGCAGGCGGAGGCAGGCGGAGGCAGGCGGAGGCAGGCGGAGGCAGGCGGAGGCAGGCGGAGGCAGGCGGAGGCAGGCGGAGGCAGGCGGAGGCAGGCGGAGGCAGGCGGAGGCAGGCGGAGGCAGGCGGAGGTAGGCGGAGGTAGGCGGAGGTAGGCGGAGGTAGGCGGAGGTAGGCGGAGGTAGGCGGAGGTAGGCGGAGGTAGGCGGAGGTAGGCGGAGGTAGACGGAGGTAGGCCTATATGCGTGAAATAGTCCTGAACAGGTCAGAGCAGATTTATCAACGATGATGAGGACTTTGGCACTGACGGTGCTAATATTTGATCAGCGACAAGGCGCACTGCAGGAGAAAGAGGAGGAGGAGGAGGACAAGAAAAAGAGGATAAGGCCGTGGAGGAGAAAAAGAAGGAAGGGGAGGAGGGGAGGAAATCGAAGAAAGAGGAGGAAGATCAAAGAGCAGTGTAGGATTGTTGTGCAAATGTAGAAGGAAGACGAGAGTCAGAAGAAAGAAGGGAACGAAGTGGAGAATAAAGAAGGCGAAGAGACACAGTAGGAGTGAGCAGTTGCCTAGCATGAGTGAGAGAGGGAATTGAAATATGAGAGGGCATTGGAGAGAAAACGATACACGTAGGTCTGCGTATTCGTGCTGCAGTTCCTTCGTAACG
Source organism: Norana najaformis (assembly GCA_964023275.1). Classification (NCBI taxonomy): domain Eukaryota; kingdom Metazoa; phylum Annelida; class Clitellata; order Crassiclitellata; family Hormogastridae; genus Norana; species Norana najaformis. The sequence continues at coordinate 39,007,541 of OZ029915.1, read as the reverse complement.
ATGCCCAAGCAGAGTGCAAATCTATTCATCTTGCGCCTGATATCGCGTGTGCCAGTGCTTAAAGCAAGTGTTCATCAATCATAATCGACTGTCAATCCTGCCACGCAAGTCGCATTCACTGTTCGCTGAATGTCAATTCATCCACGGAGCCACGATGTGTCAATCTCGGGCTCTGAATGGACACCGGGCGCCGATTTATGTTCTCATAAATACACGTTTACAGGACGTCCATTTGAGGCGATTATCGGACAGAGCAGTTAGAGTTCAATCGTCAGCTGAAGCACGAACTGCGATCCAGGCTAAAATTTATGAGCAGAACAAGTTCTCTGCTGTGGGGAAGTCCAACTACTAGCTATAGACCATGCAATCGGTTGGATTTTATCCAGACTCTTGCGGATTTCTTCTGTTCAGCCCAACTTTGCGCAGAGGCCACCCACCACGATAACAGGCTCGAATAGCTAGAACAGGATGTAGAAGCGATGCAACAGGAGACTAGAATGTGATCTGGAAGCGCCATTTAACAATACAGTAATGCTTCATCGTTCAGTAGGTCACCAGGTAACAAGCTGCATGTGGCCTATAAGTCTAAGCTCTTGGGTATTACATGGAACCTATAGTCTAGTCAACATCGTTCTGCATATAGTCCAAAAAAGTTACGCTACAGAAACATTATTACAAACAGATCCCATGGTACACATAGTGCATGATTTGCGGTTGTTGGAGGGGTCAGCAGTGCAGGCGGTGGGACTAGAAAATCGGGAAGCTCAGGATGCCATTGTGCCAGCATAGAACCTATCAAGAGTTACAGGGAAACGAAGCTGTGAACGGTTGCTGGACATTTTAGGCTGCTTTTACACCGGCTATATTAAGGTATATTACACGAAAAAAGATTAGGTCTTTTGCAGGGTTACCATTTATTATGTTAAGCGAGATTACGGAGAACACACTAACGGTTCCTAATCGAGACGGGGGCCAAGCCCCGGAAGAGGGCGATTGTTAAGACTTCCTGGTATATCGCGGAAAGCAATTGCGTCAATATTTGGTTTATTTGGTTTGGGTGACCTAAGTCCAGAGACGTCAACTCGGATGAATTTGCAGGCATGTTGCAACGTATAGGAAACAAAATTTAGATTTCACACGAAGAACATGCTCAGATGACGCTGGTGAAAATTTGTTTAAGAAATTCCAAGATTCTAGTTCTCTTTGGAGCAATTGAACGGAATGTTCTGAACCACTAAGCGAAGTGTGCCCTACCCCTTTTCCAATACGGGCCCACCTTGCATGGGTAAATACGTTTACTCGGGGTAGAGCTGATGTAAACCCGACAAAGTGAAAGCAATAGATTCGCTAACATTTCAGGAAGCCAATGAAGTGCCTTTTATTTCAAGACCTATGCTATCCTGAAAGTTTCATCGTATGCTCTCTTTTTCTGTTTTTCTCGTTGAGTCACATTTACTATAGGATTACTTGCAATAATCGACACGAGATTTCGGTAGTTCATCATTTCTCTGTCAGGCTATATTTGTTTTAGGATCTGTTGATCCAATATACGATCCGTGCAAAAGACCCGGCCTTTGATCTCAAACCCTGTGCACATCACCTGCTAGGCCTACTGGAAATAATATCTGGCAATATAAAATGTTTTTATGCATCGATCTACAGATAGCATGCATGTGTGGGCTAAATGCCAAGTAAAAGTGCATATAAAATCAATTCTGATTAGATCTAAGGAACGTTAATACATCACAAATAGAGCTAAATGAAGCAGGCAAACATCGCTATATAAGTAAACAATATTCCAGCAAATCATTTAATCTTTTTGTATGTATGTGTGCACTTCGTCGTGTGACTGCCGACTCGTTAGCTAGCGTGTTTTTCATCGTTTCGTTCAGTTTTCGGGCGTTTTAAGTTAACTTTTTCGGGTCGGAAGCACCTCTGTTGAGTTTATCCTCTAAGAGATGCTTTGTAAATCTCAAATTACAATTACAGTTGCAATCTAGAAATAAATGGGGTACATGTGACAATCTCAAATTTTTCCTGAAGTGCGGATGCATTTATGCTTTTTTGGAGAAACAAACTGCAAACAAAAGGCGAATAAATTAAGATAAGATAACGTAACACAACATAAGGTAAGCTGAAGTATGTTAGGTTAAGAAGGGTAAGGTAAGTGTAATTGTAATCCCGAGATTTCTACAGCGCCCAACGAAAGCGAGTCACGGGGACCAGTTTATTCATAGGCGCTCAGTCAAAACAAAATCGATAGGCAAAAGTGTTCGGTTCCAGGTCAAGGTGCAGTAAAGTAGGATAAGGTAAGGTAAGGATGTAATGTAAGTTAAGACAAAATACGATAAGATCATGCTTTTTTGGCGGGATTGCATTATCGTTTTAGGTGAGCCTGATTATGGGCAAAACATTTTTCACTAATTATTTTGTTCCAAAATGAAGATAAAATTGTGACACTGACATGCATAACACATGACGTTGGCTGGCCAAAGATCCTGTCCACATGCCTGGAGTCACTCATTATTTAGCTTTATTGGCTGCAGATCCTTCCATTATTCATCTGTGGATGACCTAGCACAAACGTCTAAGATATTATCCTAATATCTGTGTATTGCTTGTATCCTCAAGATCTACTGCTGTATATCTGTTTTAGTTATAAACTTTACGAAACCTAGGTCTGTGAAAAAGTCTTCAGTGTACTGTTGCCTAGAATGCAAGGTGTTGATCGTGCATCCTTCATGGTTAGCAACACTAGGATGCATACCAAGTGAAAAACACACGTTCTATTGGAAATGATTCACAACCTACAGATGTTTCCAGAAGAACATTACAATTTTCCTACGCAAAAAAGAACAAGAAATCGAAAAAAACGATACCCATTGCCAGAGAAGAGGCGTTAAAATCGTTTTAAAAAGTGTCTTCACATTCGACCGTTTAAAAATCCCCGCTATCTACCTGAGTGCCAGTAAAGCGTAGGCTAATTCACTTGGCGAGAAGCTTGCCGTGTCTCGTAGCTGGGTTCATCCATGTGTTATGCATGAGAACCCAGCGACGCTGTCTTTTGTACCAGCACCTCCTCCATGTACCATATGATTTACTGATAGGCGTCTCCTCCTCCAACACAATGGGAAGGTGTGAAGTCACACGATGGACCGCGTCAAAGAAGAATTGTTCGTGTTTCTTGTTATTAGGTGGAGTAGAATTCTGCCGCATTGTCGGGTAAATTACTGCCGTAGGCCTTTGAAGCAGCAGTCGACATCAACAGTACAATGACTGATGCACGCCTAAGGCTGTAGGCCTATGACTCCTGAATGGCCTAATGGGACTAATCTTCTATCTCCAGAGTTCTTCTGCAAATGCGTTGACGTATATATTCCGTCCAAGTAGTAAAAGACATAATGACCGATCGCCTGACTGTGTGCTCTCGAATATACTCGATCCGAATCTCACAATGATCCACACCTTATGGACTACGTTTGCTTCATCTAATCTAGTGATTTCTACAGAGCGGTTATCATAATGATCAAGGTATCAATCGATGGTCGCTTCAAGTGAAATCCTAATCAAAATCATGATTCACTCGAGATACCAATAGATCAGAGATACCAGAAGTTAGGCTACCGGTGGTAAGCAAGTTGAAAGAGATGAGTCATCAGTTTGAACCTGAATAACTTCAAAGAACTGACAGAACGAACAGGACATGACAGCAAATGCAAAGAAAGTGTAACAGCAAACCAGAACGCTTGAGAACCGACACTATCCAGGTACGAGACACAACATTGATCGAGTGCAGTAGTTGTTGGTATAACAGTTCAGAATAGAACAGTGATTGATTGATTGGCTGATTTAAATGTAATACTTTGTGAACTGTAAGAGGCTTTAAACAGGATTCCTTTGCTCCACGGGCAACCAGTTTAACAAATGCAGTATTGGTGTACTAATTATAATGAAACGGGTGTTTCTGACATACGCACAGTTAGGCGTTATGTCTTCAAGGATATCTGCAGCGAACGCAATGGTCTCCAATCGCCTTTATTACTGTAACTCGCTTCTTACCAAACTCACAAAGTCAAACATGCAGAACCTTCAAAGATTTGTTTAGAACTCCCTGGCTAGAACCATAACTTATACGTAAAAGTATCTGTATATAAACCCTGTACCTAAATCTTGCATTGACTTCCTATTCAGCAGATTGGGGCTTATAGTTTATAAAACATTGAATTCTGGCCAACCACAATACTTAAAATCAGTTCTCATTCCTCAAACTTACTATCATTCAATCAGATCATCTGAATACTTTTTCCTGGTTGTATCTAAAACAAAAACTGTTTTTTGGTGAAGGAGCTCTTTCGGATGCTGGACCTAAATTTTGGAATTCTCCTCCTGCACCTGTTCGTTATACTCAGTCTCTTATGTCATTTTGTTCTCAACTTAAGACTTAGCTTCTTCAGTTGGCTTAACCGCTCTAGGCTTAAGACTTAGCTTCTTCAGTTGGCTTAACCGCTCTAGGCTTAAGACTTAGCTTCTTCAGTTGGCTTAACCGCTCTAGGCTTAAGACTTAGCTTCTTCAGTTGGCTTAACCGCTCTAGGCTGCCTCTTTGTCGACTTTCTAGATAGTGAACTGACTGCGGCTTGAATTTGGTGTGCCATCGGTTGATACCTTGTGCATTATACACCGGCGCTATAGAAGTTTCTAATTAATTAATTAATCTGGCCAGAAGGTTTTAACCAGCTGTAGTTCATGCGGATCTCTCTTTGTAATGCTAATAAGAAGTGAGTGACAGCAGTCAAGCCTGCTGGAAACCAATGCTTTAGTTAGTTGGATTAAGACAGTGTGAGGCAGAAGATATCTGACTATACAAATATTCCGTATGTGCAATTGAAGTAATTTGTATATGGAGCTAACATGATTAAGAATGACAGTAGAGTCAAATATTATGCCTAGACTGGGTGCACATTCAGTACGATTGACAAGCAAGCTGCCCAACTGAATAGATATAAGAATATCAAACTTGCGGAGTTCTTTGTTTGTGCCTAGCAGTTTTGAAGCATTCAGAAGTTTATTACCCTTTTACTAACCATCCAAGACTCAACATCACCAAAACCGAAGCAAGCTGTTGGAGAGTAGAATTAGACGTGCAGCTGTCGATTAAGAGGAATAGCTGGGCATCGTCAGCATACAAGTGGAAGCCAAGACAGTCATCAGTAAGTAGTGAACCGAATGGGGTCGTATACGATGTAAACAGGAGCGGGTCCAGGCCTGAGCCTTGTGTAACGCCGCAATTCAATGCAGTAAGCGCAGAAGTGATTTGGTTGATGCGAACTGACTGAGAACTTCACTTCAAAGTTTAAACCAAATGGCGGAGTAACATTTGGAAGCCCGGCCAGAAGGGAATTGCAGTAATCCACTCTGTGCGTAATAAACTCTGAGATAAGAATCACACAGTCTATGAAATGCAGGCCTCTGACTACTTATTTAGCTAAGATTAACGTCTGACTTTACGAATGGGCAGAGAACCGTGTTTGATTCTTCTTTTCACTTGACTATTTTGACCCAATTGCACAGTCAGCTGTGATTTTATGATGATTTGCAGCATGTATAAATAAGACAGTATTGCATGTGTTCCGCTGTCATTTGAGATCATTGCATGGAATGGGGTAATTTCAATAAGATGTTTGGGTTATGTTTCTGAAGCAGGCGTTTACATCGTGAAGTTATCGTGTTGTACCTCGTTTCTAGTGACGATCTGAAGCCTCATTCCGCGCAGGACATTCATCAGTTGTCCTGCTCCTCCTGTTCCTCCACCTCCTCCTCCGTTCGTTTCCTCTGTTGTGGCGGCACTCGATTTCTGGCGCTCGCATCGACAACGCAGGAGTTTCTTAAAGGCATAGCGGAACTCGCGCGAGCACAGACCATAAATGAACGGATTGACGGCCGAGTTACAGTAGCCGAGCCAGAAGAAGACGTGGAATACCATCGGAGGAGTGCAGAGCGGGCAGAAGGCGCCGACCAAGTAGACGGTGAAGAACGGCGCCCAGCAGACGATGAAGCAGCCGACGATGACGCCCACCGTCTTCGCCGCCTTCTTCTCGCGATTCAGGTTCCGCAGCTGCGTGACGATGTGTAGCTTCGAGAGTTTCAGTGAGATCAGCGAGCCTCGTTTGTCCGACGATGAGATGTTGTCCACCTCCTCTCCCAGAAAACTGTTCTTGCGACTGCACGCGTCAGAGGACGAGTCGTTGCATTGTTGCGCATTATCGTGTGACGCGGCGATGACGTCATTGTCGAATTCGTCCATCGATCGGTCGCCTGCGTCACATGACGGAGTCGACGTGATGACGATACGTGGAATCTTTGTCGCGTGGTTTGTAGTGCTCGGCTGCTTGTCGGCGGCGAGGTTCGATCGAAGGACGTCTGGAAGCTTCGAGGACATGTAGCCCTGAACCGGAAGTTGACTGCTGTCGAAACTGCGACGTGACAGGCGAAGCGAGACGGCTGTCGTCTGCGGCAGTAGCTCCGAAATGCAGCCGTTCGAGTGACGAGGGGAGGAGCGGCTACCGCGGTGAACGCGTAGGGTGAGGGCGCTGTCAGAGGGGCTGTTGGGCAAGCCGCCCTTCTTCTCGATGAAGCCCCGTCGAAAGGCAGCGGTAGCCGACACAGCCGTCTTGTAGATTTTCCAGTAGAAAATGACCATGATGATCATCGGGACCCAGAACGACCCGCAGGCCGAGTAGATGATGTAGCCAGGCTCTGAGGTCAGGGTACAGAGCGGGTAGACCCCGATCCGGGAACCTGGCAGTGAGCCTTCTTTCGTTCCTTGGAAGACGTTGATTGGGCTGCGGTCGAGCAGAACCCACTTATCGGTGGTCAGTTCTCTTATTGTCCCGTTTCGCACGACAGCCTCCACCTGGACACCATCAAACGAGTGACCAGTTCTAGCATCTGTTGTTTCCGGTCCGTCTGTTTCAGGGACGGAGGCAGTTCGAGACCAGCTCTGGTCAGGGTTGTTCCATCCGATGAGCGGCGGAAAGCAGATGACGAAGGACAGGATCCAGACGCTGATGATGAGCATTCGAGCCCTCGACGGTGACATGAGCTGTGGGTATCGGAAGGGACGACTGATGGCCAGGTAGCGGTCAACGCTGATGGCGCACAGGTTGAAGATGGACGCAGTGCACAGCCAGACGTCTACGGCCAACCACACACGACAACACACGTGACCAAAGGGCCAGTACTTGAGAACCTATCGACAAACCAACACACCCACACTCTGTATCCTTCTCTTCACACAGTCTCTTCTTCGCTATTGCTTCTAACCAACACTCAACCCAAAATTATAGGACGGAGGTAGATCTGATGTTGTTGGCATAATATTCTGTTTTTGAGTAACTCAGCCTCTCATCAGAGATCTCCGTTGATGACCGCTATGTCTAACTTAAACATGCCAATTATAAAAACCACGTTAATTACCACAGAAACCACAAATCAGTTGTTAGAAACCACGTATCAGTTGTTTAAAGGAGTAAATGAATGCCTTACTGTAATTATTGTTATCTAATTTAAATGTCCACACATTCATATCAGCATCTTCATCTTCAAATCAATTTAGTGTAGGCCCACAAATATTGCTACCTGTGGCATGTTACACTTAATCAAAGTTTGATGCAATAAAAATGGCAGTATCGTCTATCAATCAAATGTTTACATGTCTTTGCAAAGTTTATCAAGTGCAGGAACCTTATATTGCAGAAATTACTCATGTTACGAAAGCTAAACAAAATATACACCCATGAGGTGCAGTGATGACTCTACAGTAGAAGCCAAGGGTCATGACCCACAACTGACCCTTGACTCCAGGTTCGCTCCAAAGTTATAGGCCACTTCTTTACAGTTTGCTATGCTAACGGAATTTGCCATGAACCGAAGACTATTGTGCCCATCTTGGAAGCCTATGGCCTCTACTTTCTCCATGTTGGAAAAACCAGCGCCCAGTGATGCTGCTTTCAACACAACGCACTCATTTAGTAGACAATACAAGACGAAACCGATCACAAACGCATTGGATGTCATCAAACAAATATAACTAGATAATATATTCAAAATTAGCAAATCAGAACTGATAATAAAATAGTAGGTTAATTATATGTCGAAGATAATTAACACATATACTGACGACTAGCTTATAGCATGGAAATCCTGAAGCGTTGCGCGATATGCGTATTTGATCCGACGAGTTTACAGGTTATTTGCACAAGTAATATCCCACCCAGTGTTAAATTAGTATATCTGGATAGAGACGTGTTTCCTATGAAAGAAACATCTTTTTATCGTTGGCCAAGTTTTAAATGTTTCTTCGGTGTAGGTCGACACATATTGTATTTCTGCAGACAATGTAAGTATTCTACAGTTACCCAGCTGTCAGTGACGACAGTGCGAAATGAAAGCGCCACTGGAGCTCGAGACTAGTTTTTAACTTACCTTCTGCACTCTTGTGATTTCAAGAGACTTAAGTCGAACAGCTAGTTGCTAGAATTGTTGTTAGCTTCTGGAAAAGGCTAGAAATGGCTTAAACAAGATCTTGATCACAAAGAACAGCTTATTCTTGTGTATTTCAGTCGTCATTTTAACCCTTTGTCGTGACAAATGTGTCAATGGGACACGACCCGGTTTCTCTCTATACTGTTAGGAAAACACGCAGAAGCCAGCAGAGTTGCATGTCTGTTGGCCAATCTTCAAATGCACAGATACGGTTATTTATCACGGTATAGCGGTTGCTGCAGTCGCTTCAGCTTCCACAGAAAATTGATGGTTGTGTTATCTAGAGAGGCCGTCCCTGTTCGCCCATGTCGGTCGACTATGAGTTCTCGTTTCAGTAGCCAATCCAAGATCAACGCTTTGCGACGCGGGCTACCTCGCTAATAAAAAATATCAGCGCATAATATTCACAGAGAGCGAAGGGCCCGTTGCTCCTCATCGGAAGCAAAGTAACAACTTAACACCTTCATCGGTCTTCCAATTATCTCTTTTACGATCCCCTGCTTGATCCAATAGAAGCCATATATTTGCGTAGAACACTGAACATTCTGGTCAAGTACCATATAAGTTATTTCGATAGAAACTGGAGAGAATGTGTATGTGGGCTCTCAGCGCTACAGGGTCAGGCACACAGGTCTGAAAAACGGGAGACGGCTTGACCGCAGCTGCCAGACATTTGGTCACGCTCTCTGAGGAAGACATTGCTTTCAATATGTAGGCTATATAGTAATCGTAATCGTAAACTCGAAATTTATAAGGCGCTACTTAAAAAATAAGCGAAGGCACCAGCTTATTCGTGAGCGCTGCGTCAAGTCCGTGGGTTTGTCCAAAGGTGCCATGTCAAGAATCAAGTCCGGTTGCCAGGATACCATGGAGAGAAGGGGAGAGGAGCTGGGGTGGGTTGAGTTAAAGCTGAGAAAAATGGGAAGACTATGGCATCCAAGTTCTCAGCCACCAGACTGCCAACCAAAACTATATGACACGGGGGATGATGGTGCGCCACGAAATGGTCTGTATCTCGTTACGTGGAATGCCAGAAGTCTAAGAAACAAGTCTACTTCCGTGCCCGAAGCCATAATCAGCCGCAGCTTGGACATCCTGATCGCGGTGGAGACAAAACACCAGTCTGCTGCTGCTGTTGCAGTTCTGAGATCGGTCCGCCCTAGTGTCAACATCTTAGAAACGTCAATGAAGGGCTCGCATTACACATCAAGGACAGCCGTGTTCCCAGCGTTTTCGAGAGATTCTTCAAAAGACACTAAATAAATATTACAATACAATACGTAACACTACATTACAATACAGTACAACACAACACCATATAGAATAAGGAAACACAACGAAACCAAGACAGCGCAATATAAAAGGCGAACTGAATTCCCGTAGATCAGAATCCTGACCATCTGTGCTGGTAACATGAACCACTTCAAACTAAACAATCAAAATGTGGCCTAAATCAGGCCGTTTAAACCAAATAACTCTTTTTCCTCGGAACAAAGTCTATGATAAATCGATTCGATTGGGTAGTTTAATAACATGCGCAATTGCGCATGTGCACGTAAAAGATACCCTATCCAACAGCATATCCGGTAGAAGCTTCCAAATGTGTATACAGCCTACGGCAACATGACAGAGTAGTTGTTAGGCTATAGATTTGCAGGCTCAGATAATAACTAATGAAACAAAACCATGCTTTTATCAAACTGTTCGCGTAGGAATGGATTGTAGAGGCTTAAACACGATTCTTAAATGGCCCATACTGAAGTGTGAGTGGATTCACAAAGTGACTGCATAAGTCGCATTGAAACTAGCGTGGCCAACGATCAGGCTCCAGAAAACCAAAATTCTATTCCACAGAACATTCATCAACCAAAAAAAAACAAACAAGAAACATGGAGTTCTTCAACGACGCGACTTGAATGTTCGTCACGACCATGCCTTTAAACTGGGAGTGGCAGCAAGTGCTGTGGTGCCATAAGGAAAATCCGCGCTAAGTCTAAATCTCAGTGGCTTCCAACGATCGCTGCCTACCTCAAAGTACGTGCACATCTATTTCAAATCCTCATAAACTGTGAGTCAATTAGTCGTCTACGAAATGAACCACCTCCCTCCTGCGACGGGTAAAAAGTCGTCCGCGACGGACAAAGTCCCCGTGCATTCGGCTCTGAAAGAAACTGAACGCCATATGTCTTTCGTTATGAACTCCACTGATCAAGATCATTTCATTGGGTGATCACGAATACAAAATCATACGACGCTTACAAATTTGAACCCAAAAGACTAGGGAAAGCCTACCGCTCAGCCACCCGAACCAACGTCGACTAAATCAAATCAAATCGGAAAGGCATTTAGAAAAGCAGCGGAGTGAAGGAAGGTAGAAAGACAACAAAGAATGGAAAGATGGAGGAGGAAGAGATTCATTGATGGCAAGGAAAGAAAAGGAGGAAAAGAGTGAAAGAAGAAAAGAGAAGTAGAGGACGAAGAAGAAGGGAATGAAGAACAAGGCGAAGGAAAGGAAGAAAAAGAGGCAGAGAGTGACGTAAGGGAAGGAAAGAATAGAGAAGGACGAAGGGGAGGAACGGAGGGAGTAAGTGAGGAAGAAAGTAGACTAAGGATGGGGAGGAATCGAGTCTGTCAACGGAAAAGCCGGAAGTGCATTTACGCTTTCGCATACATGTGGACCAGTAGTAGTCAGGTTTCGCAGTCATGATATCAAGTGCACCAACATTTATGTAGCTCCATCCAAGATGAAGTATTTTATGACTGAGCAGCCAACGCATAATATGCGTACGAGTTGAGTAACGGTTGACGATCGATAGGTAAAAACAAACAAAATTCAAGTCTATAGGACTTAATACCTGAAAGCAAAACGAAGTGCTTAGTGATGTACTGACGCATTCACAACACTTACATTGGATCCAAATAACATTTGCCTACTCTAATGTAATCATCGTTCGAAACTTAAAGAGAAAACACTTCAAAACAGATCGCCTCTCATTAAATGAATGCGGTTTTATGTGAAATCTCATTCAAGCAGATATGTGACGATTGGTGAACCAAAATTTTAAAATCCGGAGCAAAGTATCACGGAGGGAAAGAGGTATCATAGAGAGACAGAGGTATCATGGATGGACAGAGGTATCATGGATGGACAGAGGTATCATGGATGGACAGGGGTGTCATGAATGGACAGAGGTATCATGGAGGGACAGAACAGTTTTTGCTGCATGCATATCGCTGCATTGTTTGAAAGCACCAGATCATGCCAAAATTCTAGGAAGAACAATTATACAACGGAAATGAAAGACAACAGGCAAACAGATGAACAGTCTCTATAGTTAGCTGCAAGAGGTAGGTACCCATGGACATGAAGTGTTAGCAACTTCATATTTCAAAGTCTCAGCATATGAGGGCCAGTGGCCAGCCCTCTCCTTCGCCGCCTGATCTTCCCTCTGACAGTGTACGGTTCGTGTACTCATTATAACTGGGTTGGCTAGGAGCACAAGTGAAGCCGAAATCTCGAAGAGGAAATTTTTCTCCTGGCGCGAATTTGCCCCCCGACCTCTCGATTGGCAATCGAACACGCTAACCACTACACTATCGTGAAGCCCCAGAAAGACAGACGTTCTTAGTCACGTTCTTAGACAGTCTGCCCGAATTTCTTTCTCTGTCGCGTTTCCATTCACAGTCACTAACACTACTACTACCACCACCACTAGTACTACTACTACTACTACTACCATTACTACTACTAATATTACTATTATTAGTAGTATTATTATTATTACTATTATTATTACTATTATTATTAAGACAATTTTTAACAAGCGCAAAGTCACATAGAAATACGAACCTAAGGCGGGCGAGGTGAAATGCAGTTAGATGTCCAGATGTTAGTTTTTTGGTTTTTGGCATTTCTTGAAGGAAGAAAAAGAGTTTGAGAATCGGAGAAACATTGCTAGCGGATTCCACTCCTTGAGGCAGCGGCGTGGAATGCATGAGAGCCCATGACAGTTCTTCATCGAGGCTCCGCCGAAAGACCTGTACCATAAGATCGTAAGCCGCGGAAAGGGATGGAAGGACGGACGAGCGGTTGAAGGTACGTGGGAGTGCGCATGTTAAAGATTTTATAGGTTAGACAGGCGAGTTTAAATCTTATCCGGAATTCTACGGTGAGCCAATTGAGCTGACCGAGTAGGGTTAAGGAGTTAGTACAAGGAGTGCGCCCAGAACCACGCGAGTCAAAGAATTTTGGATGCGTAGAAAGCCTGTTATAGCCCTACTCCTTTAATTCTCACTCCTCTCTCTGCCTACTTGCCTCCCTACTTTGCTGTCTCTTTCTCGTATGTCCTCCTTCTTCTTCCACTTCTCTGTCTGTCTGTACTTATGTATGCGTGTCCGTCTGTGTGGGTGTGCAGTGCATGTACTTGCCTGGTTGGTGCTGGAGAAGGGAAGAACGGCGATGCCCACCATGAGATCGGCAGCCGCCAGAGAGACGATGAAGCTGTTCGTGGTCGTCGGCCGGAGCTTCTTGTGGGTGAAGACGGCCAGTATGACCATGCTGTTGCCGACAATGACCGTCACATTGAACACGACCAGCACCAATGTCGACAGCAACGATTCCACGCTTACGAGTCGACCTTGTAAAGAGGTCGCATTGATGACGGTCGCCTTGACAACCGTTGCGTTGACAACCGTTGCTATGGAGCTGACCCCCGAGGCGAAAAACTCATTTTCTTCCTCTTCGATCGTCAGAGGTTCCTCAACGCCTTCCATTTCCTATTATTTTCTGTCTGCAATTTAATCCGTTGCCTGGCGCATTTCAAGGATCGCCGTCTGTCGAAAGATGACAAGTGCAATCTGCTGCTGATGCTGGTGAGACACGGATGGCCAGCACCATCAGCACCGGCTGCGGCGGCTGCTCGCTCAGGCGACTGCGTACATCTTAAACCGACGCAGGCTCCAAGCGTCTATGCAGCTGAGATGGATGGACGGACGGTCGAAAGGACGGCGAAACTTTGACGACTGGATGAGACCATGCTTCAAATACAAGCAGTCGAACTAATCAGTGCTCAATCGCCTACGATTCCTCGTTCAGCCGATGGACACATGACGTGTTAACAAATGCCTTACTTACTTACTTACAATCGACAAGACTTCAATGTATCGGTGATTACGATGACGGGGCAAAAATACACCTTCTCCTTCTATGTCACCCACCTCCTTATTCTCACCCTCTGGACTTTCCTCCTCGCTTCTTCTCCTCGTTTTTTTCTCCATCTGTTCGTCTCCTCCAGCTGACTCCAAAAATCTAATAAAGACGGCGAGTGAAAGGATGACGATAGTTTCCCTTCGTCACCTTTCGGTAGACAATCGTCTCCGCCTTGAAGGCAGCTGCTACAAACAACACCAGCTGCTGCTGCTGCTGCTGCTGCTGCTGCTGTGTCTTCAGGCTGGCAATCGTTATTCGGCTGTTCTATTCATTTGCCGGCTGCCACTGAACCATCTGATGGAATATAATCTTGATAAATAATGGTAACGGACAGCCGGGGAATTAAGGCCTATGTCAATCTTTAAGATAATGAAGGTCACTAGGTGGGCAGTGAAGTCCGTCGTGTATTGAATGCTTTTGTAGACAATATATACTGAATATAGTATAATAAATGGTATGTATGTATGTGATGCAGTGGTTTACTTTAAAAAATTGACATAAGCCGCTCTCAAAGCCTCTTTTGGATACCAGAAGCTGATCTTTCTCATTGCACGTAACGAGCAGATTACACAAATTTTCAAGTTCAAAGGATGCAGGAAATTCCAATTTCCTAAGGACTTTGCTCACAGCTACGAATGAGCGTTGTCTGAAAAAAATAATAAGACATGGCTGGTTCCGTTAAATTGCGAAGACTTTAAGCAGATTATTTGCTTCTGTTCAGTTTTCACGGTCAAATCGCTTTTCAAAGCAACATAACTTACCAAGGTCAAACAACTTCCAAGACAAAATCACTTTCCAAGGTCAAATCACTTCCGGCAACCATCAGTCTTATGCAACATAACTTACCAAGGTCAAACAACTTCCAAGATAAAATCACTTTCCAAGGTCAAATCACTTCCGGCAACCATCAGTCTTATGGGTTGTCCATTAAGGACGTTCATAAAGGGGGAGGAGAAGGTTCGTCCAAATGCGGACAAATGCGGAAAAGGAGAGGCCCTTATTCTGCGCTGGATCTAATTAAAGCTCATTTGCTGGACGCGGTAACATCCCCTTTCCCCAGTCCTCTGCACAGTTAGCCAAGTAAGATCGCCAGGGTAGTCTAATCTAGATCTAAGCACGCCGTTAAAGTGCAGACGTCCGCGAAAGAGATGGGAGGGGCAATGTCAGATGCGAACAAGTGGTAGGGGTCCAAATAAGTCAGTTTTTCTTACGTCTTTCTTGGACGACCCCTTACCTGACGATCTGGCTACTGACTTTACCTGGTATCGACTTACCTGGCTAATGTTCTTACGTGGCCACGCTGACCACCAACCTTATCAGACCGATATATCATCATTGCTACCTAATGAGGGGGCAGGCCAATCGATCAGGAGAGTGCATAATGTACCTTTACTTTACTTGTAGGTGAGACAGATTGTTTGTTTGCATAGAACGCCTTGGTTCGATTTTGAGTTTGCAGCTACTATAGGTGGTTTTGTGTACATTTGTGATCCGTACAGATTATGGCTCTTTAGCCAATGCACAAGAGGACTTATCATCCTAAGGCAGTGAAAACTAATTTCAAGAAAAATCTGCGGAATGATTTCGGACGTTCAACAACCTACATCGCCTGGAGCAGCAGACCGTTTTTCTCATGTTCAGGGCCATCTATGCAAGTCCTTTAACGCATTGTCATGAGTTCTTTGTAGAAGACGCGGAAATTGATGCTGATTGGATTCTAAAACACAAGATCATGATCAAACAGAATAGTCTTCAACCAGTGGCGAAGAAAGAAAGGACAAAAGGTTGTTTCGCAGGTTGCACAGTAGCTTGTTCCAGAATGAAGGGTCGACCATGGTGCTGTTATGTTGGAAAGATCCACCATCCCAACCCCAACCATAAAATAGATCTTTTAGCAGATCGCAGGCTAAAAAGTCCAATATGAAGAGAAGAGTTACCTGATGGAGTGAGGAACAAGACAAAGAATAGCCAATTTCACCAGACACTCAGAGTGTTGAACCTTGAAGGTTGTGGCGAAAGACAGACGCGTTTACCACTTGGCCGCAGCGTCGAAGAAACAGAAACAATGCTATTTAAATTAACTACCATCATCCGAAATTCCCAATCTAATCGGCTTAGTATGAAATGCAATTTTCACCTGGAATACCGAGTGAATTGTTCATGAGCTTAGTGGATAATTGGAAATGCATTTGTCTTTCTTCTCAATCTTTTCCCTCTGAAGTGAAGCTGCTTCACCGCCTCATCGTATTTAGTCGCTTAATCTCGACCGAATTTCACCGAATCACATCAGCTTTTCTCTGTCTCTTTCTCTCTGTCCGTATGCTTGTATTTTTCGTTCCATCTTCTGTCTATGCTTGCTTGTCTGTTTGAGTCTTCTTCCTCTCTACCTCCTACCAAGTGCAGACTGCATTGCAGACTGCTAGCTGTGCATGCCAAATTGCATATAGTTCCAAATTAAAGATATACGTTTCGATTTAGCTGATGAAGCAAAGCGGGGATTAGACAAGAGAGCAATGATTAAAACTAGTAGGCATGTTTCTTTGAGAGGAAAATGCATACCAGTTTTAACCTTTCGTCATTTTATTGTCGGCCATCTTGAACCCATCTCAAAAGTCGTTCTATAGTCTGGCTGCGGTGCTAAGCTATGACCATCTGCATTGCATTTAATGGGTAATCTAGACACTTGTGTGATCAGTGTGGGTGATGTAAGGAGCCATAACATCTATACATGCAATCAATCAGTACTCTAAGCCTGAGTTGGTCCGAGGTGGGAGAACTCCAACGTTCCAAAGCCAGCCATGGGAATTGGTTCCGAATCAGTTAGAAAAAATAGTGAACTTGAAGACAGTTTGTAGAACAAGTTCCGGTCTACACCCCCCCCCCCCCCAAGGCCCGAAAGATAAAATCATGTGCAGGCCCTAGAGGTATGTCCATGCTATGAAGTACAGTATGCTATAAATTTCTAAGGCCTCTGTTCCCTCCAGTCCTGCCTTTTCTTCCAACAGTATCCAGAGAAGAATAGGCTACGTTTATTGTGTACATCATCCTGACCAATACGATAATAAGTGGGAGAGTGTAGGATGCGTTAATGTTAATCAAAGAAGACGTTAAAGGGTCTCATGTCTCCATGCAGTCCAGAGCTGACGATACATCTTTAGCAAATGTTTTGTGTGATTTTATATACACATACATGCTGTTGGTTAGTTTTTTTACGAATGGCAGCTTAATTACAATGAATCCAATAAACAAGATGCTATAGACCATAAAATCTAAGATAGATCTTGCTCTTAAATCATTTGCGAGTGTGTTAAAGATAACAAAGATGCTGAAAGAAAATCGGAAAATGGATTCCTTCAAAAAACTGCACGAAAACTTGTAACCGATGTTGAAATGCCTACTGAATTCTCTCTTGCACAACAAGTGCGAATATGAAGGAAAACGACCCATAGCTATTTTGATCATTTTTTAATGCATAAGTTCCGCTGCAGTAACCCGAAAAGAAATTTGAAACCGATTTCTAGGATCATAGTTGACGTAACTCTCAATTCAATAATGAAAGATTCGAAGGAAGTAAGAAAAGTAAGCAGAAATGGAAACTCGTGGCTCACATTTTCAGTTCTATGGCATCGACCCATTTCAGCCTGGACTCCTAATCATGCATTCAGAGACTACCTTACAGCGTTGCACGGACTTTCCAAATCAAACTCATGGCCAATTATATCTCTGATATTGATCAGCTGAGCTTTCTTAACAACTAGGAAGTGCTTTGCGGGTAAATTGAACAACATGATTTTTATATAGTGGACCACAGGAAGTGCTGAGATTTATTTACAATCGCCACGTAGAATAAATATATCCTAATATTATTGTTGTTATTACCTTACGCATTTTTGAGGTGAATTCATAAATTAACGCGATAAAGTAACTGATTAATAATAATAATAATAATATTAAATATAATAATAATAATACATATAGGCCTACTGTTAACAATTCCGGTGACTATGGTTAGCGCTGACAGAAGGTTTTCAAAGCAACACTGATAAAAGTCATCTAAGGTCAGCCATGAGAGAAAGATTAGTCGCCGAAATATCTCAAAGTCTTGATGTAGAAGACATCGTATAAGACTTCGCGACCAACAGGACGATAAAAATTAACTTCTGCGATTCCCCGAAATCGTGAAAACTACGGAAGGCCTTTGTTCTTTTAGAATGCATATAGCGTTTTAAGGGCAGCATTAAAATTCTCACTCACAGACACAGACACTGTTCTTTTAGAATGCATTTAGCGCTTTAAGGGCCGCATTAAAATTCTTGACATTCCACTGTTATTGGATCTTCGCCTAATATTTTCTCTCAGTCTCTTTAATTTGCACAGTGTTCCTCATCTATGTGGCATAGTCTCTTGGTTTGCATTTTACAGCCTATGCATCTTAATCGTAAAATATATCGTTTTCTGTGCCTTTCTCCTACGTTCAGATCAGTTGTCTAAAGTTTAGAGTTTGTTGTCTGCTGATAGAAAGACATGGTAAAATTCATGGGTATGGTAAAATTTATTTCTAGCCTAAACGGTAGAGCTCTTTGTCTGCATTCCAGGCCTTTTCTCTGCATTGTAGAGCCGTCTTCAGTGGCGCACAGCTGAGATATTTGATCATCAGTCAGACTGCGAGTAGGTCATTTAAACGCAGCTCAAATATGCATCGCACCATTCCAGTGCGAAGCGGCCTCTGCCAGCATAGACTGATTGTACGCCGATCGACTGACGTTTCATTCCTGCTGGACGCCACATACATCAGTCGTATCCTGATAACAGCAGAAAGATGAAAGATGCCGCGATATACGCCGTAATGCTGCGAAAAAGGGCGGAGGTAATTGCGCAACAAAAGACGGAAAAGATCCAGTATCATCTGCTGTTAGAACACATTGCAGTGACATCTAGAAAACATCCTGTATCCAATCGGTTTGAATGAAACCTCATCCGGCAGCAGATTGTATGCCACTCCCAAATTTCGTCCACTGTACATTTCTAGATCACGCAATGCACCGATAAACCAACAAATAGATTTGTTCTCATTCAATTCTATTCTCTAGTTGGACATTAAGAAGCCTTTAAGCATTTGAACTGAAGCTTCAGGATCCCAGATTAAATATCTCTTGCACAGTCTTTAAAGAGGCAAGATGAATCTTTTACGCTAAGCAGCAACAGCCTTGTATGTGTTAAAATCGTAACAGAAAACTGATTGAAATAACTTGAAAAGAAATACTGACAACTACTGGCACTTAGCCATGAATAGAAGCAATAAATAGGCGTTTTTTTAGAAATAAATGCATTCAAGATAATGCATAAATGAATGCATAAATGAATGCACAAATGAATGAATGAACGAAAAAACGCAAACTATGAATACAAAAGGACGATACAATCAATGCAGCAGCTGCAACATTCGTCTTGATAACTGTTAAGCACTAACACGCAGTCAAAGACAGAGGCTGAGAAAGACACGCTGGGTACAAGACAAACAAACAGACAGACAGACAGACGCACACGCATACACACATAGACACACAGACACAGACAAGGGGAAAGACAAACACACAAACAGAAACGATAAAGCTACATTGACGGAGACAGAGAGATATCGTGGAGATTAACAATAATCTCTCCCCAGCTGTCATGAACCATCAAAATCGAATGTGGACGCATGTAATCCTTTGGCGCCAGCAGTGGCGGCTCTAGGTTTTCCCAACAGGGGGACCATGAGGCCGATCGACCGGTTGGGGGGTCAGCTGGACGCCTGGGTTTGCCGAAAACTGAAGAATGCTTTGAAACGTTTTCACACCGAGTCACAAGTTGATACGCGATCTGAATTGAAGCTACGTTTACCATAACTACCACAAGCTAAAGAAAATTTAAAACACATTCACTATTTAAAACATATCAAATATAAAGGCATTGTGTAAACTTAATGAAGCACAGCTTTACGAATGTCATACCCAGACTTACCGTAAAATTTGCTTAAACAAATGCCAGGCACAGTGCTTTATAGATATATTTTAATCAATTTTTAGCAGAAAAGTTTCAATTACAGGCTGCCGATGTTGCCGTTAAAACAATGGCTATATCTGTATATCATGAAAAAGAAAGTTTATATGGTTCGACAACAAAACAAATATTGAGGCTATAATGGTTTATTTGGCTGCCACTGAATCTGCAATGCTCTGCGCGCTGTAACAAACGATTCACTGAGAATTTCTTGCCGTAGGTCCTCAAAACTACTTATAAAAATGTGCAAAAGCTTGGATTTTCTTTTAATTTAAAAAGATGTTGGCTGTGTTTCGGCGTTAATGATTGCATGCCCATAATAACAGTAAGTGAATAATTATAATCAGAGAATGGATTTTCTATTCGGAAGTGAGTCAATAACCTAGTAGTAGCAACATTCTCTAGCATATCCACTATTATTTTTGCCAGCAACTGCACGAAACACCCATCTAGTGTCACTGAGCCTCTGGAGTTGCATCACCGGTTCCTCTGAATTCATTCTATGCTTCAACCAAATTCTTATGCATAAGAAAACTCTAAGTAAAAACGTATAACCATTCGAGTAATGCAAACAGATTCCTAGCTTTTAAACAAATTTACATGAGTCAATGAAAATCAAATTTAATTTATATGCATGGCAGTGAACGTAAATGGAGCTGAGTGCCTTATTTAACTGCAGGACACCTTAATTCACACCGCTAATATCACTAAGTCTTGCACCATTACCACCTTGATCTACTAAACACGGAGCTGATGTCTATATGACAGCAATATGTCTATAATAAGCCCGACAAATGACTGCGCATCTTATTGGTTGCGATATGGAAGAAGTGAACTCTCTTCAGTTAACTTCAGTGATACTCTTCAGTATTGGGCCTACTTCCGGCATGTTTGTTATAATGATGTTGAGTATTTATTTTAATAAAAACCGAGTTAAAAATTTTTATACTGGATTTAATCAGTAAATTTCAACACCTAAATAATTCAGCTTATTTTTTCATGGAGAATGGTTGCTTTTGTGTGTAGAAAGTACGCCAGCTTTTCACCGTTGCGTGTAAAAATGCAACGAATATAAGAAATAAATAGAATATCCAGATGAATAACTCCAAAGAAACATTCCACTGCTATATTTGGTTAGAATCCACTTAGTGACTGTGTTTTCGCCGACATAACCGACTAAACATTAACGTTAAGCCTGAAGCCATTTGCGCCAAAATATACCAGACTAGATTAACGCAAGCTACTAGTCACAATATTTAGTGATCAACCTGTATTGGCTCGTAGACTACTACTTCACTTTCAGCGAGTTTTTGCTGAGAGATCGAGATTGAAAGACCGTTGAAGATTACGTGGTAATGCAGATGAATATAGAGGGGCGTTGATGACGAAAGGATGGCAAAAAATTAAATGAATTGGATTAATTCGTAAGTCGCCCTCAGGCTGTGACGTTTATGTGAATCCAGAACTTAATGTAAGAGCCTACGTATAATATACGAGACGCCGTGAAGGCTCGTTCGCAGATTCACACGGACATACAGACACACACAGAAAGACGAACAAGGACAAGAGAGCGACTAGTGAACCCACGCACATAGACACGACACACACACACATATTGTCATGCATGTGGGTGTGTTAGCGTGTGGGCGAGAGTAGAATAGAGACGATAGCGAGAGATCAGGAATCGGAGAACGAGGGACACCCTAAGCGGATTGAGGAGGAGTTATAGCGAGAGACGTTCAATAAGAGAATGTACTGCGTGCTCTGTATATAATATCGGCTGTGACTATCGAACGAACACATATAGGCTACGTATGCATACACTTCAGCAGCTAAAGAAGAAACACAAAAGCCATACGCCTACTAACAAACAGTGACAGAAAGAAGAAGAATGCCACAGCAAAAGAAATGATACCGAAAGAATGAGTCGCAGTATACACCCAGAGCGACAAAAAGGAAAAGAATATAAGAAAAGGACAAAGAATTGGGTCATAAGGCGTTGATGAGATAGAAAATAGTCTAAGCCTTTGTATGATACAATAAAGAACAGTATAAGTTTCAATTGCATCTACACTCGTTAGGTCAGGAAAGGTGCAGGCAAATGTATGTACAGTACGTATCTATGCGTATGTACCAATGTGCATGTATGTATGCATGCATGCATGTGTATGTATGCATATATGGACGTGCGTCTGTATGTATGCATGAGTATGTATGTGTGTATGTATGTGTGTATGTATGTGCGCATGTATCCGGATATTTATGTGACACCTTTTCAAGAACCTCGCAAAAGCGAAGTGTAACATAAGGCTCTAATAGATCTAGAAATTGGGACCGACCCTGGCTAAGGACGGGCGAGAGAGTGGGACAATCCGTTGTTACTTAAGAATAGAAGGCTAGCACTAATGCATGGTATCGACCGTTGCTTTCACAGAGGTTGCATGCGTTGCTTTCCGTGGTGTTGTGCTGTGCGTTACTTCGCTATAAGAAAGTCAGCATCCATTGTACTCAGCGCCTATTCGTTTGCTGGGACTGTGACATCAATACATAGACGGGGGGAGGGGAGGAAAGGAAGCGCATAGCACTTCGCCTGAAACTCGCCTTATAAAATAAATCTGTCTCACGCACTACTCTGTATTCAGTGCTATCAGTGTCGCCACAGACCTCGGAAACGTCTCCTGAGCTGGAATTGAATTCAGCCTCCAGTTGCAATTAACGCCATCACATTCGCTTCAACCATCACCTCCAATAAATTCGCTTTTCTGTAGCCCGGTTTACAACAACATAATCGCGCAACTGCAATGTGCAGCGTTGCTAGAGTGAATGCAGAATTGCGCTGCTACATGTGAAGTAGATGTACGCAGGCGGCATAGTACGCACCGGCGCCTGCATCGTAATCGTAATCGTAATTGAGCTTACTACAGCGTCCAACGAAAGCTAAGTTGTGGGAACCAGCTTATTCACGGGTGTTCAGTCAAAACGAAATCGATAGGCAAGAAGGGTTCGGTTCCAGGTCAAGATCCAAGAGTCAGGCAGGTAGACAGTCAAACATGATGGTGAACGGTGTTTGGAACTGAGCCGGAAAGTGATATAAGGGGAAGAGGAAGAATCAAGATAGGATTTGTGGAAGAGGAGTGTTTTCAGTTTTGAGTGAAAGATGCATGATGACTTTGTCTCGGCAGCAGATAAAGAGCAGCACAGAGCTGGAAGAAGAAGGAGTATAGTAGTCCTTTGAGCTAAACCCCCGAAATGCAACCAAAAGTATGAAGTACATACCGATTTTATCTTCTTAGCCTCAGCATATAAGGGCAGGTGGCCAGTCCTCTCCCTCGCCGCCTGATGCCGCCGTACCAACAGTGTTCAACCAATGTACTCATTTCGTAGCTGACCTCGCTTGGAAACGCAAATGGAACAGAAATCTTGATTTGAACCCCAGCCTACGAAATGACAGACGAGTGCACTAATCACTAGGCTACCTCGCACCCCACAGACTTACAGAGTTAAGCTAGTGAAAAATCTCCAGTCTTTACTTCTGTAGGAGAAACAGACGGAAACTTTGTCGTAATACCTATAGTGCTAGACAAAGGCAGCAAGAAACTCTAACACAACGATACCTACTGTTAAAATTATGACCCAAGTTGATTATGTGTATAGGGCTTAAAGGCTTTTAATTTTGATACAGTGGACCAAAATTCCTCCATTTAATAAAAAATGTTTCAGAAAGTTGAATCCGAGTGTTGTTGCTTTTCATGTACATGTGTTGAAAAGAGTATTTGATTTTTAAAAACTTAAAATTACTTTGAAATTCGAGTTATTCTATTATTCAATAATCCTTTCGACTCCAACTAGATTTAATCTAGAGCAATAATTTGCAACACTTATCTAGATAATTCATTATATTTTTATGCAAATAGGGTAAGGCTATAGTAGGCTACATATATTTGGGCAAATGTAGGTCAAGTGTAGGCCAAATGTAGGCCAAATGTAAGCCTAGTCATACCTTAATCTATGACAGTTAAGATGAGGCCGCAAGCAACAGAGTTGAGAGACGGCTACAGCATTTTAATTGTGGTTGTTAGAAGTCAATACAAATATGTATACCTAAGATTGAATGTATTAAAACTTCACGAATTCCCAACCTTTCATTCCTCCATCCACAGAACAGGCGATGAAATGACGCTTGGATTCAACCCAACGACACGCGTGTACCATGTATCTGAAAATTAATATAGCGCCCTCGGATATTTCATAAAAAGCGGATGTAACTGATGAGATAATACTGAAACGGAGGATATTTTCGGCAAATTAAAAAAGGAAATCAAGACGGAAGAGAAACTGAAGAAAACGCATGGAGTAGTGTCGTGGACTCGATTAGATGGATCCCGTAGGAAAGACACGTGGGATGGGTTCATCTGCATCTGCGGAAAGTGAATCGCCCGTCAGAGTTGATGAAGTGCGAATTGTTAGGCGTTTGAGAAATTCTGATGGCGGCTTGGGTGAAATGCGAAAGAGCTACTCTATTGCCTGCAGAGAAAATAACACTGCGTACAATATGCGCTAGAGGTTCAGGAGGTTACAATCTCGTTCAGATGAACTCTCAATAGCTAACAGTCATACCAGCTTACGATCTTCTGCAGTCACAATCCCTTTGGACCATACTCTAATGACACCGTCATCCAGTCAGGTCATCTTCACGTGAGTCGGCTGTCACGTGATATCATCGTCGGGTTCACGACCGCAAGAGGTCAATTTTGTGTACATCTGGTGCCCTTAAACTTAGAAACAATTGCATGATAATGAACGCATATTATCGTGCACAGTGGAATAGGTAGTAAGAAGTTGACAAAGACCTGCTTCGGCTGCTGCTTAGCTGGATGCTGCGAACAGTAATTAGTGCTGTACCGAGGCAGGTGCGAGTTGTATGGATTTGGAGGAATAAGGGAGGGCCTATTGTGAGCGTGGACCATGCGACGCGAACAATGCACCTCTGATGGAGACATAATTAAGGATCGGCTGTCTGGACATCTCACGCAAACGCTCAACTTCCGTCTTCTTTGACTTCACAGCCAATCGCTCAGCAAAAAATACTAGCGGCGCTATATAAATGAATTACATTGCAATACATTTCTAACGGCCGACGAGACTGCTGTTTGTTTGATTCTCGATATCTGTCACCGGGAATTGCTTGTTGTCTCTGTATTTCAATGTTTTGATGTCTGTCTTTGCGTACCTTGCATGTCTGCTCAGGTGTTTCTGTGTCTGCTTTATGGTAGGCTTTTGATTAATTAAGATTGTTGTGCTTCGTAATTCTAGTCCTAATCCTATGTTGTTATCCAAGTTTACAATGTGAATTGTGTATCATCATATAATTAACGAGAAGCGCCGCATTTTCTGAGTCTCGCTTATCAGAAATCAAATTTTCTTAATGATATTTCGTGGTGTTACTTAGCTAACATTGTGTTTTTGATTCTGATCTCAGCATTCTCTACAACTATAATTCGAATTTCATTCAAGAGGAGCTGAACCCGACATCTACATACAGAGTTCACTCATGAATTGCTAGATGCTGCAATTAAGAGACAAACCAAGAAACGCATGAAAGTACAGGCCATTAAAGCTTGTGCTCTTAAAAATGCTGGCCACATAATGTTTTTCCTATATCCGCTCCCTCCCTTTTCAAATGAAAGCAGATGTCTTTCGCTACACTGATGAACAAATGCGTGGCGTAGTGCATATAAAATACCCTAAATAATAGATTATATTGTTGTAAACATTTCGTAATGACCAGGAATAAAAATAACGGACTTTTCCAAGCGCAGCCTCTACTGAAGAACCTGCAATCCAGGGACCTATAACGTTTGTGCCGCTCAATAAAACTTGGCTTTTGACGATTTAATTTGGAGAACTTCGGGAACGGAAAGCGTCCAAAATGCACTTGATCCGCAAGTATGGATGAAGACTATAAGATCGGTAACAGGGAAGAAGTCGTGAAAGCAGACACAGAAAATAATGCAGCTGCGTTTTATGGCTGAACTGAAGATCGTTAATCCACAATCGACGCCTAATTGCCAGCAATCGTGGCCGATGATTTTGATTACATTCGCTGTTCACTGAACCGTAGCCGACATTTGCGTGCTGGCGGTTAACTTTAATGCATCGAGACGCCTTGAATATGGAATATGCAAATCAAGGCTCTTCATGTTGGGTGAATGACCATTTTATCTACATTCGCACCCATCAGAGTGCACCATATCCAGGCAACTGACATAAATAAAAGGGGAAAAAAGTATTTGGACTCGATTTGATCTGCACATACGTAGCCCATAGACAGATACTTAAATATATCTGTCTACTCAACATAGATGCACAGTATGTGTATGTTGTAAATGCAGCCCCTACACTCTGTTAAAAAATCTCTATTATATAACAATGGGCTGTCATGTATTACTCCAGAATATAATTAACAACATATAGTACCTTTTTAATCAGTTTTAGCGTACTCTGCCATAGTTTGAGCATCAAAATATCAGCCTCACGTTGATTGGATTAAGAAAAAGTGCTTGGACCCTGAATTTAAATTTAATACTCAGGAATAATAAATCTTTAATCGTATTGTGAAACTGCAGTTCAATGTGTCATGTTTTGATGTAATAATTCATATGACCTCTGCCGGCGTTACACGTTACTAGAGTCTTGGAGATTTATTATAAAGACTCGATAGATGTGAGGCGGCCATTGTAGCCACTGTTTATGCTTCCATTTCATTTTGATATTGAAAAGTGCAAGTCTTTGTTCTTAGCAGACAGACTTCATCCTTAGTGGTTGCATGTGGTTGTAGTATAGAGTTAAACGAGGCAGTATTAGGCGTAATCACACTAGGCGTAAAGGATTTGTTTAGCGCACTTTAAAGATACTTCTGTGCTCCAATACCTCTAATCAGCCATTCTCATAAATTTACACGATGTACGTGAAGGTCTTCCGGTAATAAAAGAAGTGTCGAAAGGTCTGTTTCAGGAGAGCGCCACGCAGTATCCGCAAGGTGGAACTGAGTTCGCAATCAGGAGCTAATTTCTGAGTTTAGAAGAACGTTTACGCAGCAAGCAGTTTATTTGCCTACTAAGAATTATTTGCAATTATAGAATTATTTTTCTTCAAAGCTCCTTATTTACTTTCATCTTATTAACAAAAGCTAACAATTTTTATATAACCTAAATATCAAGCTTTAATATATCGAAGGACTGTATTAAATGTACGCATTTTCTTGGATAAGTGGATTTATTTTTCAGAACTGAGGATTTATGTCAAATTATGACTACGGCTAAAGTTTGTGTACAGAGAAAGGCAGCCATGACTAAATCAACATTTTTGCCAAAAGAAAATTTCTTGCCATATCCGGTGCAGTTATTCAGAGTTGACTGACGCACACACAGAGTTTACCCAAATGATAGCTATAGCGCCTCGCTCTATGCTATAGCGGAGCACTAAAGAAGGCATTAGCCAAATGAATGACAAAGTAATCCTTCGACGTTGAAAATCAATTTTCAGAGCCAAGTGCTGAACAGTTAATACTTGGCCTAGCGTGGCCCGTTACGCCTCTACGCACACCCAACATCCACCCTTATTCACACACCCGCCCACCCACAGAGCTGCTTAATTCCATTCGATTAGCTCCCGTTTCTTAGTTCGCAGAAGTCGTTTAAACCTTAGGCGAGTCCGTCGAACATTAACGATGCCCCATCATATATAGAAGGCGCCGTGTCTCAGCAGGAAGCGCAGTCGCATCAGCACAACAGCAGCAGCAGCAGCGGCGGCAGCGGCAGCGGCAGCAGACAGAACAGGCAAGTACGTCGCCGTCGTCTTCATCGTTATCGTCATCGTTGTCCTTTTAAGAGATGACTCGTTGGTCGGGCGCCCACGGAGCCGCATTAAAGTGACAAATTGGGACCTGATCAACGGCTTCCTCCCTCCCGCCATCCCTCCCTCGCTTCCATGCAACCCACCACTCTCGGCAGTAGCTCCAGTAGCTCAGCTTCATCAGAAACTAATTCCACCTGGACGTCGCTCTGTCGGTACACGCAAAACTCAGACGCGTTCATACACACACACAAACACACACTCACTCACCCACAATACATATATGAATAGGTTTTATATATAATACATACAGGGAAAGCGTTAAATACGTACAGTATAACGCATTTCATCATCAGCCGCGGTTAAATTCTCACTACACACAGTCCTATGGTCAATGATAATAATGTACTTTGCATTGACGCGTGCACTATGCAAATCTGCATTAACAGCTCATAAAGAAAACTAGACATCGAATTTCGGCTTCGATCACCTGATCTGGACACAGGGGTCAGATAGTGTAACGCAGATGACTAGCTAATAAATACTGATAATGCAAAAGCCCTAAATTGATAGCGAGACATAGCCAAAACTCATGGCACTCCAATTATTTCATAATACGCAACATTTCAATGAGGTAGACTTATAAATCATAAGATAAAATAACTTGACATAAAGCAACTTTAAACATTTGCCAGCTGGTTCAAAAAGCATCTACGTCAACACAAATATTAGTCATACAGTATGTAGCTGTTACAGACTTGACCTTTTACAGATTACAGTGTAGTCTCCACACCATACCCGCATACTGTGTTTCTGGTCCGAACAGCGAATTAAGAAGACTGATACTTAACGTACTGTAACTTTCAAATTCTGTATGTTGTGAATAAAACAAGAAACATAAGCACTTCAGAATATGTTGCATTTGTATTATGTGCCTGTATATATGCATACAAACGTATGCATAAATACAGGTATATATATGATTATAATTATGAAGTGCTGTTCTGGAGCTCATGTATATACTTAATTGGTCACAACTTGCGTCGGTCTAAAGGTAACTTCTAGCCAATGTAAACCTCTGTTAATAATAATGCAAATCTCATATTTACCCCTAATCTCGTGTATTTTGGTCCTGTTATGTCCGTTATGCATATGTCCCTAACGCTTTTTTTAGAGTATGCATGTAGCTAACAATTTTTATATAACCTAAATATCAATGTCCATGCTATAGGCCTGACCTTTTCCCCCTGTTCTTTACTCTAACCTTAATCCTAACAGTAGCCTTCATGAAACGATGTATAGGAATATACATGAAGAGAGGTCATGTTAACATACACTGTGCATATTTGACGGGGCGTGTGTCCAAGCATTGACATTATTGTGCGTGTAGTTATTAATAAAACTAGTTAACCGTACTCTGTATACGCCTATGTTGAAACACGGACACTGCAAAAAAACACAGGAAAACGAGCTTTCTATATATTGGCAGGCCTACTTGTTCCTTGAATATGAAAGAACACGTCAGCTTTAGATTAAAAAGTTTTATTTCCTAAGCTATTTACATGAATCTATATACGAATTCATTTTTACGTAGCAAGAATCAAAAGGAAACAAGATGTCGACCTCAGATGTTCTGCGCGGGATAAGCCAGTATAGGCCTATATATATATATATGCTATGTTTACATAGGCATCACGTGTTACATTATATGGTGCTCATCTGTATCTCAGGCATTGACCTGTGTTTCAATTTATGCGCCGTTCTTGGGTTCCGTTGCAGTCATTAAAGCGTGGGCTTACGCGGTATAGTCAGATTTCAAATTTATCCTTTCGGTTAGCAGTATGTGTATATAAATAATTAAATGTATATATTGCAAACTGAATGTATGTATAGCCTATATGTATCCGCATTTATATAGCACTTTTTGGAACCTCTCAAAGATGCTTCTATTTATATATTTAGTAATATAGGTGCATCTTTGAGAGGTTCTAAAAAGTGCTATATACACTGTGTCCGGAAAAATTCCAAGGCTCTAAAATATGAATGAAAAAAAACTATAGTAGATAATAATCAATTTAAAAATTTAAAAACGTTTTTGATCCGTACATAATTACCAACAAAATTCTTTGTAATTTATTAACGGCCCCCGTTTAAAATTACGTCACAGTGACGTATTTGAATTTTATATTTTGTAAAGAAAGTTGCTAGAAAAATGGCGTTCAGCGAGGAAGACAAAATTGTTATAAAATTTTTACGCCAAAACAACAATTATAGTGCAAATAATATTTCAGGATTAAACTGTTTTTGGAATTTTAAAAATCGATTAATGTTTACTAATTATTTTCATATTTACCGTAAAGCCTTGGAATTTTTCCGGACACAGTGTACATCTAGATAGCTGTAGACTACGTGTGCATTCTAAGAACCTCTCCAAGCGCTGAAAATATGGCTGACTAAAGCAACATCTCAAGATGCAACTTAAGAATATCCTAGAAGAATTAACCACATTCTTCGCCAATGCATGCGCAAAACAGGCAAACAATAAATAGCCTACGCACGCAGATGCATGACTGCTGTGTATATGAACCCAAAACGATGAGAAATAGCCAGACAACACCATCCAGGAAGAACAAATTGAAATGTAGACCATTTCATCTATATATATATACGTATATAGGACGAGTAAGTAATATGCGCGGATGGGAATAGCAAAACAAACATATAATGGTAATTGGACGAGCCTCACAAGCGTCTGGCAAAATTAAAAGGATATTACAAAGCACATAGAAATAGAAAACAAAGGTAAGATATGCGATATAACGATGCATCCCATCTCTCTGCAGTATAGACGAGGAATGTTGATCACTAAGAAAGGAATCTGAGAAACGAATCCTTACAACATAAATGAGTTAGCTACGGAAAATTGCAGTAGTTTCAACGAATTAGAAATGACTAAGAAGTAAGAAATGATAAGAATAATCGCAAATATCCTAAATAAAGTCATTCAACAAAGACTCTTATGGCGTGGTTGTATGGAAATAATGCCCATCGCAGGAAACACAGACAAAACACTCTATGCGAGATTTGAAGGAAAGAGAAGCAAAAGAAAAGCACGACTTCATCCGGTAGACAACAAAATGAACAAAAATAACGGAGAGAGTTGAATCGCAGCCTGCAGCGCCGCCAATCTGTGTCAGGAACCGAAGATTAAGACTAAAGAACTTACTTTCTTTAAAAAACTCAGTGAAACATCTCTTTGTTCAGCTATTCGATGGTCTCCGTTATTTTCGTTCACTTTGTTTTCTACCCGATGGAGTTGTGCTTTTCCCTTGCTTCTCTTTCCGTCGAATCTCGCATAGAGTGTTTTGTCTGTGTTCTGGTCGACGAGCATTCTTCCATACAACCAAGCCATGAGAGTCTTCGTTGAACGACTTTATGTACTGAAAAAACGTTGCTTAAATTATGTGTAACATGTACAAGGAGACTTGGCGTGGCAACTATCCAAACGGGCAGTGATGGTGAAGGATCTCACCCGATAAATTCATTGCAAATTGAGCAGGGTCGAGGCCATACGATCGCTTTAGCAAAACGTGTACATTTACATTACATTTACATGATGATATTAGTTTTATTAACCACGCATTAGATTAATTTATGTGCGCAGATGGAATGCGTTTCTAATCAGATCTACACCCATTTGAGTTACTTAGTTACTTAGTTACTTAAACCTGTTCCCTTACTTTCCACTGGTGATGCTGCTACTAATAAATGCACGCACTGACCGAGTTATGCAATGCGCTCAGTGGGAAATGCAACATCCACCAATCAGAGTTACTGGGACTTTCATTGACTCATTAAATGCTAACGAGTGCAATGCATTTAAAACAACCATAACACTCAAAGCATGTCGTGTCATCGGATGACAACGTGAATGCATAGTTATATAACACGTGGCTAATTTACAACAGGAAATATCTATCGTAATCTCACAATCTCCTGAGCCCCATGCGAAAGCGACCTATGTACTGTCAACAAGACATGCTCCAATTTACTGTGGACCTGTGAACTAAATTTACCCCACTTTAAAAGCACCGCATGTATACGTCAGGCATTATCGGTCGAGCTAAACGTCGTCCGAGCGAAGTACGCTGTGCAAGTACAGGACTCAAGAGCATCATAATCAACGACCCCTCCTCTTCAGTCGAAAGCCTCTGTCAGAGTGACAGCTACTGTCTGGCCCTATCAGTTGTGTCACCTTGACTTTCGATCTGTATGAGGCAGTGGCAGGTGTCCCAGTTTGTCTGCATTGTACAGTAGCTCGGGGTTTTGGTCGTGCGATTGCAAGATGGGAACAGATGAGGTATTGCAATGGCTCGGTTTTCTAGTAGTCGTTATTCCAGCAGGCATACTGTACATGGTAGTCATCGGTCTAGCCGCTTTGCGTCGATCTTTCGGCATTACGAAGCTCTACATAAGAATACTGTTGGCTGTGTTTGAAGTGAGTATAAATTCGTTACTATAGGTCTATACCTACCGATTGTGCCATTCTACTGCAGCTGTTCCTGTAGACCATAATAGAACTATCTGATGCTATTGGCCTATAAGTACTTTATATTTGTCAGTTATCGAAAGCCAGTTAGGTCTATTATTAGCCTGCCTATTTATGGTGCGCCGCAACATCCTCTGAGAAAGCACTGATTTCCCTGCTACTAATATCAAGTAGGGATACGATGGACAAGACGTTGACATGACTAATGACAGATATTATATGGAGAAGATTCTGCTATGATGGTGAATCAACCTGGAATCTGAACTCCTGCTTGTCGATTCTATTTTGACTGAGGGCCTGTGAATAAGCTGGTTCCCGCGACTTAAGTTTCTTTAGACGCTGTTGAAATACCGAGTTTACAGTTACGATTAGACTGCAGATGACAGAAAAAGCTTCAATGTCGTGAATACTTTAATCTACTTTTCAACTATATGACATCTTTAAGACGTTTGACAGAGCGCAAAGACAAAAAACAAAAAAGTACAAATGGAGAATACCATACGAGAGACACTGAATTGGCTCATGTGCGAGGAGAGAATTATAGTCAAAATCCTATTCCTCAGACGGACCTTCGTACTCGGTGCGGCCCCAGAATATAATAGGCAGACACGTGTTTCTATCTCGAGGCGGTTGGGTCGACGATTGCTGTGCACCGCGACCTGTGGAGATCCGCTGGTCCTGCGCTGCCGTACAGTGACTAGTGACGCCGGTACAACGTACAACTCTGGAACAATAGTGCTCTGAAAATCTTACTTGGTCCCCTAGAAGCAGTTCAATAGCCATTTTTCAGCTAGTCTTAATCAGACCTTTTTGGAACTATCAGACAGCCAAGTTTTCGGCTGCTTTGCGAAGTTCTAAAATGCGTTATATGAATGTCCTGATACATACATACGTGCACACAAATGGCAGTCCAGTGGTTTTGCAGTGAGGTAGGGAGAAAGTAATAATATTTTTATAGGATTAAGACTGTTTGTCACCAGGAAATTTTACTTTGGTAAGTGACTGATTGGTGCTAAGAGTCTTAGAAAGCAAGCACATTGGCTGGAGAATGATAAGCAGCTAATGTGCCTTAAAGATCTGGAATCAGCAGTCATCGTTCACTGCTAGACGGCAGATGGACTGACTGAAAGAAATAATACTTTAAGACAAACGACTACAGCGCAATAAGAAGCAGCAGAAGCGAACCACATTTGCTTATTGGGAAGTCGAAACGAATGCAATGTAGAGACAGCGAAGATGCTATTGTGTTTAGCCAGATGAGAAAAACCTTGAAACAGTTAAAATTAGATGGCTAAGAAGTATGTCTGTTGGTCTGGCAGGCAATCGGTCGGGTTGTCTCTGTAGAGCTGTATATTTGTCAATCAGACTGTCAGTTGACCTGTACTTTGGTCTGCTTTTTGGTCCGTCTGTCGATTGGTCAATTTGTCTGTCATTCTGTCGGTTCGTATGTCAATGTGTCTTTTGTCAGGCTGTCCATCAGCCTGTCTCTCTGTCCCTCTGTCAGATCGTTTGTCTGTCTGTCTGCCTGTCTTTCTGTCTGTTTGTCGTTCGGTCGTGTTGCGTGCGTGGGTTATTTTATGATGAGAATCTGGATGCACAATTATCAGATGCCAGGATCTGCATCCGTTCAACTATTATGCCAACAAAGGACTGGTCGCACATGACACTCGCCCACAATCTCTTCGATTCCTCCTACATCTTCTGCTGCTGATGCTGTGGCTGCTGCTGCTACGATGCCTGCTATTTTACCTTCATGACGATGGCAATGATTCTTCCTTCTTCCGTCGTCACTCAACTTTCTCGATTTCCTATCTTCTCTCCCTTCTCACGCCAGTCTCTTCCAACAGGTGCCGTTTTGCTATCAACTCCAGTAATTACTCCATGTATGTGTTTTCTCTCCGTCCCTGCACATTGCTTCCAGAGTCCCTCACTCCGTCCATCCTTTCTTGGCACAGAATGTGAACCTAATGAGCGATATGTCCGTACTCTCCATCCAGGGTCGTCAGCAGAGGCGTCAGCATCGACCACGAAAGCCTTGTATTTGCCGGTGGGGAATTTCATTATACGAAGGCGTTGCGCATGGATCAGCTCCCTCGGCTTTCTTCTGGTCTGATTATTATATGCATAAATGAAGGT
This sequence comes from Norana najaformis, assembly GCA_964023275.1. Taxonomy (NCBI): domain Eukaryota; kingdom Metazoa; phylum Annelida; class Clitellata; order Crassiclitellata; family Hormogastridae; genus Norana; species Norana najaformis. The sequence goes on along the minus strand of OZ029915.1, from coordinate 38,973,209 downwards.
TATTATACCTGTCGTTAATAAAACAGGTCCTAGTCTGATTATTATATGCATAAATGAAGTTTGTTATACCTGTCGTTAATAAAACAGGGCCTAGATGTTACAGTCTCCTGTACTACACCATGCAGGTGGTTGTAAGGAAATGTCTTCATGTCAGCAGAGTCCTGGTTTGCTGCTGAATTAGTTTTTGTAAGAACAATGAAGAGGACATTAACCAGGTAGCGGTGGTGAAAGATCTCACCCGATAATTAACTGAAAAGTGAGCAGGGTCGAGTCGACCATACGGCTGCTATATAGGACCGTATACATTTACATTTACATTGTACCATGCAGATAGCTGGAGAACTAAGACATCTCGTAGAAATCAATCAAAAACGCTGAGCTTTGCACCAAAACGAGAATCAATTTTTATCTGAGTACGAAACTGAAAAAGCCTCATTTGGAAAAGGATAAAAAATCTCTCAGAGGTTCCTAAGACGGGTTCAACAAATGTTCTGTTTCAAAGGGCCCGTACAAAACATTCTCGTGATTCAAACTCCAGAACAATAGGAGACCGATACGTTCTTCAGGTCTTGTTCTCTACAAACCTGCCAATTTTATGAAACAATAAAGCAGGAAATAGCAAGATTGTAGTATAAACCGTGTACTAATACATCTTATAGCAGTTAGCACTTCTCTATACTTCTCAACATCGTGAATTGCTACTATATTTCGTGTTGTGCATTGTTATTCTCGATTTCAAGTAGATATCTGTGTTTGCCATTGATTAGCTGCTTAAACGTAGAACGAAGGTATTCCATATCATCCAATGTCAGGTAGTGTAAAGCGTCATTAAATGTTCTTTGCAAAAGACTAATCCCAAAGCCATCCACGAATACAAACATGGACATTTCTGTCGAGCTTTAGACAACATTCAAAACTAGCTGTCTGTCAATAATGTGTTACAATATTATGTTACAATCTTTTCCATAATTATTACATTCAGCTAACAACATTCATCCAACATTCAACCGCTAAGCCAACTACTATTCTTGTTAAATCTAAAAATCTAAATATTCACTACTTGATACAATAATTGATGTTTCCAGTGGGGCAAACAGAGAGTGCGTTTGCACGAGAAAAAACACGATCGAAGCAGTCTGGTTTCGGGAAAATCCATTCTACTCGATAACGAAGACGAGCTTCACCATTCAGGTAGATCTAATGATTAATTGCACACATAGGCACCTACAGGTAATCGCTCTTTCGACGCAACCTAGTGCTCGCGTACAGGTACAGCCCTTGAGTAAAACGATCTCTCAACTGAAACGCAACGTCAACCCTACAACAGGACAATCTCATTTCAACCACTGGACATAGAAACGATAAATTGTTAGGAAACCACACGATGACCATGCACGCGACCTGATGCAATGGTGGAAACTGCTAAAACTTGGCATATGAGATCATAAACACGCCGTAAAATGCAACTTCAGTTACAGTATTAAATCTTGATGTAATTAATAGGATGCAGTTCAGTCTCTAAGATTTCTGGTAGACCTACAAATTCTTAAATTCCACTTGGTCTAACGGGCAGCGATGGTGAAGGATCTCACCTAATAAAGTCATCGAAAACTGAAGCCATACGGTCGCTATAGAAAAATTTTATATTTTTACCACAGAAGTTGTTCTATTGCCTAAATGTTTGTTGTTCTTAAAAGACTCTACGGAAAATGTGACGAGATCATCAGAGGATGGCACAATCAACAACACACGATCGCTTAGAGATATGGAACACGGATTCAATCTAACGGATGCCATGTACTTCTGCAAAAAAGGAATGGAGGTGCAAAAGAAGCCTTTCGTGTCTGGAAACTTAAAGACAGTACCAATTATGAACCTAATTACCAATCTGGTATCCTATTGGCATGTTAATTTCTTTTGTTATCTTTAGTTTAAATCTTGACTTACTATGATCGCATTTGGATCGGGTTTGTCTTTCCAACCAGCACACATTGGGACAATGTTGTCTCAACGGTGTCCAACATTGTCCCAACGTTGTCCAAATTTTTCCAGTGTATGTGTACTGGGTGGGTTGTTGCTTAGATTTCTGCTCTTCAAAGTTTGGTGATAAGATAAATTTAGTAGAGAAAAAGTTTCTTTTTGCATTCAGAGACATTTCTCTAAATATCTAATATTACTAATTTAACAGTTTAACAGAAATATTCTTGAAAATTACAGGTTATTGTAGAAGACACCGTAACTCAAAGATTCGATGCGGCAGGTAAACGTCACTATGTTTCTTCATATACTGTAGGCTTACCTCATAACAATGTCTTCTGATTTATATCTATCATGCTTATTTCATACGGTTCATAAGGCGCGTGTACTTCTGTTACGATAGGCTTATATTTTATGTAGTATAAGAAAGTCAGCTTCAAAGTCTTTAAATAACAACTCTTGCAAATTGTTATTTGCAGAATTACCTTCGTGGAATTTGCTCACACGCACAAATACTTTCTACGAATTTATCAGGTGAGATATCCTATCACAAAATACTCCACAAAATACTATGCTCAAAACGATCAATTCTTTGTGTGCATGCCTCAGTACGCGTAATGATGCTATTTTTAAACTAATAAAATATATGTTTGTTGACCTTTCTATCATAAAGATAAATCAGTTTTAAATAAATAGAGTTTAACCAGAATTTTTATGATGCGTCGCATATAGAACCTGGCGGAATTTCTTTTATGTTAGTGGAAACGTCGATTATTAAAAAATGGTTTATTACAAATTTTATCTGACTGAACAGTTCAACAGCAAAGGGTCAACTGTTTTAGCCTACTGTATTTATTTGAATTTAACAAAAATTGCATAACTGATATTTAGCAGCATCTTACTTATTAATTAGCGAAATATAAGCGCGTTGTCAGAATGCGTGGCTATAGTAGATTACCCGTGTGTCGTCAGTTTCGATAGCTGATCTGAGCAAAGGGCACATGTGAGTCTCAAGGTATGACAATGATGATGACGATGACGACGGCAATGATGGTGATGATGGTGATGATGACAGTTAGGCTGTTCTTTTTATCTGCAGCTGGCGACTGACTTTTCTCTGGATAATCGGATGCTTTTTTCGTCTTTTTATTTTTTTCCCATTCAGGTAAACTGTGACCATTTAAATTTACATATAATCTAAGTTTTGTGATTTTTATGACACAATACATTTTGCAAGCTGTAGGCCTATTTCACTGGTCAAGCCGCATATTAGTCTTGGCCGTATGGCATATGTCTTAAAATGTGTCTTAAAGTAAAATTAGAATACATTAAACTCTGTCATGATCGCTGTTTGTCTAGTTATAGTCATTTATGTATATTATAGTTAAACTGTTTTATTACAGTAAATACACGAACTTATGACGACAGTTTTACATGCATCTAGGAATCGATCCTCAGCAAAGTGCATATTTACATTTTTAAATATAGAAACTGTTTTCCTCTGAATGTGAAGGAGGTTACTATACGACCTGAGTTAGATTACATGGAGTCGAATGCAGGTAACAGAAATGAAAGGTCAACGCTTTGGTCTTTGGGCCAATACATCACCACCATTACCTTAATTCATTTTCACGTCGTGAGTATCCATAAAAAGTTACGATAACGGTGAATTTGACTTTCCTTTGTAGGCTTGGCATTTGGAACTTTGGTTTTCTGTTGCTCGTAGTTGGAAAAGCTCTTGTTGGCTTCCTACCAGAGAGCAGGTTACTTAGACCTACTATTTTCGAGGCCTTCTATTTTTCTATGATTTAATATGACTTATTACTTCTATGGTTTTACATAACTGAAAATTACCAGTCTTTCCTCAATTTTACAACGAAGTATACCACCTAGAGCGGCAAACCTGAGACGAGATTCTACTGCTTTCCAGGGTGTGGGCCTACTCTTATGCATGAAGCGCCGGAACAACCGGACAACCTTTTCCTTCGAGTTGCACGACCTCACAACGAATTCTCGGTTGCTTCATACTTTGAGCCGAATCCTCAATATACCATTGACTAAAAGCGCCATCGATTGATGCTTTGTCAGTATATAATGGCGCTTAATAAATACAATAATAATAATAATAATAATAATAATAATTATTATTATTATTATTATTATTTTTATTTTTGTTATAAAATGTTCCAATTACATTTGAGACATTGGGTCCTATCAACCTGACAGGTCTTGAATTTATTTCTGAATTGAGTCGCCAACTAACGGCTGTTTCTGGCGATCCAAGTGAGTCAATCCATCAGCGCCTTTCAATTTGCACACAGCCGTCGCTTTCAGGGGCACGTTTACAGGCCCCAAAGGCAGCCGAGGACTGATGACGAATTGTTAACTTTATAAACTGAAACTGAAAAGCTGAATAATAATAATAATAATAACAATAATAATTTGAAAATTATAATGCAATATTTTCATTCTACAAAATGACGCCCGATGATTACAATAAATATAGTCCTGGACTAATATTAAGGTCTACTTGTACGATCGCATACAGATAAAAGTAACAGGAGCTACATATTCTGTCTAATTATAGTATTTACTACCTTAAAAACAACTCGAAATATTGCACTAACATGTACGAATTAGTTTCTTGTTTTGCTTATTGCAGAGCGAAGAGAATATTTAGGTATTGGGTGTCAGTTACCTGCTACCGTGTTATAGCAACAGCGTTTTCATCTGTCATCACATTCCATAACAGGTAACCACTTGCAAGCAGCATGACACTCAACGCAATGTTATTAAGCACCGCTGGTTTCCCTTGATGTAGAGTTTATTAGCTGAATGGAAATTACAAGATTTACACGACATTTTTTAGTATCGAGGACCCAAATTCTACTTCTCTATACCTAGGATTTATCACCACCTTTTAAATCCTCCTCTAGCATATTTTGACCGAAGGTTTAACTTTGTACTGATTTTCAGTGAACATTTTCACATCTTTCTCTGACCCACAACAAGCCTTATATCACTGGGTGCGATATTTCAGTGTCAAAAGTGGCCAATAATTTCGTAATTTTGGTATTCCTTCGAGCGAAGTTGGAGTTTTTTCACCTTCTATTCTGCCCTGTAGAGATGCTTGCAAAGGTACTGACCTCCTGTGTATTGCGTTCACTGCTTAACTGCTTAATCGATCTGTCTAGTGCTGTTACCACAAACACACACAGACACACACGCACACCACATTATACATATGTTTTGTTAATTCGCCTCCCTGTATTATTTGCTGTTTTATGGAAAATCTCTTTATTGCTTCGCTGTTTTCTAAACGTGAGCACATGCTGCCATTTTGCTGGTTAGTCGCCATCTGTTGCCTTAAACAGATTCTTTCATCTTAGCAACCGCTTCGTTATTATTTTGCTTTCTTTATTGAAGTTTCTCAGTTTTACCAGCACAGAATAATGTTGTTGTTGTTATTTTTATTATTATTATTATTATCGATGTTATTATTATTACTATTACTATGACTATTAGTTTATTTCATTGCAAGATTAAATTGAATACTAATTAATAGAGTATGGACCTATAGTAAAACGACTACTGAATGCGATACTATGTTGCCTTTGTTCCCAATTTTTGCTGATTATGTGACATTTGGGTAGCTCACTGCATGAAAGTTATGGATGAAATTGTACAGTCCTTATAAGGACTTGTTACAGACCACATCCACAAAGTAATTGTGCATAACCTTTGGAGCTGTGGTTTGTTTCGAAATCAATATTCTTACAAACAGTTTTAAGATGGTCATCTTTGGACTTTTAGTTTGATACGTGTTTAAGGACATACTGATAAAAAATGGCACACATTTTCCCAATAACATCAAAAAACCTTAGGGTATATTTAGTCCATACACCCAGATATGGTACCCTTTCGGGTCAAATTTAAAGTAGCTCGCCTGTTTACATGAGCGAACTCTTCGAATCAGGACGTGAGACTGCACCAGTTTTTTAAATTATCAGACTGACTTTTGAGTCGAAAGGTTGGTTGCCGTATGCCCTACGCATGCCCTAAATATTCTCTTCGCTCGTGGCTGTCAACATCTATAGACCAGCGGCCTTTGACGCGACACGTGAGGTTTCCAATTTCTAAGTTTCAGAGTTCGAGGTGTTCTTTTGCCTGAATCTTGGAAGAACTGAATGTCATGTAAAAATACAAACCGCTTGTTGCGAAAAATAGAATTAATGGCAACATGCGTATACTGGTGAAGAATATAGGATCTATTATGCTTTCGCGAACAGCCATGTTGTTTTCTTCTATAATCACTCGCCTCTTGTTTTCGATGTAACCATCACAATTCAGTTAATCAGTTTGATACTTACAGTAGAGGCTAAACTTAGTGGCCACGGGATCAACACAGGGTCATACATAGCGAAAAGCGACGTATCAAAGCGGGCTTTAGCGGGATGAGCCTCTGTTCGAATACACCTAGTGTTTTTAGGGTCAATTTGGAGGCTTTATTGAAAAGAGCCATAAAACTGTGTTAAAATATTGATTTTTAATAGCAGTACGTCCATATTTAACTTCAATTTTGTTACTCTGACCGTTTTGCCTTGTTAGGAATATTATTTTAAAATTAAAGATGCTTTGTGTTGGTTTTATAAAGAGAAAACCGTGCCAGAGGCGGAGGAATATGCGTAGCCAACCACACATCGCCGATCGACATAGTTATTCTGGGTTGCGATAACTGTTATGCTATGGTAACTGTCTTCTTTGTTATATTTATAAAGTCATGGGAGATAACAGAAGGTAGGGTCAGGAAAAGGAGGCAAATAATGGATGACATAGAAGAGGAAGGACACATGGAAAGAGCGGGCGCCCATATTTATTATGAAGCCGTAAGTTTTGAAGTAAGGATGAAGTTTGGTATGGGAAAACATATCACAGGAAGTTGGAGGAAAGATAGGTTAAATTACGCGTGTCTGTTTACCTGTATGTAAATCTATTTGGCCTCAGTATCTGTGCCAGTGTGTTTGTAAGCGTGAATATATGTGACTGGACGCGTTTTAGGTCGGTCAGGAGCAGGGAGGCTTGATGGGCTTCCTTCAAAGAGCAATGCTGCGCTCCGAACATCACATCTGGTTCCAGCGTTCTGAAGTAAAAGACAGGCATGCTGTTGCCAGAAGGTATCAGTACCACACATACCTCTTCGTGTCACTGATCAATTATTCAATTAAGTAATTGCATCACTGCGTTCATTTAATAGTTTATGGTTCCTTAGCAAAGCTGGGTAACTACTTAGATCTAGCCGTCACGATTAATTTGCGTGTAAAGTCTGTAATTCACCAAAATCAAAGAAAGACAAGAGAAGCTACTAATGGTCCAAGGTGCTTAAAAAAGACAAAAGCTTTCCGGCAAAGAGTGAATCTATTTCGGCTTTATGTCGAGACCCACAGTGTAGACAAAATCTGCTTATTTATCAAAAGTGGTGATATGGACCTATGAACAAAGTATCATTCATGGTCTGTATTGTTCTAATATAGGCTACAATACTTGGCAGCTACATAGGGCTTTTTGAGAATCTTTCAGTGTAGTTTAGTAATTTTACTGCAAAGAGGGGATGATCTCTTTCAGGCTTCGAGAACACATAGAAGATAAGAACACACTTCCAGTTCTCATATTTCCTGAAGGTAAACCGAAGCTTTTCTACGGCTCTTAAACTCATGCATTCAAACGACACACTCCAGTTTAAATGGCGTGCGCATAATTAGGGCCAATACCCCTTTCGGCAGGCGTCAATTAAGAATTACTGGGGAAAAACAACTTTAACATCAGAAAGTTCCTTTTAAGCCAAGATGTACATCGATAGTTAATGGTCAAGTGCTTGAAAAGTTTCGAAAAGTTTTGTTACTTTGGACTTTTCTCGTCAAAGTAACAAACTACATAACCTAGGCTAAATGGTACCGTGATAAACTATAAAGAGTAACAAACTACATAACCTAGGCTAAATGGTACCGTGATAAACTATAAAGAGTAACAAACTCCATAACCCAGGCTAAATGGTACGTGATAAACTGTAAAGAGTAACAAACTACATAACCTAAGCTAAATGGTACCGTGAGGCGACAGGGGAACTGGAGGAAGCAACGGAATACAGTCAAAGAAGAATACTTGATTCAGGCGGAGAAATTTGAACAGACTATGAAGAGAGCAAACGAAAAAATCATGAACAGTTAAATAAGGCATAGACCCACACAGAGAAAGCGAGAGAAAACTGTACAGAGGAGAGCGGTGAATTTAGTAAAACTAAAGCAATCAATAGGAGCTGGATGACATTTAGCAAATATTGAGTAGGCCTAAATGGCTTTACACTTCTCAAAGCTATAGTTTTTAATAAGAGTTTTACCACCGAAGAAAGTCTTGTAACCGGTCTAAAATCTTACACTTAGGCCTAACAATTGCTTGGCTACAGTGATCGTATAACCTGGCATCTGTCAGAGCCATAATTAGCCATTAAAACTATGCTGCGGCTTTTATCTGTTCTGTACGACGAATATCCATATAATGATTACTATCTGGACAAATAATATAGGCCTATGAGTTCATTAGGTATTTGTTAATATTTGTCAATATCCTGAAAACGTGTTGCTTATCTTTTGTGCAAAAGTCTTTCGGTCTACTCTTTGACCTACCACTCATTCTATTCTTGCGTTTTTGGAATTTCCTCTGTCTAGGGACGTGCATCAATAACACATCTATTATGATGTTCAAGAAAGGCAGTTTTGAGGTTGGAGGCACAATCTACCCGGTTGCTATCAAGGTAAATCAATCGACTTTTGTACGAGCTTCAGTACACTATCTTGCAGGGCTCATCGCCAAACTTGTTCATATTGTTATAAAAAAAACTCGAAAGATTAATAACATACTAGACGTTCGCTGTTTGTACAGCTTTCGATGTGTCATAAATCATAATACACTTGGCAGAATTAAGTCAAAGGTACAAGTTTTATCACACATATGCCTTGATTTAGAAACAATGATCGCACATTATCAGTGGTTTGTCTAGAGCTGTTTATAGCGTTACCACATAATTTTTAACTTAACCTAATGTTGACAATGTCTAATAAACGGAGCAACGTACCTAACGTCATTCAGTTCAAAATTAATCGGAATATCAACTGAGGTTAAAGAATATTCTAGAATAAGGAATTGCTTAAATAAGGACAGCAACACATTGATTGCTGTCGCCTCTCGATCCCAAGTGGCTCAGCTCAGGGTACCGTATACCTAATCATGAAACACATCAAGTTTAATTAATTTAGTCTGATCTAAACTGCTGAAGTGCAAAAATCCCAACAACAAGAGTTTTATGGCTTTGCAGTCAGCGGCCAAGTTACGCTACACATAATGAAGCATTTCAAATGCGGATCGGTTTAGTTGCTAACCGTATCTGCAACATATACAATACGTGCATGCTTTATACATTTAGGTCTGTACATACATGTGCAGGTATACATACCTATATATCCATACGCACATACATTAATACATAGGGCTACAATCACACATATATGCATTCATGCTTACATACCTACATGCATACATACACACATACGTCCATACATACATACATACATAAATGCCGCCTTCTAGGTATTAACTGAGTTTTTCGGCTGAAGTGATACTAGGGTTTCTTTTCAAAACACAGTACGATCCTCGATTTGCGGATCCCTTTTGGAACAGCAGCGAACAAACTCTTTCACGCCATCTGTTGAATATTTTGACAAGCTGGGCTCTCGTCTGCGATGTTTGGTATCTGCCTCCGGAACGTCAGAGAGTAAGTTCCTTTCACCGTTGCTACAGAGTTTGCTCGTTGCTGTAAAGACGTAGGCCTTCGTCTAACATGTCTAAGTAGAAAGATAAGGGTTGAGATTATAAGCCTACACTTGTTTACATGCCTGTATAGGAACCCTTAAGAAGACGTTGGCAAGCTTACAATATGACACCTTCTTCAACCTTCCAGCTTGCATTGGTACTCTTACACAGACTTCGAGGAATGTAGGGCTGTGTTGGCTCAGAAAATTACTATCCCATTCAAGTACTACCCGGCTCCACGTTGCTTAAGTTTACTTAACTTTTTTCATCAAATTCATAGCCACTCAATGTATTTGTTTTCCTATAACTATTGTTGATTATCACTTCATACTATTGGATTGATATTTTCGTGAAAAGCAAGTTCTGATTTATCCAGTTGACTGAATTATAAAAGTGATATATGAAATATTAAATGATATACTTAATTTGTATTGTCTTGTGGCACTAATTTTTTTGTCATATCTTTGGAACGAGGAACGAGCTAGGGCATCACATGGCTTGTCGTTTTCTTCTAGCTTATGCCGCCATCAAATTTACAACAGTTTAAGTGCCAAAATTATTAAATATAGAAAAATTTTGTCCATACTTTTGTTATCTTTAGCCGGATGAATCTGTAATAGAGTTCACGAGGAGAGTAAAATCAGAGATTGCACGACAAGGGGGACTGGTTGATCTCGAGTGGTATGTCTTAGGCGCATTAGCACTAATTTTCATGTAGGCCTACATAACACAGTTTGGAAACCATCAAGAACAACCAAGAATATACTCTCAAATATTCACACAATGAATATAATCTGTATGATGATGTTGTCAGGTTTGGGTTCTTGCCTACCATGTCCAGAAGTATATGTGGCAGAAATGATGCCATTAAGCCTGTACGACGACTGAGGCTACGTTTTTGGGGTCTCCACCGAAATCAGTAGGGCTCTTAGTCAAGTGGAACATTCTGGACATGAATTTGGCAACTTATAATATAACAACCACCATATATAGGATATAAATAAAATGACCGTTGTCGTTAGTTAGTCGGTCAGCGCTAACAGTCGCATCTGTATAATTCTTTTAAACTACTTTTGCATATTTCTGATGGCATTCATATTGGTTGCTCAAGATATTTTTCACAAGAATTAGAAACATATTTAAGTCGTGACCACTTCTAAAACTGATCTTCTGTCACACATTCGCTTCAGTTCTGGTTGCGGTAAAGGGCTTTGCGGTAAGCTGGGCTGATATCCGTTTTTAAAGTCTGTTACGGTTTTTGGTTCTCTCTGTTTTTCAGAGTCGGTTCTATTTCTCTTTCGATTTTTAAATATCTCGATATCGGTTTTTGGTTTTTAAGTATTCTTAATGCTTTAAGTCCATAGTCCGACTTTGCTGCTGCGCTGTTTAGGCCTAGATTTTGCAACTGTATAGTGTGCAGTGCTGTTTTACTATAACAAAATTGTGTTTTCTAGGGATGGTCAATTAAAGCGTGAAAAGCCGAAAGTATCGTTTCTTCTAAAACAACAAGAAGAATATAGCAAACGCATAATGTGAAAGAAATCGACTGACGTAAGGGTATTTAGTACGTAAAAACACCTACTGACTTTTGGACAACGAACAAAAGTACCTTATTAAAATACGACTGCTTCGGCCTTTGCAACGATGCCAGTGGCAATCCTGCCTTGCTCAACTGCTTTGATCGTACTGTCTGAAATGTCTACTCAGTCATGGATGACCTACGACCTTTGAACAGCAGCTGTAATGAGAAGAATATGTGATAATATTCGTGTTCACTTCGTAACAGACATCTGCATTTATTACTCTTCTGTGAACATAAGGCAACTGATACCACTAAATGCGAGCTACAATCGTTATTAGTTTATTAGGTGTCACCATCCATTGAGTGCATTGCATGATGATGACATTAGTTATTGTCATTGTAGCCTAATTTTAAAAGCGACAATTTATTGATAAGCATCGAGCTATTTCCAGCCTACTATATAATTGTCAGTTGTCAACGCAAGTATTAAGAGTTAAATAATAGGTAGAATGTCAGCTGCTTCTTTGAAAGCGTAAACAAGTGAACATGTAGGTCTGTCAGTGTCAAATGGAATTGGTGTTATCAAATGTGTAGGTACCCACAACACATGAATAGTTGGTAACAGTGCAGTTAAACCTTACAACAGTTTTTGCAATAGGCGGTAATTAAATAAATGGCGTGTGCTTTTGACCGAGTGTTTGTGATTTGGAATTTTGAATGCAACAAATAATTATGTAACTCATGATGTCGATGGCAGTCATCGATACGAAAGGTAGCACAGCTGCGCTAGAGAAATTCCGATAGTTTTTGGCGATGGCGAAAGGCGTGCAAAAATTACTGTTATAAAAATTTGAAGTCGGTGAACAGATCCAAAGGGGTCCATAGTTGGAACCCGATCCCCTGCTTTCATGAACGAAATCGTATTAAGCTGGCATGCACTGCGCGTGTTTAAACCATCCGGCCTATCTATCTATCTATCTATCTATCTATCTATCTATCTATATATATGTATATATATATATCCATCTATCTATCTATCTATCTATCTATCTATCTATCTATCTATCTACCTACCTATATATATATATATATATATCCATCTATCTATCCACATGCTCAACGGATGTCTTCTCCTCTTTCGATTACGAAGTCAACTGTCTCTTTGTAAATCTTAAACTCCGAACTATCCCACAAGAAGCAACTCACGGAACATTTTCGCATTGTCTCGTCACCTTTTAGGTTCCTCACACAAGGATGCTTCAACACCTTCGAAAGAGCCAATAAAGGCGCTAAAGAAATATTTTGATAATATATATTTAAACAAATATATATATGCAAGCAAACATACATACATTTTTACATATATACATATACACAAACATTTATGCATACATACATATTTACATAAATATATGCACACACACTCAAACACATTCATTCATCTCGTTTATCGATTCCAATTGCATACATATTGAATACATATGTCATATATACATTTAAACAGCACTCATTTGAAGAGGCTGATCCCACTATATAGACCTCTCTACCATTTTATCCCCAACAACCTCATTGAAACTATCTCTTTAACGTTGAGGGCTGCACTGTAAGATCACTACCCGAATTTCATTAGTATTGTAATGTAATGTAATGTAATCAAAAATTTATAAAGCGCCACTTTGAGGTAAACTCCTCAGAGGCGCTCCCGGCCCTACAACCCAGAAGAACTGGGGAATAAGAAGGTCTTCAAGCGCTTGCGGAAAAGAGGAGGAGATAGACTAAGAAGTTCCTGGCGTAGGTCATTAGGAAGCCCATTCCAGAAAGCGGGACCAACCACAGCAAAACTTCTGCGCTGGGCCGTAGCTGTTCGGACCGATGGGACAAGCAAGTCACCCCGTACCGCCGAACAAAGTAGTCTGCGGCCCGGAATAGAGGAGGCCAAAACACAGAGCTCCCTGAGATAAAATGGGGTGCAACCTAAGAGGGAATTACGTACAAGAACCAGGATTTTAAATTTTATACGCTCTTGGATAGGCAGCCAGTGAAGCTCCCCTAAAATGTAAGCAGAGATGTGGCCAAACTTAGGGATACCTCCGATCAGACAAGCAGCAGCGTGCAAGACAGATTGTAGTTGCGAGATGCAGGAGAGACTCAAGCCAGCAAAGACAGCATTGCCATAGTCAATCCTGGAACAAATAAACGCATGGACCAGAATGGTAGCAGCCTGGGTCGTGAGAGAGTGGCGGATAGTGCGCAGTTGACGCAGATGGTAGAAACACGTTCGACAGATATTATTCACATGCTCCTTCAGAGTAAGTTCCTGATCCAAAATTACTCCTAGATCACGGACTGAGGAAGAGAAGGAGATATCAAGGAAGAGCCTAAGTAATCTGGCCAGATCAATCTTAGAAAGCTGGGCGCGGCTGCCAAACAAGATAAACTGGGTTTTACCAGGGTTCAGGCACAGACGGTTTGAGTTCAACCAGGCCTCAAGTGCTTCCGACGCCCGAAGCATTTGATGAACCAAGGCGACAGATTCACCTGCTGGGCCATGAATATATGCCTGGGTGTCATCAGCATACTGGTGAGACACTACCCCAGTTGGAGACAGAATAAAGCCCAGGTCAGCCGTATATAGAATAAAAAGTAAGGGAGCTAAAACTACGTTCAAACTGTATTGCATTGTATTATATTTGTATTGTATAAGCTTAGCCTGACAGATACAACGAAATTTTGGTGTTTTATATAAACAGAAAATATTCTGGATAGCTATTTAAAACACTGAATTGTGTGATTTTCGACTGCCTGCATCGCACATAGCAAATATTATAAAATATTTAACATGCATTAACAATCTCTACTAATTATAATAATATAAGAACCTGGTTATCAGCCAGATTCTCTGTCGTAAAACAGCGTGAAGGGAAATATTATTTCATTATGGCATTACACAAATCAAATACACAAATACAATCGCGGTCCAGTGCAGATAGAGTAGAAGCATTACGAAATCACGTGCTACGACACAACTAGGAATACATGCAACAAAGTGTATAGAGAGCCTGCCCTGCCAACTTCTTCTCAAATTCCAACTCATTTCTTCCTGCGAAGGCCAAAGATTAAGCAAAACTGTTCATCGATTTAGATTTTGCCATCCTTGCTGCGGCAACAGTTTTCACAGGATGTATACATATTTAAGAGTCGAAATTACGCAGACAAATTTCAACATTTGAATGGCAGGACAGGGCAGATCATGTAATCATAATCGTAAACTCGAAATTTCTAAAGCGCAACTTAAAAGCTAAACGCAGGGCACCAGCTTATTCACGAGCGCCGCGTCAAGTCAGTGGGGATGTCCAAAGATGCCATGTCGAGAACCAAGTCTGGTTGCCTGAAGACCAGAGAGAGAACGGGAAAGGAGCGGTTTGATTGTATAAGATATTGTATGTTACACTTGTTATTAGTTTACTATAATTTCATACGATTCTGGCATCGACGTTGAAGCTGTGGCAGGCGTAATGGCACACTTCCGTCGAAAGTGTGGAGTTTTCCTACACGCTTCACTTCACACTGATTTGCATCTGTCACTCTCGCATATTAATGTTGAATTATTCTGCAGAATTTCATTGGACATCAATGTGCATCACAACGTCGCAGTATTCTGTAGTCTTAAGTGCGCACCACTGTGCATACACGTTGCACAGCGTTGTGCAGTGACGTTCATGTTCATGCTTAATGACTGTTGAACTTAAATCCACAAACTATGTCAGAGTGCAGCCAGTTACAAGAATACCTGTGATAAGAATCTACTATGCATATGTATATATTGTTAATATATGCATGTATATTGTATATATACAGAAAGTCGCTGAAGTGCATTATCAGTAGTTGTGTGGTCTGCTCAAGGGCTGCAGGGACTGGTTGATCCAGTCTTGCTCGACAGGCTTCCCCAGAGGTCAAGTTCGCTTTGGCTCAGCGTAAATTCGTTTCCGGTCAGGGTCTCTCCTCCCATCGACCGCTGCAGACCTTTGTCCCGTAGGCACTCGGTAAACCCGCGTTTCAGTTCCATCAGAATGAACTTGAAGATGAGGCGCCAAGCCTCCTTCACCTGCGGGGTGAACTTCGTTCCGAGATCCTCGGCGAACACCTGAAGGATCGCCTCTTCGAAGTCGTTGAAATAGCCGGGCTTGAATCCTTTGAAGTAGACATGTCGCCTGCCAAGGTTGTTGAGAAGGGGAGCCAGTGTAGTCTGGTAGTTGTCTATGTTGTCAACGACGGCGCCAACGGCCTGCATGAAGCGAGAGGCGTGCCCTATGAAGGACGGGTCCTTGAGCAGGGCCTCGCCCTGCAGATGTCCGCAGGGAAAGAGCGACTTCACTCGCGGATTCTTCTGGAATATGAGCAGGAAGATCCTCTTGCCACGCCCGGTCAGATCGGTCGACAGAATCTTCCACGTCTTAAGGACGTTCGCTTTGTGCTGGTTCGACAGGATCACCACGGAGCGGCTGTTCAGGTCGTCGTTGTGGTTATTCACCAGATGTTTATGTCTCGAAAATCGAGACCTGGCCAGTGAAGTTGCGCATCCCATCTTTCGTCGGTCTTCTCTTCCAACTCAATTCTTGGCTACAGCAACAGTAACAGCAGCGCCAGTTAATTAACAGTTGACATAATTAACATTCAAGGCTTATTACTAGACATAATTGGCTAAAGGATGAACACCTGGTTGTACTGTCTATCGAACACTTAGCACTACAACGACTGCAGTTCAGGCTATGAGTATCTGGTTTTAACAACCACTCTCAATTACAACGTAGATACAATTAAGTTAAACATCCATCAACATAAGGTTTCGAGAATGATATGAAAATGATCCGATCCTCATCAGTTCTTAGTCAGTTTCGTTTCTATCGGAGGTCAGAGGTTCTCACATGAAATGCCACCGCCCCCCAACTGATTTCAATCTGTTCGTTTTTCTATCTCTATTTAACCAGTAAATGATAATCGAATCCACTATCAACAATAACACAGGCGTAGTCATAATGCTGAACCACCTACGTCTATTATTGAACCGCTTTGAATCTCAGCACGACACGTAAATAGCCTGAATATGCTGAAATAAGTAACATGTAGAACTGATTCAGAGCAGTATACTACATCGATCTCCGGTTTTGCGAAGTTATCTTACACGAGTATTCTAGGTCGAGAGCATCTAGGCATTACCCGAGCAAGAGTCGTTTGAATTTAAGTGACTTAGCCCGCAGCTGTCAATGATAGCCATGACCATTTGAGCAAGGCTAGTAACAAAAACATGGCTAGCTTCCTGAATCCGAGAGTGATTATAATGATAATGCCTCATTGTCTGTCACATCCTAACTCTGGGTGCCATTTCAGTTGCTCAGCGATTGCTATACATATATATATATATATATATATATATATATATATAATCTTCGAAACAGCGTAAAAAATAATAAAAGTGTAGGCAACATAAAACTCTGAATGTGCACTAAGTTTGTTTAGAACGCGTTTTAGAAAGTTTTAATTGAGACTAAACTGGGGGTGTAGACTGACAGGAACTCATGTGTCATATTTCAGCCTATAAATAAATCTAAGCACGATTGTCTGCGTTAGTATTTATTAATATAATTCAACCCTATACGTTCTTTGTCTCTAGCTGACAGTTTTATTTGCTCAGTTGTGCTGAGGTAGCGTGCCCCTGTTTTCAATGTTCAAACCCGGTCGCATTGATGAGAAGTTATCACGCTAAAGACCTTGGTCGATTACTAAGCGCCATTGCAGTACAAAAGTACTACTAGTAGATACGTATACAAACTGCAGAAACTAACATGTGTAGCCTTTATACAGACTGGCATATGTGCCGTGCTTGCATGCGTGGTATTATGGGCCAAGTAGTTGCATAACTGCACATCATTATCAATCCAAAAGCCCATCGTCAAAGACACGAATGCGTCATTAAGCATCAACTAATTGAGGAAAGCAGTTGATATCGTCAAATGAGGCGGGTCTATTCATGTCGCAAATATAATATAATAGGGCTGGTCATGGATGCCAAACCATTCTCCTCTGCGGTCCATCCTCGCACGATTGACCATCAAATCATTTAAGTTCAGTGAAGCACACAGGATAGGAGTGGCTGTTAACGTTTGCCTACCGTTAGTCATTCAATGCAATGTGTTTAAGCTCTATTCACACTGGATCATATTTATGGCTTTGTATGCGCCAGTATGACTAGGTAATACATAATTCTTAATGGATTTAAAACGCAAGGCGATAACAGAACCAAATCCATTTAAAAAGCTCCCGATGTCTTCGTCGCCTCTGCTGTTACAGGCTGCCAGTAGACAAAACATGCTCAACAGAATAATCTTGAGAAACATATGTCATGTGTCATGTACCTGTCTGCCTGGATCTGTCATTATCTGTCTTTCTCTTCGTCTATGTCCCTCTTGCTCTGCATACTTATTCCTTCTCCGCCAACATTAAAGGCCCACTTAAAGTTAACTTTTATGTCGGACTCTGTATTTCGTCAAAGCTCAAAAACTCAGTGACGAGAAAAGGATTATTCCGTGACACTAAGTCAATTAAGGCAAAATCGTTGACAAAAAAACTCGTGTCAGGTGAAGATCTTGGCCAAGATTCTTAAACTAGGTCAAGGCGATAAGTTTATGTCAAGTCCCTGTAGATAAAATGGTAATTACATTTAAAGATAGTGAGATAATTTACTCGTGAGTAAAGTAAATTAATCTTCATATGGGTAACAAGTAAGCAGTTAAGAATACGGTTGAAAATGATGCAATGCTATTGAACTGAAATATGACCAGAAAACCAGAAAACAGATCAATTAGCCACTGCAGGTCATCGTTACGGGAAGAATTGGAATGAAAGAGACTATTGAAAACTTTCAATTATTCCATCTATTGATCAGCTGTCTAAATCGATTTCTTACCTAAAGACAGATCAATCGCGAAGCACAATGCAGCATACTGGAACCCGAACATGTGGAACTGATCAATGAGTTAAATAGAAACGTCGCCACACACTCGAAAGCCAAGCAACGTCTGGAAATTGATCTAAGTCGATCTGTTTTTCTGCATTTCATCTGGAGATGCCAATCGAATGCGTTCGATCTGCAAACGGTTTATCTGAGCAGTCCAGGCAAATGCCGGCGCCGACTCTTTGAGTTGCGTCGTTCAAGTGTAAATGGAAGTCCCTCACGGATTTCGTGCGATTCGAGCAAGACTTTATTTTGCCAGGCCACTGAACACTCTCCGATCGCTGACAAGGTATGTTGGAAGCCAAATATAAATGTAGCAAATGGCGGAGATTCTTAGAGAAATCTTCTTCGCTGTTAATGCCTCGTTCCAGACCTGTAACCTCATGCTCTAATGCTTTAAACTGACCAACATCAGAACGTCTAAATACAGAGCCTGGTGGGTGTCGCGGTCTGTCATTAATGCTGCGTTTTTTTGCCTTTGTGTTGTTTATTGCTCTCGTATCAGCCCATCAGAGAACCTGATAAAGACTTGATGCTTTGGACGCCTCTTATATTCGCCCTCGCAACATATTCATCTGCAGCAGTAACCCAGCTTCTTCTCATTTCTCAATCGCTCTGCGTGGACTGTTGAGTGCGTGGAAACGCATGTAGGCCTATGATGCTAAAGCCGACATTCACAACAATAATAAAAATATAGTGCATCTAGTCAGCGACACAAAAATCTTCCAACGTAATAATTTTGGCTTGAAATAAAGCATACTAACTGTGGCTTACATAATGTGACACTGAATGGGTGAAATGGTCGGGAACCACGGGAATTCTTGTGGGGCGTGGCTTAAGGCAGTGACGGCGCCAAGATTTGAAGTTAGGGGAGGATAATAACAAGATGCTCCTACGAGCAAGACAAGGATACTACGACGCCTATGATACGCCACGAACACCCACAGCTGCAAACACTTTACAACAATTTCACTGCAATTTAGATTTAATAGATTATATGGGTCTATATATCTCACAGCAGTAGGTTTTTGAATTTTCAGGATTTTCCAAGCGGTTCCTTTAAGGCCATTTGAACGTAATATTGCGCTGCTTAGTCAACAAGTTTTGGATGCGCGTTTACATAGAAAATGTCCACGAGTTATCGGGTAATTGATTTGTGTTTGGACTCACTAATCACGTCTTACGGTTGCTACGCATTAGATGCGTGGTGGATGTGGTGTGACGGCCGAAGCGCGCTGTTTCCAGGCGGGCTGACGTCAGCAGTAATTTTTGCTGACGCGTATTTTATCACATGGGCGCTCGGAGACCTACATTGTGATGACAAGAAGTATCTGAAGAATAGCGATTTCTTTTTTGAGAACAAATCTGACAATACAAATCTGATAATATCAAAACTAACGCAAGTTTTCACAGAAGAAATCAGAAATATTTACAGCAAATGATTCTGAAGCATATTAGAACAATCACAAATAACGAAAACGAAAGGATTTTGATGCATTTTAAAAGCAGACCCTAGCAATTTATATTATATGAATTTAACAATTTCGACATAAATATAAGAAAATTTAAGCTAAAGATTTAGTATCATCTTAAGAAAAAGTATAAGAGAGATAAAGGTAATGGTTTTGATGTATTATTATGGCAAGCATAATGTGTGTGAGGTAAATTTTAACAATGCGTTGCATAAACAAATTTGAAAGAAGTCTGATTACTTGGGCGACATAAACCTAGTGCATGATTTCGAAGTCCTTTCCTTTCATTTTTGCTTTAGGATTCAAATCCTTTATCTCCTGTTAATATTGGCAAAAATTATCCAAATCCGGAATATTATTGTTTGTGGACTACTAACTACAGTATAAAGGCGTGTGGTATAAATCAACAAAGGCGTAAAATAAACATACATGTATCATTGAAAATATTTAGCTAGAAGAAGCAAACGTTCGTCTGCTTGTGTGTCTGTGATATGGCCAACGAGAATATAGTTATAATATTTCATCAGGAAAGTTATAAACCGATAGACTTGACCTATGTGCAAAGCAAAACGTTAAAATAAAGCCTATGGTTGATATGTTTCATAGTCGTAATCGTAATCGTAAACTCGAAATTTCGAAAGTGCTACTTAAAAGTTAAGCGCAGGGCACCAGCTTATTCATGAGCGCTGCGTCAAGTACGTTGGGTTGTCCAAAGATGCCATGTCAAGAACCAAGTCCGGTTGCCAGGAGACCAGAGACAGGAAGGGAGAGGAGGCTAGGGACGGTTGTGTTTCATAAGTAAAGTAAAGTTCAGTGTAATGTACGGGATATTTCACAGGGCCATTTGGCGAAACAATCTCTAAAAAGCATTCGAAGTCTTGTAACTTAAGCGACTTAAGCTGGGTTTCAGTGGTCTAGTGAAGCCATATGTGAAGTGAGGTCAAAGAAACTATGGGCTAACATGAACGTGTACGTGTACTCATATTAATGCCTGGCCATCTGCCTATTGATTACAGCCTGAAGCCACTGTAGCCTACAATCAGGCACTGTTGTGGCACTTTACAGACAAACGTGTCTGGCTGTCGACCACACAGAGGCTTTGTTGTTGCACAACAGTTTGTGTCTATTTGGGGTAAACAGCACTGCCTCTGTTAAGTCAGAGGGGCAGTAAAGGCAAACTTTAGGCCTACATATACGATCGTTACCGGAAACAGATATAAGAGTCATGCATGTGACTACTGCAGTACGTGGCCTGTCTATAGCACTTCCTTATAAAAAATAAGACTCTGCATCATTTGCTTCAAAACTAGGCCTCTAGATCATGCTATCAAGATGTGTCTAAGGCTAATAGTGTAAACTTCCTCTTTTCGCCATCTGTTGATAATTTTTTCGAGGGTCGCTGGCGTCATAAGGGTCACACACAAATATATATATGCATGTTTATATATGTATGTATACGTGGTGTGCTGCTTTGTATCATAGGTTTAAAGATGGATATACATGTGCTCAAACATTGATCGTTAACTGCTCTTACATGTTTCACAGGCAGTATAAAACGTGCATGAGACATACACACACATTATATTTATGTGTGTGTTTGTGTGCCTAAAGGTCTATAACGTTAAGAAAATGTTCTGCTATTTATATACTGATATAATTAAGATTGGAAGCCGACTCGGAGACAGTTAACGCTTCATAAAAGTTAGTCAGCCTCGTAATTTCCTGATAGCAAAAGCCTGAAGGCCTAGATTTCTCTGAACTCTAAACGAAAGTTAGACCTGAATCGAGGCCTCAAAGCTAAAGTTGAAGAAAAAGCAATTAGTATGCAAAATTTCCTGGAGACGTTAGAAATCTGTGCTGCTAACGATTGCTTATGCGGTGCCCATGCATTTTTTCATAGCTTCAAGTCTATAGAACAAATATGTACAGGGTTAATAACTTAGCTTGCCAACGTGCGTTCGGTTGGGAGTTCAAATCCGCAATCCATTTCCTCATTTATACTCTTGTGTCGTTTGGCATGTGAGCTCTGTTTTAAATACCTTAACATGGTGTACAAGCACTCCAGACTAGCAATACTTAAATGCTGACCCATATAAAAAGAACTGACAATTGTCCAGTTCGAGAAATATAGGCGATAATTGCCGTCGCTTGTTAGTCAACACGAATACGATAAGATCAGTCATCAGATTTTGAGAGGCCTACGAAAGATGCTATATTCTCAGATACAATCAAAGTGGCGTTGGAGAATGTGCTTAAGCCTCGAGTTGAATTATGAGATAATTTTGACGAGAGACAGACACAGAATTGGTTTGCGTCTTTCGATGACAAACAGGGTGTGCCAACACGTAAGGGAAAAGGAGATACTTAGCCTCGTTGGTTCAAACTATCATCCACTGAAGACACATTTTTACCATTCTTTTCTTTCTAATAGGTCGTCCCCAAACCACAAATCGCATCCCGCAGGTCTACAGGCAGGATGCACACAAAACGAGTGCACTTAATTGAATTGGTGAACACGAGAAGCCGACTAAATGTGGGCCTAGTAGCCAAAGTATTGAAGCTATAAACAAATACAGAAAATGATCACCCCAAACCAAATAGTTGCACTGCGAAGGTTACGAAATTCGCTGGAGCCGGTTTTGTCCAAGATCAGTTACAGCCCTCATATGAAATAAGACCGTGTTGCGGATTCGTTTTTACCAAAATTATCCATAACAAAATATGATCCGGAATATACTATCAATATCGCACATGAGATTATAATCAAGTGATGATGAACACATTCCAGGAGGCATAAATATGGCTTAGGTCTATGTAGAAAGAGACACAGCCATCTGTTTCTCTAAAGAAAATAATTAGCATGCAGTCCTCATAAGCGAAAGGTTTAGATCTATTAAATATCCATCTATAGAAGTAAATAATCGATGCACAGCACAGAAGGCGCTATATTAGGTGTCTTGATACATACATACAACTGGCAATTAGCCTCAAGACATAGTCTTAGATAAATTTGCGTTTGTATTCAGTCCATGCACGCAACGACTTACCTAATGAATTTATTTCGCCGTTCAATCAACCGCTATGCATTACACAGTCTACGTAGAGATCATAGATAATTATGTGCATATTTGTCATGCATAACGACTGTGTGAACGTAATATTGTGCTGCTTAGTCACCAAGTTTTAAATGAGCATTTGTATAGGATATTTCAATGAGTCGTTGGGTTACTGATTTGATTTTTCACGCGCGGATCACCTGCTGGCTGGCAAAGATCGAACATGTAGTGGGAGTGGTGTAGATTGGCTGCCAGCGTCCTGCGGGCAGGCGGGCTGACGTCAGCAGCAATTATTGCCGACGAATATTTTATCACGTGGGCGCTCGCGCGGTCTAAGTTGTGATGAGTCAGCGGGTTTTTTAAATCTCAGGTTTGTGCATTAACGGAAGGCCGGTATAAACCAGTATGAGCTAATGTGCTGTCTTGGCGGGAGACAGCCTATATAAGAGGATGCAAATGCATTGTTAGGAGAGCGAAAAGAGCGCGAAAATTTGTTGCACTGGTCTGACGTTTGCTAAGTTGAAAGTATGAGTTACAAATGTAATTGAGAGATTAGTGCGTTTAAATATAAATGTAAATGTAGATGTTTTCTATAGCGACCGTATGGCCTCGACCCTGCTCATTTTTCAATTAATTAATCGGGCGAAATCCTTCACCACCGCTGCCTGTTTGAATGTGCGCCACGCCATTTAAAGTCCCCGTGTACGGCTTAGAATCTGTGACGAATCAAGTAGACTTACTGTAGAGATTGAACTGTTCGTTTAATTATAACTTTTAAAATCAAAGACTGTGTGTCTTTACTCGAGTTAAAACTAAACCACGAAATGGGCAAGTCGACGATTTGAAGCCCGATCAGTGACAGCTATGAAAGATTGCCAACAGTCTGTAATCTGGAGACCCATATATCCGGAAATATATTGGTTCTTCTGTTCGTTGGTAAAAATCAGTCGTTCATAATAAGTGCTTGTCTTTAGCGAGCAAACAAAGGCGATAATGGTGTGAAAAAAGATTGCTGCAAATGTATGTGTAGCACAAGTGATGCATCACCATTTAGCAGCCAGCGGGAAGATGAGCGCATGCATGAGTAAATGACAAGCCCTTAGCAATGCTACATACAAAAAGACGTACACTAGTCTTGACGCTTCATCTATACTCCATCTCTTCATGCGGTCTGATTCGATTCAGTGCGATTAAAAACTCTAACAGTCATTCAATCCCATGTGAACTAATGCGTGTACAATGTAATTAACAATTAATCCCGCGTGCATGTACACTGTACATGCGCACAGGATTAGTCCTTTAGTTCATTATTGAACTTAGTCCTGTGAGAGTACTTAAGGCGTGTTGTTTGCAGTTGATCCTTGTACTGCAGTATGAACCAATTCTATAAGGACCACACGCGTAGAGTCGGCGATATATTAGCCTCATTAGCTTGCCTTTGAACCTTTATCTCTAAAACCCTATCCGCCATCTGTTTCCGGTGACTATGGAATACATCCATTTAAAGGCTATTTTTCATACAGTGCATATAGGTTAGTCCTATGTTTATGCAGCCGTTGTGCGCTATCTAAGCCACCGTTGACTAGGTGCACAGCCACCTTACCACTTCCTCCAAGAACCGTCACCTGTAAAATGACCATTCCTTCGTCTTTCTTTTCCTCCCTTGACTCTTTATACACGCCATTCATGCATTAAAGTCGGCCTGCGAATGTCATAAATGCAAGAAGTAGGCTATAGTCTCAAGAACGTAGTGCAGTGTCATGGTAACGACTTCCGAGATGCACATCGAAATGACTGGAGCTCTCTGTCTCTGGACCTGAGCAACTGAGGAAACTCATTAAGCCGACAGGAAATAGAGTCGTATTGATGCGGACGCTTTATTTCTTGACAACAACGATACGACGATTGTTAAGTTAGAAATGTCGACTGTTCACTGAATGAGACGATGCGATCGACGGCATTAACGGATTTTAACCGCAGCAGCAGCAGCAGCAGCAGCATCTCTGATCGCTTTTCTGATACTTTCCGGTACAGTGCAACCCAAAAGCCCAGCCTTCAATATATTAAGCGCCATATGATTATACGGGCTGCAGTTTCTGTGCACACATTGTCCTTGCTACGTTGCCCTGATATGTCCGTGATATGCAAAGACATTAAATCTGTGCTCAGACTGAAGGTAGCGCATGTAAGTTAAGGCCAGGGTCCAGCAGTGAGGTCATAAAGACGTCCAGGGAAATCAAGTGCATTGCTTCTGAAACACTTTCCGGAAGCGCAGACAATTGAAGTGCTTATGGCTGCTCCAATTTCAAATATCAGGGAGGGACTTGGGCTTACTTTCACAGGAATTAATCTTTTAAGTGTCACTGCAAATGCTTCTTCATATGTGAGAAACAACTGAATTCTATAAAGGTTATGATCGTCATTCCAGATAAAGTTAATGCGTCCTGCAAACAAGATTTTAATCAGACTTTTGAAAGTTTAGGTAACTGTACTTGTAATCACAAATTTATATTGCGCCACTTCATGAGAAACTCATCGAAGGCGCTCCAAATCTGACAACGCAAAACACAAAAACAAACACCCATAAAAGAGGCATGAAATGGCCAAGAAACTCCTGTTGCAAGTTCCAAAAATGGGCCAATCACAGAGAAGTTTCAATGTTGGACTGTGGAAAGTCGGACGGCGGGACAACGTGGTCACACCGTGCAGCAGAAGGAAGGCTCTGCGGCCAGGAATGAACGAGACCGATGTAAAGCATTTTGAGATAAGGTCGAGCACAGATTGCAAGACAATTTTGCAAAAGCATTAAGTTCTTTAACTCACTGCATTTTGCATAGGTGACCAGTGCATTTCCTTCCACAAGAAATTGAATATATGCCCAAATCTAACTATATTAATGATTAGCCAAGCTCAGCATTTAAAATCGATTTTGGTTAATGCGGGAGAAATGGCATTGCCATAGACAACCTTAGTGCATACGGGTAGAGACTGCTTAAGTTGCAAGCAAGAGGCATACTGTGCAAATGGGGGCTCTGAGAAAGTCAGTTCCTGGTCCAATGTCGCACTCAGATCACACATAGTAGAAGCAGCTGTAGAAATGAAGGCAAAATGTGAAGATATGACGAAGTATATGACATATAAGCGGAAAGAGGAAGAAAACCAGTGAGTAAATAACTGATCGGTGAAAGCGCCCAGACTGCTTACGACTGTGAATTAAGTAACTGATTTGGTCGACATAGAGGCGACAAAAAGGTCCAGCTGATCAGCGTTACTGTTATGCAGTTAAATCATTCTCTTTACAGTATTGATAATCTCAGGCACCCGCTGTTGTAGCTACAGTATATTTCATGGGTGAAATGCCAGTGCCGAAACAATAATCTACTTAACATTAGATGCCCTGGTTGATAGTGAGGTTCCTAGAAGTGTCTGCCGCGATTTCCTAAGATGGCGTTAGACCACCTGTTTATCAGTCGAAACCAAGAGTTCGAGAAGAGCAATACCTTTACTGATTTGATGTCGACGACGAATGCGTTGTTGCAAAAGCTCTCATCATCCACCAGTTGTTCACTTTCTATAAGCAATTCCCAAAGCAGCTTCGAACTCGGCAACTGCAGCTGCGACGGTGTCGATCGCGAGTGCTAGACCTGAATAGAGCAACGAACCGTTTCCTCAGTTTCAGCAGCCTCTACTGCGTCATTGATCTCATGCACCACTGCACTTATTTGGTCGTTCGTGCGTGGATGCGGATGTTGTGCATGAGACCGATGCATGCAGCCTAACAGAATCTCAGGCGCTTTGGTCACTACTGCGTCGTTGGGTTCTGCGCTGCGGCCTCCAAGACGCCACGCAAAAGTTTTCTCGCTGTCAATGGCTTATTACGCTAATGCTGGCGAGGCGCCCGTTAATGTTGTAAAGTTCACTTTGTGGCCGAGTAGTTTCTGATTAGCGGCTTTCGTGACGGTTGTCCGCCGCTGCCTTTTACCTTAATAGAGTCACCGGTGATATACGTCTGCCGCCACTGCATTAGTCTGAGCTAAGTAGGGGTTGTCCTTCCTGCCCCACCGTTCGCCTAATGCGTTTTCAACGGGCGGAAAGTTTTGAACCCGTATATATATATATATATATTATATGGGTCAGGGTTCAGGGAAGAAATGGAGGCCTATGGAGCCAACCGGAACCTCATTTGGAGCTGTTGAAAACCAACTGAAGCGGAGATTGTAACTGCCTACCACATCCGGATTCATTTGCTAACAGAGTCCGTTCACCAAATACCGGAAAGACCTGGCTTGTGTAAAGCGCATTTAAAAACGCTAAGTTGCCATGCTCCCTCACCGCCGTCGTCAGTGGTCTAAGGTGGCGTCGCTAACTATGAAGCCACACTGACTTCAATCAGAAACAGTCTATGCAACCAAAAAACCATTGAAAAAGCCTCAGCCCATGATGCAATCACTGTACGAAGTTAGTGCTTCTTCCGAGTCACGTGACCCGGTTTCACTGATCCTTAGCTTTCTTATAAGTTATTAACCATTGAACTGACGAGAGGGTGTCCTGTTGTTGGATTACTTAAGTCGTGTTTGCGCTTCAGTCGTAAGATCATTCAAAACTCGGGACCACTCTTTTGACGGATTTCTATAGAGGTGTGTAAACGAATATATTATTTCTACCTTCCATGTGAAATAATACAGATAATTATTGAACTTTTAATATTTAACAACCCACCAACCTGTTCTGACTTCAGCTTTCTTTGAATCATAATTAATCTGACAAACGAAGGGGCAGATGAAAAGTGGGGAAGGGAGGATATCGCCGGACAAACCGTTGGAAAGACTCGCGCTTCGTCGAAACCATCATTCTTGTGACTTGTTTATTGATTATATATTTACTCTATGAGAAAAGAAAATGTACTTATAAAGACATCGCGAGTATCTGGCCAGTGAAACAGGTCAAAGCAATGGGTGTCAATAAAAAGGAACTATTCATGACATTGAGAGAGAGAGAGAGAGAGAGAGAGAGAGAGAGAGAGAGAGAGAGAGGAGAGAGAAAGAGAGGAGAGAGAGAGAAACTGAGTCGTTACTTTGTCATGCGCCAGCAAAAAATCTCAAAACACGACTTATTTATCGACTGCAAAGAAGCCATTGTGGACCAATGCCGTGTTATTCCTACGGCACGATTCCATCCCAGTTGATGGCACAAGTAACCTCGGAAACAACATAGCGCATGCAACAAAGATGCAACACCCTTGTCCTCCTTCCGATGTCGATTAAATGCCACTCAGCCGGATATGGTTCTATCTAATTTTTGTTTTCAGCGATCCAGCTGACACTTTCCGAGCCAGCGACGGCCCCCGTGCCTGGCGTTTCTCCCACCTACCCATGTGGACAACGGGAGCAATCTCCGAGTGTTGCTTGTCGTATTGCAGTCTCGTGTTGCATGATTATAGCAAGCCTTGTGTCCTGACGTTTTCTGAGTCTATCCTGGACAAGCCTCTTGCATTAAAGGCTTAAGGCTCCATAGCATTAAAGGCTTAAGGCTCCATAGCATTAAAGGTTTAAGGCTCCATAGCAGTGATTGTTAAGAACAAGCCATTGATTCGTCATGACTGTCACATGTCGGCCGTCATCACGACGATGATTCTTTGCTGCTCGAATTCCACATAAACAAATGCTGCGGTCCAAGCGACCAGCCTCTGGCGTACGTTCTCTGTATGCATCCAATGAACAGAAGCAGAGGAACAAACCTGATTTGTCATTGCTAATAATTATCGTCTGTCTGTCTGTCTCTCACCCTTACAGGCTATTTGCTTCTCTTTTATTCGTCTGTTCTGAAATGTTTCTGCTCTGAGGAATACACGCAGTAACATTTCTTCCACGTTGCAACTCTAAGGCGCATGTGAAGCCTAGGTACTAGTAAAAGAAGATCTAAGGAATGTTCCGTTCAGGCAGCTGGTCTTAACACTAACCAAGGTGCAGTAAGGTACACTGAAACGATCGCAATGAATGACAGATAACAACATATTTTTTAGTAACGTTCGTTCTGTCCCTTTGTCTGTCTATCAATGTCTCTCTGTCTCTGTCTATCTGTTTCTCTCTGTCTATCTGTTTCTCTCTCTGTCTTTGTCTGTCTGCTTCCCTGTCCTCTCTGTCTATCTATTTCTCCATCTACTACCACAACTCTAATCCATTATATGATTATACACAAGTTAGAGAGAGAGAGAGAAAGAGAGAGAGATAAATGGGTAACGTGGCTTTGATTAGTGAACTGTTATCTTGTTGAAACTCTCGCCTTTTTGACGTCCGGCGGCTCTAAAGCATCAAAGCTTAGGTGCCGGTTAAGTATCTCGTTAATTTAAGGTATCTGCCTTTTCTTACTCCCAATAAATAGTCTCTCGACTTGTGAGTCACATATGAACATTGACCATTACCATACCGGTAACTATGCTAACATAGCCCTAATCCAGGATACACCATGAGTAGTCTCTAATAATTTGGCGCTACGCAAATTTGATCCACAAATTATGCATCATTGTTAACAGATTGAGGTGGGCAAAGTCAAGTGCAAATCAACAAAGAGAAGCGGTGTAGCTCTAACGAGGTTAAGTGAAAAGAGAATCTGTGAAAGCCGCCATCTTACTTTTTCAATCCAAATACCACCAACAATAACAACTCCTTCATCCTCTATTCTCTCGCTCCATCACTCCCTCTGGTTTCTAGGCAACTGGAGTTTCTTAATTATTTCCAACAGTACTTCCGGATAATGATTAGACGCAGCGGTTGTGAGAAAGTCGGTGCCTTGCGCCTGTTTTTGAGTAGTTTACGATTATGATTTCATTAAATGCAATTTTCGGAACGATAACAACATTCCACGTTCTATTTATATTTTCTTATTGAAAGTCATCGTATCAATTGTAGGCGGAAACAATATACTTAAATTGTATACGAATATATAAATCAATAAATCAGTAAAAATAGATAATTCCTCAGAGAATGCATTATAAGCATAAGCCGAAAACGTTTTTGTTTTCAATATACTTTTGAGATCCCAGCTACAATCTACTAACAGTTAAAGTTTTCTGTTACTGTCTAACTCTAGTATCAGCATTTGATTTTTGTTTCATCATCATCCATTTATCATTTATTGTTGGACTCTTGTGCGCGCCGACATTTGACATTGTAAAGCATCTTTGAAGTAGCTTGCTACTGACGATGCTGTATAAATCGTCGTTACAATTACAATCGTGTCATAAAGAATTATTTGAAACGAAATCATTATTGTGCAACTGGATAAAACCAAAAAGTCTACTGTCATGCTTTTAAGATCAGGTAACTTCCCTGTCTTTCTCTGAAAGGAGTTCATCAAAGAAGAAGTAATGATTTTCATGCGACAGGACCCATGTATACTTCAAGGGTTATTTGCATACCTGCGTATAATGCTGTGGCCTAAAGCGAAGGCAATCTAAGTCAACCACATACACTTCTCGTTCAAATACATTGGTTCGGGACGTATAAACTGCGTGGGATTACTGATAATACATGCGCTACATATATGTTTATATAGCGCACGTGTGGTATAAATACACATGATACATGTGTAAATGTACATATGTATGCTATATACAGTGTGAAATAGCAAACCCTACAATTATACCAGTCACTAATGAAAGTTATTATTTAATGTTAATTAGAAGACTCGCACGCGACTTACTTATGACATCTGTCTCAAGCCACCTATCTACATATATTACTCCTCAGGCATTGCATTAAAACTAGTCCCACCTTTTCAAGATTTCTTACCCTGATCCATCCAATCTGCCCCCTACTCATTTCTCCCAACCTAAACACAACCCACCGTAACGGCTGCTCTGTCCCCTTCTCTCTCTCTCTCTCTCTCTCTCTCTCTCTCTCTCTCTCTCTCTCTCTCACACACACACACACTCTCTCTCTCTCTCTCTGGTCTTCTGGCAACCGGACCTTTTTTTATTCCAATGGCATCTTTGGAAAACTCCTCTGACTTGAGGCAACGCTCGCAAAAAAGTTGGTGCCTTGCGATTAGCTTTAGAGTAGCTCTTAGAAATGTTCGAGATTATGATTACGATTACGGCCATCGAATCCACCAGCGAAAGTTGGTCGCCATTTTGCAAAAGACATTTCTTTGCAAATGACGTCATTGTGACGTTATTCTTTAACAAGGACTGTTAATGATCTTAAACTTAGTTGCTATTATAGTCACGATTAAAAAGTCTTAGTTTAATCGAAATTATTAAAAATTTCGATAGTTAATTTGAGTATGATTAGTTATCCGTTCACTATATACCTGCGACTCTCACGTTGGCCAAGTATTTCAGAGTTCCTGTTGAGCCTATCTACCTCGTGTAGTGCCCTAGCTCGTACTTCAGTCAAAGTCCTTCACCGCTGATGGCATACCTCAACAGGCGGTCTCTTACTCAGTTGTTCACCCCTATACATCGTTGAGGTGTGGGTCGGGCTTCAAACCGCCACTCGTAAGTCAGCAGGCCCCGATGATGTCCCAGCAGAGCTTTTAAAGAGAGAGGTGAAACAGCAGTGGACAGGATGCACAGGATCTGTACGGCAGTGTGGGAAACTGGTGAATGGCCTGAGAACTGGACACACTACATTCATGACACTTTCCAAGAAAGGTGATAAGAAACAGTTCACAAATTTTATAACAGTTGCTCTGGTCTCACTGCCAGCAAAATACTGCTCAGAATCATCTTGAAGCGGATTCTTGAGAAGACGGAAAGTGAGATTGTGGAGGAACAGGCAGGCTTCCGGCGAGGAAGAGGGACAAGAAATCAGATCAGTAACCTTCAGATCCTCATGCAAAAGACAAGGGAGCACCAGCAACCTCTGTTTATGTGCTTTGTGGATTTCAGAAAGGCATTTGATTCGGTCTCAGATCATAAGCTTAGGTTGGCAATGATTGACAAATAAATAAATAATAGAGTAAATCTCATCAACTTATTAAGGAAACTATACGAGAAACAGCATGCTAAAATGGGAGTGGCAGGTACACAATCGCAATGGTTTCATATCCGAAAAGGGGCCAGACAAGACTGTGTCCTTTCACCATATTTATTTAACATACTAGCAGAGATGGTCATGAGAGAGGCACTTGGTGGTTTTCATGGAGGGATAAAAATTGGTGGTAGGAAGGTCTCCAAATTAGATAGGCCTATATGCCGATGACTTTTTTTTGCTGGTTCGGTGGCAGAGTTGCAGGAGCTGGTTGATCGTCTTAATCGGATTAGCCAGAAATTTGGATTGTTGATTAAAATCGACAAGACAAAGGTGATGGGAATGGACGGTGCTACCTGCTGTATTAATGTTCAGGGTGAACAGCTGGAACAGGTTGATTCATTCCCATATCTTGGATCTTTCATCACAGACTATGCCGAATGCACTAAGGAAATCAGAGCTAGATTAAATAAAGATAAAGGAAGCATGGAAACGTTGAAGAAACTATGGAGAATCATGGTTTACCAGTTACAGCTAAAATTAGGCTTTTGATGGCACTGATATGGCCAGTTGGAACTAATGGTTGCGAAGAGTGGACCATTAAGAGAACAGATGAAATGAGGATAAAAGGATCTGAAATGAAGGGGATGAGGCAGATACTGAGTTATTTCTTGGATGGCAAGAAAAACCAACGAATGGGTACTGGAACAAACGGGCATGGAACGTCAACTGTTAAGTAACATCAAGTCAAGGAATTTGACATACGTATTTGGTCATATTATGAGGAAAATGTAGACTGTTTGGAGAAAGAAATAATGCAGGGTACAACATCTGGATCACGATCACGTGGAAGAAGTTCGTGGTCTTCCATGTGATCGCGACCCAGATTGAATTGAGAACATAAGGTCTTGGATAGGATTAACTATGAGTCAGTTACTGAGGACAACTGAAGATAGAAACACCTGGAGACGGACGGTTCATGGTGCGGCCCAACTTCGGATCGAAGATGGCTGAGACAAGACAAGACAAGATAAGACAAAACAAGACAAGACAAGACGCCAGTTGGTCTAGTTAGTGTTGGGTGTCGCAAATGTTTACGACTTCTGTGCATAAACGGCCATTGTTCTTCATCTGCGTTGGTGTCATCAACATAGAATAACGTTGAACGCATTGAAACCTGATGTTATTTTTGTAACCTCCGACGCTGAGTAGTCAGGCGCTGGCGCCAGGTGTCTAAGGGGAGTCTGTGCAGTGGAGTCTGCGCGTGGTCTAGATCATTTGTCACGCGGGGGAGTGATGACAAGTGCAGCCACGAGTCTTATTGACTTCAACGACAGTGTTATTGGTGATGCGTAATTTATTTATGCGCGTCTTTACACACTGGAGCACGGCAGTAGAATAGGCATTAATGCACACCTGAAGGCGTCTCTTTTGTATTGCATAATATGCATAACAACGGAGACGTCGTTATAAGGAAAGAAATACCCCTAGCCGTTACAATCCTTCTGTAAGCACAAGTAGTAAATAATTATGCAAGCACATGAACTCCATGGATACGTCTTTCTAGTGGTTTGTTGCTTCCGTCTTGTTTATATGCACTATGAAACGCCTGTCCATATTGATCTCGTGGATCGTGCATCATTTTAGGCTATATGCGTGATATGGCGCCATTGTGTTTCGTGCATTTTATTTGCATATTATTTCCGGCATCCTCGCTGAATTGTATCTGCCTGTATGCTCTGCGGGTGATCATTTCTTTTTTCAATGGATCAATTGATTTTATTAAATGTTTGGAGCAGCTAAGCCCTTTCAAAACGGCATCCACCATCGCCATATTCATAGTCCATGCTAAACTAGACTACTGCAATTCACTCTCCCTGAATAGTAATAATGATTAGTAACGTCTAATGTGCAGGTGTCTTATGCACAAAGCATCAACCGATGGCGCAACAAAGCCAATCCGCATTCAGGTCAATATCCAGAAGGTCAATCCACGAGATCGAGAAGCAGCTTATGGTGCATAGGCAATTTGAAGAAGGTAAGTTTTAAGCTGAGAACGAAACGACAGAAGCGACTGATCAGAAGGAAAAGACGTATAAAAGAAAGTTCCAAAATTTAGGTCATATGACGGAGAAAATGACTGAGGATGCTGAGGACTAGGATACTAAGTAGTTCTTTTATAAATTTTAAGCAATTTCTCGAATTTGACATATGTGATGCGCTATGTGAAAATGGACTACAATAATTTGAAGATGAACTATCTCTATGAACTATGAAGATTTCTTGGCATATAAATATATTTAGAATATTTATTTGCGCTTAATACATTCATACAAACACACATATTTAGATATCCAATCTACGTTTTACCTTATTCAAATTGCTTATCCACCGTAGGCTGCCTGTTTGTCCTGTGGACTGACCTTCTGGATATTGACCTGGAATGCCATCGGTTGATGCCTTGTGCATTAGACACCGGTGCATTAGAAGTTTCTAATTATTATTATTATTATTACTTTTCCAATATTAGAGAAACAACAGCTATTATGCCTGATATAAAATACTTAGCACAAATTAAAAAGAAGACGCAACAGAATATACGACTATTGCGGAAGAAAAGCGAAATTGAAGAGAAGAATTAAGGAAGAAAGAATTACAAAATAGGAATAGGAATAAAAATTGGGAGTAAACAAAAATGAAAAGAAAAAAACAATTAAAGGACTGAATGAGATGAATGGACTGACAACCTAAGGGGCAAGACGAATAAGAAAAGAAACGGATCATAACAGGAGATAACACAATAAGTAAAGAAGATTTATTGCTATGGAAAACACAATCATATTATTAAAACAATAAGCAAAGATCAGTAATTACTTGATAATCAGGGAGCAATAATAAGTCAATAGAACGAGGAAGCTCTGAAGAATTACTAAGATAAGAATGAGAAAGAAATGAAACGAAAATATCCCTTTCAAGAATAGAACGCGTCCATGAAAAAAGGCAAGAAGATATAATTTAGATGATCATGTAGCGTAGGCTACTTTGTACAGTAAACAGAAGGCACAACGCCACTTTTCGTTAATACTTTGCTAGAATCATTCATGTGTTCATGAGAATGACGCGCATGCAAGGTTGAGCCGTATTTTTTACAGCAAATTATTTTTAGCAATGTTATATCCGTACCTGGCACCGCCTTGGCTTCTAGATATAATGTCTTTGAGCGAACTAATAATGCTTTTAATGCCTTAATAAATCCTGACCTAATTATGATCTTAGATACTATAAGACATTATTAGACGCAGCCTTTTTCTGCCTAGAAAGAAGCAAGCCAGATTTATGGCTAAAGTCTTGCACGTTTCCATAGCTGGCCTTCTTTGTATGTACTATATCCTGCGTTTACATGTTGTGAATAAATGAATGAATGAATGAATTAACAGATTAATTCATAAGGAACACAGTTTAAAACCGGTGACCAAGTGGCTAACGTGACGGCCTTTCACCTTGACGACCAAGGTTCAACTTCGCGGTACGTGATGTGAAGGCGACATAGACTGGATCGTTGAACTATTCGTACCCAAGGGAGACCTTTTGCATTATGAATGCAGCTTTACTATTCTCTGACTGATGAGTAACAATCAGATATATCTCTTTAAATGCAACACACAAGGTGTTAAGGGTCGTTTTGCTCGGTTTTGCGCTGAAGCACGGCATTTCTTACCAGCGTCCTTACAGAAACATGAATGTATATATGTATATGCATGTTTGTTTGTTTGTATGTAATGTTCATAGACACTTAATATAACGCCATTAAAGTACCTCACAAAAGCGTAGCCTATGATATTATTATGGTTTATAAAGCACAAGCAGTGAGACTGGCCTATATAGGGGTTTTCCAGGTGTCTCGTTTACTTGGCCGGCGGTTGACCCTTGTGCCAAGTAGGCGGTTTGTTTTAGTGTCATTGAAATGCTTTATCATTATTTATCGGCTTTTATCCGATTAAATACAACTGGTTAATTGCCAGAACGCAGTAAAAGCAACCGATATATCACTACACTGAATGTACCGTGGAACAACTTTCTTTAAAATTTACGAAGAAAGCAAGTAAATGGCATTTTATAGGATCACATTTAAAAACTTCAACAGACATATGTACAAAAAGCTTCGAAACGAAAGAACGTTAGCTGTCTTCGATCAACCGAAATATTAAACCTTTTGTAGGTTTGCTATAGGAGACAAATCTACGGTAACGTCTTAAGATGCGCTCATGGAAGCACTTCTAAGAGCTCCAAATGAAGCGATAGATGAGGAATGTGAAGACATTTATAAAGCATAGCAAATGGTTTATGCAGTTTTACGATAACGGAAAGAAACCTTTGCCTCTAATTTATTTATTTAGTTTATTCTTTAATTGTGAATATCAGACTGCATGATCTTGAGCTAAAGACTTTTTAACTGAATTGTAATTGTAATTGTAATCTGACATTTATAAAGCGCCACTTCAAGAATAGACTCATCAGAAGCGCTCCCGACCCGAACCAGTGAGACCACTGGCAAATAATACAGACTTCAGGCGCTTGCGAAACTGCGGAAGAGACAAACTGAGGAATACTAGCCGGAGCTCTCGGGAAAGGCGATTCCAGCTATTGGCAGCTGTAATTCCTTAAACCTAGCAGATAGCAACCGAAATAAATAGAAACACGTACATGACAGCATTGCAGCACTTTGTAGCGGCCTATGAGGTATAACACTTAATAACAGTCTATGAGATGTTACACCTAATAGCGGCCTATGAGGTGTTATTATAATATTGGCCTATTAGGTGTAACACTTATTAGCGGCCTATGGGGTGTGTGATCGAGCTCAGAATTTTATCGTGATTCAAGATTGATGCACTGGAAACTAGGGAACAGAAACCGATGAAGTTGGTAGATGAGACTTATATCAAGGGTGAATGGCTGCTATAAAGCTGGCGGAGAAAGAACGAGTAAAGGTGGTAGAAAGAAACACATAATCACAGAGCCATATCAAGAGAAGCATACATATATATATCTATGCATATCTTATAGGTGTATATAAAGCAATAAATGCTAACAGCAGAGACTAGTGTGGCTATAAGGATTACAGACAAACACTACCTGGTGTCAAAGCACACGGTGCAATTTGATCTATAGATTACTACAAAACCAAAATGACTGTCTGATGGTAGGTTACCGGGCTGTACATTTATTAGCAGACAGTTATGTCCTTGATCGCTCTGGGAACATCAGTGTCTAGTGTGTTCAGGTACTGCTTTTCTGGATCTAGGTCACGCGAAAACAGATACGACATACCAGAACGTATTGGAACGTTGAGACGAGTCACGCAGCGCTTCGTCACGAAGTTAAGTTGATTGGCAAACGACGGTTGTTTTAGACTTCAATCAATGCCGCGCTGTTGATAATTGGAGATAAGTAACAACAGCAGCAGTATCAGCAACACCAGAAACAGATAGGCATGTTCTGCAACGCTCGGTTAGTCAGAAAGACACAGATTTTCCCCATATACACACGTCCTTGGGCTTTGGCCTATTTGTTCCAACTGCAGTTCTGCAGCATACTCTCTTAAAAGGAATGCATGGTAATAGCAGACACTACGGTAGCCACAGTGCTCATGTGCATAAATTGTCTTTAAAAAGTAAAGAAGCCAAGATACTGCAGACATTTTAGAGCTACCATATATTGATACAGTCAGACATTTATTTTATATGACCACACTAAAATGCCACATTTAGTGCTTCATTTCCAGGGGACGAAATACATCTACAAGCAATGTGGCCAACTTTGGTGGTTATATTTTCAGCTAGTAACTTAAGAAGATGTCTCGGTCTTGACTTCTAGGGTGACGGGCTGCTGGTCAAGATGGAAGAGAAAGAGGAAGGGAAATCTGAGCCAAACGAAGGAAGGCTGAATGAACTAATGGAAAAAGATCGCGCGCTAGAAAGAGTAAGAGAGAGAGAGAGACAGACAGACAGACAGACAGACAGACAGACAGAAGGAAAGAGAGAAAGAGGGAAAGAGAGACAGAGAGAAAGAGAGGCCGATGGAAGAAAGAAGTAGCTATAAAGCTGAAGAGAGAGAGCGAGAATAAAGAGAGGAAAGAAATAAATAAAGAAAAAAAAGAGCATGAAGGAGAACGAGAGAGAAAAAGAAAGAGCGAGAGAAGAAGAAAGAGAGAGAAACAGAAAGAAATAGAGAGAGAGAAAGAGAGAAACAGAAAGAGAAAGAGAGAAAAAGAGAAAGAGAAAGAGAGAGAGAGAGAAAGAGAGAGAAGAATAGGGATGAAGATAGGGCAAAATAGGAAAATTCATGTAACCGGTTCTTATGTTTTGTACGTCCTTCTACGTATCTGTTGTCTATGCAGAAATGGAGGAATGAGAAAGTAGGACTCAAGGGAAAGGCTAATGAAAAGAAAGACAGAAAGACAGAGATAGCGAGACAGAGAGACAGAGACAGAGGGATGGCTAGATAGATGGATGAATGGATGGATGAATGGATAGATCGAAATATAGGAAGGGAGGAAGGGAGGAAGTGAGGAAGGGAGGAAGAGAGGGAGGTAAGGAGGGATAGGACGACAGGAGAGTGGTTGCGCCATCGTGCATGTTTCCGCCCGAAGTGGGTGGCTAACGTGGTGATCCCCAGCGAGGGATTCTATAAATCATTGAAGTCCTTATCTGGCAGCCGTAGCAAGGGATATGTATGCGTTAATAAAACACCACAGAGTGCGGGGTGAAGGCGGGGAGGACTTAGGGGAAGGGGTGTGGGCTATTTTATTCGTTCAAATAATGAAAAATGTTCCTGCATCCAGATGGTCTCCATCGAGTCTGCCATTCGTAACAGTACGACCGTAGGGACATGAACCACCGCATGACACAGCCGATTATGAATCGAACCCATGACCTTGCAGTTACAGAAAACGACGTTTCTCTATTTTCGATTAAACCATTTTATAGTAACCAAATAGCTTTCATACTCGGCAATGCAGTCCATAACAAAATGTCGTGGTTATTCATTCTCCGCTGCTGTAAAAGACTGACATGGCTGCCGTGAAATACTTATTTCCATCATCTCAGTCAACTGTTCGTGTAAAAACTCAAGGCGAGTTCATTCCACTTTTTAACGGGTTTTTCGGCGTTTATACGGAATTTACAATCACAGGTCAGACCTTCCTGTTCCGTCTTCCGTCGAAACACGCTACATATTGTATGAGTTAATTACACCACTAAGAAGTTGAGCGTACTTAAGCATTAAAACTCCAGCGCATTCGCAATTGCGATGACGTCAAGCACTGAATCAGCTTATCTAAATTTAAATCTACTGACTTCTAACGAGCAAGATATCAATCGTAAATGGTTTCGCGAGAAGATAAGATCATTTTTAAATCCACTTGACCGAACTACAGCCGTTATTTATGTGAAGAGTTAACGACTTCAGTTTTTCACCCATTCGATATGTCAAGTAACCAGTCTAGTAATATATTCCCGTCGTAAGCTTGTAATTAATACACGCTTAAATACCTGATCAGTTTTGCATCTGGAAATGAACTGTTGAACTGTAGCAGCAGTCTTAACCCAGTAGCAACACAGATCGCTTACTAATTAATGGCGCTACAGAACTTCCGAGACTGCAATCGAATTTTGTTTATTCCCTCTATCGAGGAGTCAGATTTGCGTGGCAACTAGTCGATCGATGCTCTTTAGCTATTTTTGGGATTTTGGACCCGAAATGAGAAGTTTTCATAAGACAAAGGGAACCATTTATTCAGCCTGAGCATGCTAACAAAAAACTTCTATGGGATTCACAAGACGCCATCTTTCCTTTTACCGTCCTGTATAATCCTGAAGATGATCGCAGATACTAGATCTATCCATATTTTCTTAAAATACGGAATTTATGACTAGGGTACATGATAATAGTCCTATGCATTATATATACTCACATGAATTGCGAAAATGCATAATAAGTTTATCAGAGCGAATTTAGTGATGGATGAGAACGGACTCGTACATTGCACTCGGTTTGCTATCCTTGAGCTCCAGTGGTTTTTCCAATATGGATGCATGCAGGGAAGGCCGCTAGGGTAGAAAAAGCTATGGTCGTTATTTGGCTACTGCAGAGGAGCCCCTCTTCTTAAACGGCCAGTTGAGTGCATTTGACCCGTTCTAGCACTGCTGTTTAGTACAAATCGGATCTACTTCTCGATATCGATAACAGAAGTTGGTTGCAGTGATGCGTGAAAGTAGAGCCAAAGAAGAGAGTATACTTTAGGCTAAGTTTGGCTTCTACACAGTATATATATACATATATACGTTAGACTAAGTTTGGCTTCTACACAATATATATATATATATATATGTTATGCTGTACACTGGGATCATAGGCTTTAATATGACCAACTTATAAAATACCTTTTGCTGCAGTTATTCAGCTGCGCATTACTGGCAGTGCAGTTGTTACAATGAATGTTTTTATGGACGAGTTACAGTTTTGCAGTGTCAATCACCATGTATCACTTGATTCAATCAGTTGACCCGCATGGTAGCTTTTATTCTTCAGTTATGATCCGATGTTGATTCATAACAGATCCGGTATTTGAAGTTGGGGAGGCGTGAACAAAGTGTTATGTTAGAGTTAGGCTTCTGTTAGCTTTCTTGTCAGCCGGTCATGTTTAGGAAAGGCTATTGGTCACAAAAGGGGTATATGCACTGCGCTATAGAAATGTAGTGTCGTATTTGTATTTGAGGTCGTTTAAGGACACTGAAATGTGCCACTGAATAACTTACGTAGAAGACGAGTTGCTTAGCACGGGTTGCTGCTGTGTTTAAGGACTATGATATTGAGGTGGTTAGGAGTTAAGACAGCGTACTTGTCATTTACCACTCATACATCGAGTATCATTCAGATCGGGTTATCGAACGGGTTCCAGTGCACTGTTGCTTCTCACTTATCCGTAATATTCCGTCGCTTGCGAAGCAAATATGCCAACTGTAGTAACTAAATCATAAAATATACTGGTTCCGTCCAGAAAATAAAACTCTATAATTTTTTTTGGTAAAACAATTAATATGAGCAAATGAAATAAGATGTATTTGAGAATCTATTGACAGATAGGTTAATTTAAAAAGTTTGCTGATTGGTTGAAATAATTGGCGACCAATTTTCTTACTGAATTTTATTGATTGATATAATTATTGGCAAGACAAATGTTATTTTTGTTATTGCGTCTAATTTTACGACAAATTGCTACCAAAAACTTTAAGCTGATGCTCTGTCATTACTAACGCAGAACACAAACTAATTAATCAAGCGAATGTGCTAGTGTTCCGTGAGCGAGTGTTCCGCCCATCTCCAAATGTTTCTATCTTTTGTTGTTCCGTGAGCGAATTCTTATTGCGTTTTTTCCGAATAGAGTCGTAAGAACAAGTAGGCCTGTAGCCGAGATTCGTCTGAGCATGGCCATCACTGCAGGAATTCCGCTATCATTTCCTGGCCGAACATTGTTTTCAACGCATGCAGAGAGCATGCATGCGTTTCGACCACTGCAATAACGAAAGCTTTATAATGATAGACGACGAAGATTGGTTTCGTTCTCGGAATTCATCATCATGTGTGATCTAGCTCTTATTTTAGCATAATCCTACTATCCTATATATACATATTAATTTTTATATAGAGGGTCTAAGTACTGCTGTGCATAAAGTCGGTCCTCATGGCGTTATGCAGCGGAAGCAGGTAATCGGAAATGGGTGCCAACTTTCTAGGACGACTGCCAGGCGGCGCCTGCAGATCACAGAAGCGTGCCACTGAACATCAAGCATCGCAATTCTAGACCAGGCCAGTTCCTCGATCTCCTCAGACTGCCTCCGTGAAGATTAATAATTAATTATTGCTTGTGAATTTCCATACACATAATTATGTCGTTCTGCCCACGTGAGCATACCCGAGCAAGCAGATGTGAAATTTATCGGTGACCTGAAAAGAAGTTGGCTGAATTAAACGGCCGAATGAAATGAACAAATGCTCTTCTGGTCCAGAAACCGAGGAATTCTATGAGTCTAATAAATTTGGTTAAAATGATCCAAGCAAGGCAAACTTAATAATGTAATTATATGAGCAAAATTATATGCTAAAGAACATGACGTGCTGACATCTTTAATCCGACGAGACACACGATCGACGTTCTGTAACTGTCTTTGCCTGTAACAAGACAGGTGGCAAAAGTCACGTGTTTAGTAACTGTCAGTGTTAACGCGTATGTATGTTTATCATGTTAAGTTCAGCTCAACAGATATCAGCTATGGACTGTCACTGTGATGTCATTAATATAAATTTCATGGAACGCTCGTGACAAGATACCCATTGTCTGAAACCACATATTAGACGCTCTATGTCTTCCAATTTGAGTCGGAAAAAGGACTGAGGTGGTTTCACGATCTACCTGTAGTTGGGTCAGTCAAGGAATAATTTTATAACCGATAACCCACGTCTTTTCCACTCTTGACATTTAAAAAGTCTTCGTATTGTAAATCTTTTTGCTTTAGTAAACTAATGGATAAAATATGCCACGATTATTATTAGCATACTCCTACACTGGTGCTTCTTCAACTCAGCAGTTGTTCGGTGGGATAATGCATACTCAGATGTAGTGAGCCTAATATGTGGAGGAATCTTAGTTGATATCTGCTGAGCTTAACACAACATGTTTAACAAACATACAAGTAGCCAGATTTGGCTCTTTGTATCGCAAGGGTTGCAGGAATTTGGGTTCTAAGGCGTATGATTTGTAAAATTTGCTTTTGTGAAGTCTGTTAAAAGGGAGTTACAATAATCAGGAATAAATACGTAGATTGCGGGTTTGTTTTAGCCATATACGTTCAAGTCAATCTTGAAATATACCGTATGTCATTTGCTAAATTGCAGAACAGTTTCTATAGGACTTCTGTCATTTTTCTAGTTTTGCATTTTTGTGTCTTTGAACTTTGGGTACTGCTATACTATTGATAAATAAATGTTCATATTTATTGTAAGGATAAAACCGAGAACAACAACGCGCTAAAAGCAAAGAGAAACAGTTTCATAACAAGTACAGTATCATAATTTATGAATGGTTTTCAAATCTGAAAATCTTATATGATGAAGAGTTCATAGGAGTTTAAGTTCGTAAACTAAGTTATGTTGCATACTAGTTATTGAAATATTCCGGTGGAAACGTTGTAGTTGTATCTGTTGATAGAATAGAAAGGCGCCTATTTCAATGTCGTCCTCCATAATAATAAAGATTACTTAATTATTTACCTTAAGGTTAATGGAAATATACAGTAAATGTTTTCTGGAAAGACACTGATAAGCAGCGGAGGAAAATCGTTTAAGACCCATTTCCACGAATTAAAGAAAATTCTTGCCTGGCTTTCAAATTAACAGAAGAAGATTTGTAGGAAAAAGAACCGAAATGTCGCATTTATATCTCATAAACTAATAAACTTTTCAAACGCATATGTCATTTTACTTCTTATCTGCAACAGGACCTCAGTTGCAAGCCAGCAACACACGGTAGGAAAGTGTTGGAGAACGTTTGAGACAACATTGTTCTATTGTGTGTGTGCTGACTGACTCAACGACTAAAACTTATTTCTGCATATGTGCAATTATTTATGTATATATTTAGGGCCATTTATACTCTGCTGTACAAAAAAAAAATTTAAAAGAAATATTATATATAAAAATAATATTTTATGTAATTATATGCATAGATACGAACAGAGACAACTCAATCGTGTAGCGTATGCTCAGGTATAGGTGCCATGTAGGATTGTGTATTGTATTGTGGTTGTCGTGATATATTGCTGTACAAATGTCCTGTAGATGAGGTATGGTGGTGTGTAGTGTTTCAATAAATAGTATGCAATGTGGCTGGTGTCATGTCTAGTGTCATGTATGCGTCTCGTTGTGCATATGACCAAGATGGCCGCATGTTTCTCGAGCGCGTCGCAATTGATAAATTAATTGATCAGATGGGGGTATTGCTCGATAATTTAACACGCCATACGTTCATCGACTGAGCGAGGATTCATAAGGGTATATATAAAGTTAAACATAACTAAAACATACTAACGCCATTATGCTAGGCTATGCTCAGAATTGCTCATTCAGGCTATATCCAGACTTCTAATATGACTTATAGTATGCGTTCTTGTAGTTATTTCCCTCCTTTGCGTCGTGTTTGAGTGTTTTGGACGG
This sequence comes from Norana najaformis, assembly GCA_964023275.1. NCBI lineage: Eukaryota > Metazoa > Annelida > Clitellata > Crassiclitellata > Hormogastridae > Norana > Norana najaformis. The sequence goes on along the minus strand of OZ029915.1, from coordinate 38,929,062 downwards.
AGTTCGGACGTTGGTTGTCGAACTCTCATGCGCCGCCAGTTCACTTTTCCCCCTGGAGGGGTTTCAGGTTACTAGCTGGACAGTGTCAAGGCCAGTTGTAAAGGCCAAGAGGGTTTTTGGATTGATGCAGACAGTTCTACTGCGGAGATGTTCTACGACCAGTTGCTGAAGAATATCGCCCTCTATGAACCTGGTGGCTGAGGGATGTCCGGACACAGCGTCTTCTGCCATCTGCAAGGGTCTGCTTGAAGTTGGGGTTCGTGTGTTGCGAGCCTCGTCGCTCCTCTTCTTCGATGCATGTAGTCCAGAAACTCTGAACATGGTCTTTACTATCAACTGTGGACGGGAATCCGTCGGTGGGCTCTGCGTGTCTGCGGGAGCACGCCTGTGGTGACTCTTCTATAGTTATCTGAGCACTGTTCGCTTATTGATTAACTTTTTGTTATTAATAACTTTAATATCAATTAGGCTCTCGCGGAATGGTGCTTTTGTGAAGTACTTAAAGTCGCTATAGTAAGTGCCTAGATACACCCATACACACGTGTAGTGTAGTGATACGTAATCTAGTGTAGCGTATTGTAATGTGGTGTAGTTTGTGTAGTGTAGTTTAGTCTACGACGGATTATCGTAGACTAGTTTAGCCTGACATAGGTCTATGCATCCTCTGATATTAACGTAATGGAGGTAAAGACACAAACTTTATATAGGAAATTAAAGAATTAATTTCTTTTGCCTTCAGATTCTAATTCAATGGAGCTGTACCTAACCTTGACAACTGCCGATATCGATTCAGACAGTTCATTGAGCGCATACTTCTTCATAATTGTGCCTGTATCCGCCAGATGTCATTGCAAAGATCTGAATCGATCGGTGCAAAGGAGAATTAACTGTTTTATCCTCAGTATTAGGCAGTTTTGCACCAAAGATTAATCTGATAGTATTTTTGTAAATTGCTTTATATGCTATTTTAATAATTACTGCATGATAAGTGGCATTGATCTTTTTCACAGCCTATATTCTTTGTTAATTTAATGATAATGAAAGATTCAAACTTGAACCAGAGGCAGCATTTTCTCTGCATTTGTGTATAACTGGCTGTCTCTGTCAATTTATGTTGCAAGATTAATCTGCCTCTGCCTGTGTATGCACTGCTGACTAAGCGTCCACTCATACGTCTCTCCCTATCTTTGTCTCGCATCTGTTTCTGCCAATAGATATTGCATCCTTCTGAGTCACCTCTTACATGTAAACATGCATTCGTCTTTATCTCCATGCTTATTTTTGTGAATATTTAATAGACTCGAGTCTCAGTAATAATTTTTCGACAAGTCAGGTAAATCTCCATTTGTGCATTATAACCTATTTCTCGTTCGCTTATCCTCAGACTTCTAAATTTCATCTACGTCGTCTTCTCTTGGTTTCTAATGGTTCTCATCTATTTAAAAATCTCCTGAGGTATTGCAAAATATCCGGCCATTATCTGGTCGGATGTGGGCAGTTCACCAGTGGCATTGGTGCCCCCGATTCCTATTAGCGTCTTCTGATCGACCCACTTTAAGATTGTTATGAAGGGTGCATTAAAAGCGAAATGCAAATGCCCGGATAGCATCGCCGTCCGTCAATCCATCAACAGATGCCCAATACCAAGCATATACATTGCATACCAAGGTTCCAAAGAGACGGCCAGTATTGTGAGTCACTACTGTCGGCTCTTACAGAGACGACATAGACTATAAAGGCGGCGGGGTGCTGCTTTGATGTTTGGTTAATAGCTTCATTCGTCCTAATAGGATAGCGTCAATCTATTCGGGTCGGTACTTTGGGTCTAGAATGTATGTGCGATTGTAGGTGTTGCTGGCGTCAGAAGAAAATCTTTAACAAACCGTTATGGGCATTTTTTTGGATGCCAGCTAACAGTCTTTTCGAGAAATTAGGACTTGAATTTAAACGAATGGTGTGCGACACATGTTTCATAGGAATATACCAGAAAACAACTTAAAAAATGTAAGAACTACAAAAAAATTTTAAATTAGGATTTGGATGAGATTCATGTAAACGTCTTGATTCAGCTGATCTTATTATGACCTTCAAAACTTGAAAAAATGTATCTTTCGCCCTTTGTGCAAAGTAAAGTCGTAAAATCCAAAATTGTTATCGCCACTTGAAGGTTGTGTTTCACACGAATAGCAAAACGACATAAAATGTCTGACTTCATGCTGCACTTGCTGTCGTTCATTGCGGCTAACAGACTTTATTATTTGACCCGTAAACGAACCTGACCCAAACGTTGCTTTCGGGTTTCCTGCTGTTAACTAAGTCCCAGGGTGCGATTAAATCCCGATTTATTTATTTATTATATTTGTTACGATTTATTTATATTAACAGTAACGATCTGCAATCAAAAATTCACATTTAGTATTTATTCATATTCTTTAGCAAGTATGATCTCTACACCGAAACTAGGTCACACATGTTCACGCAACCACACCTGCTCATTAGTTTGTCAGCCGAATTCTTTATTATGGGAAAAGCCTAAATCGCGCTGTATTTTTCTGATTGTAATTAACCATTCATCGGAGACATGTACGCAGACATTGGAAGAGATGCTCCGAGTTTCATCTATTATTACTGCAATTTCTTCAAAGCCAAAACAAATTTAGACAAGTAAATTATGGCATACTCGTTTAGAGAATGACTGGCTCTGTTACGGTTTAACTTGAGCGTTTTTTGAAGAGGGAAGTAAGCATCCTTACCGAAAGAGGTAATTGAGAAATAATCTGGTTATTTGGAATGGTAAAGTGCATTTAATTAGCTGTGTCTAGGGTCATATAGGTTTGAAATACTCTCTCGCTGTCGTAGAACCCAGCATTTACTGTAACCTTTTAATCTGTAGATGCAACTCTTATTGACTGCAAATTGAGTATCGATTGAGGATCTCGGAGCTGGATTTCCAGAGCCAAGTGTGGTGTCCGCATTTAACTAAGGGACCTGGATGGTCAGCAGAGAGCGACTGCGTATTGGTTCGGTTACCACATCTCGCTCTCTATCGGCAGATCCATTAAACTTTAACCCAAGTAATAATCGAGACTATAAATTTATTAGGCGCCATGAGGCTATTGAAGATCTGCTTGAGTGGAAACTGTTTACGATGTGAAAATAATAAACGATTTAGCATCTAAAATCGTGTTTCAGTATAGCGTATCGAAAGCAGTTTTTGACTTGAACTTTCAGTTTCCTCCATGGTGAAATCGATGAATTAAATGAAAGAGGCATGAACACAAACGGAAATGTTCGGTCTACGGAAATGCACGTTACCCAAAGAATTGCATTAAGTTGAGAAAAACATGTGATATTTGTCCTCTGTGGCAATGTACATGTTTTGACCATAGGAAGGTCACACGAAGTGCGTATTTTATGTTTTCAACTGGTACTGATAATAATTTGTCTACGCAACACTGTATTGCATATCCCGGTTATTAGGGCCTATAACTAAACACGTCTTAATATTGCTGTAGATTCTTAGATTCTTGCAGTGATGTTAAATATTTAAAAAAACGTTTCCTATTTCCGAACGCATTATTATAATTAATATGTAGCCATATAACCGGAAAAGCATTCACATACGTCGTTGATCATAAGCGTGGGGAAGTTCTTGACAGACGCATCAGTCAGTTTTTTTACACGATTTCCACAATAAACAACACCTGCACTAATTGGCTCAATTTGGCAGCGAAGACGTTACAGGTGGAGCGGAATCGACCACAAATGCGTACAGGCCATTTTCATGAAGATTGGACTGATTATAATCGTATGACCATAACAATAAACCTATAGTACAACAGTACTTCCCAAATCAAAAAAGAGATTTGCTCTAGACTTATCTGAATGTTTGCCGAGGCATAAATAAGGTTGGATAAAACTTTTCTGCCAAGCAGGGCCTAGGTGAAATGAGGAACTGATTAAGTGAGAATAACGGGCAAGAGAAGATTACATGCATCTTCTCGTTTGTTTCATTGTTCGCTGTCTGAGAGTCGACCTTTGGAAAAAAACGAGAGCAGCCTAATGTTTGTTGCGTCGTCTGGATATATCACGTTGCAGTAACTGTCCTTTATATAAGCAGAAGAGTAAGAGTGGGGCACGATAGCTGATTGGTTAGAGCGCTCAGCTTGTAGCGCGGAGAGTACGGTTTCGAGCCTCCTTTCCTGAGTCGGTTACTGTGTTCGGACTTTGAGCAAGTCTTTCACTCCAAATCGCTCAGCGCCATCGATTGATGCTTTGTCATCAGACATTGGCGCTTAACAAATACAGAAATAATAACCGCACACCTGGCAGAAGCGTGCACCTGCAGTCTTGCTTCTTGGTTTTGGTGCGCCATCGTTTGATGGCGATGTGCATCAGACGTCATATAAGTTATTAATTAAATACGAGTCCTGCAACAGCGTGTCACGGACATCGAGAACCGACAAGATTTGCAACTGATATGATCACGGGATTTGACGATAGACAGAAGCACGCAAGAATTGTCGTAATTTTGCCATTGCTGCCATGAGTGAATTTGGCCAACGATGGCTTTCATAAGCGCAGCCTAGGGAAGCACGAGCGTCCACGTATGAGCCAGTGTAAACATGCGTAACTATTACATAATAAGGTGTTTAATATTATAGTTAATAGTTACCAACCTCTACAAAACATGTAAAACCATATAGACCTACCGTAGGCCAAACACGCGTGCGGATATCCACCAAAAAATCGTGCGTGTTCACGCCCCCATCTAGTGAATATGTGCTTTACAAATGGCATCGAGCACATGCTTAAAATGAATCATGTAACATCTGCGGATCGATGTAGACCAAACCGAACAGAGCTTAGATTTCATTTGGATGCATTAGAATCTATTGGAAGTGCATTTTATTTCTCTCAGACAGATCTCATGTATTTTTTGTCACACTGATGAAACTAGACTTCGAATTTCCGTGTACTGTCTCGGATAAGTATCTATGCACAGCTACAACATTAATATTATTTTTAAGTGCAATCCAAACTGCGCAGATGGAATGATATCAAACCTCATATCGGGGAAACATCACGTTTTGTCGTGAACTGAATAAGTTGACGCGCTCGATATTTGCGGTTGCTGACTATGATTGAAGCTTGCAGCAAAGTACATCGATGGTCGGTGGCTACATTCAGCTACGAACTGTGTTAATCCCGGCATCCTATAGTGGCTACAGTTTAGACATTTCAATCTTGGCTAGCACGATCCGTACGCGGAGACCTTTAATGGCGTAGCGCCCGTTCAAACAGCCAGCGGTGGTGAAGGATCTCACTCGAAAAATTCACTAAAAATGGACAGAGTCGAGGCCATGCGGTCGCTATAAATAAGGTTGGCAAGAAAACATATACATTTACATTTAATCCGATTTCTTGAACACACGACGTTGCGTGGTATGTATAGGTGTAAATGTATGAGGCATATGTGGACATGTTATCTCGTTTAAAAGCTTGTTTAGATATATTATCGCCCAGGAGAAAGTTGACTAAATTTAGTGCAACTGCTTTCTGAATACGGCCTCGCATTTCAGGCTTGTGATATCGCACCTAGGCGCCTAAGGTCATGCTGTCACCGAGCATTCTTAGGCTCTTAGGCTATCCTGTGAGGTTAATTCATAGAGAAAAGTAGGAAACGCGTTGCGTGTCAGACGCTGAGAGCAATATTGGAGGAAATAGTAGAGCTAAAATGCTTTTTAAAGAAGCTATATGTACAGATGTACGCAGGCCTACTGTCCAACTAGAAGTCGCTTTGTAACCTCATACCTTTCTGCGACAAAACCAGAACTTTAATGTATCAATGTTCAACATTCAGACGTCAGCTAAATCAGACAATGCATACTACGCTTTATAGGCCTGTATGAAATCAGTTAATTTGCCCAAAATAAAGTTACTTAAAAGCAATATTACTGCTATAAGTAAAGGGTCTGGCAGTTGGGCGAAGATCTACGGGCTGGTATAAGAGAAGGCATTATAAATTGTCTACCTGTTTGATAATGCAATGTCATGTATATACACAATGTTATATAAGACCGCGTTTGTGTCAGTTTGTGTGTTTGTTAGGCCTACTACTGTACATGTCAATGGATAAAGGTTTTATGGTCTGAAGCATCACAAGACAAATATCTTCTAATCAGCTTTTAGCTGGATTTTATTTGGTTGAAGATGATGTAGCGCCTATATACAGAAGCGTCCATTAAAGCACTATACTAAAGATGCCCCCACGAGCCTCGATATCGTCGTCTAATTGCATCTTAGCCGAGTTAAGTGACTGCGGCTAATTTGTTCAGTTCCGTAGCCGACTATAGACATGGGCAAATTTAGGCTGATTATGTTAGAGTTTCACTTCACTTAGTGCTTGCTCGATTGGAGATTTGCATGGCTAATAATAGCCAACTGACGTGCAGGTGATTAAAGAAAATAAATGTTAAGTACTAGAGATAGGCTTTAAATTGTGCAAGAAAGATCAGAGTGGAATCGCTCACGTGTGGGTGTAAACTATTTTTGCAATATATGTGTAAAGACATAAATCTCAATTGTTGCGATTAATTCTGTCAACGTATTCATTATATATGAATATCTTATTTTACAATGATGTTCTATGTATTGCATACAGTATGTTGTACATTACATATATATCAATATAAATGAGGACATAACAAGACTCAGAATAAATATGAAAAGCACTGGACTTGAGGAACGATTAAAAAGAATGCAAACTCTGATAGAGCTTTAACATGCGTTATCAGAGTTTGAATATTGCACCTTACCGCTAGCTACATTTGAGCTAACTATGCTAGCTATATTTGGGCTAATGTAGGCTGTGATACTGCCTAATAACAAGTCTAAATACACCCCCCATTACAAAGTTTAGGATTTTTATATATAAACAACCATGCCAATTAGGCATGGCCAGTAAAGCAAGTAATGCATTAGCTAACACGCCATATGTCCATCGGCTGAGCAAGGAATCGTAAGCATGGATGGGCCATATTTAGGGATGAGTGGTAAGACAGATGAAGAGACATCGTTTGGTGGCCTGGAATGCGAGCATAATAACCGTCGATCCAGTGATCCCAGACTATTCTACAATCACTTACATAAGCTTATTAATTTATTAATTAATAGCATTCTTGGCCCTAGTTTATCGTCTTCTGCTTTTCTATGCGAATGCATTACATACTGGAAACTATTATTTCGCGTGTTAGAACATGTAGAGTGGGCTAATATAGCAGTATTTAGGCTTGCATGGAAGGCATTGGAAAGATTCTTAACAGGCGTTTTACAAATGTTGAATTAAAGCCTAAAAAACAATAAAAAACAATACTATGTTTATATAAATTATACACAGTAGTAAATTACTTTATATAAACATAGTATTGTTATTACAATCGTGTGATAACCTTTTTACTCTGGAAGTTTATAACGCTATAGTTGTGATAAGTTGTCAAATTCAAACTTCATCTCAAACAGCCTACCTCTAAATTGAACTATCTGTTAGATTCATCAGTTAATCGATAATGTGGAAAAAGCTTTCGATTGCGGGGTTCAGGATTAAAAGAATTAACAAGATATGTACCAGTGTATGACCTATAGGGACTTCACCAGTGGCGTCAACTTCGGCTACCGTGGGGCACAGTAGCCGAATGGATAGAGCGCTTGCTTGTAACGCGGTAAGTATGGGTTCTAGCCTCTCCTGAGCGGTTACTGTGTACTAGGATCCTTAAGCAAGTCCTTCACTCATTGCTCCTCCCCGCCATCGATTGATGCTTAGTCATTAGATGTTGGAGCTTTATAAATGCACAAGTGTTGAACATTAAGAAGAACATTTTGAAAAACATATAGGACATTATAAGCCAAAAAAATGCAAAAATGCCGTAAAATTTAGTAAAACATTTAGGAATTCTTCAGTTAATAATGTAGATCTCGTTTAGGACACTTAGTCTCTCGCTTTTTTTCGCAGACTCACCCACCAGAGGTTTTTAAATAGTTGCGTTGATACACAGTTGGCATGTGACATACACTAAGTCGTTCACTTGCATTCGACACTTGATGTAACCTTTGAATTGCTTTACGTTTCCGACTTTGTTGTCTTCTCCAAAGTCTGACATTTGATACATTTGACAAACTTCAGTCTACTAGAAGTTTTCGCATGAGTTTGCGCTGTTTGCAGATAAGTTCAAAGTGGTCGGCGCAACCGCAGTTTCTACGCAGCTGTGTTCTTGCACGTCGTTTTCCTCCATGCTGTACAGTCGATGCTCTCATTTGGGTTATATCGACCACAGAAACCGCAACCTTAATTGTTACCCCCGTTTTCTTTGGTAAAATGAGAGGAGAAGTTTTGCAGGTTTCGTTCTCTTTGCTCGTGTAGCTGCATGTTAACTCCGTAGATAATCTCCGTACTTTCATTTTACACGTGAAGGTCACCTTCTCAGCTGCTCTGCAAATGTAAACGCATGTTTTAAGATTCTTTCTACTGTCTGTTGCATTTTTACGGGTTGAATTCCTAAACATTTCTGAAACTAATACAAAGTTCTCTATACCTAGTGTCCGCACATTCTTTAGGCCTAAATTTATAGGCCTTCAGCTTGGTTAGTGAACGTATTGCTGCGTTTAGAATTAATTCTTTAATTAAATAATTAATTTTAATTAATTAAATTAATTAATTCTTAATTAATTAATTAATTAATTCTTAATTAATTTTCTCTGTAATTGATCTTATATCTTTAGACTGTATCTTTTACGCGTTTCCACAACGTGCCGACAACAAATGGACAAGCCTTTCGACAATTTCCTCCATTTTGTTTTATGTTTCGTTTGATACTAAACTAAACAAAGTGAACAAGCGAATGTGAACAACAGCTAACCAAAAAGTGCTAGCATACTAGAACAATCAGTTGTCGTTCAGAAAGGATCGGCTGTTGTAGACTACCACGTAACGAATTCATCTGTCCTGCGTTACTCTCATCGAGAAGTTCTTAGCTCATGAGACTGCTACCTGTTAGTATCAAACAAAGAAAAAGACATGCATCGACTTTGCAAAGTTTTACATTGTTATATTCTTGGTCGATATTAGCTAAGCTGAGAACTTACGCTGTGTGCAAGGAGTCTCTCGATGACAGTAACTGGGTTAAATGGCTTAGAAAACTATTTACAAATATCATGTTAGACTGCATTAAAAGATAGTGCTAGTATAATAGTATGGTTCCCTGTAAGATATACTACCCAACCATTACCAGTGCCAACCATCAGTGGTAAAGACATACCACACGCGGATTTTGATAACATCGGGCTGGCGAAGGTTTTTGTATGACTATAATGAACATAGTCGTCTATATGAATAATGACAAGTCAAAGACACAAGTCTTCTATTCATCGGTTTCAGTTTGGGCTTGTTTTCTAGCATCTGTTTTTTTAGCAGCCTCTTTACTTCCAATCGATCAGATTTGGTTTTAGGCTTCATTCACAATTAATTATCTATTTGACTCTGTTGGACATACATTTTCAATTACCTTAAAACGCACTTGTTAGGTGACTAATCGTACAGCGCTTTTGAGAGGTAACTAAAGTCATCATCATCATCAATAACGTGCCCCTCTCTGGAGAGTTGCTGTCTCCACAAATCTCTGCCAACCGTAACGGTCCTGGGCTGGCCTTCAGGCTGCATGCAGCTCAAAGTTCAGCAGCTACTTAAAATGTGCTATATCAAGTGTTTTGACAAATGCACACTTGCATACAATCGTTTTAGTTTGCAACTGAAGAAATGTCCAACCTATTTCATTATTTTAATCTAGGATGATTAGGACGACATAGTCAAATGAACAACATTCCAACAGATCCAAGGGTTTGCTATGTATTTTACATTCCCCACAGTAATCTCATTTGCACAAGTAAGGACTCGAGTTTTGCAAGCGATTTACCACTTTGAAAATCCACCGTTACGGGTCATTTCCTGGATTCAGAAACCGTCTAGCAGCCAATGTTACCAGTTTCGCCAGTTCACCAACAGGATGCCTAAGCCAAGACCAACCAGGACAGTGTTGGCAAGGCAACGAGATGCACATATGCCTGAGGCAACTATGCAAGTCCACCTGCAACTGGAAATACATTTGTCATGCAATCATGAACTAGAGGGTCAAATGCGTTATCCAAACTTACCAACTCTACACAATTTAGTAGATAACTGACACAATTACAGCCCTACATATCTACGTAAGTACTTATATATGCATATCTTTACATATGTTTATCTATATCTAATATTTATCTTGCCACCTCAACTGTCTTCGCCTAAGCAGAACACTAGCTTTCAGTCAAAATACAGTTTCATTTGCCTGCATACATGAATAAATAGGACCTACATAAGTATGTGATTAGAAATAAATTCTGGCTTTTTCCTTATGTATGTAGGAAATATTTCCAGCGTGTTGTGGCCCTCCGTTGATAGTTTGACGTTCTTGTCTTTCAGATGTGATGTTGACAAGGTAAACGACATACGCCGAATATATGGGTTCAGGTCAACTTCCAGACAAATTCTCAATGCGCTCGCATTGTACGACTCAAAACTAAAATAAACTATAAAAACCTAAAACAGGTTATGCTAGAATGAAGAGTGTTAGACTCGAATAGTGCCAATGAAAGAAATGTATGACGAAACAATATCTAAATCATAATACATCAAGACGAGTGCACCATGTATCCTCCTCTCCAGAAAATGAACTTTGTCAGATCCTTGTACTTTAAGAACTCATATCTGTCTGAAATTGTTCACTGTAACATTTTCTCTGACTTCTTAAAGCAAAAACTCTGGCTCTTATTAGAATCTGTACCTATGCCCTAACTGTGGAACATGTCATGCATCCTCGTAATGTAACAAGTATGATTTGATTCCACATTAATCTTTTTCTTTTTCCAGATACGAATAACTTGTCATTCTGTCCTAGTTCGAATTCATATAATAATATATTCAGAATATCAGCCAATGTTCTGCGTCAAACCACAGTTAGAAGGTGATAACATGACTATATTTCACTAGTACCATTAATAATGTTTTCAACGCAATCTCGTGTCAGTGTACCAAGCCACGCATTGTGCAATATATTCTAACAGCAGAAGCATATTAACGTTCGCCTGACTCATAAAGAATGTTCCCTGATAAAATTTAGCTGTTTTCCACCATTCGTCAGACTTTTTCCATCGGCTTTGTTGGCAACGTGCGAGCGGTTCAGTTCGTCCTACGGAATTACACAGACTTCTAAATACAAAGGCCGCCTGAAGCGATAATTGAAATCCACGAATCGAGTGTTAATTGTTAGAGAGGCATCTGATTCTTCTTAATTTCGTACCTAAGTAACAGCAACACTAACAAAAGTAACAACAACGATTAATTCTACGAGTCATCAAATCAAACAAAACTAAAATTTACAATCTTTGGTGATATAACATATTGTTAATTCCAAACAGCTGAAGTAATTATATTGCAGTATTCCAATAGAAGTGTGAACTTTATGTAATTTGTAAAACTGTTGTGAAACTTGTAAATTAAAATTTATACCTGCCAACCTTTTTCATAAAAATCTATGCTATAATGTTGGATATCTGTGTGAAGATGAAAGTGCACCATTTAATTCGATATTTATTTAAGACAGCTATTAACGTTTAGGAGTTGGAGCACATAACCGTTAAGACTTAACATAAAGAAATCAATACTCCTTGCTACTGAATTGTTAAAGGTTAATTTTCTTTCCATGTTACAAGCATCTTCACATTGCATCATATTCGGAATCTTATTAATGTGTCTTGAGCCGGGTGATTGAATGAAGTTCTACATTTCTAAATCTTTGCTTTCCTGGATGTCTATATCCACAGTTTAATCTTCTGATCAGTTTGAAGAAATATCTGGTCCAGTACCATCATATGCGCCAACTACGAAGGAATGCCAGATACAGTCAACACTATTAATATCAATGTACTAAAATTTTTAAAGTAAGACAGTAAGTACAAACTCAATCCCACATAAGCTTTATAGGTGGCCTTTTCTGCCTATCGATTTTGTTTTTCACTAATGGCGTGTAAATAAGTTGGTTCGCGTGACTTAGTTTTTTATTTTTTTTTTGGCATTGTAGAATTTTTTAGATTACGAGTACGATTTATAGATACTAAAAGATGAATAAACGATAATAATAAATATTAGATAGGGCCTACACAGAACATAACTAATTAATTAGTAATGTGACTGTGATACGTTGACAAACATAAACCTTATACTAATGGTGTTGAGTTGACTTTTTATTTAAGGCGCGGCCTGTTGCCTAAATACCTATTTCTGTATAAATAGGCTTAAAAGAGCCATAGATGATTTTGTGTAGATTTAAGAGAGAGAGAGTCAACTTACCCGTATGATGCTGCTGACATAACGAAAATACGGTGAACGCATCATTCTGCGCTAGTCTTTTTAAATCGCCGACGCGTGTCTTAAGGCAGTAAATATCGAATATAATTATAGCCGATAATTATAGCCTATGCTCAATGCTTGTTATGCAGTTATTTCCTCAATTAATTTTGATAATTCATTTTACGCACAGCGCATTTGTATTTTGTGGTCCTAGATCAGTAATTTTTACATCAGTAATCACAAATGGAATATGAAAACCTGCCTTGTTTAACAGATGTAGTCGTTTCGAACCAGCAATTTGAATTTGCGGACTTTAAATAACTCTCAACTTCTGTAGAATTATAGAAACCATTTATATGTTAAGCCTCTGTCAGGCAGAGTCAGATAACCACAGACAGATACACAAAGCAAAAATTAATCGATACTATAAGCATATTGTTTAACTTTACAAATTATTAAACTTTGTCAGCTCCGTCTGATAACACAGCTGGACTCTACTGTATAAACTATCATTAGACCTAAAGAGTCTTCTTAAGCAATAACCAGTTTGTTGAATTTCTATTACTTCTAAATGCAAACTTCAAGTGATTTAAAGCTAAATCAATTCGGCTGCATAACTTACTGCAAGACACTCAGGCCAGCTATAGTCCTGCTGTTACTTATCCTTCTGGCCGCTCGTCGATCAAGTACAAATACCTCGAGGTATGACTACTTTTATTGATTGTAGACAGCCTTTTAAATAAATCCATGTAATTAGGCCTTTACCTGTGCTGAAAGTGCAGTAGTAAGTGATATTCTCGTACATGTAATTCAGTGAGTTGCACGTGTGATTTACACGACTTATTGCCGTTTCGGTGTAGACTTGGCATTCTGCAATTCCCTGACAACTGGATCGGATGCATTCGACATGATTCAAGTCAGGTTGAATACGACATCTATCCTCTCCCGGTCTACATGAAGAATCGGCGTTGGGCTGAAATCCTAGGATGGCTCCAACGATATGTATTACACCCATTCCAGTGCAGTTTATTGTTCCGTGAGTTGAGGGCTTCGAGCATAAAGATATGGTTTCGACTGCAAATATTGCAACTTCGTTTACGTTCAGTTTCTGCCATTTTTTTCAAAATACTATTATCAAATGAGAATTTTTTCGGAAAATACCAATAGGTAGTTTTTTCTTTTAAATTGTTTTAAAGAAAGATATATTTTATTATTAGTTTTTTGCAAGCTTTAAAAATTAGTCAGTCAGGCCTACCTGCTTGAAATGCTTTTCTAAAATATATTTTTGAAACAGCTAAGTGTTATGCACTGGGAATTAGGAAAATAATCCTATAATGCTAGAGACCAGCATTGGTTGACATAGTTAAATTACTTCAGCAATGGCAAAAATGTCCATGGTTTGGAAAAAGTTGAATAGAGAACAGCTCAGTGCGCTTATAAACTGTAACAAAGTAAAATAAAAGTTTGCATACAAGCTAAATCCATACCGAAATCATAATGATAGCATTCTTATGTAGTACATGTACTCCTTAGTCAGGTGTACTGTTGGCTACTTCTGGTCAGAGTTAGCTGTTAGGGTATAATATTTCTGACTGAGAAGAATAATACAAGTTTATCATGACATGAGCCAAATGCAGTTACTCTTGTCTGGTGAACGTCAAAAATTAAATTTTAGTTGAAAATAATAATATGTGTCAATGAGTGACAAAAAGGATCTTTCTGCATGTTGGATCACATAAGTTGAAATTAGAATGGTGTAACGACAAATCCTACACAATAAATCAAGATGATCGGCTCTATGGCGTTGAAATTGGTCATTTAATTTGAATGAATTAACTTGCTGTTGGCTCTACTTACGGCTTACATTCGATGATAAACAGTAATATTCTATTAACACGTAGTCACTGGTAGGGTGATTTAAAAATCCACAAGGTTTTGTTACATTTAACTGTCCAGCTTTCAGACTGGAGTTGCACTCTGTCTTGTCGTTGCATCCTTCTAGAATCTGTGCGTAGTAAGGCGACGAATTTAACGGAACTGATATAAAGCAGTCTTCTGGTTGGTAGGTATCACAAGATTGTCTGACAGTTCCCTTTAAAGCGTTGTATCCATAAAGTGCGTTGGTTACGCTAATGGTGAAGCCACTTTCGCAAACCACATCAACAAATGCCTGGTTTGTGCCGGCGCAACCGATTTTCATTTGCCCTGCAATTTGAAATTATCTTGATGTTATTTCGGAATCATGAACAATACACATATTTCAAAATTATAACTGAAAGTGTTTTCAATTTGTGATCAGCCTTAAGTTTCATTTAAAAATCATTAAAAATAACTAATATTTGTTAGAGTAGGCCTACTAGTACGGATAAAGTTAGAGAAAGGCTAGAGAAAGATAATAAATGGTCCTTACGAAAAATATTGGAATTCCAGTTAAATCTGTTTTATTTTGCAGAGTAGAATAAATTAGCTGACCTACCGCTATTCATTGCTCGCCTCTCAGTCTTATTAATATCAACCGACACTGATTTCCAGTTTTACTAAATGCCTGTTCTAAAGCTTATTAATTTGCTGCTCAGCTTTTTGATGACCATTCGGGTTCAGACGCAAAGCTCACCTATTCCAACAGCTTGTCCACAAATAACTACTTTCTGGTTTTAGCGACGGCTTTTTCACCATACTTATTCCCAACTGGATTACGAGCACGGATTGTCCTATTATTGCGAATCAGCAATAGATTGATGTCTAGTGCAGTACGATTACGGCGCTATAGAAGTCTTTTTATTTGAATTTGTTAGATTTTGTTTCTATGCTGACTGAGGTTCAATAGCGTCTTTCCGAAGGAGATGTGTTTGCATCAGGTAACTCTAAGAACCTACAATTACTACAATTATTGGCATTAAATCATTTGAACTTGCCTGGTTCACTGACAACTGGCGATATCAGAGATACCAGTGGCATCAACGATGCTAGCAATATACTTGACCTAATCATATCCAAAATTCACGAGTAAAATTTATATAGCGCATAATGAAACATTTAGTTGGCCTATCTATATTTGTTATTACGATTTAAAAGTTACGTATAAACCTATGCTACTTTGCAGCCACATGTTTCTGCACTATATAAGAAGTGGAATATGAAGCTTTAGTGTATAGTCCAATATCCCATATGTCAGTCAATGTTATCAAATCCCATATGTCAGTCATTGTTATCAATTGCTTGCAAAGCGCACACTATTTGTATAGCTGTTGCCATGTAAAATGCACAGCTATCTTGGGACCTAGCTGTACATTTACTACACATAGAACGTGAGTAAAGTGTGCCGGTAGACTGGTAGAACAATTGGTGAAGTCCTCCTACAGATAACATAAAAGTCATCAGTCATTACTATGACTGTCTATGTCACATAAATTATCTTATTTGCATTCAGGCCATAAGATGCGTTGAGGACCCGTACAAGTGACATTTCAAACTCTTTTCATTAGGACTATCGTAGTTTGAAGTAGTCAGGAGCCAACATAAATGATAGCCAATTGGTCTTTGAGCTTGTCTCGATTAAACGGTGTTGCTGTAACTTAAAAACAAATTGCGTACAGGAAGTGAATGAATGAATGAATTAATCCAACTGAAGACATAAGTATCGTCTTCAACCTAATGCACTACGCTGATAAGAATGATGGTAGTTTCAAAGTTAAGTTAGCAATTGGTGATCGTAATTCCTGAGAAGAAAGAAAAGCAAGCAGTCCCTCTTAAGTCAACCCCGAGAGGCAGCCATGGGTATGAAGTGTTAACAACTTTATATGTCTTAGCCACAACATATGAATGCGGATGGCCAGTCATCTCCCTCGCTGCCTAATCCTTCCATCGACAGTGTAAATTATAGCTCAGTTCGCTAGATGGCGCAAGTGAAACAGAAATTTTGAAACGTCTTTCTGCCCGGGCGAAGATTTGAACCTCCGACTTCTCGATTGCTTCTCTAGCATGCTCACCACTATTGCTAGTCTCATGGAGGAATCCATATAATATCTTAGTGTTCAGGGAGGCCAGAAGGCAGGCTTCTATGTATAATAAGATAAGATGAGTTTGGATAAGATAAGGTAAGATAAAAAGAAAAGATTTTGAGTTATTGTGTGAAACTGAAGTGGAATGGAGTGCATCATGACCTGTCACAACTGAGTTTAATAGAGTATTTGGAGGCCTACATTTATAACAGGCCTAGGAAAACTTTGATGGTGACAGGCCAAACCTGCAGAATGGAATCGTCTCACGGATCAGGTAGGTTATGCCCTGAGGTTTTTGGGGACTCTTTGTCTGGCCTGGCATCAAGTCTCGAGCGTTCTTCCACAAATTTGTCATCAGAGAGCAGTAAGTTCTGCAGCTGCATAGCCAGCATGCAAACCACAATGACGCACCAGCGCGGCTTTCTTGGAGAGTACTTGCTCTTTGCAAGCGCGTTTGTCAAAGTTTCACCTGTATAAGTCCGCTCCTATCAAAGTTGGTATCGTTGTGAGCATTTTTAAATTCAGTTTTGTATTATGCTTCTGAAAATGATACAATGTACTGAACTTACACATAGATTATCTTAATCGCACTCAGGCTATAAGATGCGTTCAGTGGCATTTCAAACTCTTCATTGCCGTAATTTGAAGTAGTCAGAACGTACACACTCCTTGCACAACAGTTAAACCGTCTTCCCATTTAGTGGCATACCTAACCCGGAAGTTTTGGGATCTGGATCCTCTGAAGCCAAAGCCATCAACCTCAAGCGCCAAGGTCTGGACCCTAACTCTCCTTCTAACTATCGTCCTATTTCTAACCTTGCCTTCCTCTCGAAGCTCCTTGAAAGATGTATCTCTCTTCAACTGGTTGAATACCTTGAATCTAATTCTCTCATGCCTCCCCTTCAATCTGGTTTTAGGAAATTCCATTCGACAGAATCACTCATCACCCGCCTTCTAGCTGACATCTTTCATGCCTTTGACCATGGCCATGTCACTCTTCTTGCTCTCTATGACGTTAGTGCTGCCTTCGACACTGTTGATCATTCCATTCTTCTAGAACGACTTTCTAAGTCCTTTGGCCTTACTGACTCTGCTCTTCTTTGGTTTCGCTCATTTCTTTCTGATCGCTCCCTTTCTGTTATTTTTGGGCCCACTCGCTCTGCCTGGACTCACATTCCCTATGGTCTTCCACAGGGTTCGGTACTTGCACCTCTTCTATATATCTTGTATACTGCTGACCTGGCCAGTATACTTCTTCCCTTGGGTGTTTCGTCTCACCAATATGCTGATGACACTCAATCCTTTACTTATGGCCCGGCTGCCTCAGCCACTCTGATGGTTGAGCGGATCCTTGAGGCCACCTCTGTTCTAGATCTCTGGATGTCTTCTAACCGCCTCTGTCTTAATCCTGATAAGACTCAATATATCTGGCTAGGTGGCCGTGTCCAGCTTGGCAAAATTGACTTTAGTTCTCTTTCCTCTAATTTCCCTCATATCCACTTCTCTTCCTCAGTCCGTGACCTCGGAATCACCCTGGATCAAACTCTTTCTCTGACTGACCATGTAAATAATATCTCCCGCTCTTGTCTTTACCACCTACGACAACTCCGCTCTATTCGTCACTCGCTTCCTCTTCATGCGATCACTACCTTGGTCCATGCCCTGATTTGCACTAGGATTGACTTTGGCAATGCTGCCTATATTGGACTTTCTGCAATTAACACCTCCAAGCTTCAGTCTATACTTAATGCTGCTGCACGCCTTATCGGTGGTCTTCCAAAGTCTGCCCATATATCTACTTTTATTCGTGATTCACTTCATTGGCTTCCTGTCAGTCAACGGATCCATTTTAAGATTCTTATCCTTATGCGCAACTGCCTTCTAGGCTCTGCTCGTCCTACTTAACTTCTTTTTGTATTCCGGTTTCCTCGTTGCCTGCCCATGCCTCCCTTCGCTCAGCTACCCGTGGTCTTTTGGTAGTCCCTCGCGTCCGCACTACAACTGCCCAGTCCAGGAGCTTTGCCTTTGTTGGCCCTTCCAGCTGGAACTGCCTTCCTCTTGACCTGCGGCTTCAGTTACTTAGTCTCTCTCCTACCCAGTCTCGCAAACGCCTGAAATCCTTTTAGTTTGTTCAAGTCGGGAGCGCCACTGTTTCCTAAGTGGCGCTTTATAAATGTTCGTTTACAATTACAATTACAATTACAACCTTGGGATTCGTGTAAATCCGATACGATTTTTAGGTGTACCTCCCCACCGATCGGTGACTCAACTTTACTCTGTCGATGGATACGAATATCATATAGATAAGAGTATTTTTCAGGTCGATTTCACTTATTCGATTCCTGTTTTATTTTGGCAAAATGCGTTGGCTTCCGGGGCTCCGTTCTGGACCCCGCTGGGTAGCTTTATACGACGGTCTCTCAGAGCCCTTAGTCGTTAGGGGCTTCTCGCCTTTGGCGCTTGCTGTCATCCAGGTATCGAACCGCTTGCTAAAAAAGTCATGTAAGCCACTGCCACTCACTATTGCGAGAAAATGTTTCTGTCCACTCTTGTTTGAAATGCCTGTCATTATCTTTTAGTTTTGCTTTCACAAACTTGATTTTGTCATCGTAAGACATTAGAATCACTAATAGTTTGATAATTTTAGAGAAATTAGCAAACTTAAACTACACAAATTTACGTCCTAAAACTATAAACAAACACTGGAACCGAGAATGAATGAGTCTGTTGTCCAATGCAGGCATTTTAAAGTCAAGTCAAACCGCGGGGCAACTGAAATGATGCAGCGGGCGGCGGACCAAATTTCGTCCTCGAGCCAGAGTTTTCCCGGGTCTGATTTATAACATGTCCCCAACCATTTATAGAACGAATCACTGTCACGAAAACATGGATCATTTCGAGACCAAGATGCTTGTGTCAAAGGAGATGCGTACGTAGCGTAGGTTGAGCCTGAGAATTAAGTCAGAGAATCCTGTTATTGATTGCTCTGCCTAGATAGACTGTAAACAAATTAATGTTTGAATCCGGCATTAGATTAAGGATGGTTTCGGGTCAGATGCTATCCGGCATTAGGCCTGTGCAACTGTCTTCTCACGGATCTTTCAATGACACTTCTCGGCTTTATTTGGACCAGGTGCTCTATAAAATTTCCGCTATGTCGTGTTTCAAGTGGTGCTTGCATTGAAATGTAATTAATGGGAAATGATGCGATGCAAGATAGTGCAATGTTTATAATGCGATGTAATGGGAGTTAGATTGATGTGAGACGATCTTAAGTGATATATGGCAGTTTAAGTGATGTAAAGTGGTGTAATGCAATTTAATGCGGTAATTTATTGTAATGAAATGTTGCTGACGATATTACTCTTAGATATACAAGACATTCGGGAAGTGATACAACAGGTTTATATGAGAATGCCATACAAGGTATAACAGTCACATAGTCATAAACAAAGTTTGGTTAATTACGTAAGACGGAGGAAGCTCGTTAAATGAACCAACCATTACTAATTTGATTTGATTGAAATGAACAGCTTATGAAACGAAGCATTTTAAAACTAAAAATAAATTAAGGTTACTATGAGGTTACTAATAGGAAATCTATAGTGTCAAATGGTGATGTAGTCAGCCGCTCAATTCCAGCAGTCTTCTCGCATGACTTAGCTGGCATTTTCTTGTCCCCCTGTTTCTTAACTTTGGAGCATACGTAAACTTTCAGAGATATTTATTCGATATTAATCCGAAAAAGACCAGAGGACAAAACGGACTCCGAATCCCCGGCAGTCGATACAGCCACAAAACTCTAGCACATTTCGTTTGCATTCATGTAGTTTTGCAATCGCTTTGTGAGCCCCGAAATCAGGATAATACAGAAGTCTTATCTACCTAAATTCATGGGCAAAATTCACTGCCAAGAAGCAATTCATGTGCAGTGGAACTATATGGTGTTGATTTAGTTTTTAAAAATGATTTATAAGGATCATTTAGTTTAACAAAACTAGGCTGATGAACTTTATCTGTACGGTAAAGATGTCTCAAGCAACATGCTCATAACTGCAACATAGTACTTAGTCTACGTACACTGGTGAACGCAGCACATAAATGTAGTTATATATATTTTCAAATCTACCGACGTTTATCTAAGTACAACACTAAAGCATATATCGTATTGCATGGAATTGTTTCCATAAAAATACAATAACATTCTTCATTGTTACATACTTTTATATACCTGCAGACTTGCGTAATAAGTCACAAGGCCATATATTGTTTTCCTCATTTCTCTTTGCTTATTGTCGGCATACGCTTTTAGTTTCGACACAACAATGACACTTGGAATACTAAAGGATGTATATTAATCCGACGAATTTTCAAAGTATGTTATGTAGGAATAAAGGGTTCATCTATAGAGACTGTTCTCCACCAAGACCACATCCTCATCTAAGGACATCGCTCCGCTTGCTCCAGTTACGTCTCTCTCCGGAACAAGCTTACGAGGTTTGTTGACTTGTGAATACATGGCTGCAGCTGCTGAATCACCAACCTCTGTCTTAATCTTCACCACTGCAGCATTCTCATATTCATCAACAACCGCAGGACGCAGAGCCTTTACTCCGGTCATTCGGACAACTGCTGCCTCATCATAATCACGTTCTGTGTTCGTACCACTAGCATCGACGGTTTCCGTATAAACATTGCCAGATGAGAGACTCGTAATTTCATAAGACACTCGACCTACACCGATTTCTTCATAGTTTGTAGGATCTTGGTTCACGTTCTGACCACCTGTTTGCAACATAGTCTGAGGATCGTTGTAGTAAATTCTTTCGTTGTGCTGGAGATCTGTGTATGGCCTGTGGCGTTCTTTGTCCGGTTTAACGTAAGCATGTTGATTTTCCAAGGAAGCTTTTCTTTTGCTAAATCATATATCGGAAGCAAATAGAATATCAAATAGAATGCCATCACAAAAAATTAAACAAATGTTTTCCACTGCTTAAAATACTGTAATTATGGCATCGGTATAATAATTCAGATGATTTTGTACTAAAGTTAGATGCTTTACAGGCATTTAACAAAATAAAATATCGTCACGAATAATATTGTAGCCTCTACTCATTTCGTGAAATTGTGTATAAAGACTCAAACCAGAAGTTTTGCATCCTAGAGATAAGAACACAGTAGAGAAAAATTTCTAATAGGTCTATGTTTTTCCCACGAATTAGTTCATTCCCTTCAAAATAACATTCAGAGATTAAATCATTCACGATAACTGGCAGATAGGCCTAAATTGGACTTTAATCATACTCTTCAGCAATGAAGTCCTATGTATTTAATGCCGGTGATAAGGAGGGTAAATACTCACCGAATGACTATAATCGTAACAGGTACGATTATAAGCATAATGACCAATATGCATCCAACAGACACTCCAATTATCACATCTAAATCAAGATTACAAGTCACATTTTATGCAGTAATACAATAGCTTTGTCGAAGTTTAACTGAATATTATCACACTTAATTGCTCCTTTTGATCTGGTATAATTTGAGACATTTTGCCAATCTGACGTTACCCATGACACTCTTAAAAATGGTCTACTCGTACTATTGTATTTTGCAGTTTATGTTCCAAGTTTATTCTTTCGTTTTCCATCCCTTTCTCTTCTTTCCCTTTTTCAGCTAGTTGCTCTTTATTAAATGGAAAGTGTTAGCTTTGAAAACTTGAAGAATGAAGAAACAGTGTAGCTGCCGCAAAATGTGTTGATGTGACCTAACCTTTAATAAGTTAACAGAGGTTTTGCTTAGTGTGAAGGGATCTTGAACTTGTGTGTGGTCAATGAACTGTGACCGAGTTTAAGAGGTGTGGAGTGAAGCAGAAAAAGGCAAGAAAGTAGGAGATTAGACGCTGGCGGAATGAGAACTAAGAATTTGAACTGTTTCGATCGAGACTGTACATTTGTAAATACTGGTTCTTTCAATTAAAAATATACAAAAAAGCGAAACAATTTTTACGGTATCCTATATTAATGTAGGCTAACAATTACTTTTATTTAGCACACCTAGTAAGAAAAATGATAAGGTATTATTCAAGTACAATAGCATCATCTAAAATATGTGAGATGACAGTCTAGTCCTTAGCGTGCTGGAATACAAGTAGACTGTATATTGTAAAGGTTGACTGTATGATTCATGGTGATAAAAACACTCATGTACTGGCCTAGTTAGCTAGGTTGGTTTAAGTGTACGTTAATGAGCCTCTTTGCGTGAGGATGCCGGTTCGCATATCGATCGTGGCTTATTTCAGAGATTTGAATCTCGGGCTAACATGTTCTGTACACGGGGTCCATAAATGGCGTGGCACCCATTCGAACGTGTAGCGGTGTGAAGGATCCTACCTGACAGGCCAAGGTATACAGTCTCTATATAAAGCCGTGTATATTTACAATCTCGGCCTAGCACGGTCCGTACACAGGAACCTCAAATGGTGTGGCGCCCATTCAAAAGGGCAGCACTGGTGAAGGATCTCACCCGATAAATTCATTGAAAAATGAGCAGGGTCGAGGCCATACGATCGCTATGGAAAATGTGTACATTTACATTTTACATTTAAGCATTCATGTAAGAACTGGATCGATATATGTAAAACTAGTAGCTGACCTAAACTCATTTTCAAATTTTCTATTCCCTTATTTTAAGAAATAGTTCATGTGTACTTAAGTTTGAGCTTAAAACTCATGCAATCTTCATAAGCACTCTTTGTTTCTTAAACCAAAATTACATCAAAGAATTCTGGCGTTGGGATGAAACATAGGACAAAATTATTTTTTAATCTGTTGCGATTGTGTTAATTTAATCTCATTTTCAACTCGCCTAGATTATCGTCGTCTTGAGAATCTGAGTGATCTGTAGTGTTAGCGTTGATTGTGGGTAGACTGACTTCCATAGACGTATTTCTTGGCCAAGTGCTAGCCAGCGAAGCTAATTTTCGAACAAATTGACAAAATAGCAGTTTCAGATAATGATCCAGGCATATAGATGTTATTATGCTGTAGCTGTTTAGGCTCGATAAGCACATGGCTACAACATTAACGAACAACCTAAAAACTAATTCGTCTACCTATCACATTATCTTTAACCGCTTTATGGCTTAAACGGCTCCACCTGTTTAGAATAAACTACCGCCAGATCTAGCCTACAGCAATTTATCCATTCCAATTGAACCCATAAATATGAGAAGTTAGTTGAGTCGTGTGTGGTGACGGTATCTATTTATGGAGGATTTAAGGGAAGATATAACTTTAAGAATACGGGTGCGTTTGTAAACAACGCTCCAGGCAACGTCGGAGATATTCGAAGGCCTGGAGATAGGAACTGCACCAAGGATTGTTTGAGAGGGAACAGGATTTGGTTATAATAGGAGAGTGTTTGTTAAGTATCGACGAGAGAGTGATGTTGTAGGAAGAGAGGTCATCAATGGGGGAGGGGCATTTAAAACAAGGTCTGAGCAGTAGATATCTTGTATGAACACTTGAATGTTTATTGAATTAATGTGGCAAAAAGAATGGAAGACATTAAGACATCGTAATGACGGAGTAGGTAGTGTTAAGGCGTGTGAAGATGGGGCTATGATCGGATAGTGTATCAAGAGAGAAAGAGAGAGAGAGAGAGAAATCAGCTGATAGACTGGAGAGTGATTATGTGATAATGAGGTCGAGCGTGTGATTATGAATATGGATGGGGAAGTTGACGCGCTGGAACAGGTTAGGTGATGATAATAGGGTGAGAAATTAGGGCCGTCTATTAACGCAGTAGCAGTGTGATGCCTATAACGTGTCGACCATGCCATCTATGAATAAGAGATGCCATCTAGACATCTTGATGGCATCTACGACTTTAATTTTAGCCGATGGTCTGTGATGAACGCTACGTTATTCAATAGACTATGAATCATAATACAATGGATAAGTCAACATATCAAGTAATATGTAGCGCTTACTTGTAGGGCTGCTGGTTGGCGTGGAAGAGCTCTGCCAACAACTTGGTTCAGCTGGACTCACTTTAAACAAATGAATACATGTTATTATCTTCACTGTTAACATTTACACAGACTTAATTCAGTGTGTCACATTAGGTGAATGAGAGACTGAAATTAACTTTGCGGCACATACTTCACACAAAATGCACATGTATCTGTATATAAAGAAACGCATGGCTTACCAGTTGTTCCAAAACAGGCCTATGGTATCTGTTAAAATTGGGTTTATGGTATACGCGACAATATAATTTCAGCATATATTTGCGCATCATTTAATTGAGTAAATTTGATGCAAATCTGGTTAAATTATTTTGTTTCTCATTTTAAAATCTTATAGGCAATTTCAGCTGTTGATTTATGGTTGGTGTTCATTCGTCGTTATATGTATGTATATATATATTGTTGGAGTCGGCCCACACGGAAGACCTGGAGGCAAGGAGTGACGGAAGGATGGGCCGTCTCTTCAAGGAGTGACTGAAGGATGGACCGTCTCTTTGGGGGGCGTAACCCCTAAATCCCTATAAAAGGAGAAGTTTATGTTAGTTGACTGAGCTTGGCTAGTTAAGATAGGCTGAGTCCTTCGAGGCTGTGTTCCTGTTAGTCGCCAAGACTCCGTTTTCCGAGCTGATGTAAAGGTCCTCCGTCTGTAGGAGGAACCTGCGAGGTTTTGTGTTCGAGTTGTTCGCTGATGTAAAGACTTCGACTTGTAGCTTCTAAACAGCCGTCGACGTTCTGTCTGATGTCAGGTATTTTGTGATTTTGTGTTGTGCTAAAACCTCTTGCACGAGTAAATATACTTTTTTATCTCTACCCAAGCGAGTTTATTGCGTTTTGCTAAGACTAGCACACAACATATGGGGGCTCGTCCAAACGTTTTCCTAGCTTAGAGCGGAAATTTTGAAAAATTGTGTTTGGAAAAATTTGAAAAGAGGAAATTTGAAATTGCTGAGGGGGTTATCCAATAGGTTTTTACTAAGGTAAAATGGAAACGCCCGTTGCAGGCAAACCACTCGAACTCGACGACATTTTTGATATGTCGGTCGAAGAGTTGCGCCGAGAATTGGAAAAAGTGGGACAGGAAAGTAAGGGGCTAACTAAATTACAATTGCAAAAAGCATTGTCTAAATTTGTAACGCCGAAGAAAGCCGAGAAAGAGGAGTGGCGTTTGAGAATGAAGTCCCAAGAGTTGAAAGCTGCTAAGGTGGCACAAGAAGCTGAAATGCAGGCAAGAAAAGAAGAGAGAGAAAAAGAGAGAGAGTTTGAATTAGCGAAATTAAAGCTAGAAGCAGAAGCCAGAAAAATGGAAGCTGAGGCAGAGGAAAGAAAATTGCGAGTTGAGGCAGAGGAAAGAAAATTGCGAGTTGAGGCAGAGGAAAGAAAATTACGAGTAGAGGCAGAGGAAAGAAAATTAAAGCTGGAAGCCGAGGCAGAAGAAAGAAAGTTGCGAGTACAAATGGAAGCGGAAGACAGAAAATTGAGGTTAGAAGCAGAGGAAAGGAAAGCGGCAATGGATTTGGAAGAGAAGAAGTTGTTAGCGGGAATGGAAGAACAGAGAAGACAATATGACTTGGAAATGAAAAGGCTTGAAGGAGTGACAGAGGAACCGGAAATTCGAAGAGAAGGAGGAATATTTCGTATTGCGTCGGCTGTTAAATTTGTTCCAAAATGGGAGGACACTGACGTCGAACATTATCTCCTTTCTTTTGAAAAAGCTATGTCTATTCATGGGTTCCCTAAGGATAAATGGACAGCGTTGCTCCATACGCAACTTACAGGGAAAGCACAAAAAGTTTTTTCCGAATTATCGATCGAAGATTGTCAAGATTATGACATTTTGAAGCAGGCTTTACTTAATGCTTATGCACGAGTGCCGGAATATTATCGAAAAAGATTTCGCTCGTTAACAAAACGATCCGTTGAAACCTATTCTGCGTTTGCGTTTCGCCTAAATTTGCCATTTCAAAGATGGTTAGAGGGGGAAAATGCTTTGAACGATCTTGCAAGAGTGTTGGAAGTCTTTAAACTTGAACAATTCGTAAACTGCTTACCTTTGGAATTGCATAGATGGATAGTAGATAAGAAACCAAAGTCTCTATCCGAAGCTGCGAAATTAGCGGATGAATACGCTGTGTTATATCAACCGTTTCGCGTAGATACAAATGGGGGTTCCAAGGTTGAGGAAAGTCGTGGATTTGTTGGTGGAAAGAATGCATGGAGGCAAGATTCAAATTCGGGCCCTAGTACTATGGGAAACAAAAAGGAGTTCCCAAAGGGGTTCAGTTCGCCAGTTAGGTGCGTATACTGTAGAAGGATTGGCCATACGGTTTCAAGTTGCTTTGCACTGAAAGACAGACCAGGAATGGGAAGGGCAGATAATGCAAATACTGTTCCAAAATCTTGTGGGTTGGTGCAAACGAGGTCAACAGGGTCAGAGGAGACTTTGGTTGTTAGCTCTAAGAACAGGATAGATGAACGTTATTTACCTTTTTGTTCTGACTTAATGTTGCTGAATGGTAATAATGTTAGGCGCAGAGTTGTGTGTTTGCGTGATTCTGGGTCACTTCAAAGTCTTGCTAGTCGGGAATTACTTAGACCTACGGAATATAAAGACACGGGTGACATTAGACTCATTCAGGGGGTCAGTGGCACGGTAATACAGGTACCTTTAGTTGAACTGCAGGTAGAAGGTGATAAACTGCATGGGACAATCCTTTGTGGATTAATTCACAAATTGCCAGCGGGTATCCATGTCCTCATTGGAAATGATTTGGTTGCGCAGGATGTTCCACAGGGTGTGGCTGTTGTTACGCGGGCTCAGGCTATGGCTAGCGGTGACCTAGATGAGACGCGAACAGGTGTGAAAAGTGTTACTGCGGATAAACCGGAGAATATTGTTGAAGAGTTGGATATGGAAGGATTGGATCGATTGTGGGAGGATTGCGAAGAGAGACAGTGTGAAATAGGAACGATTGTTTCACGTGAACAGTTTATAGCGTTGCAAAGGGCAGATAATACGTTACGTCCATTGTTTGATGTGGTAAAGGCAGGTAAAGATCAGGAGGAATGGAGTGCGTATGAATTGAAGAATGATGTACTTGTTAGACGTTGGCGGGATAGGCAGACACCTCAGGATTTGGGTGTGACACAAATTGTTGTGCCGTCTGTGTTGAGAAATAAATTACTTCGGGTGGCCCATGATATCCCTGCGTCAGGGCATTTGGGCACTAAGAAAACGTTAGACCGTTTATTACGTCATTTCTATTGGCCTGGTGTTTATCAAGAAGTACGCACTTACTGCCGATCTTGTGATGTTTGCCAACGTTTAGGAAAAGGGGTTCATCAGATTCGGGCGCCATTAGTGAATTTGCCTGTGATCTCGGAAGCATTTTCACGCCTTGCTATCGATATTGTCGGACCATTGCATACTTGTGAGAAATCTCGAAATAGATTTATTCTAACTGTTGTTGATATGGCTACGCACTTTCCTTTAGCGTTTCCGTTGAGAACGCATACGGCAGCTGAAGTTGCTAAGGCACTTATTTCTGTGTTTACTATGTTTGGGTTTCCTAAGGAAATTTTATCGGATTGTGGATCAGATTTTCAATCCGAACTTATGCAAATTTTCTTACATGAATGCAAAGTCTTTCAGTTGAAAACTAGTCCATATCATCCGCAGACCAACGGTTGTTGTGAAAGGTTCCATAGGACTTTGAAGGATATGTTGAAGGCTATTGGAGAAGATTTCCCTGGGAACTGGGATGAAATACTACCATGGGTTTTGTTTGCCTATAGAGAAGTGCCGGTTCAGGGATTGGGTTTTTCCAGTTTCGATTTGGTTTTTGGCAGAGGAGTGAAAGGTCCTTTACAACTAATAAAACAAAATTGGTTGAAAGATGATATTGTTGATGATTTGTCTAAAGCTAATCTGATTGATTTCGTGTTGGATTTACGAGAGAGGATTAGATATTCTATTCAATTGGCAAATGAAAATGAGTTCGTGGCGAAATCTAAATCTAAGGCATGGTACGATAAGTCTGCCAAAACTGTTGCGTTTGAAAAAGGTGATAAGGTTTTGCTTTTGTTGCCTTTAATTGGAAAACCTTTACAGGCGAAATATTGTGGACCATATGTGGTGTTGGAAAGGTTGGGTGAGGTCGACTACGTGGTGAGTACGCCAGATAGGCGAAAGAGAATTGTGCATGTCAATTTGATGAAAAAGTACATTGAAAGAGCGAATTCGTCTGATATTGATAACCTCGTGAATACTGTTTTGCCAGTACAGGTCACTTGTGATGCTGAAAACTTGGTTGTTGTAAAATGTCGCTTGGATGATGTCGTTACATCTCATTTAGATTCGATGCAGGCTAATGATTTAATTACGCTTTTGTCTGATTTTGAGTGTGTATTTAGTGACACTCCGGGAAAGACGACGTTGATAGAGCATCACATCGAGTTGGTTCCAGGTTCTCGACCGATGAGACAAACGGCATACCGTATGAGTCCGGATAAACTGAAAAGGGTGAATGCGGAAATTGATGATCTCCTCAAAGCAGGTATCATTGAGGAATCTGATAGTCCCTGGGCAGCGCCTATAGTCATGGTGCCTAAGGCAGATGGTTCAAGCAGATTGTGTACTGATTTCAGGAAATTGAATGCGATGACAGTACCTGATCCTTTTCCTATGCCTAGAGTCGAGGATCTCATAGATAAAGTTGGGAAGGCGAAATATCTATCTAAACTTGATATGACAAAAGGTTATTGGCAAATACCGTTAGATAAGGATTCTATTCCTTTAACTGGATTTGTAACGTCACATGGGCATTTTCAGTGGAAATTTATGCCTTTTGGTTTGCGAAATGCACCTGCTACTTTTTCACGTTTAGTAAGGAAGTTATTTTCTGGGTTGGAAAGTTTTTGTGCTGCTTACCTAGATGATACGATAATTTTCAGTACAACCTGGCGTGATCATTTAATGCATGTACGAAAGGTGTTGGCTGTTATTAAGAAGTCTGGTTTGACCTTAAATGTAAAGAAATGTGTCTTTGCGAATGCGGAAATCGACTTCCTGGGTCACCATATAGGGTTAAATGAGATTCGGCCAAGAACTCAGAAGGTCGAGGTGTTGCTGAACTTTCCCAGGCCCAGGAATAAGAAACAGGTACAATCGTTGTTGGGTCTGGCGGGGTATTATCGTCGGTATTTGCCCCATTATTCCGAAATTACGTTGCCTCTGACTGCGTTGTTGAAAAAGAATACAAGGTTTGATTGGTCGCAGGATGCGGAAAGGGCTTTTGTGGAGCTTAAATCGAGATTAGTATCTCGTCCAATTCTAAGGCCACCTGACTTTGAGAAACCATTTTTGATGTCTGTAGACGCGTCTCATTTTTGTGTGGGAGCCTGTCTATTTCAGATTGCTGACGAGATGGAACACCCGGTGTGCTACCTCAGCCGGAAGCTCAAGATACACGAAATAAACTACTCGACTGTGGAGAAAGAGGCTCTCGCTTTGGTGGTAGCCGTGAGAGCCTTCAGCGTCTACTTTGGCTCGGCGTCGGTTACTGTATTTACGGATCACAGTCCGTTACAGTTTATCAATACGATGGCCAATTCAAATCAAAAGTTACTTCGCTGGAGTCTGGAATTGCAGCAGTACTCCTTGAACATTGTCCACCGACCTGGACGGTGTAACCTGTTGCCCGACCTTTTGAGTCGGCCGTCGGTCATGTGACTGCAGTGAACTATTGTATATTGTCGTTTTATTTTTCTGTTGTTCTGCGAGTTACATTGTGTATAGTTAAGTTATTGCGTGTATATTATTGTTTTCTCTTACATTTTGGTTTTTGTTAGGGTTTTAATGTGTATTTTCTTTGGTCGGAAATCCACGGATTTCCTCTCTTCGTGGTGT
Organism: Norana najaformis; assembly: GCA_964023275.1. NCBI lineage: Eukaryota > Metazoa > Annelida > Clitellata > Crassiclitellata > Hormogastridae > Norana > Norana najaformis. The sequence continues at coordinate 38,898,679 of OZ029915.1, read as the reverse complement.
GGGGGTGTGTTGGAGTCGGCCCACACGGAAGACCTGGAGGCAAGGAGTGACGGAAGGATGGGCCGTCTCTTCAAGGAGTGACTGAAGGATGGACCGTCTCTTTGGGGGGCGTAACCCCTAAATCCCTATAAAAGGAGAAGTTTATGTTAGTTGACTGAGCTTGGCTAGTTAAGATAGGCTGAGTCCTTCGAGGCTGTGTTCCTGTTAGTCGCCAAGACTCCGTTTTCCGAGCTGATGTAAAGGTCCTCCGTCTGTAGGAGGAACCTGCGAGGTTTTGTGTTCGAGTTGTTCGCTGATGTAAAGACTTCGACTTGTAGCTTCTAAACAGCCGTCGACGTTCTGTCTGATGTCAGGTATTTTGTGATTTTGTGTTGTGCTAAAACCTCTTGCACGAGTAAATATACTTTTTTATCTCTACCCAAGCGAGTTTATTGCGTTTTGCTAAGACTAGCACACAACAATATATATACAGATGAGTGAATATTATGCTCTCTAATATGCAATCCTTCAAGCCATGCAGGACAAGCAGCCTTTCTCAGTTTGCCGATAGCATTACAGACTTTGTTAAAATGATTATTCTGAGATGAATCAGCGAATAAACGAATAAATAATTGTGTGTTGCGAATCGCTTACAATCCTATATTAACACATCAGCTGTCTTACTTTGGCATTTTATTTTTTGCAAATTGGTCTGCATTAAACAAGGTATCTACATGTATAATTTGGTTACAGACTTTTCATTTAATACCATCAACATTTTGCTGGGCGTGATTCGACATAAATGCGTAATATGTAGAAGAGATTGAGCTGCTTCAATAAGATTCATGGAGACTATTGTAACAGTTTGGTGTGGTTGATGTTAATAAAACTAGAGGTTTTTTAATTTAATACGCTTAAGAAGCTGAATCTAAAGTCAGTCATCGACAACTACTAAGAGAATACTACTATGACTGAAAATCATTTTGACAACATCGCTAGTAGTCAAATTCAGTGCCTAATGCGCATGCGTATCAATGCCACAGTTATATAGCTCATTATTACATGATAGTGATACTTCCCCTATTTGTAGATGCGTCTATGGTACACTATTGCTCTGGGAATAGTACGCGAAGTTTGCAGTCTACCGCTCCTGTCATTCATCTCAGAAACTGAAAGCTGAATGTCGGACGGTGGCGCAGCAGCGTATGTAACATAGACTCTGGATGATCTGCTGGTCGATCGTTCGGCGGTGCCAATGAATGACCTCATTCTGGTTCACCAATTTATGCTGAAGGATCAACAGGATCGCCTGTGTCTGTTTGCGTAATGATCGGTGGGTCTTCAGCGGTGTGTATGATGTCTCAGCGTTGAAGCCTGCTCGGTTAAGACGTTATAAGATCATGGCGTCTGATGCGTTGAGTCAACCATGTCCCTAACCCATTCGTTGTTTTGATGCACTCTCACCTTGTCTCCGGGCTTGAGGACTGTTAGGTGTCTGGTTGACCTTTTGTAATATCGTCTCTGTCGAGATTGAAACTGTTGTCTAACTTCAACAGCCGTCGGCCCCAGAACTTCCGTGGAAACTGACAACTTTGTTCTCAGCACACGGATCATCAGGAGTTGCGATGGGCTCAGGTTGGAGTCAGCGATCAGTGATCTGCGATACTGCAGAAAAAGCAAAAATCGGACCTCTACACTATCCCCCACCTTTTGCATAAGTTTATTGACAGTCTGGGTGGCACAGTCAGATTCCCCATTTGATTGCAGATAATGGGGACTTCTTGTGAAGTTCCATTCCTCTACGAAAGTCTTCACTTCGTCGCTGGCGAAAGGCATGCTATCAGCTATAAGATTTTTTCTGGCTTGTCATGACGTGCAAATAAGGACTTAGGCTTGAAGATAACATATGGATGGTTCTGGCTTGCTCTCAAGATGACATACTTCAGGAAACTTTGGAAAATAGTCTTTACCGTACAACGTGAATATATCTTCTCCGATAGAATTCGTCTGTTCTTGAGTTGAATCTAATGCTCTACAGATGTCGAATGCTCTCTATAGCGTCAAGCATCTTTAGGAACCGTTCTTGTGTTTGACGATTCAGAAACCCAAGGCCTTTTCGATCGCCGATCATGGTGGATTCAGTCTAGTCACTGCAATTGTTTGATGAAGCCTTTATTCTTAGAGTGGTTGCAGCGTAATCAACTGTCTCTCCTGGCTGCTGTGTTAGTCAGCCAGAAGTGAATTCTTCCATAGACCACGGTCTTTCGAAGTAGATAGTATGTTCCGAACTTCTTCTCGACTTCCAGCCACAGTTCGGTGGCCGCTTTTTTTTTTTGATGCCCACTCCTTTGAGACTGGGGTGGGTTGATGCTCCACGCCAAGGCCCAGCCGCCGGGTTTGATGCGATGGGCAAGCCCGCCCACGAGGCCGGCGCAAAACACACCGATTGCCTTTCCTTATACTCCCATATTGAAAGCGGTGGACATTTTGCACGTTCATTCAGATGTACAGTAAGTATTGCGTGGATACACCTAAGATGCATCGTTTAACCTAAAAACGGGGGCAAAGGATAAGAATACATGGCTGCTGCTCGGTGAGACGGCAACATGCGACCGGTGCTGTATGTGCATGCACTGTGCGTGCCAGGTCCCAAGATCAGGAGGGGCCGACATTCTCCGCGGCTGTGGCGTTGGGAGACCAAATTATGCAGGCGGCGCGGCGCGGCGCCAAGCGAGCAGCGCAGCAGCTAATGAACATCAGAGGGCCACCCGCCACCATCGCAGACGATCTAGATTCGCCAATCAAGCTTGTCATCCTTAGAGCCGGTAGGCATTGTTAAGGACTATCGCGCGACATGGCTGATGCAACGACCTTTTTGGATGAGATGACGTCCGGAGCGGCGGAAGTGTTGGCAGTTGAGATTCAGCAAGTGACAGAGATCGGTTAGGTGGTATGCAAGTCTATACAAATGATTTTAGACCTAAATGACATCAAGGGACTGATGGCGGAGAGAATGTGCAGCGAATTCCAAAGATTCTGACCAATCGCTGAGAATTTATGAGACTCCAGGCCTGTTCTGGTGCAATGTCGACTGCAGCTGTAGTGGAAGCGTAAGATAATATATCGAGTGCACCGGTTGTTGCTGTGAGGGGTAAGCAACGAAAAGATATAATTAAATTACTTGATATAAAAGTAATCGGTCGAATAGGTCGCCGGTATCAAAGTAATACTTTGAAAACTATGGAATCCAAGAGACAGTTTCTAAAGTGAATGGTCAGTGATATCATTCGATGCAATGGGTGGAGTACTGAATGTGAGTAGAAGACCTATATAGCGAGAAGTTGACTATGTAGTCAGGGCCTCGTTTGATGACCTACACAATAGGCCTCTACACTTCAACAGAGTAGGCCTACTGGGCTCATGAGCTTTCTCGGTTGCTGCATGGTCCGAAGTTTTGTAATGTGCCGCCCTGTTTCTGTTCGCTTCACCAGTTCTCTACAATTCTTCCGATCTGAACTCAAATCATATCTTTCTTGGCTAGATTTCTAGGTTTCTTTGATCTCTCGAATCTCAAAGGAATCTCAAAGGAATCTCTCCAAAAATAGTGATTAAAGAAACAAGTTTAATTTCGAGATTATCATCGATTGATGCCTCCAGTTCCTTGAATAAGGCGCTGTAGCAGTGCACATATTAGATATACACAGTGGCCGTATTTTATTTACAGACTGACTGCAGCATAAGCATAAGCCGACTCCGCGTGTAGACCTACTATTAACAATACTAAGCAACACGCAGCGTGTGCATTTAAGCCACTCGGACTATATTCGGTTTATGGTGTGTAATCAGAGCTGAGACAAGTAATGCGTCTTATGTTGTCAAGTGGATGGATGGACACTCTTATGGAATTACAGGTATTCATGCTTAACTACACAGAAAGCAGCGCAACAGGTTCATGATGATAATGTCATGCAAAGCGTGTATGAATAGGAACATTCACCATGGTGATATGAGCAGAGTCAGTCTTACTATCGAGCGCCTGTTGTTTGGTTATCTCTTGAGAAGTTCCTACAGGAATTAGTGATACCTACCTTTAGAGACTTGATTTTCGTTATCGCAGTAGTAAGTGATGTTTTCATACATGTACTTGAACTGGCTGCACGTGTTGTCAGCTGGAGCTGAATCTGCTGCATACACAGTACATTTCTGTTGTCCTTGACAAGCGGATTGAATGCAGAGAAGATGAGCCGCATCGGGCTGCGTACGACATCTGTTTTCCCCAGGACGACAGGATTCTTCTGTGTTGTTTTGGAATCCTAAGATGGCGCCGACAAACTCGATTCTTTCATTCCCATAACATCTCAGTGTCGTTGCATTTTGAAAATTAGAAGAACTTCTACATAAGGTTGTCGTCGTCACTGAAACCGTAATGTATTTATCATCAAAAAGGTGCAGCAGCACATTATATTTTATAATGCGATAATGGTAGCCAATTTGTTGGTGAGAACAACCATTCTTGAAAAAATCAACAAGCTTCATGATATATTTTTATTTATAGAAATATATGTTCAAAATATATGTTCGTCATTTTAAGGTCATAAATGAGTGATTTTTTTTCCTGTCAACCTTTTCATCTATCTCTACAGTTACATCTTATTGAGTGAATTCTAATCCTTATCACATTTTTGGGTACTATTGATTTTTCCTGAACCTCATTCAGTTCTTCCACGTTACCTCCGTGTGACTAAATTCGCTGCTAAAATCAAAATTTAATCCATTTTGTTCAATTTTCATCGTTGTACAGAAAGAAAAGATTTGTTATGCTCGTTTGTCGTCCGCAAAAGGATGTTGGTGAGCAGAATACTCTTCCGCTATCTTGGTGGCGATCGGTGCTAAAATTCAGCTGGCTAATCTTTTGGGGAATAATGCCTACTATAACTGGTGGGTCGTACATTGTCCAGAATTACAAGGCATAGTTTTGCTTCTTTACAGAATAATAAAAATATGTGAAACGTATTCATAGCGGCCTTTGCAAAACAACTTGGAGTCTAGGATTCGCTTCGGTCAATGACTACGGTTGGTTCACCCGTTTATGAGATGCACGTGTTAATTAATTTCTTGGCTCTTCGGATGTTACCTTAGATATCAATTTATGGGAACGTTCTCTCAAACTTTCTCCCCTTATAACTTTTTTCCTTCCCCTCTCATCTTTCACCTCCATCTGCCAATCAGCCATCTCTGCCCCAACCACGCTGCAATCAGCGGACCCCTATGCACGTTCTTCATTCTCCCTCTTTCCGTCTCTGTTTATGACCCCCGTCCACCCTACAGGTCTCCCTCTCTAGGTATCGGTTTACGACAAGCTTGAACAAATTAGTTTTGCCACTATTGATGACAATCCGGCCTTACTTATTAATGACATAGTTCGAAGCAGTTAAAAAAATTATGAATGTAGCTGAAACGAGCAAAATAACAAAATCTGCGCTTATTAGACTAATATCATCATCGCCTTGCCCGTACGTCACCACAGTCGTCTTAAACAAGTTAAATGGCAATATTATGGGCCCTAAGAAGCGGTCGTTAATGTTATGGTTGATAGAAATATTACATATGTGATATCTGAGAAAGGAAAAAATGGCTGTCTAAGATGGATGTAGGCTGAAGCTAATTAAATGTGCGAGGAGATCTGATAAAGGAAAGAAATGACTCTCTAAGACAGTTTTAGGATACGTTAATAAATTACGTGCGAGGAAGTTGTTTCCAATGTAAGATATGACTACATGGTAAGACATAAAGTTACTGGAAATGCGAAAATAGGCCATAATCGTAGGCTGCATGCTCGACTCATCAAACAGATTAAATAGATCAAACAGATGAAGGATAAGTATACCAAAACTTATGAAAGAATGAAAACCCTTATAGAATAATAGAGCCACAATTACATTTTTCAGTTTATGCGCGGCATTAGTTGTAATCTATTTTTTCAGTATGCTAGTTTACTGTATTATCACTTTGAATACTGTGTGATAACTATGAATAAGAAGTTGATGATGTATTGTTGTTGTGCTTAATCGTAGACTGACACTGTGCCGTACATCAGAGAACTTCACGTTGTTGCTGCCATCTACGTCAGCTGCATACTGTTCGGCGCACACTTACACTAAATGCGGGCAAAACCCTCGTAACTGCTTTTGTTACTAGTCGTCTTGACTAATGTAACATTTTTATGACGGTGTTTTGTTTAATGTTGCCACGTCACACCTGAAAAAGGTGCAGGCAGTAGTTCTCAATCTCTTTATACATAAGCGGAACTTTTACGACATCACTGAAACTCTATGTGATCTACATTGGCTCCTAATCAGCTATCAAATCCAGTACAAAATGGGGTTCTTTGTCTACAAGAGCCTTTATAACTTGGCCTCCGCCTACCTCATCGGATATGTGCCCCATTCTTCGTTCCACAACCGTAGCTGCTGGACCATCTGCCTGGAACAGCCGACCATCTGGCACCCGTAGGCACCAACAGTCAATCGATCCATTTAGGGTAGAAATTAGAACTGCAATGTTCCTTCAAGCGTATCGACAAGACTTAGTGAGTCTTTGACAGATAATCCCGTGAAAATAAAATGTATATATATAATAATATTAACAGTAGTAATTAATAATAATAATAATAATAATAATAATAATAATAATAATAAACAATGATAATAGTGATTTTTTGGAATCCTGAGAGATCAAAGTTAACCCTGGCTAGATAATAATAACAATAATAGTAATAGTAGTAGTAGTAGATCTTACTTTTGTCATTCGTCAAAAATTGCCAATTTGTCAAAAGTCGATCGATCGCATGTTTATCAGTTGCAAAAGAGTTGCAAGTTCCAATGAAACGTCGCATAGCATTGCTTTCGCTAGCTACCAAGTCGAATGCTGTTATCCTTCTGTGTTTAACTTTCTTCCTACCTCTCTGTGTCTCTGTCTGTCCCTCTGATCTGTATGTGTGTGTGTATTCCACGGTTCTGAGTTCTAACTTCAATTCCGAAGAGAATTCAACACATGCTTTTTTCTGGTTAGACCATATTCCTTATGTGGCTTTCCTCTTAAGATGAGTCACAATGTACCCTTTGTAAAGTCTCAGTGCGCCTTTTGTTAAGATTCTCTTAAATGAAAGCGAATATTAGCATAATCCTTAAATTTTGTAAAGCTTAAACTATGAATTGTCTGCCGTTGCAAATGATGAATTTTTTATCGTAAAATTATGTTCAGGCCAAACTTTGTTGAGCCCCAGCTACTTCATAGAATGAACTGACTAGAAGAAGTAGCTACACATATTTGCATGCTCAACTACATTAGGGAGACCGGGGCATAATGGGATACTTAAGGTTTGTTAACGTGTACCTCGTATAGTTAATAAAATCTCATGGCTTTCCTAAATTCAGAATATGCCTACATGTTTAAGGTACTCAACATACTGGAATAATCTACGTAAGCCTGGCCCAGACTGAAGATAAATGCTATCCTACTATGGTACCGAAAATTCCCGTTATGCTCCACCCATGCGGATAAATGGGATATAGGCACTGAAATGTTTAGAACAAATATCAGATTTGCAAATTACTGCTTGTGTATTTTTTAAATAATATAAACATGGACCTTTAAGGTCCTGCTTGAGATTCGGATACCGTTTACAGAACTCTAGGAAGTGTAGCACAAACGCACATGTCAATTTCGGTTAGCCCTAGCTCCATATATAATTCTTTTTTCTGTATGTACTTACTGTTTTTCGATAATGGCAAACAGTTGTATTCCAATCTGACATAGTCACTCTGTGAGCGGTGATTTCCGTAGCATTTGACATCAACATCAGTCCAGACTGTTTGGGGGCTACACTGCTGTTTATTGTTGCATAGTTCCATTATAGTTTGGTAGTAGTTAAAACCGTAACTGGGAACCGATACAAAACAGTCGCTTATAAAGCTGGGACAACACTCTCCGATGGTACTGTAGCAGTTACTATAGCCATACAGAGCGTTGATCACACGAATTTCGTTGTTTCCACTGCATGATACATTTTGAAAAAGCTTTGAATAACATGCGTTCTCGGATTTTACTGGAGCTGAAAAGAAACAGATTGATAAAATCAGCGTTGTCCTGATCCACATCAAAAGCAACAGTCAAGAAAAACTTATTTATTTTGAAGCAAACAAGCATGAGCTTTGATGCCTCAAGGGAAAAATCGAATAAATGAAATGTTTGAGAAAATTTTACACACATAGGTATTATCTTCTTCATTCGAAAATCGGAGGAACAGTGGTGCTCTGATCTTTTCCAACTTTTAACCACGGTAGAAGGAATGCAATTCGTGGTGTTCCTGAGTTCGTTTTGGAAAAAGCGATGAAGGCCTATCAGGAAAGAAACTAAATGAATAGGTGGAATGTACAGGCCAATAACTCTGGCTCTATATATGGCGGAAAACAAACAAGATAATAAAAATTAAGAGAAGTAGGTTTTTAAGCATTTCTGGCGAAATAAAATGAGATCTTCATCTTTCAAAAAATACTATTTACCACTTCAAAACTTGGAAATCCGTTTGCCACTGTGGCCACATTTTCAATGCCGTACCGATCACTTGAGTAAAGATATAATGAATTTAATAACACATTAGCTAACAATAAAAGAGTAGAAATATTTATGTTCTATTGACCAAAGCCTGTAAGACTATTGAATGGCCGACGATGTTCGACTTATAAGCAGTGCTCAGAATGAAGTCATTGATTGTTCCTGATTTACGATGTTATGCGCTGTTGGTCATTATTGTTATACATTAGTGGCATGTTAGAAATGCAGTCTTGTATATATATATATACATATAAATATAAATATATTATATGTATCTGTCAGAATTTAACATTTTGAGGCTTTTAATCTCAGTTTGCTTTACTTTGTTGTATTCTTTAATTTTACATAATAGGCTAGAAGAACTCACCCATGGCATAAGCTGATGATTCGCAGTCGAAGGCGATGCACAATAATACTGTTAGAACAAGAACCAGCAGAGTCTTTGGCGTTTCAGTCCTCATATTTACTTCCTTTAAAATGAGGGTCGTTAAAATCAAATGAAGAACAGTCTCAACAAATGCCAATTAACAACAATAAAAACTCGAATCAAGTAGTTTTCTTGGTAATATCCACATTCTAACTTTATAAGTCCAACCGTTAGACTTGCTGTTTCGAAATTCACAGCTAGCCTTTGCTATACAATATCGAATATTATATGAGATATATAGAATAACTATATTATAAACTTAACATATGATTTTATTTATGAATGCATGGAAGAAGATACAGACAATCTATATATTTCGAACACTATCCCCTTTAAGACTAGACCGTGTTAGTACAGATCCTATTCTCTATGACTTTGATCTATTATACCTCCTACTATGGTCATATAACCGGTAACGTGATTCGTGCAGACCAACAGGTCTACTATTGTGCAGGCCACGCATTCAACTTTACGCCTACAGTTACTCGCGGCATTTCTACTCTACGCGGAAGTTATAATTACAAAGGCCTAAGTGTCCGAACAATCAGCCTATTCAGGTGTCCTAGAGTTTATGTTGACTAATCTGCAATCTACTCGAGTTTCGGAAACCCGAAGTTCAAAGGCCAAGTGTTGAACGCCAATTTTAATGCTAAGAGGCAATTGATTAATTGAATACGGGTAATCACTCTACTACCTTGTCACTACGCCAAAAGTGGGTTTAATATGGGTTCAAAATACAAACCTATGTGGGACATGTAGTCCGTTGGATCCCTGAAATTTTGTTAACGGACGCAAGTGCGGCCTTAATGTGACCGTACATGAGAAATCTCTCACCAAGTCTGCAAATTTACAAAATTGGTTTAATATTACAATGGATTAGGTTGGAAGTGCCGAATAATTTGGGAAAACGTCGTTTTTGTCACAAATAGTATATAAAATATTTTTTAAAAATACGCAAGCCTACTTCTCCGCGTGAATACTTTCGAAAAAGCGCGAGTAAACTTTTACAATTTTGTTATCGTAATCGTAAACTGGAGATTTCCACAGCGTTCAAAAAAGCTAAGTCGCGGGAACCAGCTTGTTCACAGACGCACGGTCAAAACAAAATTGATAGACAGGAAAGGTCAGATTTAGTTCCAGGCCAGTATCCAAGGGTCAGGCAGACAGACAGTCAGACGGTTACGGGTGGATGGTGTTTGAAATTGGAGCGGTGAGATAGATAAGGGGAAGAGGAGGAATCAGGATTCGATTTGTGGATTAGGAGAGTTTTCAGTTTTGAATGCAAAGATTGAAAAGGTGATGTGTTGGTGAGTTCATAGGATGGGTCAGATATTCGTCTTAATTTTGGCGGGAGTTTATTAATTATTTTAGGTGTCTAGTGTAAATTTATGCAAGATTAGTTATATAGTCTGAAGCTTAACATGAGGTCGCTTCGTTGATATTTTTGGAATTTTAGCGAAAATAATGCATAGAAAATTTCGGATCTATTTTATGCATAATCGCCTTCTGAGTGCATTTCTCGCGTATTTATTAGCGCGAAGGGTTTTTACACTAACTTACAATGCAATGCATTACATTACATTACTGGGCTACGATCATCGTATTATCACTGCATTAGATTGTTAACGCAGTCTGTCGTTACTTTGGACTATTGCTGATAACAGTTTAAAGTACTGACAGACTGCGTGGAGTGTGTGTATTTCATGCTTATAGTAACTGTACTGCTTCCGCTTTAAGCGTTAGTATAAATTTTATGCGATAGTATAAATATAATTAAACAGGATGGACTGGTCGAGTGCATTTTAAACAAGTCTAAACCCATGAGCTCACTGACTATTTTATTAGGCTATTGCAACTCTTGGACTCAACTTTGCAACATGTATTATGTCAAGTGAGCATCGACAACCAATCCAATCTGCTGCACAGAGACGGTCGGAAGCCCCAAAGATCTTACACTACTTTGCAGATAGTGCAGTTACATGATTTATTTCAGTTGTCCTCTGTTATCTATATATTTACCTTGCGACTGTATTTGATCTTGATAACTGACATGTATGCATGTACACGCGGCCTATAGCAGACTAACAGCTATGTGCCCATGTCCATTTTACCAATTTATATTGATCATATTTGAAATACGAAACTCCGGTACTGCAATGTAACTTAACGCGAATAATACATGATATGCTCCAGCTTTAAACTTAGTATATAAATAAATTGACAGCGTTGCATCCAAGCTCGCACTAAAGAGCAGCCTTCAAATTGAGAAAATTGATGAAAATATATGAAAAAAGTTGCAAATCAAGGGAAATATAATCCCCGGCATTTTATCGGCTTCACGTCTTTCTTTTAATACCAAGTACATACATTAAGAAGATGATACTAGTTACGGTTCATAGTAAGCCGATTACTGTGGGGACCTATCTTCAAAATCAATAAACCAGATCGAAGTTATTAATTACTGTGAGACAAAAACACAGAGAAAACGGATTAATGACACTCATTAGCCTATAGACTGTATGTCTACTTGGGTTGACTCTTCGAAGTATTTTCTGTTTTGATCAGAGATACGGTTCGAATCCTGTTGACGTTTAACTCAGCCCAACTCTTGTACACAACCAGAAAGCAGTGTCACGCGCATGCGCAAACGCAGCAGTAACTTCGCTTCACTGAACTTCTTTGAACGCTATTAGTGCGTGGTAACCGTGCAACCGAGACTATTCTGGTATGTTTTGCCAACACCATTTAAAACGACTTCTCCGCTTGACCTTGCAACGGTTTAGTGGATCTTCTTTCTGATTCATTAGCCACATGCGGAGAAAGGACTCCATATTTAAAAACTAACTGTATACAGAGTTAACAGCGACATTTGATTGAACTTATTAAAGTGCTCACAAAACATGTTTTTATATGTTCGAAATTGCTTTTACACACCGTAACTCAGAAAGTAGTAGGCCTATTACGATCATCAGCATCACCATTTTCATCATCAGGTAATAGCTGCGATCCACCATCATTGTCATTATCAACATCACCATCATCAACATCACGACTTCAGTATCATCTTCATGTCGATACAGCCAACCACGGCATTATACTCCGCCGGCTGCATGTATGTTTTGTTATGCCATTCATTTTTGTAACAGTGCATGACTTCCTATCTGACTGGAAGACAGCAAAGCGGAGCGTCCTCAACGCTGGCTATTCCTCTACACTGTAGAGGAATAGTAGAGTCTACAGCGATCATCCTTACCTCTGGTGTTCTTCAAGGGTGAGTCCTGCGGCCGATTCTTTTCCTATTATACACTGCCTATAACTGGGCCACAATATCTAGCATGGGTCCGCATGCATGGTCACCTTAAAGCTGCTGATAACTGCGCAGTCGGCCTGTCCACCATAGAAGTTATAGGTTTTGGAACGGTGGCTTGGAAGCAGTAATGATAGCTCTGAAGTAGGAACAGCTAGTTTATATATATACATATACATACATATATATATATATATATATATATATTGCAGGTTCGGCATCCACACCACCTTACGAATGGAGGGGCTAGTAGAAAAGATCGTGGATAAAGATAGGAAAAGACGTAGCCAACAGTTGGATGATATGAGATAGGACTTCTAAAACGCCGCCTTGACATATAGCGGTCAGTTGCTTATAATAGCCAAGTGAAGTATTATCAACAGATGTCGCTTTGAACTATTCTGAGGAAGAACTCATGCCAGCAGCAGCAGCAGATGGTGCTCTAGTCTGCCAGTTAATTCTCACAGACGGGGTTAGATTAGGCAGAACAGACAGTGTTAGCGCAGAGGCACGATCGTAGGCTAGGAATAAGAGGAACAGAAGATTAAACTGACATCGCCACTTGGAAATTCAAAGCGTAAGTCCAAAAGACGAGAACCAATCAGAATCCATCACGTATCTCTTGGCCTCAACATCTGAGCAGGGCAAAAGCTAACTTAAGCGCGCAGTTAGAAGAAGATGAGAGAATATAGTCAGACCAGTCAGACATGAGGAGAGACAAGATAGTCGGCAAAGTACGTCGGAAAAAGACAGTCAGTCTTTGAGTAGAATAGGTTATAAGTTCGTCGAGACAAACCCTCTCGTTCTCTGCGTTGTAGCTCATCCAATCTAGTTTTTGTTCGCAAGGACATTTATGTATAAAGACACTCATATTGAGATCTCCGATTGTTGGTGCATAAACGATTCAGAACACAACCACTAACTACCCGTGACTTGTCTCCTAGATGTCACTGACATCTAGCATCTGCGGGACATCTCAATGAGCTGCATAAGTGACATTGCGCAGTGGATGAGGTGCAATGGACAGCAGCAAAGTCGTCATACAGAATTTCTGTGGTGCCCGACCTTACGCAGGATGGACATCACTTCCATTCAAATTCTGGATTTGAATGGAATGTTTCTTTATGCATGGTTCTAAATACTTAAATATGATGCACAGTAGCTATAGCCGTTCCCCACTGAACCTCGTGTACGAGCCCAAGACAACACAAAATGAGTTGTGTGCATTTCACATTTTATTAAATGAAAAATTCAACTGACTGATTATGTAGTCTGGTTTTGTTCGGTATTACATGCCTATGTGATACACAACAACTCTACCAGGGCGAAACTCCTCTAGTACGCATAACCTACATAAAGTCCCACTTGTATAGTTGGCTTTTATAATATCTAACGATAAACATTAGCTAATTGGCGTACGTCTGATCTAACACGAAGTGTGTAAGCTAGAAGAATGGAGGAGCATAGGCATGCATAGAGATAAAGGCCATCTGGCGTTAGAGCCGGATGAAGTTCAGAGATATGTCGGATAAAATTATGTATGTGAAGTACGTACATGAATAATAAGCCCTGTATTAACATGTTTAGCTTTTGCAAATGTTCGTTAATCTATTGGACTACTTCCTCATTTGATGCTTTGACATTTTGGGCGTTGCTTTTTATGCCGTCAATATGGGCGCCCTTGCATGCGCATGTTGTTAAGGTTACTATGTCCAACATGTTTTACCGAGTATACGACACGTATAATATTATATAGTGGTTACTTTGCGCATGATGATTCCCCGCAGGTGCAGTGTCATCATACTGTGCAGTACGATCGAATGAAGTATGGATACAGCATGGCTACGTTATTTAACATTGAGTTCACCGTACAGGCTGTTTTCCACCAAAGTCACTTCGTCATTTACAAACTTTATTCCAACTTCGTTTTTCACTCGATTTACTTAAGCTGGGATGAAATTATTTGGATGTGCAGCATGTATAAGAGTAACTGTAGAGTTGGCACATAATTATTGTTATGGTCAGTATTATTATTTTGTATTCGTAAAGCACCAATATGTAATGTGTGTATCTGTAAGGTAGGTAATCATGGAGCACACCATGCGATATCCGAACCCACCATGGAAATCTTAAATTTTTCAACGGTTAACGTTGAATTTAATTAATGTTATATATTGGTGTGTGGCTACACCACCATGTCTATGGTGGTTATACCGAATTTACAGTTCTAATGTTTGGAAGGGGCTATAATGAGGATGATCTGTTATTAACTGTGAAAATGTTTTTTGTTTCAGCCAATATAAATCCTTCGCGAGGAACAAAAAGTCAAAAATTTGAAGTTTCGGAATGTTCCACCCGCTGTTCTGCTTCTCATCACATCTTTTGACATTAAGCTATATTGTTCCACATCACGAACTAAATGTTGTGATTGATTTATCGTTTGGGTACGGTTACATAGTCATTGCTATTATAAAGTTTATTTATTAAGTGAATTCATCATAAGTTTTGACATTAAGCTAAATTGTTCTCATCATGAACTAAATATTTTATTTGGTTTCTCGTTTCATTACAATTTCATAGTTTTTGCTTTATAAAGTGCAGTTTAATATTGTCACAATCCTGCTTGAAATATGTGCTTTAATTTTATGTTGATTTCAGTTGATGTGCTGTATTTATGCATATTGGAATGCCAAATTAAAATCTAATTTTCAATATCATCATTCTAGTTATTTAACATACAGATTGTAGCAAAACAATACTCTGTAAGAAATTAGATGTCCACCGTGGGCTGTTTTTAGATTAACCCCATTCATTCTTTTAATGGTCTACCCAAACAAACTACTACTTGATGTGATCATGTTCTAATGTAAATCCGAGAATTTGTTTCATGTGAATGCATTTGCAAAACGAAATACTTATTACAATGGCCTAAATTAGTTTGTGATTAACTCTTAATCTCATTATGTATAACCAGCTGTTTGTCTATATACATATAAATGAATATATAGTTATTAAATGGTCATTAACTATAAAAGTAAGGGAAACGACCTTTGCTAAAAGACCTTCACTTTTCAAATAAGCCAAATAATACGTCAAAAAAGTTAATTAACAGTCAAAATACGTTGAATAACTGTAATTTAAGGGCCATTTTCCGTAAAATTAATGCAAATCGCCGTAAAAATGAGGAATATTGCCGTTAACAAATGAGCACAAATCGCAAATTCGCAGAATAAACCGTTAATAGAAGGCCATGCATTCACAGAAAAAATTACGGTGCTAAACTGTAAATAACAGGCCATTCGCCGTAAAATTAGCGCAAATCGCCGTGAAATTAAGAAAAATTACCGTGAATAAACGGCATCCGCCTTAAAACACAGGAGTTTTCGTTAAATAACACGGGGATTAACAGTAAAATGACGGGTGTGATTGAGAAAACTGGAAGCCAGTAATTTTACGGCGAAAGTTCTGGCAAATCTGTTGACGGGTAAATGACTCTTACATTTACGGACAATTTCTAAGTATTGCCTTCAGCCTAAAGCACTACGCTGGTAAGAATGATGGTAGTTTCAAAGTTAAATCAGCAGTTGGTAATCGTAAACCAATGGAAGAGAAGAAGAGAAGAAGAGAAGAAGAGCAAGCAGTTCCTTAAACCAACTCCTAAAGGCAGCCATGGATATGAAGTGTTAGCAACTTTATATGTCTTAGCCGCAACATATGAATGCGTATAGCCAGTCATCTCCCTCGCTGTCTTATCTTTCCACCAACAGTGTACTGTCTGTGTAGTCAACTTATAGCTGAGTTCGCTAGGTGGCGCAAGTGAAACAGAAATTTTGAAACATCTTTCTGCCCGGGCGAGGATTTCAACCTTCGACCTTTCGGTTGATAGTCCAGCATGCTAACCACTATTGCTAATATCGTGGAGAAATCCATATAAAATCTTAATGCTCAGGGAGGACAAAAAGATAAGATTTTGAGTTATTGAGTGAAATTGAAGTGGACTGGATTGCATCATGTCCTGTCATAACTGAGTTTAATAGAGTATTTGGAGACCTACATTTATAACAGGCCTAAGAAAACTTTGTTAGCGACAGGCCAAACCTGTAAAATGGAATCGTCTCGAGGATCAGGTAGGTTTTGCACTGAGTTTTTTTGGGATTCCTTGTCTGACATCAAGTGTTGCGCAGTTGCGATCAAGCTTTCTTCCACAAATTCGTCATCACAGTGCTGTAAGTTGTGCAGATATATAGCAAGCATGCAAACCACAGTAACGCGCCAGGGCGGATTTCCTGGAGAGTATTTGCTCTTTGTAAGCGCGTTTGTCAAAGTTTCACCTGTATAAGTCCTACCAGTTCGGCAAAGTTGTGAGCATTTTTATATTCAGTTTTGTAATATGCCTCTGAAGATTATAGAGTTAACCGAACACTCCTTGCACGACAGTTAAACGGTCTTTCCACTCAGTGGCATACCACCTGGCTGGAAGGTCTTGGGGTCCCCTGATGCCGAAGCCATCAACCTTAGGATTCGTTTAAATCCGATTCGATGTTTAGGTGTATCTCCCCACCGATCGGGGACTCGACTTTACTCTGTCGATGGATACGAATATCATACAGATAAGAGTATTTTTCAGGCCGATTTCCCTTAATCGATTCCTGTTTTATTTCGCCAAAATGCGTTGGCTTCCGGGGCTCTGCTCCGGACCACGCTGGCGAGCTTTATACTACGGTCCCTAGCCGTTAGGGACTTCGTGCCTTTGGCGCTTGCTGTCATCCAGGTATCGAACCCCTGGCTAAAAAAGTCACGTAAGCCACTGCCACTCATTATTGCGAGAAATAGTTTCTGTTCACTCTTGTTTGAAATGCCTGTCATTATCTTTTAGTTTTGCTTTCATAAATTTGATTTTGTCATTGTAAGACTTTGAGATTCACTACTAGTTTAATAATTGAAGAGAGACTTGCTTAAATAAACTAAACAAATTCACGTCGTAAATATGCAAACAAACACTGGAACCGAGAATGAATGAGTCTATTGTCTAATGCCGGCTTTTTCAAGACCCGCGGGCCAATTGAAATGATGCCGCAGGCCAAATTTGGTCCGCGGGCCAGTCTTTCCGGGTAAGTTTTATAACATATCCCCAACCAATTATGGAACGAATCACTGTCACGAGAACATGGATCATTTCGAGACCAAGATGCTAATGTCAAAGGAGATGCGTACATAGCGTAGGTTGAGTCAGAGAATTAAGTCAGAGAATCCTGTTACTGATTGCTCTGGCTTGATAGCAAACAAATTAATGTTGAATCCGGCATTAGATTAAGGATGGTTTATTTATTTATTTATTTATTAAAGCACTTGTAACGCGCGTAATGTCAGTACACTTGAATCTGAGCTGCGGATGTATGTTCGCTAGGGGCCAAGATGGAATCATGGAAAAGCCAGGATGAAGTAGTGAGTCTTAACAAGTGATTTAAAAGATGATAGCGAGTTTGCAAGTCGGACCTTTTGTGGTAGACGATTACAAATGCGAGGAGCACAGCAGCTAAAGGCATGTGATCCTACAACTGTCCTGAACCTAGGTTCTTGCAACAAACCAGTATCAGAAGAGCGCAAGAATCTGGGAGGGCGATATGGAGTCAGCAAAGTATTAAGATATGATGGAAGACCAGTGTTCTGGGCCTTAAAGGTCAAGCATGCAATTTTAAACTTAATACGCCGCTCGACAGGAAGCCAGTGAAGTTCACGAAGGCGATATAATGCATTTGATGAAGAAGAACATGTAACAACGCTAGAAAGAGAGTTTTGAACCCTCTGGAGCTTTTTTACATTAAAAGAGGATATGCCGTATAACACCGCATTTGCATAGTCTAATCGAGAACTAACAAGTGCACATACCACTGTTTTAGCCATGTCATTAGTCAGAGAATGTCTGTTGTGACGAAATGCCTTGACGTGGTAGAAACAAGACCTGCAAATCGAAGATACATGTGAAGTCATAGCGAGCGAGTTATCGAGGGTGACAACGAGAGTTCTGATTTTGTCTGATAGTGGGATTTTGGTTCCTGCCAGGTCAGTAGAAGAATGCAAAGTGAAAGACTGCATACGCTGGTGAGTTGTGAAAAGAATTGCCTCAGACTTACCTGGATTGATTGCAAGATCATTAAAGGCCAAATTAGGGTCAAATGCTATCCGGCATTGGGCCTTTGGAATTACCTACTCACGGATCTTTCATTGACAATCCTCGGCTTCATTTGGACCAAGAGCTCTATAAAATGTCCGCTACCTCGTGTTTCATGTGGTGCTTTCATTGAAATGTTATTAATGGGAAATGATGTGGCGCTACGTAGATAGTGTAATGTTTATTATGCGACGTAACGGGAGTTAAATTGATGTGATACGATATGAAGTGATGTAAAGTGGTATAAGGCAGTTTATTGCAACGTAATGTAATGAAATGTTTGCTGAAAATATTAGTTTTGGATAGATAAGACAAGACACTCAGAAAGTGATACAACAGAGGTTTATGTGAGAATGCCATACAAGGTGTAATAGTGACACAGTTATAAACTGTTTGGTTAATTTCTATGCACATGCTGTAAGGCTGAGCTGGGCAAGGCGGAGGAAGGTCGTTAAATGAACCAACCATTACCAATTTGATTTGATTGAGATGAACAGCTTATGACAACTTTTAAAACTAAACGTTACTCGAGATTACTAATAGGTCCACTCTAGTACATTTTGTTTGCATTTGTGTAGTTCGGCAATCACTTTTGAGGGTAACAGGACAATAACCCCGGACAATAACCCCCCGGACAATAACCCCCGGACAATTACCCCCATGCAAAAAAAACCCGGACAATAACCCCCCGGACAATAACCCCCTATACTGATACAGTACATACAGTAAAGAGTAGACATGAAAGAATGACCAACCATCCAAGAACTAAATATTGGACAATTATTAGACAATTAGGCACAGAGTACACATGAAAGACTTACCATACATCAAAAACTAATTATTAGAAAATTATTAGACAACTGGGCACAGAGGAGACATGAAAGAATTACCATACAACATGAAAGAGGTCAACTACTATATAATAGAAATGATTTATGGAAAATACAAGGTTTAAAAATTTGATCTATTTCTATCCATGATGGAATTTATAAAATCTGATCAAGGAAACGATAAACTTAGTTTTGAAGGTTATGTATACGTAAAGCAGAAAAATTTAGTAAATGGTGTAGTGTCGTTTGAGTGCGAAAAGAGGCGTATATGTCTAATAAACTAATATATAAACTGTATGATTAATATACATTATTTGTATGTTTATATAGTTAGTATATCAGTATAGGGGGTATGTA
Source organism: Norana najaformis (assembly GCA_964023275.1). NCBI lineage: Eukaryota > Metazoa > Annelida > Clitellata > Crassiclitellata > Hormogastridae > Norana > Norana najaformis. The sequence goes on along the minus strand of OZ029915.1, from coordinate 38,878,991 downwards.
TGAAAGAATTACCATACATCAAAAACTGTATGATTAATATACATTATTTGTATATTTATATAGTTAATATATCAGTATAGGGGGTTAATGTCCGGGGTTTTTTGGCATGGGGGGTTATTGTCCGGGGGTTATTGTCCAGAAGGGGTTATTGTCCGGGGGTTATTGTCCTATAACCCTTTTGATCCCCGAAATGAGGAGAATACAGAAGTCTTATCCATCAGAATTCATGGGCAAAATTGCTAAGAAGCAACTCATGTGCAGCGGGGTTATATTTTCTTTGTTAAGTTTTTTAAAGTAATTATAAGACACTCTTATTAAAACAAAACTAGGCTGATGAACTGTATCTAAACGGTAAAGACACCCAAGCAACATGCATAGAACTGCAATTTAGTACTTAGTCTACGTACTCTGGTGAACGCAGTGTATAAATGTAGTCATATATTTTCAAACCTACTTACGTATACCAAAGTCCAACACTAATTTCTTAAATTGTCGTCATCTAAGGACATCGCTCCACTTGCTCCACTTCTCTCTCCGGAACAAGCTCACGAGGTTTTTGACTTGTGAATGCTTGGTTGCAGCTATTGAATTATACCAGCCTCTGTCTTAATCTTCATCACTGCAGCATTCTCATATTCATCAACAACCGCCGGACGCAGAGCCTTTGCTCCGGTCATTCGGACAACTGCGGTGTCATCATGACTGCATATATAAACACTGCCAGATGGGAGACTCGTAATTTCATAAGACAGTCGACCTACATCGATTTCTTCATAGTTTGTAGGATCTTGGTTCACGTTCTGACCACCTGTTTGCAACATAGTCTGAGGATCGTTGTAGTAAATTCTTTTGTCGTGCTGGAGATCTGTGTATGAGATGTGGCGTTCTTTGAATGGCTTCATGTAAACATGTTGGCTTTCCAAGGAGGCTTTTCTTTTGCTGAATTATATATCGGATTTTTAGAGAAACATCAAAATGAGTACCATCAAAAAAAACTTAAATTAGTGTTTTCCACTGCTTAAAATACTGTAATTATGGCATTGGTATAACTAATACATTTTTAAATTAAAGTTAGATGCTTTACAGACATTTAGAAAAATTAAAGTTCGCCTAGATTAATGTAAAATAAAAGCCTCGATGCAATTCATGGATTTGTGAATAAGGGCCAAACTAGAAGTTTATCGACCTGGAGATAAGATCTCAGTTAAGAAAATCTCCTACATTAGGCCCATGCTTTTCATGGGAATTAGTTTATTCACTTCAAAATGAAGCCTATACGCATTATTGGCAGATAAGCCTTAATTGGACTTTGATCATACTCTTCAGCAATGTATTTAAGGATGGTGATAAGGAATATAAATACTCACCGAATGACTATAATCGTAACCAGTAGGATAATAAGCATAACGATCAATGTGCATCCAACAGACACTCCAATTATCATATCTAAATCAAAATTACAAGAGTCACATTTTACGCAGTAATAGTTTAGCCCTGTCAGAGTTTTTTTAATATTAGCACACTTAATTGCTCCTTTTTATCTGGTACAATATGAAACATTTTGCCTATTTGGTGTTATCCATGATACTCTTAAAAATGGTCTATAGTCTTTTGCAAATAGGCTATTTTTTGCAAATCCACTTTCAATCGTTTTTTCTTTCTCTTCTGCGTGCCGTTTTCTTTCGAACACTCTTTCAGCCCCATATGCTAAATCTTTTTGTTATTTAATAAATGCTGGAAAGTATTAGCTTTGAAACTTGACAAATGAAGAAATAATGTAGCTGCCTCAAACTGTTCTGATTTGACCTAGTCTTAAATAAGTTACCACAGGTTTTCCATAGTATCACTGGCACTGAAACATGTATGTGGTGAATTACCTGTTACAGGGTTTACGAAATGTAGATAGAACAAAATCGATAGGCAAAAGGGTTCGGTTCCAGGTCAAGATCCAAAAGTCAGACGGAGAGACAGCGTGGAAGAAGTTGACAAATGAGTCGGAGATTAGACGCTGACAGGATCAGAACAAAGAATGAAAACATGGAAACATGGCTGTGAAGTTGAATTGTTTCGATCATGACTGAACATTTGTAAATACAGGTTGTTTCAATAAATAAAATACAAGAAACCGAACTAGTTCTGGACAGTATCCTATGTTAAAGTGAAGACGCCGGTTCGCATATCGATCGTGGCTTATTTCAGAGAATTGAATCTCGGGCTACCACGGTCTATACACGTGAACCTTAAATGGCATGACACCCATTAAGACGAACAGCGGTGATGAAGGATTTCACCTGAAAAATTCATTGCAAAATGAGCAGGATCGAGGCCATAGAGTCGCTGTAGAAACCGTGTACATTTACATATATAGGGATTGATGTAAAAACTGGAGCGATATATATATATCGCTCCAGTATATATAAATAAATAAATATATATATATATATATATAATACTAGTAATTGACCTAAACGCATTTTCAAATTTTCTATTTCCTTGTTTTAAGAAACAGTTCATGTGTTTTTATTTGCCCCTGAAATTTAATTTGAGCTTAAAACTCATGTGAAGTTCCTGAGCACCCTTTATTCCTTAAATAAAAATTATATCAAAGAATTCTGACGTGAGGATAAAATATAGGACAAAATTAATTGAAATCTGGTAAATAAATCTCTTTTCACTCGCCTAGATTATCGTCGCCTTGAGAATCTGAGTGATCTGTAGTATTAGCGTCGATTGTAGGTAGACTGACTTCCATAGACGTATTTCTTGGCGATGTGCTAGACATGAAGGTACTTGACAACGTACTAAGCGTACTTGATGCCTGCGAAGCTAATTTGCGAACAAATTGACAAATAGCAGTTTCAGATAATGATCCATGCATATAGATGTTATTATGCTGTAGCTGTAAAGGGTCGATAAGCACGTGGCTACAACATTAAACGAACAACCTAAAAACTAATTCGCGCACCTGCCACCTTTTCCTTAACCGCTTTATGGCTTAAACAGCTCCACCTCTTCAGAATAAACTACCGCCATCTAGATCTACCAGATCTAGCCTAAGGCAAGTTATCCATTCTACAGGCCTGTCATCCCAAACTGAAAATCCTATCCTGTTTTCTCCTCTTACTGCAGCCGTCTGCCTGTCCACTTGCCTGAACTTTGAACCTGGATTTGGAACCTAACCTAACCATATCTGCCTCAATGATTTTGTTTTTGATTGAGCGTCTGTGAATAAGCCGGTTTCCACGATTAAGCTTGTTTGGGTACTGAAGAAATCCGGGCAACGAGAAATATTATGAATCACAAGCTGAGAGCAAGGAGTAAATTTTAACTTTAGTACGAGACATATTATCAATGAAGGAGCATTGCATTATGGGGTATAATATTCCAAATGGCGGGACCAGAGAGTGCAGGTCAAAGGCAAGACTAGTGTCAAAAACAACATACTCCACTTAAAACATATGCTGATCGAAAAGAGAACCACAACTTAAAGAGGTAGAACCAAGGATGATGAAGGATATGGCAAATAACCGGCATGCCCTTTATACATGAGGAATGCCAACTTGAAGCTGACTAGCACACGTCGACTACATGAAGCCACCAAGAAAAGAGCACGCGAGGTACAGTATGTCTCGCTTGAAGATTTCATTTGGTCTTCCGAGTCCTGCAGCCTGGTGCCCTGCGCTCTTATTATTGGGAGTGACTGTAGTCTGGGAGGCCATAGAGTATCGCAGTAGCCAAGTCTGGTCAGAATAAGGCTACATATAATTATTCTCAATTATGCTGAATCCAGAATAGAGTTAAGCTGACAAAGCTTTCTGAGGTGAAAAAATATGTCCTGCAAGGGTCAAATTTTTTGAGTTTTAGCAAGAGTATCGTGTGAAGCATGCATGCCACATCGCAAACAGTGGAGGATGTCTCTTTATCATGTTACAGTAGGCCAGTAGGGTTATGTCGTGAGAGGATAATGGACTGTAGGAGCTCGGATGAATGGTCAAACCAATTGAACCCATAATTTTCAGCAGCAAGTTGAGTCGCATGTGGTTAAGGTATCTCTTTATGACGGATTTAATGGCAGAGTTAAGTTGAGGATCACGGATGCGTTTGCAACGCGCTCAAGCCGTCGCCGGAGAGCTTTAAAGGCCTGGAGCTAGGAACTGCATTAGGATTGTTTGAGAGGGAACAGGATTTGGTTATAATAGGAGAGAATGTTAAGAATCGAGGTGTTGTAGGAAGAGAGGTCATCAAGGGAAGAGGAACATTTAAAACAAGGTCTCAGAATGGGATATTTTGTATGATCACTTGAATGTTTATTGACCAATGTGGCAAAAAGAATGGAAGATAGGATAAGGACGGGGTAGGAAGTCTTAAGGCATGTGCAGATGAGACTATCATCGGTAGATGTATCAAAAGAGACGGAGAGATATCATCAGGTGAAAGACTGGAGAGTGGTTATCTGATAATTAGGTGGAATGTGTGATTATGAATGTGAGTGGGGAAGTTGACGTGCTGGAACAGGTTGGATGATGATAAAAGGGTGAGAAATTAGGGCCGCCTATTAATGCAGTAGCAGTGTAATGGCAATAATGTGACGACTATGCCATCTATGCAGACGAACCTTCTTCGTAGCATCTACGACATCAATTTTAGGCGATGGTCTGCGATGAACGCCACGTTATTCAGTAGACTACGAGTCATTATGCAATGGATAAGCCAACATATCAACTAATATGTAGCGCTTACTTGTTGGGCTGCTGGTTGGCGTTGACGAGTACAGCCAACAACTTGGTTCAGCTGGACTCACTTTAAACAACTGAACACATGTCATTATGTTCACTGTTAACATTTACACAGACTTAATTCAGACTGTCAAGTTAGCTGCATGAAAGATCGCAATTAACCTTAAGCACATACTTCACACAAACTGCATATGTACTTGTACACCAAGAGACATATGGCGTATCAGTGGTTTCAAAGCAGGCCTATAGCCTCTGTTAAATTAGGTTTATGGTATACGCGCCAATATAATTTCAGCATATATTTGCGCATCATTTAATTGCATAAATTGGATGCGAATCTGGTGTGGTTATTTTGTTCCTCTTTTTTAATGATTATAGGCTATCTCAGCTGTTGATTTATGGCTCATGTTGATTCGCCGTTGTATGTATATATATACATATACAGACGAGTGAATATTGTGCTCTGTACTATCCAATTCTTAAGCCACGAGGGCAATCAACCTTTCTCAGTTTGCCGATAGCATTAGAGACTTTGTTAAAATTATCATTCTGAGATGAATCATCGAATAAATGAATGAAAACTTGTACTTAGCGAATCACTTACAATCCTACATTAACACCTCACCTGTCTTATTTTGACAATTATTTGCGAAATGGTCAACATTCATAAAGCTAAGTATAATTTGGTTAAAGACTTTTCATTTAATACCATCAACGTTTTGCTGGGAGTGATTCGACACAAATGCGTAATATATAGGCGAGATTGAGCTTTTTTTCAATAAGATTCATGAAGACTATTGTGACAGTTTGGTGTGGCTGATGCTAATAAAACTAGAGGTTTTTAATTTAATACGCTTAAGCAGCTGAATCTAAAGTCAATCATCGACTACTACTACAAGAATACTACTATGACTGAAAATCATTTTGACAACATCGCTAGTAGTCAAATTCAGTGCCTAATGCTCATGTGTATCAATGCCACACTTATATAGCTCATTATTACATGACAATGATATAGCGCATATATACGTGATACCTCCCCTATTCGAAGAAACGTCTATGGATCACTATTGGTCCTGAAATTGTACGCGATGTTTGACAAGTCTACCGCTCCGAACTCGATATCATTCAGGGCCGAAACTGAAAGCTGTTTGATCTTTCGTTAAGCATGGAGTGTTGAACGGTGGCGCACCAGAGTACGTAGACTCTGGATGATCTGCTTGCTGGTCGATCGTTCGGCTGTACCAATGAATGATCTCATGGCGGTTTATCAATTTCTGCTGGAGGATCAACAGGATCGCATGTGTCTGTTTGCATAATGGCCGGTGGGTCTTTCGCGGTAAGGATGATGTCTCAACGTTAAAGCCTGCTCGGTTATGACGTTATAAGATCGAGTTATAAGATCGAAGCGTTCGATGCTTTGAGTTAACCACCCCCTTACCCATTGGTTGTTTTGACGCATTCGCACCTTGTCTCCAGGTTTGAGGAGTGGCAACTGTCTGTCTGGTTGATCTGTCGTAATATCGTCTCTGTCGGGCTTGAAACTGTTGCCTAACTTCAATAACCGTTGGCCGCAGAACTTCTGTGAAAACTTGCAACTTTGTTCTCAACACACGGATCACCAGGAGTTGCGCTGGACTCAGGTTGGAGTCAGCTATCGAGGCACTGCGATATTGCAGAAAAGCAATAGTTAGATCTGTACGCAATCCTCCAATTCTTGCATAAGTTTATTGACATTCTGGGTGGCGCAGATTCATTTGATTGCAGATAATGAGGACTTGTGGTTGTTGTGAAGTTACAATCTTCTACCAACGTCTTCACTGCGTTTCTGGTGAAATGCATGTTACCAGCTATCACTTTTTCTGGTATGCCATCACGTGCAAATATGGACTTAGGCGTCAATATGACATATGGTGCTGGCTTGCTCTCAAGATGACATAGGCTTACTTCAGGAAACTTTGAAAAATAGTCTTTGCCGTACAACGCTAATATATCTGCTCCGACAAAATTCTTGTTTTCCCATGTTGATTCTGACGCTATACAGGTGTCGAGTGCTCTCTGTAGCGTCAACTATGATTCTTTAGTAACCGTTCTTGCGTTTGACGATTTGGACACCAAAGACCTTTTCGGTCGCAGATTATTGACTCATTCTGCACATGTTCACTGCGCTCGCAAGATGAAGCTTTTACTCTTAGAGTGGTTGCAACGTAATCAACTCTCTCGTGGCTGCTGTGCAAGTCCGCCAAAAGTGAATTCTTTCATAGACCACGGTCTTTCGGAGTAGATAGTATGTTCTGAACTTCTTCACGACCGTTGATGGGCTGACCGAGCCTGTTCACGATCTGGCGCAAAACACACCAGTTGCCTTTCCTTATATCCCATATATATATAAGGCGCTGGATGTTTTGCACGTTCATTTAGTTGAAAATAACGCGTGGAACATACCTAACATACACCGTTTAACACAAAAGGCAATGGCAAAGTATAAGTGTACATGGATGCTGCGCGGTGAGACGGCAAAATGAGGCTGGTGCTGTCTGTACGTACACTGCGTTGTGCGTGCCAGGCCCCAAGATCAGGAAAGGCGTAACTGTGCCGGCACCCTGCCGCGGCTGTGGCGTTGGGAAGCGTTCGGCTACCCAATTATGCAGGCGGCGCGGCGCGGCGCCAAGCGAGCAGCGCAGCAGCTAATCAAGACCAGGAAGCGTGCAAGAAAACGTTTCCAAGAGGTCGTCGACGAGCTTCTGTGCACCTGCCAAAGCCGCCGGTGCCAAGGCCAGTTGCTGGCATAGCAGAAGGCGGTTCTGGGAGAGTTCGACCTCTGCATAGAAAGGGGCCACCAGCCACCATCGCAGACTACTTAGATTTGCCACCCAAGCTTGACATCCTTAGAGCGTGGGCATTCTTAAAGACAATCGCGCGACAGGCCATCATCTCAAAGATCATGCAACGACCTTCTTGCAATGGAACGATGACGCCCGTGGTGAAGGAAGTCTTGACAGTTGAAATTCAGCAAGTGGCAGCTTTTCTAGGTGGGAAGCAAGTCTCAGCAAATGAGTTTAGACCTAATTGACATCAAAGAACTGAGAGCGGACAGACTGGGCAGCGAATTCCAAAGCTTGTGACCAACCATTGAGTATGTCTGAGACCAAAACCTGTTCTGGTGCAATGTCGACTCCAGCAATAGTGGAAGTGTCAGATAAGCAAGTGTACTGTTTGTTGCTGTTTGTGATGGATAAGCAACGAAATGGCATCATTATGTTGTCTAATATAATGGTAATCGGTCGAATAGGTTGGCCGGTATTAAAGTAATACTTTGACAACTGGAATCCCAGAGACAGTTTCTAAAGTGCATGGTCAGTGATGTCATTCGATGCAATGGTTGAAGTACTGAATGTGAGTAGAAGACATACAGCGAGAAGTTGACTATGTTGTCAGAGCCTCGCTTGATGGGGTACACAATAGGCCTCCACACTTTAACAGAGTAGGCCTACTGGGCTCACGGGCTTTCTCGGTTGCTGTTTTGCAGTGTGCTGTCTATTTCTGTTCGCTTCACCAGTTCCCTAAAGTTCTTCCGATCTGAACTGAAATCACATCTATCGTGGATAGATTTCTAGGTGTCTTCGATCTCTCGGAGCTCAAAAGAATCTGTTCAAAGAATAGTGATTAAAAAGAAACAAGTTTAATTTCGAGGTGATCATCGATTTATGCCTCAAGTTCCATGAATAACGCGATGTAGCCGGCTACATAATAGATATACACAGTGGCCGTATTTCATTTCAGACTGACTGCAGCATAAGCATAAACCGACTCCGAGTGTAGGCCTACTATTAACAATACAAAGCAACACGGAGCGTTTGCATTTAAGCCACTAGGACTATAATCGATTTATTCCGTGTACTCAGAGCTGAGATCTAATGCGTCCTATGTTGTCAAGTGGAAGGATGAAAACTCTTAGGAAATCACAGGTAATCATGTTAAACTACTCAGAAAGCAATGCAACAGATTCAGGATGATAATGTCATTCAAAGTTTTTATGAATAGGAACATTCACCAAGGTGATATGAGCAGGGTCATTCTTACTGTGTAGCGCTTGTTGTTTGGTTATTTTATGAGAAGTTCATATAGAAATTGGTGACACCTACCTGTAGAGACGTAACTTGTGTGATCGCAGTAGTAAGTGATGTTTTCATACATGTACTTGAACTGGCTACACGCGTTGTTAGTTGGAGCTGAATCTGCTGCATACACAGTGCATTCCTGTTGTCCTTGACAAGCGGATTGAATGCAGTAAAGATGAGCCGCATCGGGCTGCGTACGACATCTGTCCTCCCCAGGACGACAGGATTCTTCTGTGTTGTTTTGGAATCCTAAGATGGCTCCGACAAACTCGATTCTTTCATTCCCATTACATCTCAGTGTCGTTGCAGTTGGAAAATTAGAAGAACTTCTGCATAAGGTTGATACATTAACTGAAATTATAACGCATTTCTCATCAACTAAGATGCAGCAGCACATTAATATTTTATAATGAAAAATGGTATTTGGTTGGTGAGAACAACCATTCTCAACAAATAGTTAATAAAAACTCATGGTTTGGACTCAGAATATGCCTACAGGTTTACTGTGCTCCATAGAATGGAATAATCTACTTAAATCTTGCCCAGACTGAAGATGAATGCTACACTACTATGGTACCCAAAAATCCCGTTATACCCCAGCCATACGGGTAAATGGAATATAGTCGCTGAAACGTTTTCAACAAATATCAGATTTGCAAATTACTGTATTTTGTGTATTTTTAAGTAACATAAATATGGACCTTTAAAATCCTGCTTGAGACTCGGAATACATTTACAAAACTCCATGGGAGTGTAGCACAAACGTGTCAATCGTCAAAAATCGTCAAACTTCTCAAAATTCAATCGATCACATGTTTATCAGTTGCAAAAGATTCGCAAGTTCCAATGAAAAGTCACATAGCACTACTTTCGCTTGCAACCAAGTCGAATGCTGTTATCCTTCTGTGTTTGACTCTCTTCCTACCTCTCTGTGTCTCTGTCTGTCCCTCTGATCTGTATGTGTGTGTGTGTGTGTAGTCCACGGTTCTGAGTTCTAACTTCAATTCCGAAGAGAATTCAACACATGCTTTTTTTCTGGTTAGACCATATTCCTTATGTGGCTTTCCTCTTAAGATGAGTCACAATGTACCCTTTGTAAAGTCTCAGTGCGCCTTTTGTTAAGATTCTCTTAAATGAAAGCGAATATTAGCATAATCCTTAAATTTTGTAAAGCTTAAACTATGAATTGTCTGCCGTTGCAAATGATGAATTTTTTGTCTTAAAATTATGTTCAGGCCAAACTTTGTTGAGCCCCAGCTACTTCATAGAATGAACTGACTAAAAGAAGTAGCTACACATATTTGCATGCTCAACTACATTAGGGAGACCGGGGCATAATGGGATACTTAAGGTTTGTTAACGTGTACCTCGTATAGTTAATAAAATCTCATGGCTTTCCTAAATTCAGAATATGCCTACATGTTTAAGGTACTCAACATACTGGAATAATCTACGTAAGCCTGGCCCAGACTGAAGATAAATGCTATCCTACTATGGTACCGAAAATTCCCGTTATGCTCCACCCATGCGGATAAATGGGATATAGGCACTGAAATGTTTAGAACAAATATCAGATTTGCAAATTACTGCTTGTGTATTTTTTAAATAATATAAACATGGACCTTTAAGGTCCTGCTTGAGATTCGGATACCGCTTACAGAACTCCACGGAGTGTAGCACCAACGCACATGTCAATTTGGTCAGCCTTAGCTCTATATATAAATCTTTTTCTGTATGTACTTACTGTTTTTCGATAATGGCAAACAGTTGTATTCCAATCTGACATAGTCACTCTGTGAGCGCAAATTTCCGTAGCATGTGACAAATAAATCAATCCAGCCTACTCCGGGGCCACACTGCTGTTTATTGTTGCATAGTTCCATTATAGTTTGGTAGTAGCTAAAACCGTAACTGGGAACCGATACAAAACAGTCGCTTATAGAGCTGGGACAACACTCTCCGATGGTACTGTAGCAGTTACTATAGCCATATAGAGCGTCGATCACAAGAATTTCGTTGTTTCCACTGCATGATACATTTTGAAAAAACTTTGAATAACATGCGTTCTCGGATTTTACTGGAGCTGAAAAGAAACAGATTGATAAAATCAGCGTTGTCCTGATCCACATCAAAAGCAACAGTCAAGAAAACCTTATTTATGAGCTTGAAAGGATTGATGCCTCAAGGAGAAAATCGAATAAACGAAATACTTGAGAACATTTTACACACATAGGTATTATCTTCTTCATAATAACAACTCAAAGCATTGTTCAAAAACTCGGAATTAATAAAGCATAGCAGTAGAGACAATGGCGTCGGCCCGTGGTCCGGAGGTCATGGCCCTCATTCGAAAATCGGAGGAACCGTGGTGCTCTGGTCTTTCCCCACTTTAAACCACGGTAGAATGAGTATAATTCGTGGTGTTCCTGAGTTCGAAAAGCGATGAAGGCCTATTGGGAAAGAAACTGATTGAATAGGTTGAATTTGAAGGCCAGTAACTATGGTTCAGTAAATGGCGGAAAACAAACAAGATAATAAAAACTGAAGAGAAGTAGATTGTCAAAAATCTTTGGCCAATAAAGTAAGACCATCATTCTTTCCAAAAATTACTATTTTTGCCACTTCAAAACTTGGAAATCCGTTTGCCATTGTGGCCACATTTTCAATACCGCACCGATCACTTGAGTAAAGATATAATGAATTTAAGACACACATTAGCTAACAATTACGGAGAAATTACGTAGAAATATTTACGTAGTATTGGCCAAAATCCTATAAGCCTCTTGAATGGCCGACGATGTTGTTGTTGTTGTCCATGGGTTTAACGACATCTTATGGCAACTAAGGCCGTTGACGTCTTCGACATGAGAATGTTGTTGACATTGTCCATAAGTTCATTTCTTTCTTCTTATCGTTTCCTTTAAGATTTTTGTTTTCGTAGGTAATGTATGTATTTTTTTAAAACTGATTGCAGCACGACATGGAAGAGAGACCAATGTTCGCATTAGAGCCAGTGCTTAAGACGAACTCATTCATTGTTCCCGATTGACGATGTAATACGCTGTTCGTCATTATTAGTATACATTAGTGGCGTGTTAGAAATGTAGTCTTAATATATATACATATATATATATGTATATATCAGAATATAACATTTTGAGGCTTTCAATCTTAGACTGTGCATAATTAAATGGCCATGGCACCTTATAAAAGTCTCCAATTTTAAATTACCAAATGATTTCACCCTTTCGCTCAGTTTGCTTTACCTTGTTGTATACTTTAATTTTACATTATAGGCTAGAAGAACTCACCCATGGCATAAGCTGATGATTCGCAGTCGAAGGTGATGCACAATAATACTGTTAGAACAAGAACCAGCAGAGTCTTAGGCGTTTTAGTCCTCATATTTGCTCTTTTTAAAACGAGGGCCATTATAATCAAATGAAGAACAGCCTCAACAAATAGCAATTGACAATAAAACTTGAATCAGGCAAGTTTCTTGGCATTATTCACATTCTAACTTTATAAATCCATTCGCTTGGACTGCTGTTTCGAAGTTCACAGTTAGCCTTTGCCATAAAATATCGAATATTATAGGAGATATATAGAATAACTACATTAGAAACTTAATATATAATTGTTACTTATGAATGCATGGAAGAAGATACAGACAACCTATATATTGCGAACATTATCCACGCTAAGACCAGACGGTGTTAATACAGATCCTGTTCTCAATGACTTTGATCAATTATGCCGTCAACAACGGACGAATAGCGGTATTTTGATACATGCAGACCAATACTTAGTGTAGGCCATGCATTTGACTAATCTTCAATCTACTCGAGTTGGGGAAACACGAAGTTCAAAGGCCAAGTGCTGAACACCAATTTTAATGGAAAGAGGCAAATGATTAATTGTAGGGGTAATCAATCTTCTACTTAGTCACTTGGCCTAAGTGGGCTTAATATGGGTCCAAAATACAAACCTAAGTGGGAGACTCAGGTCGTTGGATCTATGAAATTTTGTTAACGGACGCAAGTGCGGCCCAAATGTGACTCACTAAGTCCGCAAATTAAAAAAAATTGGTTTAATATTGCATTGGATTAGGCTGGAATTGTCGAATTATTTGGGAAAAAACGGCACTTTTGCCAAAAATAGTATATAATATATTTTTTGTAAATAAGTTAGCCTACTTCTCCGCGCGAATACTTAACGAAAAATCGCCTATTAACGTTTATCATAATTTCATAATCGTAGTCGTGAACTCGAGATTTCTACAGCGCTCAAAGAAAGCTAAGTCGAGGGAATCAGCTTGTTCACAGACGTTTAGTCAGAGCAAAATTGAAAGATAGGAAAGTTCAGATTCGTTTCCAGGTCAGGAACCAAAGGTCAAGTAGACAGACGGTCAGACGGTTATGGTGGATAATGTTTAGAATTGGAGCGGTGAGATAGATAAAGGAAAGAGGAGGAATCAGGGTTGGATTTTTGGATTTAGGAGTGTTTTCAGTTTGAATGCAGAGATTGCAAAAGGTGAAGTGTTGCTGAGTTATAGGATGGGTCAGATTTTGTCGCAATTCTGACGGGAGTTTATTAATTAATTTAGGTGTCTGGTGTAAATTTTATGCCAGATTAGTTATATAGTCTGAAGCTTAACATGAGACCTAATCGTTGATATTTTTGGAGTTTCAGTGAAAATAATGCACAGAAAATTTCTGATCTATTTGATGCATATCGCCTTCTGAGTACATTTCTCGCACATTTATTAGCGCGATGGATTTTACATTACATTACACTGCAATGCATGACATTACATTACTGCGCTATGATCATGTTATCGCTGCATTAGAATGTTGACGCAATCTGTCGATACTTTGAACTACTGCAGATAGCAGTTTAAAGTATTGACAGACTGCGTGGACTGTGTACATTTTACGCTTATGGAAACTGCACTGCTTCCGCTTTATGCAATAGTATAATTTTTGCGATAGTATGAGTATAATTAAACAGGATGAACTGGTTGAGTGCCTTTTAAATAAGTCTACACCCATGAACTGATTGACTGTTTTATTAAGCTATTGCAACTTCTGGATTCTGCTTTGCAGCGTGTATTATGTCACGTGAGCATCGACAACCAATCCAATCTGCTGCATAGAGACGGTCGGAAGCCCCAAAAATCTTGCATTACTTTACAAATAGCAGTTACTTGGTTTATTTCAGTTGTCTTCTGTTAGCTATGTATATTCATCTTGCACCTGTATTTGATCTTGATAAATGACATTTATGCATTTACATACGGTCAGTAGCAGACTAACAGCTATGTGCCCATGTCCATTTTACCAATTTATATTGTTCAAATTTTATATACGAGACTGCGGTAATGCAACGTAACTTAACGCTAATAATACATGATATGCTCCACCTTCACACTTAGCAAATAAATAAATTAACAGCGCTGAACCCAAGCTCCCCCTAAAGAGCAGCCTTCAAATTGAGAAAATTGATGTCAAGCGAGATGAAAAAAGTTGCGAATCAAGGAAAATATAATCCCTGGCATTCTGTCGGCTTCACGGCTTTCTTTTAATGCTATGTACATATAATAAGATTATACTAGTTACAGTTGATAGTAAGCTTATTAATGTGGGGTTCAAAATCAATAAACCAGGCCGAATTTATTAATTACTGTGAGACAAATACAGAGAGAAGACGGACAAATGAAACTCTTTAGAATATATAGGCTGTAAGTCTACTTGGGTTGACTCTTCGACGTACTTCCTGTTTTGATCAGAGATGCGGTTTGAATCCTGCTGACCTATAGCTCAGCGCAAGTCCTGTACACAACCAGAAAGCAATGTCACGAGCATGCGCAAACGTGGCAGTGACTTCGCCTTACTGAACTTCTTTGAACGCCATTAGTGCGTGGTAACCGTGCAACCGATACTATTCTGGTATATTTTGCCAACACCATTTAAAACGACTTTTCCACTTGACTTTGCAACGGTTCAGTGAATCTTCTTTCTGATTCATTAGACACAGAGGAGGGATTCCACATTTGAAGGGTAACAGTGTGCAGAGTTAACAATGACATTTTATTGTGTGTCCCTTTTAACAAATTGCCAACAAAAACATGTTTTTATATGGTAGAAATTGTTTTACACAATAGCGCAGAAAATAATAGGCCTATTGCGATCCATGAGCATCACCGTCTTCAGGTAGCAGATGCGATCCACTATCACTGTCATCATCAACGTCACCAACATCAGCACCACGATTCTCATCATCGTGTCGATACAGTCGACCACGGCATTCTCCTTCTTCAACTGCATCTATGTTTTGCTATGCCATGCATTTTATTACATTGGATGACTTCCTATCTGACTGGCAGACAGCGAAGCGAAGCGTCCTCAACGCTGGCTGTTCCTCTACAGCAACCATCCTTATCTGTGCTGTTCCTGAAGGGTGAGTCCTGTGGCCGATTCTTTTCCTATTACACACTGCCAATAACTCAGCCATAATATCTAGCATTGGTCGGCATGCACGCATCACTTTTATGCCGCTGATAACTCCCAGATCCATCATAGAGTTAATCTGAGAAAATAAGCTGTTGTAGTATATTACATTGTGCAGTCGGCCTGGCCACCATAGAAGTTGTAGGCTGTGGAACGATGGTTTGGAAGCAGTAATGATAGCTCTGAAGTAGGAACAGCTGGTTTCAATCTATATTTTAGAATCGGCATCCAGACCACTTTACGAGTGGAGGGGCTAATAGGGAAGGGCGTGAAAAGAGGAAAAGACTTAGCCAACAGTTGGATGAGATGAGATAGGACTTCTAAAACGCCGCCTTGACATATAGCGGTCTGTTGCTTAGATTAGCCAAGTGAACTATTATCAACAGATGTCGCTTTGAACTATTCTGAGGAAGAACTCATACCGGCAGCAGCAGCAGCAGATAGTGCGCCAAGGAGGTCAGTGGGAGAACCACACCTTTCCAGCAAAGCAGTCTGCCAACTAATACTGACAGGCGGAGTTAGACTAGGCAGAATTGACCGAACTAACTCATCGGCACGATCGTAGGCTAGGAATAAGAGGAACAGAAGATTAAACTGACATCGCCACTTGGAAATTCATAGTGTAAGTCCAAAAGATGAGAACCAATCAGAATCCATCACGTATTTCTTGGCAACAACATCCGAGCAGGGCAAAAGCTAACTTAAGAGCGCAGTTAGAAGAAGATCAGAGAACAGTCAGACCAGTCAGATATGAGGAGAGACAAGATAGTCGTCAGAGTACATCGGACATTACAGTCAGTCTGTGAGTAGAATAGGCTAGGTGGGATAAAGCCGATCTTACCTCGTATTATCATGCCACCAATATTTACCTAGGTAAAGTGAGTTCATTGAATATCTGCACAAACTGTGATGTTGGGTGTCTGTGCGAACAGGGACATGACATCGATGCTGTATATAACATGATTGTAGAAGGTCTCTGTCAAGCTGCAGATGAACACTGTCCGAAAACCACGTCAACCCATTATAAGCATTATTGGGATAGCGAGCTCAATGACTTTAAGAACAAGTCCATTGCTGCTCATGGTATGTGGAAAGCAAGTGGTCGCCCCAGCAGTGGTCCCATACATTATGCCAAGAGGTGTGCTAAAGCTGAATACAAGCATGCCATTCGATGCAAGAAACATGTGTCAGATGCATATATTTCTAATGACTTATATGAATACCTTCTGGCAAAGGACACGAATGGTTTCTGGAAAACGTGGCAAGCCAAATTTAAAACTAGGCATAAACCTCCCTTAGTGGTTGATGGTCATAGTGATTCAAGAGCCATAGCTATGTCCTTTGCTACAAATTTTAAAATTGCATGCTCACCTAATAATCTAAAGACCAGTGAGGAACTTAAAAACCGATTTCTCACTAGGTTTGTACAATATAATCCAGCATCACAATACCAAAGGCTAACAGTAGAACTAATCGACCAATGTATTCGCAAAATGAAACATGGGAAGGCTCCTGGTCTGGACCATATTGACACGGAACATCTAGTTTATGCTCATCCTAGACTAGTTGTTCTACTCGCACTATTATTCAACCAAATACTAGTGCACGGCAGAGTTCCCACCAGTTTTGGTCTAGGATAATCATACCCTTGGAAAAAGGGACTACCTTGGACAATAGAAATAATGATAACTATCGAGGCATCAGGTTAAGCTCAAATATATCAAAACTCTTTGAAATGTGTATTCTGGAACAGTACAGCAGTTATTTTTGCACTTCTGATTTACAGTTTGGGATCAAAAAAGGATTTGGTTGTTCACATGCACTTCTTACAGTCAGGGCAGTAGTGGACTTCTTTACAAGTCAGGGATCCACTGTCAACGTATGTGTGCTGGATATGTCTAAAGCCTTTGATAAGTGAACCACTATGCTCTGTCTAGTAAGCTAATGGACATGCAGGTTCCGCATGAAGTCCTAATCACACATATGCTGGTACAGCCTGAGCCCGGCATTCGTGAGGTGGGACAACATTTTATCGGACATGGTAGCTCTGAACTGTGGAGTTAGGCAGGGTGGTGTCCTGTCCCCAATTCTGTTTGCAGTATATGTCAATGATATAATCGAAAAGGTGAGTCGATCCGGACATGGATGTCGAATTGGGGATACATTCTTAGGGTGCATCATGTATGCGGATGACCTTTTTTTAATATCAGCATCCCTGTGTGACCTCCAAGCCATGGTTGACATTTGTGCTGCTGATCTAGAAAGTATGGATACGCAACAAAAATGCAAACAAATCTCAAGTCATAAGGATTGAAACACGGTTCCGCAATATGTGCAAGATCATTAGTGTTAATGCTGCCGTGATTAGTTATGTTGATAAACTTAAATATCCGGGCTGCTTTCTGGTTGCGACAAAGTCAGATAAAATCAGTATGCATGAAATGCGGGTCAAGTTTTATAGATCATTTAACTCTTCGTACATTAAATGTTACAAATTTAGTGAGCCTGTTCTGGTACAACTGGTCAGTGCTCACTGCAAGCCCTTTCTTCTGCATGGATTAGAAGCTGCCAGCCTTACCAACAGTGAGTCAAACTCCTTGCAATCTGTAAAATATTCAAAATCTGTCATAGCAGCGTTGAGTCGGTATTGGAGTTTATACATGAACAGTGTTAAAGACTGTTGTGAAACCAGAAGAATGCGATTTTTCCAGAAATGTCTTCTGAACGGTAATAATATGGTCAGATTTGTAAGCGATTTTCTTACACTATTAAATATGTATATTCACTGTGACGTGGTAGAGAAAAAATTAGTGTAATACCACTGGCAGGTCTGTTGTCTTGTTGGGTTCATTTCATTTGTTATGTACTTGTTTTGTGCTACCATTGTTTGGTGAAATAAAAGATTGATATATAAGTTCGTCGAGAAAAACATTCTCGTTCTCTGTGATGTAGCTCAGATAATCTAGTTTGTATTGGAAAGGACATTAATGTATAAAGACACTCATGTTCAGATTTCCGGTAGATGGTGCATAAACGATTGAGAACGCAACCATTAACTACCCGCGGCTTTTGTCTCCTCGATGTCACTGACATCTAGCATCTGCGGGTCATCTCAATGAGCTGCATAAGTGAGGACAGCTGGAAAGTGCTCATACAGAATTTCTGGGGTGCCCGACATTATGCAGGTTGGACATCCTGGGGAAGTACCTCTTGACTTCCATTCAAATTCTGAATTTGAATGAAATATTTCTTTATGCGCGGTTCTAAATACCTACATATGATGTTCAGTAGCGATGGCCGTTCACAACTGAACCTTGTTTACGAGCCCAAGACATATGAACACAAAATGAGTTGTGTGCATTTCACATTTTATTAAATGAAAAATTCAACTGACTGATTATGTAGTTTGGTTTTGTTCGGTATTACATGCCTATATGATATATAACAAATCTACGAGGGCGAACCTTGAGTACACATAACCTACATAAAGCCCCACTTGTACAGATAGCTTTGTATAATTTATCTCTGACGATAAACCGGAGTTATATGGGTCGCCACATTAGCTAATTGACGTACGTTTGATCTAAAATGATTTGCGTGAACTAGAGAAATTGAGGAGCACAGGCATGAATGTTTAGAGATAAAGACCATCCGGCTTTAGACCCGGATGAAGTATCGAGATATCTCGGATATCATTTTGTATGTGAAGTACATACATGAATAATAAGCCCTGTGTGAACATGTTTAGCTTTGTAAATGTTCGTTAAACTATAGGAATACTTCCGCATTTGATGCTTTGACATTTTGGGCGTTGCTTTTTATGCCGTCAATATGGGCGCCCTTGCATGCGCATGTTGTTAAGGTAATTATGTCCAACATGTTTTACCGAGTATACGACACGTATAATATTATATAGTGGTTACTTTGCGCATGATGATTCCCCGCAGGTGCAGTGTCATCATACTGTGCAGTACGATCGAATGAAGTATGGATACAGCATGGCTACGTTATTTAACATTGAGTTCACCGTACAGGCTGTTTTCCACCAAAGTCACTTCGTCATTTACAAACTTTATTCCAACTTCGTTTTTCACTCGATTTACTTCAGCTGGGATGAAATTATTTGGATGGTTCACTTGGTAAAGCTGTGCAGCATTCGTTTTCTTCGTTTCAGCCAACATTTCAGCCCTCACAGCAGCAGCTTCCTCGTATATATAATCGACATCATCGCATCGCGTGTCTCCACTGCTTTTGGTCTCGTTCGTCTTAAACATAGCAGCTTCCTCATACAAATTGTTTGCATTATCTGCTTCTAAATCATTCGAAGGAGTTTTAAGTTTGTCTGCGAGCGACTTAATTGTCATGGCATAATTCAGAGCGAAATGGCTGATGGGTGGCTGATCTTTGACGCCCTGGGTCGCAGCTCCCTTGACTATAATGGCGTCCTCATAAACATTATCTACAGGAACCGCCATATCATGGACCTGAGTAGCAAGGCCATAAATATTACTCTCGTTTACCGCCTCTGCCGGCAATACAGCAGTCGTACTGCCATCAGCAAAAACTTCTTGAACATTCATGTTTACTTTCGTCACTGTCGGCGACATAGGTGCCTTGACTAGTGTTACCTCGGTGTACAGGGTGGTTGAGTTACCTGTCTCTTCTGACCCCTTCACTTCTGCGTAAGGTGATTCGCCGATCAATGCATAAGTTGGCGAGGCATGATGGGTATTGTTTATCTTATTATTATCTACGTTCTCGCAGGAGTGCATATTCAACGTATCACCGCTCTCGGATTCTGCGTGTTCTACCTGTTCGTCATGATCGTCCTGAGTATCAGAAGGTGATTTACTGCGACAACGTTTTATCTTGCTAGAACAGGCAGAAAAACCGGACTGTTAATGGAAACATAGTAAATGCATAAAGTAGTTTTAAATCATTTGCTCTTTAGTTAAAGGCTGTCTCAGCTATGTAACACGGTTCTGTTGGGGACATGCCTTAAGAACATAGCACACTGTTGTGGACTAATTGGCTGCCTTGTTTTTCCGAAACCTGAAAGCATTAGCTTCAAGTGATAAAGCCCTTTTTAAAATGATCAGTCAAAAATTCAGTAAAAATTTAAATAAATTCACATCTGTAACTTACCTTTTGAAAACATTTATTAGTTAATATTTTCATATAGTAATAAACACTTAGCATAACTTTATCTTATATTATCATTCTTGTAATTTATGATGAGTTCACTGTGCGATTTGTGGTTGGGGAAGAATTTAATCCGGAGCAAAAATTAATCAACGAAGAACATGGCAGTTTCGCATAGCGCACATAAATTTGATCCAGAATCAAACTCAAACAAGGGAGATATGTCCCAAATTTTGAGCATGCAAGATCCACAAGAAAACCAATCCGATTTCTCAAGATCGATATATGCTTCCTATTGCCTACATAGCGGACATATTCTGCTCCAGTTTAACTACAGGCCCATAACTTACGAGGTAGAAATAATAGATTTACTTGGGCATAGGCTAACTTGTTGGCAAATGGCTTTTGCAATTCAGGTTGAAATAATTATTAGGTCTATAGCCTACTTGTCACACTGTGTCCATTATGATTATGCTTGCTCGTAAAATTCATGAAAATTACTGTCGTTTATCTGTTTGCACTTGCTCCTAATATATCAAACACAAATACTTCGCTCAGGTTTATACTAAAACTGCTAAATTCGATTGCTGAAAATTGCTTATATCTGCTATTAAATGGCAAGAAAAGTCCTTGCAAAGCAGGGTTTTCCATGTCTTCGTTCTCAAAGGCATAAAACTCATTTACAATAGGTATTTCAGCTTTTGTGCTAGGAAAACATAAGCTTATTTGATTTAGCTTGAATTTGTTAAGATTTCCTTCAATAAAAATCGCTTGATTTGAATTGATTGGATTTATTCTAAATAAGAAATTAAATCCCCGCACTATATAATTCCATAGCGCCGTTACCTTAATGCACAAGGCATCAATGAATTTGAGATTTTCAACAGGATATTAGGTGCCACCAATGCATTTGGTTTTATATGGCACACAAGAACACGGTAGTATATTGCATCGCATCACTGTCGAATCTACTATAGTTGTCAAGTAATAATTCGTTCCTAATTCATGTAAGCTTCTTACCAAATTAGAATCGTAGCGATGAGTAGAACTATAAAAACAGCCACGGTAATTCCAATCGACATTTTCTTATGTTCACAAAATACTTCAATAACAAATGAAATCAAAAGATTATAGGAATATTTATTATCAGATATGAAACTATTAGATCAAATGGTAAATGAACTTTAAAATATTAGACTCAGTTGGGTATAGATCGTCAAATAGATAGATAGGTACATACATATATACAAACATACATACATACTGTACATACATATACATTGTTGCATGGACACGTGTGAGCGGGAAGTGTTGATGTCTGGTGGTGACACGTGTCCATGCAACAATCGGGTGGTAGCAAGCGCTTGTGCACCTGTTTCTGAAGGAGTGTCTGGGCAAGTGTTGCCGAGCTGTTGGAAGTAAGGATATAAAAGCGAGCGACACTGAGAAGCTAGGAGAGAGAGCGAGAGTTTAAAGTACCAAGGATGTCTAGAGGTGATTGCTGTCTGATAATATCGTTGTGTCGTCTGGTGTTTTTGATACTGTCGTGGAAAAGAACGATTTTATATCAAGAACATTGTATGCTGGTTCTGCCCTATAACGACCACAAGCCTACACGCTCCAGCATACAAGGTACATACATATATACATACATACATACATACATGGTAAACGAACAGGCAGACTTGAAAATATAATTGGAAGTGTAATTAGCAAATTAATTTCTTACATTGCCATTGGCATGTGGTTGAAGCTGGTGAGGTTGCATTTGACGGAGTGCCCGATGCATTCTCACCTATAAAGCATCAGTTTAGACAGCGTAAGGAATAGCGTTACACTTCTAAGAAACTTAAAAGCACAACATAGGTAAACGTACATACACACATACATGACAAACAGGCAGACTTTAAAATATAATTGGAAATGTAATTAGGAAATTAAATTCATAAATGACCATAGGCATGTGATTGAAGTTGAAACTGCTAGTGCATTTGACGCAATGTTCGAAACATTCGCACCTACAAAGCATCCGTTTAGACAGCGTAAGCAATAGCGTTCAAAATATAAAAACCTTCAAAGAAGAGCTGCTTCTGATTTATTTGACCACAACCTCTATCTTCATGACCTCCATAATATGAAAAGTGAGATACTGTATGGTAGACAATAGTGCTTCCAATAGTTCTATTTCTTGAATATATTTGTGAAGATTAACTTTGAACTTTCTCTCACCCAAACCCGTGAAGGACCTAGAAAATTTGAATGGACTGCCGATTTGGCATACTTCAAGTCGAATACTTGGCAAAACAACCATTCCTTCTATCATACCTGTTCAACTTGGTAAGCCTATCTGAGGCAATAATAACTCTAAGCCTGATGAACTAAGAAGCAGGAATCAAGTTGCTTAAGTTAATAATCTCCGTTTGCTTTTCACATTGTTTTTAAGAGCTGCGAAGGGACCAGATCGCCAAGAAATTTACATTGGTCACCTCGAAAAATAAGAGTTCAAGACTACAGATAATTATAGAAGACCCAATAGAATAAGTATTCAATGAGAAGACATTAACCTTGGATATGGATGTTTACCTAAAGAATAAACGTCTGCTGATTGAAGTATAAAAGAATCCTTAAGGAAGAGATAGCAGGAGTCTCAATAACAGACAGCTGGCAACAAAAAATATTTATGTGCTACACTAGGAGCTGACATGCCGAGGTCAAGGTTAAAACGCCATATGAAAAGAATGCAAATTGACCGGACACTAAACAAGGAATTTCGTACAAACTCTTAAGGACAGATTAACAAATGAAGAATAAAACTGCAAATATCGAAAACATTTAATTAGAAGGAAGCAACACTGGGGTTAAGCAAATGAGGAATGTATTCTGACAAGAAACTGAATAGAGATTACTTATTCGTAGATATTGCCACCAAATGGTAAGCTTCGGGACCGGATGACGACATCGTTGATACTGATGATGATTATAATGATGTTATTGTAATGATAATGATGATGATATCGACGACAAAGACGACGACAAGAACGATGATGATGGTGAATCCTGCGAACAATGCTCAATGTAATTAGACGCTGGCACGATGAGAACTGAGAATTGAAACATGGAAACAGCTGTGAAGTTGAACTGTTTCAATCAAGACTGTACATTTGTAAATACATGTTGTTTCAATAAAAAAGAAACAAGAAACCGAACTAGTTATGGACAGTAGCCTATGCTAAGGTAGGCTAACGATTATATTTATGCACCAAACATAGTAAGAAAATGATTAGATATGCTTAAAATACAATAACAGCATCTAAAATATGTGAGAAGGGTGATGGGTTACAGTCTAGTTGTCAGCGTTCCCGACAACAAATAGACGGTATATTGCAAAGCTTGACTTCATGATTTATGGCGTTAAAAAATGCAAGCACTGTCCTAATTAACTACATTGGGCAAAGCGTACGTCAAGGCGTCTCTGTGTGTGTGACACCAGTTCGCATATCGATGGTGGCTTATTTTAGAGATTTGAATCTCTCGCTAACACGGTGTGTACAGAGGAACCTTAAATGGCGTGGCATCCATTCCAACTGGCAGCGGTAGTACAGGATCTCACCCGATAAATTCATTGAAAAGTGAGCAGGGTCGAGGCCATACGGTCGTTATAGAAACCGTGTACATTTACATTTTACATTTAGGCATTCATGGAAGAACTGCGGGAAGATATGTAAAACTAGTAGTTAACCTAAACATTTCAAATTTTCTGTTCCCTTATTTTAAGAAACAGTTCATGCGTATTTATTTGCCACTGAAATTAAGTTTGAGTTTAAAACTCATACAATCTGCCTAAGCACTCTATGTTCCTTAAATCAAAATTATATCAAAGAATTCTGACAATGGGGTGAAACATATGACAAAATTATTTTAAAATCTGATGCGATTTTGTTAATTTAATCTCATTTTCAACTCGGCTAAATTATTGTTGGCTTGAGGTTCTGAGTGAGCTGTAGTGTTAGGGTTGATTGTGAGTAGAGTGACTTCCACAGACTGACCTTTTGAAGAAGTGCTAGACATGAAGGTACTTGACAACGTACTAAGAGTACTTGATGCCTGCGAAGCTAATTTTGCGAACAAATTGACAAAATAGCAGTTTTAGATAATGAATCATGAATATAGATGTTAGTATGCTGTAGCTATTTAGGCTCGATAAGCACGTGGCTAAAACATAAATGAACAACGTAAAAACTAATTCGCCCACCTGCCACCTTATCTTTAACCGCTTTATACTTAAACTGCTCCACCTCTTTAGAATAAACTACCGCCAGATCTAGCCTACTGCAATTTATCCATTCTACTGGCCTGTCATTCAACACTGAAACTTGAAAATCCTATCTTTTTTTCTCTTCTTGCTGTGACCGCCTGCCTGTCCACTTGCCTGAAATTTGAATCTAGATTTGGAACCTAACCTAACCATACCTGGTTCACTGATTTTTTCTTTGATTTAGCGTCTTTGAATAAGCCGGTTTCCACGATTATGCATGTTTGGGTACTGAAGATATCCGGGCTACGGGAAACATTATGAATCTGAGAGGAAGGGGTCAGTTTTAAGTTTATTACGAAACATAGTCTCAATGAAGAAACATTAGGCGGTAGAAAATTCCAAATGGCGGGACCAGTGAGTGCAGGTCAAAGAGAAGACTCGTGCCAAAATCAACATAATTCCACTTAAAACATATGCTGATCGAAAAGAGGACCACTACTCACAAATAATCGGCAAATAATCGGCCCTTCCTTTATACACGAGGAATGCCAGCTTGAAGCTGATTAGCATACGTAGATTATACATGAAGGCACGAAATAAGAGCAGGCGAGGTACAGTATGTCTCGCTTGAAGATCTCATTTGGTCTTCCGAGTCCTGCAGCCTGGTACACTGTGCTCTTGTTATCTGGGAGCGAAGCTTGGTCAAAACAAGACTACAAATAAGTGTTCTCAATTATGCTGGATCCATAGCATAGTAAAGCTGGCGAAATTTTCTGAGGTGAAAAAATATGTTCTAAAAGTGTCAGAATTTGGGAGTTTTAGCTAATGTGTCGAGTGATACATGCCTGCTATGTCGCTAACAGTGGAGGACGACTACTCACAAATAATGTTTACCTTATGTTTATTGTGGTTTCTTTTGTTACTATTATATTATAAATTTCTTGTAAATTCTGGTGCGGTATGTCACCTAGAATATTTTGATGAATAAACGAATATGTATATATATGACTCTTTATCATGGTAGATTAAGGTTAGATTGTGAGAGGTTAGTGGAATGTAGGAGCTCGAATGCATGGTCAAATCAGCTGAACTCATATTTATCAAAGTAAGTGGTGACGGTATCTATTTATGGCGGATTCAAAGGCAAAGTTGAGGATCACGGGTTCGATGGTAAGCGCGCTCAAGGCTTCGCCGGCGAGAGATTTGAAGGCTTGGAAATGGGAATTGCACCAAAGGTTGTTTGAGGGGAGCAGGATTAGGTAGTAATAGGAGCATGTTTGTTAGGAATCGAGGAAAGGGTAGTATTGTAAGAAGCGAGGTCATCAAGAGATTTAGTGATCCTCCATTGGAAACCTCGTTTGATTTGTAATGAATTTATATATATAGTGTGTGCGTGCTAGATCAACTAGAACGATTACTTATATATAGATTAATGTGTCTTAGCTGGTTTAGTTTAGTAACTACCCTGATATACCGTCTGCAATTCGTCAATTACCTCGTGAAGAAAGACTTTCCATTCCTGAGCCACCAGCAGAATATTCAGTGGAATATGAAGATGAAGAGTCAGATCATGACAGAGAAAAATCGCCTGAGCCCTCAACATTCTTAGATCCTGATTTTATTCCTGATATACCCTTTACAGAGTTACACAGGATTACGCAGACTGAATTGAATGACCTGATCAGAGATCTAGATTTGTAAAAAATAAGGCAGAAATTTTGACCTCCAGACTATAACATTG
Organism: Norana najaformis; assembly: GCA_964023275.1. Lineage (NCBI taxonomy): Eukaryota > Metazoa > Annelida > Clitellata > Crassiclitellata > Hormogastridae > Norana > Norana najaformis. The sequence continues at coordinate 38,852,487 of OZ029915.1, read as the reverse complement.
GAACCTGCTGGAGTAGAATGTGAAAATTTCAGTATATTGTGACCGCCAGAAGGACTTCACTCAGTTCTTCACTATGGAAAATGACCGTGACTTCTGCCATGAGATCAATGGTTTAATTAAATCACTCAATATTGAGCACATATCTGAAGAGTGGAGACTCTTCACTGACTCTTCAACGCTAAGTTTAAAAGAAGCAGTGTTACTGCATAATGGGAATGAACTACCATCAATTCCTGTAGGACATGCTGATCAAATGAAACAAAAGAAGAGATAACTAAAGAACTTGTGAATAAACTTCTCTTAGCCAAACAGAAATTAGGCTGCAACATGTCGTTGAAGATTCACTTTGTACACTCTCATTTAAACTTTTACCCTGATAACTGTGGTGCAGTTAGTGATGAACAGGGTGAACGTTTCCACCAGGACATCTCGGCGATGGAAAGTAGGTATCAAGGAAAATGGAGTTCTGCTATGTGAACAGACTTTTGTTGGACTGTTGTGAGAGATGCCCCAGATGTAAAGTACAAGCGCCAGGAAAAGAAAAGGCGTACTATCTAATGTAATATTGGGAGGTATATTTTTTCATCCAAATACTTTTATCATTTATCATTACTTAAAACTACTATACAAATACTTAGAAGTATTATTTTTAAATTTAATTAATTTGCTAATAAAATTTCTAGTGCAGTTATGCTTTAACATTTCCTTTTAACTATTGAACTTAGCATAATATATGTAATAAAATCTTAAGCCCGTTTTTTCACTACTGGAGCTAATTAATTACTTAAAAGTCATTTTTGTAATCACAGCATTGTAAAAGATATGAGAAAATAAAATTATCAAGGAAACAAAAAGCTTTTAAAAGTTTCTTGACCAGTGTTATGGGACTAATGTGGCATAAATAATGAAAGACAGGATCGGGACGTGACGTAGATAGAAAGGTAGACAGAAAGATGGATAGGATTTTAAGAGGTGTGAAGATAGGGTTATGATCGGATGGTGTATCAAAAGAGAAAGAGATATCAGGTGATAGCAGGAATAGCGATGATATGATAACAAGGTCGAGTATATGATCATGAATGTGGGTAAGGAAGTTGACGTGCTGGACCAAGTTAGATGATGATAATAGGGTGAGAAATTAGGCAGTAGGAGTGTGATGCCTATAACGTTGTGACAACCTCAATTTTATCGCAGTTCCTAATAATTATCTTTGGGCACTGCAATTGAAACGAAGAAAAGTTAACAGAATAAGTTAATAATAATCCTATTGAAGCAAAGTTTAACAAACAAAAAAATAAAGCTAAAAAACGCAATGCAACTGGAGCTAAACGGAATTATTATCCAATATCGCCCTGGGCTAAGCAAACAGGAAATGAAAATATCTTGGACTACAACATGATTCGAATTTCTTATAAAGGGTTTAGCTGTGTATATATCTGTTTATGTAAATAGGGCCTATACTTGAACCTCAAATAAATACCCTACACGTTGAAATCAATACGTTTCAATAACCTTGTATACTGTGATAGGGTATCGCTGAACATGTGACCAAAACCGAAGTCACTTTATGCCAGCAGAACTCTAAATATTTCCATCACACTTGGCAAAGAGTCTCATGGCGCATATAATAATAGAGACAAAGAAAGCGCCAGACAGATAGAGAGACAACGCCCTTTTTGGCCTCATAAACAAATCCGGGTGTCGCCGCAGAGTAGCATTAGGCCATTATTTAGACGCTTGTCGCGCTAATGTTTCGCCATTGTTGGATTGATCCATCTATTCACTACATTAAATACAGCTTGATTTGGTGCATGTGACCCGACACTGTATTACAGACTTTTCTCCACACTCGGTCCATGCCAACCGGACCACCTATCATTGAATACTTAACAAGCACAATTTTGTAGGCCACATAAATTCTGTACAGCTCGTGGAACCATTAATACATAATGAAATAACGTTTGACGGTCGGGTATCCTTTTGGAAAAACTGTGATCAAAGGCTCAGAGTCAGTATATTGGGTGAAATTTAGCCAAAAATTCGCTGAAAAATTTCGGTCAGCTGAAAGTCGGGCGAAAAATTTAGTTAGTCGGCCGACAGAGTCAAACCATTTGGCCGAGGAGTGAATGTTCAAGCAGAAGTGAATGTTCAAGTCTTGAACTTCCGCGTAAATAGACCCAAGTTGAAACGAGACGTTGCAGCAAACTTCCTGGTAGAGTAGAATAACTTATATATATATATATATATATATATATATATATATATATATATATATATATATATATATATATATATATATATATATATATATATATATATATATATATATATATATATATATATATAGAGAGAGAGAGAGAGAGAGAGAGAGAGAGAGAGAGAGAGAGAGAGAAGAGATCATGGCACAGTCTATGTATAGTATCGAAAATCGTCTATTAGGAGAAAAGTGAAATTACCACAAAATTTACTCAGTTATTTGGAGCCTATATGTAATGCACGTAGGGTCTAATACAAAATGCAAGAATAGAATTTTAAAAGATTTTATGTAATCCTGTTCTCACTTTATAGAACATTTGTAGACATTTCATAGCGCTGTTTGCTAGTATTCGTATACCTACTTTAATATTTGCATTAGTTGTATCAGCAAAATTATTAATTATTATAAATTATCAGATACTTATATCGCGCTAATTAATAAATTTACTACAAAAGCTCGAGTAGCTGGAGACATTAAGTCTTAAACTGGTTGTAAAATTAGATCAGAGGAATGAAATGATGTTGAGAAGTTGGGGGAAGTAAATTCCATAGACGTGGACCAGTGTGCGAAAAGACACGGAAATCACAAGTCTTTTTGGGTACGTTGGGACACAGTTTGCCAGAGAAAGCAGATCTGAAGTTTGTCCAGTTGGTGTGAAGCTTAAGTGGAATGCGCAAGTCAAAAAGGTAGCTAGGTGCTAGACCATGAAACATCTTATATACAAAGATAGCAGCTTCAAACCGGACCCAATCTGGGAAAGATAACAATAATATCAAGAATAATAACAATATTAACGATAATACCGATAATGGCGATGATAACCATACGATTTTGTCAATGACGATAGCAATATTGAAGCGTTGCCATTGACGACAATAATGATGATGACGTCGAAGATGATGATCTGATTATGTTCTTTAAGATGATAGCGGTGGTTATAACGATGATGGGATTCTTCTTGATGACGATGACCTGATATGACTAACAATTCGTGCGATTTGCTCAAAGATTGATTCAATCGCAGACAACATAGTAATCGAAATATACCTGTGCCACGTCGATGACAGTAGTACGAGTTGTACGTGATGGTTGGCGTACTATCCGTATAGTTGTCTGAGGTTGTATCCTGCGCAGAGATAGTGTGCACTGATGACGTTCTCGATACGTGCATGAAAAACAACTGGAACGATTGTCAGACTTATTGCAACGTTTCTCCTCTGAACCGAAAGAGGCTTGAAAGCCTACAGTTACTGGGGCAATCCCGTGTGTTTCTGAGTCACTAATGCAGTTCCACAAGACTCCGGTACTTGAAGAGATATTTATGTTTATCAGGTTCCCTAAAAAGTAAAACAATCACCTCTGTAAATACCATAGATGTGATATTTATGAAAAGATGACATATTAAGTTAATTCTGAATAGCGATAAATTGCATAGACTTCCTATTCAACAGTTTTTACTGAGGTTACCTTAGAATTTCTGTAGGGTTATAGCGCATAAAGCAGCTTCATCCTACAGTATTCTTAATTCTAAGATCTTGCTGTTGAAGTTTTGATGTCCAATTAAGAGCCTGCATTTTCGCCTCTTTTAAAACAACGGCATTATGTAGGACGAACTCGCTGATAAAAATGCGGAAGCTGCTATGTAATATCTAGCCTGGTGCACGCAAACAGACGTCGTTCTGACGTCCCATGACGCACATTGACATTATTAACATAGCATTAGCAGAATTAAATTATTAGGCATTAACACGGGGTTGGATTTCACTCAGCCGCTGAACGATCAAACAGGCCTTGTATGTTCTCACGTCCATTATGATTATATTGAATTAGATTTTAGAATAGAAAAAATTGGTTCAAATAAAATTATTACGTCTAAGCTCCCATGTCCAATTTTGAAATGTTGGGGGTGCTTAATTCCTGTTCTTAAAACCTTAAACCTGCAATGGGCGAATCCTACGGACATGGAAACGTTGCCAGTGTGCATCGATTGACAATAATTAGACATACTTACGAGAATCTGGTAAACTACAGTTTTCATTAAACGTGTAGTTTGCTGCTTTTTGCAGAAACGCAGTTAGATTATCACAACATTTTATTGTTATTTTGTTGTTCATGAGATCTGATCTTAGCATCATTTCAAAGCAGTCAATCGTCGTGTCATTCATGAGAGAGATGCCGAATGTACAGCAGTGCAGGATGTCTGAAGTGGACATGTTGTTACAGCCTTCGCTACAATATACTTTTTGCAAATCCATGGTTTGACATCCTTTTACGGAAATCGCTTTGGCTGAAATGAGCATACCATATTAGTGCAGAGCCTCTCACAACCGTATTGAATATTAAAAATAAAAATTTGAATTTAAACAGTAGGCAGCAGACAAAAGCTATCCAGTCGGACATGCTATAGTATCAGTGACTAAATATCCAACGTCATTTATTGGATTTCAGATTTAATTTAGAACTATTTAAAGGCCTATTGTGGAACTAAACTATTATTTTCATCACTAACAATAGTATTGATAAAATACTACTGGGTCCTAATTCATGCCAGTCCTACTACTCTGTGCTTGAAATATTGTTTATGCTACAATTTCTATGTTAGGGTTTTAGCGCCTAATATCACTAAAGTTAGGGCTACAATGTTATATTTGTATCTAAGTAATTATATAGCGCCTCTACAGAACCTACCAAAAGCGTTGAAACATGACTGTTTGAAAGATAAAACCCTTTAAGTCATTTAGTTTGAAACTGAAATGGAAGATTGATAACGATATTGTAATGCACAAAAAACACTCTCCCAGTCGCTATATGACAGAGTTGGACTAAGTCGTCTTCAAGACCTGCACAGCTCAGACTTCGCCAGTGCTGCTGATTCTAGATGGAAACAATTAGCTCCTTTTGAAACTGTGACAACTATCGAGAAACTATCGAGATACGCTTGGAAACCCGTGCACTGGCTCCCCAGTGTTGTTAAAAATGCTAGAATTTTGACATGCACTTCAATACTAACTTGTTGATGGTGAATTTTGGTCGAATGCCTTCAGTTGCAACACCATCATGATCAACATTACTGTAAACTTTGATCTGTCAATCCAACTGTCTGATTCCATTTGGCACTTATAGATTTTAAAAATAGTGTGTCTAAAATCGAAATTTAAAATTCGTCCAAACGCAACATCCTTCGTAAAACACCGAACAAAAGCATGCTATTGCAAATGCTCTTTAGAAGAAGCTCATTTATTATTGATTGATGTTACTCTAATTGTACTGGTTATATGCCCTATAATGGGATGCGTAGGCCTATATTGTTAGCCAGGAATATAAGTCACTAGCCAGCAGGCCATCGTGTATGCATACGATTTCTAAATAATTCTACTGTAAGGGGCGAGTCATATCCGCACTGTGCGATATTTACGGAAGCGACTTTGCCTTCATGATAAAATTGTGATTAATTAGCGGACTGTTGATGTAGAAATCACGACCCTTGCATATCCAGTAATTAAGTAGGCTTAAGCATGATTGCAAACTGCTAAACGTTGATACTCGAAATGTCAACTTCAGACCTGTTTAACATGAAATAATATCACCCATCTATAACTCAATCCGATACTTCTGACCATTCAGCCTTCGCCAGTCCGTTAATCACGTTTCGCCCTTCTGTCACTTTTCCTTGGTAAGATTTCAGTCTGCATAAGCTGCTCCACCTTATTGGAATCATCTCCCTCAGAAACACGATAAGGTTCAAGGTCCATATGCTCACCAACCGTTGTCTTTGTGCAATTTCTCAGTGCGCGTGTGCTGAAAATAAAACTTTTGAAATTTCTTACCCAATAAAAACTATCTTCCTCTTTTTCCATTCTCTCTGCTGCTGTAACTCCAAACACAATCCACCTTAGCTGACTGAACTCTCTACCTATTTGACCTAACCAGTTGACTCGGAATCGAACCGTCCCAACCCGCCTCATAATTTCTTTGCGGATGAATACCGGATATAATGCAGAGACTAGTAATGTTAAGTTATTGTTTAAGTCATTGTTTAAGTCACTGTTTAAGTCATTGTTGCGAATAAATTTCAGTCTCTTATCTTTGCTTTAAAGGTTTCTTCTGTGTTTTCTCAGCGTCTGCTGAATGACTCTGTAATGAAACCAAGGAAGACGGTGATACGAGAATTTCCGAAACATATTTGCAAATGTGTTTAGTCATATAAACAATTGACACTAGTATTCAAGATTTAAGTGTTCTAGATTGATGAACAACATTCATTCTAAAACATTACAGACTTCCTTTCATTCAACTCGCTTCCCAAAAGAATACGAAAAAGGTTCAAATATCAAAAATACATCAAATATATTGATATTAAGCTAGTTAAGGCGCAGCCAGGTTAAGGGCTACCTTTGTATTTTTTGACAGGCCTAATGGCTATCTACCAGTTGCACTTTAAAGACATTTTATCTGCATTTATTATACATATTGTCATCCTTGAAGGCCAAAATGTTCTAATGAATTAAAGAACTATCAAAAATACATCAAATATTGAATCAAGTACAAGCAATGATAATATCTCTGCATACAGCCTTAATTAGTATAGATTCAAACCAAAGCAGAGTCGTAACACGTTACTATTTGCTTTGATTATATTATAAGATTATATCTAATAATAAAAATCAACGTTTTCTACGACAGTGACTTCGCCATCGAGTTTCAATTCGCTGGACCCTCTTTCCAGATGCGTCTGAAGCATACGTTGACAGAAGCTTGTTTCAGCAGTTTCAGCATACGTGAGTTTAGCAATTTCAACGTATATGAGTTCGGCTGGGGTATCCACCTTCGTGTTTAAATTTTGACTCATTCCATCTTCGGTTCTTTTACCAACGTTCGCGTAGATGTCGCTGTAGTTTGTCGGTCTACTGGCAGTAGGCCTATCTGCTGTTGATACGTTTTCAGAAATTGTTATCGGACAGTAGAGTGTATTTTCGTAGTGGCTCGGAGTTACTTCACTATAGCAGACGACGTTTGCTTTGTTTCCTTCTGGCTCGGAAAAATTGGAATTCTGCGGTGAGTTCTCTGCCATCTGTGACATTTTCCGCTTTCTGTAAAACATCAGGTAACTTAATTTATTTCGATCTGTAACCTATTCAATCCTGCGTTCAGGACAGGCAGGCAAAGCTCCCTCAAGTAAGAGGGGCAATACCCAAAAAAGGAGTTCCAAACAAAGACGATGACCCTATAGTGGATACGCTGACTCATAGGAAGCCAGTGCAAATCATCTCGCATGAAATCAGAGACATCACCAAACCAAGAGATGCCACCAATAAGCCCTGCAGCCGCCCGCAACACACGTCCCAGGCACAAAAGCCGTACATCCGGGAGTCCAACATATTAAGAAGAGCAGTAATCCAACCGACTAGTGACAAATGCATGAACCAGAGTCTTAGATGAGATGACTGAGAGAGAACATGAGACAACACCAAGTTGCCGTAGCTGGTAGTAGCAACTACGACAAAGACGATGTACTTGAGCCTTAAAAGAGAGCTCCTGATCCAACTCAATGCCAAGGTCATAAAAAGTGACTGAGAAGGTGATGTGAGGAAACTCTAAATGTAGTACAGGTAGATTGATTGTAGCCAATTGCTGCCTAGTACCCAACCAAATATATTGAGTCTTGGAAGGATTCAATCTCAATCGATTTGAAGACATCCAAGCCACAAGGGTGTCAGAAGCACAACACATAGCTCAAACAGCAGCTGCGGCATCAGAAGCAGAACAATGAACACAGGCCTGCACATCGTCGGCATAGGACTGGCTTGAAGCCGAGCACGCAGCTAGCAAAGAGCCAAGGTCAGCAGTAAACAGTATATAAAGCAAGGGACCCAAAACTGACCTCTGATGCAATCCAAACAAGGAAGGAACCCAAGGTGAGCGGGATGGGCCATAAACCACACAGAGCATGCGCTCAGATAGAAAAGAGGCCAAGCAATCGAGAAAGTTGCCAGATAAACCAAAAAAAATAGCCAGACGTTCCAAAAGTATAGCATGATCGACCGAATCAAATGCAGCACTAACATCAAATAATGCAAGTAAGGTATCTTGAGAACGATCTATGGCACCATATATATCAGACAGAAGTCGAGTTAAGAGTGTCTCAGTAGAGTGATCTGGAACCTATTCAAGCCTGCGTTCAGCTTTTTGTTCAATCTGAGTTCTGTAAAGTTATGCCAATTTTTATGCCCTAATTTATATACATACACATATATAATTTTAATTATACATAAAAATCTGGTTGGTGACATGGACAATCACATACCCTACAGGCATGTGGCCTCGCCACCGATGGCAATGAACCCACTGTCTCACTCTCTGTCTCTGTTTTTCTCTGTCTGTCTGTCTGTCTGTGTCTGTCTGACTTTGTATCTGTCTCTGTATTTTCTTCTCTCTGATTCTCTAAGCTGATCTATGATGATCTATACGTCCTCATTGTGTGAAGGCCGATATGCATGACTGTAAAATAGGCCTACTTCCTTTTCATCGGTTCATCGGTTCGCACCCTGTATAGTAGACCAGTGAAGAAACAACTAAAACACACATATACAAAAGGGGCGCTAATACGCGAAACACGCGGGCAACATCAAGGGTAGAATAAAGTGATATGAGTCCTTTTCATCGGTTCATCGGTTCGCACCCTGTATAGTAGACCAGTGAAGAAACAACTAAAACACACATATATAAAGGGACGATTCTGAGTGATTGCAAAAACTGAAAGTCGACCGAGCATGGAGAAGATAGGCTCACAGAAAGGAAAGGAGTTGCTGTTAAAAGACGGGTTCCGTTATCGTAAGGCGAGAATTAATGCCGACGAGAGTAAATCGTGGAGGTGCGTAGAGAAAAACTGTCGCGGACGTTTGAAGGAGTTCAGTGATAACGCAACACTGGTCACCGAACATAACCATGCACCTGATAAGACGAAGAACGAAGCTGTTAGATGTGTTGCTGAGATGCGTAGCCGAGCAACACACGGCGTAGACGGGGCTATTTTGACGGGGCTGTTTTGTCTATGGGGCTATTATGTCGGGGCTATTATGTCGGGGCTATTATGTCGGGGCTATTTTGTCGGGGCGATTTTGTCGGTGCGCCCTCATTCTTTATGCCAGCGATGCGGCGCCAAGCTGATCTATTCTGGGCTTGCTTCCTCGTTGTGTGAAGGCCAATATGCATGACTGTAAAATAGGCCTACTTCTCCACGATTTCTTTCCACGTGGTCTTAGGTCGTCCTCGTGGCTTTCTCTAATCTCTCGGTGGCATATTGATATTCAGACGAGCCTTAAACTCCTTCGTGGTCCAGTAAAACTTATGTCGCCAAATGCCTTTATTTGGCTTGTGATGCTTACCTCAGAATCAGAAGAAGTACGATTACACAACAAACTGAACAAACTGTGAAGATAGATGTTCCAGTTATCAGTCCGACATTAGCGCCTCTCGGAGAACGACCCTCTGAAACAAGAGCCGCAGCTTATATCCCGATTTGATTATACTTAGTCGCAGGATTATAATCTGAGCCGATCTAATCACAACCAATTTTATCCTAATAAACTAGCATAAGGGCTTCTATGGCGCCTTTGTAATAAATCACAAGGCATTGATCGATGGTAGCTTATAAGTGAAAAAAAAGGTTCAAAATCGAAAGTAGGCCTCTGTCTTAGCCTCGTGTCCTCGATAGCTTGTATTCGACTGATTCCTTCCAAAGGATTTGTGATTTCGGAATGCGGTTTTGCTTAGAAGGTAGTGCTGGGTCGGTTTAATAGATACCGAACTGATATCGCGATATTCAGAAAAACCGAATCTATATCGACGTTGGTATTCAGAATACAAAATACCGAAAACCGAAGAAAAAAACGACAAAGCCGAAATGTCGGCATTCACATAGCCTAACTCAAATATCAAAATATTAGTCTATTTCACAGATATTATTTTCCAGTCACTGAACTGTCCGTAGCATTGCTTAAAGTTTTGATGTTGACTGATATAAGTGATATGCTGTGTCTTGTCACTTTGAAAAATAAAAGTATTTGCTGTCTCAGCACTTGAGTGAATGACGTACTACGTAGCGGAAGTTGTGGCCTCGTGCAGTTTGGCCAGAAGACAGGAATCAATTCCAACGGTTGGCAACCCACCAAACGAAATGTCCAACAGGCCGCAGGTTCATTTACTGTGCTGGGCACGAAAGGTGAACTGGTTGTCACGTCCACAGGAGCGTCCACAGTCCAGTATAAAAGCTTCGCTTGCAATCTGCTACATGAACTCCTAAGCCTCTCTGCCTCTTTTCTGCAACCGCTTGACGACCATTTTTCAGTTCGTGGTTTCGTGCTGTCAGGTAGGAAGCATATGTGATGAATTTTTCTCGCTAAATTTGCGATTGCAATTATAAATTACAAAATGTACGTGCCCAGGTCGCTAGGTCGTATTTGGTAATTCAAGCCACATCTGTGGCTAGTGAAAAAGCATTTTTAAACGTGAGTTATTGCAGTGGATAGACGCTCATTGCTCAGTCCATGGCACATACTGAACAATTTGTGCTTCTTTCACAAACTTTTCCGGACGACGAATAAACCAAGAACTTGTTGGGCAAATACTGGACATCCGTACGGTATTCTAGTATTAAAGGTGACTCTTCAATAAGTTACTTCATTCCTTAAGGTGAGGGCCTCGTATGCAGTGACAGATATTTTTAAGAATTAATATCTTTAAAAACTATTATCACAACTGCATATCATAAAATAAAGTTTTGTTACAGTAAAACAGCACTGCACATTGCTCAATTGCAGTGTCTTTGTAGCCTACAGCTTACTCAGCACTAAATTCATGGCCTCATTTAGAATTTATTTGTGCTTATACAGCGTTTCATGGTTTCGAACTATGTAAATAGATTATGCTGAAGTCAGCATTTCTAGCCTATATAAACCGCCTCCTGAAAGCTAGAGCAGCCGCAGTCGTCTTAGGGCATATTAAGAGTTGGTCGCAAGAACAATCTGTGAATGTGAGCATTAAATAACTACATGTTCTTACTATTTTTTTAGGTTAGTCATTTAATTCCTCAGATGCGAACATCCTTAAGGTTATGGCTACTTCCAGACGGAGCTGCATTAACCATCCAGACATATTCTGCTACATTTGTGGGGAATACACACTAAAAGCAAACAGGAAACCGATTTCTGAGTTTGTAAAAAGAGCATATGTAGGTTATTTTGGTGTCAAACTTGGAGATCAAGATAAGCAATGGGCTCCTCATACAGTATGCAAAACTTGTATTGAACAATTGCGCCACTGGACAATTGGAAAGAGAAGCTGCCTGAAATTTGGTGTACCGATGGTTTGGAGGGAACAGATAAACCACTTCGACGACTGTTACTTTTGTATGGTTAATATCATAGGCATCAATCGAAATAATCGTCACAAGTTGTCTTACCCTGATATACCTTCAGCCAGGAGACCTGTTCCGCATTCGGATATTGTACCAGTTCCACCTATTCGCGAACTACCTCAGCTCTCAGATGATGACACTTGCATGTCCAATATCGGACAAGATGACGAAAGTGAAGAAAGTGGGGGCAGTGACAGTGATTTCCAATCAACTTCACACAGTGAACGTTTTGACCAAAAAGAGTTGAGTGATCTGATCAGGGACTTAAATCTTTCCAAAGAGTCCTCTGAATTGCTTGCGTCCAGACTAAAGGAAAAGAATGCACTTCAGCCTGGAACGAAAATTACAATTTATAGAAACAGAGAAAAGGATTTGCTGCCATTCTTTACCGAAGACAACAACCTAGTATTCTGTAATGACATCAGCAACTTATTGAAGAAAATTGGTCTGTCGGATTACAGCCCAGATGAGTGGCGTCTTTTTATCGACAGTTCAAAACGTAGTCTGAAATGTGTGCTTTTACATAACGGCAACAGATTTGGTTCTATTCCAATCGGTCACTCCACCAGGATGAAAGAAGAGTACAATGCCATCTCTTTAGTACTGGAAAAGATAAAATACAAAGAACATCAATGGGTAATTTGTGTAGACTTGAAGATGGTAAATTTCCTCCTTGGTCAACAAAGTGGCTACACAAAGTATCCCTGCTTTTTGTGTCTTTGGGACAGTAGAGCCAAGCATGAACATTGGACAAGAAAAGATTGGCCTTCGAGGAAAGACATGGTGGTTGGAGCTCAAAATGTAATCAAGGAATCTTAGGTGGCACGAGATAGGATCATACTGCCACCACTACATATAAAGCTAGGCCTGATGAAACAATTTGTCAGGGCTTTGAATAAAGAAGGTTCATGCTTCGAATACATAGTACACAAGTTACCAGGAATTACAATGGAAAAATTGAAGGCTGGAATCTTCGATGGTCCACAGATCAGGCAACTTATGAATGACCCACTTTTCATACCATCAATGAATGAAATCGAATCTTGTGCCTGGTCTTCCTTTGTTCTTGTAACTAAAAATTTTCTTGGCAACAAGAAGGCAGACAATTATGCACAACTAGTAGAGGATATGCTTCTTCATTTCAACAAGCTTGGCTGCAACATGAGCATTAAAGTCCATTATCTCCACAGTCACTTAGATCGCTTTCCAGAGAATCTTGGTGACTTCAGCGAAGAGCAAGGTGAAAGATTTCACCAAGACATCAAAACAATGGAAAATCGATATCAAGGAAGATGGGATGCACACATGATGGCAGACTATTGCTGGAATATTATGCGCGATTGTTCCGGCAGATGCCACACTCGGAAATCGTACAAAAGGAGCTTCTTCGGTGTCGAATGACTTGAAATTTTTATAACAAACTTGTTCTGTTTGGTATCATATAAGTACAGTTTCAGGAACTACCTTTTTCTTTTAAGTATTTGTATTATTATGTTTATTTAGTGTATCACATAATAAATTGAGCACTACATAATTATAGCTATAGCCTTATGTTTTATGGGCGAGCAGAGGCAAGGACTGGTATATGGCATAATGTTCTATATCTCGAAAACAGACCTGCTGGGAGAAAACTGGTGCCTTTTCTGAAATCAGCAGGTCAAATATACCCAGAAACAGTTCTAACATTTGAGGCAACAAATTATGTGTTGGCCAGTGTCATCATAAAATACAGTTTTGTTGCAGTAAAACAGCGTTGCACATTGTAGGCCTCACAGTAGCGAAGTCAGACTATAAACTTAAACCACAAAGAATACATTAAAACGAAAAGCGATACCGTTTTCAAGGTATTTAGAAAAGCCGAAACCGAAAACCTAACCGACTTCATAAAAACGCTTAGAAAACCGAAAACCTAACCGACTTCATAAAAACGCTTAGAAAACCGAAAACCTAACCGACTTTATAAAACCGCTTAAAAAACCGAAAACCTAACCGACTATAAAACCGCTTAGAAAACCGAAAACCTACCGACTTTATAAAACTGATTAGAAAACCGAAAACCGATCCAGCTTTGTTAGCAGACACCATCAGTTGATGCCTTTTATACTTTACGACAACAGCGCTAAGAAAGTTTCGAGGTTAGATTACATTAAATGTGCGGGCTAATTACAATGGGCCAAAGTAAAGTATGAAACGGATGCGAGTCAAACAGTATGAAATTGGAAAACAGCCGAGGCCTGAGTCTTTATAACATATAGTATTCATGGAGTGTGCAATTTTTAATCCTCTAAAATACGTTTGTAAAACTAAACGCTATTTCTTGACAAATGTAATTTTTTAATCTTTCGGACATTTCTGAAATCCCAAGGGAGTGATCATAGTAACCTTGGATTAGACATAATATGCCAATTCATACAGCAAGGTGGCACTGAAGAGACCAAAGGAAAGGGCGCTGTAGGAATAGTGATAGGAATTAACAGTCATTCGAAGATATCAAGTGGCATTACCAGGAAGACTGCTTGAATTCCAGGTGCTATTGTCCTGTACACAAGTGTAGGTCAACGAAAACATGACACACGTCTCGATGGATTTGCTGCAATTCGTTCGGATGTCAGGTGCAGCTGAGTGGTTGGCAAACATTTTGTCACATTTCTGCGAGTTGTTACATAATGCTTTAGCTCTCGTATAAATGTCATGAGAGGCGTATACATAACTATCATGAAGATTTTCTTGCTGAACGCAAAATATTATTCTTCTCTGTGAATCGCACGAACAGTTTCCAACAGATGTATCAAATGTATACATATGTATGAAGGCATCTTGGACACTAATGACGCCGCTGCCTGGACATTCCATATTTAGAAATTTTCCTCCACACTCAGCAAAACTGGTCTTAAGGTTTTCTGTGGATACATAAATATATGTATATAGAAAAGAATGTCACTGCTCTAGTCTTTTATTTAAAGTTATAAGTAACGACAGCTTAATTTAGGCTTCTCGATCTCGCTGTCAAGTTTGTTCTTTTACGAAACTGATTGTAGCCTGTTAGCTATATAAACGATTCATTTCCTGCTATTTTAGCCATGCCTACTCATTCTGCTCCCCCTTACGACTTAAGGGGTTTACAAAGTGAAAAGGACCTTACAGGAATATAATATTATTAAGCAATTACTGTCATCTTAATAGTTTTGCATTTTACTTTTGCATCAGTCGGTGCATTTCTTACTTATTTACCTAATTTTTACTCTCTTTACTGTTTAACTACTTGAAAAGTGGTTTCAGGATTAGTTGTTAACTACAGTAATTATAACCGTAAACTCGAGATTTCTAGAGCGCCCAACGAAAGCTAAATCTAATTAGCTTGTTCACAGGCGCTCATTCAAACAAATTCGATGGGCAGGAAGGGTTCTATTCCAGGTCAAGATCCAAGAGTTTGGTAGGCAGACAATCAGACTGCTTCGGTGGGTGGTGCTTGGATTGAGCCAGTAAGACAGACAAGGGCAAAAAGAGCATTTAACTACAGCCTATCAATTGATGTTAGTAAACATAAGCAAAGGATTTTTCAAGTCGCTCGTTTCATTTTCAATTTCAATTTCAATTTCAGTTTCAATTTCAAACATCATCCACCGTAGCCGTCCGACTGTCTGAGTGCCTGACTCCTGGATCTTGACCTGGAACCGAACCCTTTTGCCTATCGATTTTGTTTTGACTAAGCGCCTGTGAATAAGCTGGTTCCCGCGACTTAGCTTTTGTTGAGCGCTGTAGAAATCTTGAGATTACGATTACGATTACGATTTGGGAATCGAAATGGTGAGAGATTGAACAGCGACAGACGTAGGCCTACTTGCTGGATCTGTGTTGCAGTTCGATTTCCCGCATAATTCGATCCAGGCGATTGTCACCAGGATCAGTTTCGCCAGCAGCTTCTTCCGTATCATGTCGGCCATCTGGGGAGAGTTCATCCGCTCAGATCAACAACGGATAAGTCTAAATACTTCCCCTTAGCATCTGCAGTCAGCAACACTGATGCTCGAGATAAGAGCGATCAGATTCAGTTCCGTAACTGAAATACACTGATCCCAAGCTCGAAATATTTGTTTTAGTCCTATACCTAACGCAGGCAGTCAGTAGTAGGCTTATTAATGGGCATTTGGGCCTTGCGAAATATTTGTTGTTTCTAAAAAGAGAGATCCCCTTTCTCTTTTAAATTTTGGCTTTTGGTTAAACGCAAAGTATCACAGGTCATTAACTTAATTTTCGGCCCTATATGTTCCAGGGCATTATACATATTTCTTGGAGTTGTTCAAAATATTATATAGCCCTAAACCAACAGTGCAGTGATATACAAGTGTCGGCTGATGTTGGTCTGCTTACTTAATTGTATGCTGGTCTTGAGCGCCTATATAGACACCCGCTGTTAGTGCATTTTTTTTCTAGGTTGAAATATTTAGAGGAGTAAGAGAAGGTCACCGACAATAGCGATGGCTTAGGCATATTTTTTGAAATATTCAAATGTTGGTGCAGTGAGAGGAGACTAAAAGTTGATTTGGGCCTCTACATGGCTTAGCCCAAAGTCGTCTATTACGAGGTTAGCAATCTCTGCATTTGCCTAAAGATATCGACGAAGTCAATATCACTTTCGATGCCGAGGTATTTTCCATTCTATCGCGATTCGTTTCCTTCTCGTGAGTCGTCTTCCCCCTGGCTCTAATTCCAAACACTAACAAATAAGACCTTTAAGATTGGCCCAGAACCGAACCTGACTCACTTATCTGCCTTGACCGTTTCTTGATTTACAGCCTCAAGCTTTTTGGATCTTTGGCTCTCTTTTGTGTCACAGCGAAGCTTGAGGCACAGCTCTGAATGACGCACGATAGAACACTCCTTCTACCGTCACTCGGGGTATGTGCCCGAGGTTTTAACCTGTGGATAATCTTGAATACTTAATTCAAAGGGGTACCTTCCAATTGCTTCACGGAAACAACTCTCTTTCCCTAACCCTCTAGCTTCAATGCAACGTGCCTTCTTTCTTTAAGATGAAAACAAAACAATACTCCAAACCCCACAGGCCGAGGTCACATATGACAAGGTCGGGGCCAAAAGGCACCAGCCAGGGCCACCAAAGTTTGACGTGAAGCCAGGCCACAATTTCGCGGCCCAACAGCACCACTGCAATTACCCACCCTATATGGCAGCTGCATGGATTAAGGGTTCAGTCCATCACTTCTCAGACCAATCGTATTTAGGCCTCGATGCCCAGTCATCTGACTGCATTACGTAGGCTTACTATAGTCACGAAAAAAACTTTTCTGGGAAAGAGAACACTTTCGGTGGATGGACCAAGTATCTGGAACGTACTTTTGAACCGGTCTCTGCTCGGCTGAGTTTTTGTTGTCATTCCGAGTTCTATATAAAATGCCGTTTCACTGCGCGCTCATTCCCCGTTGGCTATCACGCTGTCTCACCCGATTGGCCTCCTGGACTCGACCGGATTTTGGACAGGCATTGATGCGCCACTCTTCGGTGTCTTGTGCATCTCTGTAACAGCACTACAGAAATTATTTTAAGAATATATTAGCAAACGGCAAAGTATTATTTTCGCTCTTTTCTGATATAATTAAAGCGCTATCTGCCTATCTCTTGTTTGGATGTGGTAGTCATGGCTCACTGCACACTATTTTCTAAGCCTCCCAAGAGATGACGCAGGGATCCCAATGCAGACAACATACGCACCCAACCACTCATACGCTGTCAATGCGCTTGCTGACCTCACCGACGTATGAAAACCTAGACGTCACCACTAGAATTGGGGCGTAAACACGATTGTTATGTCGTCCCACACCCATACAGACTTCAACTGACATCAACGTCAGGGCAGATCACGCGGCTGAGGGCATTTCTGGCGGACGTAGAAATTTTATCTCCTGCGCAGACGATGCATAATTTGGCAGGCCTTTACAAAGACAACAGAAGCTCAACAACCGAGGGTCACCATGTAAATTGCGAGGCCAAGCGAAAACAGATAACACAGATGACAAAACTACCTCCATTCAGGCAAAGTTATTAATTTCATCAGGGAAGTATCAACACCACCTCAGAGGGTTGCCCATCATCCATCACTCCCACCATGCGTTTTGCAAGGCACACAATTTGGCTAGATCTGATTAGTATCAAAATTATTGTGAATATGCGAAGAAAATGAAATGATTAGTATATAGTATGCACATATTTTAAAAGAAAACTTATTTTTCTTATTTAACTTTATACAAAAATGAGTCAAAGAAACCGGTTATCATAAAGTTATCGTACAGTATGTCTGAAAACTAACTCTGAAAAAAACATCAAAAGACTACAAGACATGAAGAGGAGGCATGCATGTATGTAATATGTACATATCTGGCTAATTAATTTGTAGCTAAATTATTGATAAAATCTGCACTTTGTTGTGGTCGTATTTACATAGTACTAAAATAATGAGTCACATGCACAGCACTTTTCACTTAAAATGAAACAGAAAGCTTACACAAAGTTCTCTCCAGCCCTCGACAGTTTTGCTTCAGTCCTTTCTCTTTTTAATCGACAGCCCACAACTATCTAAAACACTATTCCACGAGATTCTTTCTTCCCTTAAGTCCACAACGTTCCCTCCATGTTGTCTTCTTTATCTGCCCATTCTCCCCTCCTTTTCAACCTTCCGGTCCTTACTATATAACACATGTCACAAGAGATTTTTGGCATTTGAGGGAGTCAACCACTCTGAATGCTTTAATGGCGGGGCTAAACCTGTTAGCTTTTCAAATATAAATGTCACGATCTGTACATTAATAGCAGAAAACAGAAGCATCTTCTTTACAGCTATAAGTGAAATTCTGGGTGCACTCACTGAAAATTAATAAATTCTCACTAAAACTGTCTGATAAACCTTATTTTCCAAATAAGTGCAAACAATAAAAGCAAAATGTCAAGCCTTTGTCTGTGGCTAGGCATGTTCATGGGCATGTTTTTCACTGTCTTACAAAAGAGACTTAAGCACATTTAGAAATGTCCTAATGATAAAGTACAGTAACATTTTCTCTCGGAAAAAAATGTTCTTTGAATGCAACGTTTCTCATCACTTGAATATAATTTCAGCCATGAGTGGTAAGTGGTCCGATGGAAAGTCGATGCTCGGCAGTGCATAGTGTTTTGTAATCGAGGCTTGAGATGGCGTGTCAAGAACTCCTGCGACCTCCAGTGAAGTTGGACAGTAAAATATGTAATCGAGACACATCTTGGTCAAGTACGACTGACCAGCATCATCACAGTTCGTTATTGGTGGCTCAGAACCCTACAAATTGCAGTAGAATTTAGAAAAGGTATAGATTGTTGTTAAATTCCGATTATTATGCAGAATTTTTAAATTTTTGTTCAATAAATAAATTGGAAGTTTATTCTGTTAACTGCATAGCTGTCAACATCCTAATGTCAGTATAGCAAACAATAAATTAAAAAAATAAAAATTTATAATCAATTAAGGATGAGTGTTACAAAATACTATACATTTTAAGGACTGATAAAAAAACAGATGCAATTAATGAAACGGTGTTTTGCTATTTTCCTCAGGGTTACACTTAAATAACTAATCAGTATATACTTTTATTTATGTATAATGAATATAAATACTGCAATGCCTAAATACAGCATAATTTCTATATTTTTAGATAAAATTACACATATGCCATATTGTCAAGAACCAGATATTTGGCCATTTGTATAGAATCTTTGAGAATAAATTTAAAGTGCTACATAAATGTCCAGATGGATGGATACACTGCATGAGCTGAAACTCACCAAAGCTGTTTTATATGCACTCTTCAGTTTGTTCTTGATGGTAAATGCAGTGGACAGAATATCAAACAAGTCTACGGCTCGAATCAGGTCAGACTGCAAAATGCAAACGTTCAACCAACTTGATAATACTCTTAGAATGGAATAAAACTAATCCAATTCGTTTATGATTACAGGGTAGTTTCTATTGCCATTTTCTGAAGAATGGTTTTTAATAAAGTTGGTTGCACCTCCACAGAAGGCAAGATCTTATTACCCAGCTGCAAATGTTTTGCTGTTTGCCCCATTATTATCTGGAAGTGAACACGTGTGGTCACTCATCACAATCGTAATCGTAATCTCGAGATTTCTACAGTGCCCAACGAAAGCCAAGTCGCGGGAACCAGCTAATTCACAAGCGCTGTCAAAACAAAATCGATAGGCAAAATGGTTCGGTTCTGGGTCAAGATCCAGAAGTCAGGCAGACAAATGCTCATTGCTCTGTCAGACATGGGGTGACTTGACGGTTTATTCATTCCAAAAACCCAGGGAAGCTAGCTACACTATGGTCAGTCCAGCATTCTAGAAAAAACTTGTATAATAATTTATGAGAAAACCTTCCAAACCCTCATTTCATCAACCATTTTCTGATGCTGAATACGTGGCCCATTGTCAGATTACATTGACTGAATTTTAATCTAAGATAACTATGAACTCAATGCATGCATATTAATCTAAATTCATTACTTAGTCTTACCTGTTCAACTGGGTTTGAGTCATTTTTCCTAATAGCATCTACCATATCACTGTCAAGGTGACCACTTGACAGCATGTGGTAGACAATGGAATCCGGATGAGTGTTGAAGTCACCGCAAATGATCTGAGCACAACGGAACCCTTTGGCAAATTCAGCCAGCTCAGCCACAGCAACTGACACCTGAAGACAAAGCATACAATTGGCAAATCTAAGACAAGGTAACTGCTCACCAGTTATAGGACACTATCAGCTAAAATCCTCACAGGCAAACAATTCCCCTCAGGTATCTTATTAGAGCCCTGAAATATCATTTTGCTGAGAATCTTCTTTTGAGCACTACATGAGAGAAGAAGAAAAGCAGTCCATTAAGTCAACTCCGAGAGGCAGCAGAGGGTATGAAGTGTGACTGACTTAACTTTGATAGCCATTACTTTTAGAACGAATTGCCAGTCCTCTCTTGCACCTCCTCGTCTTCCCATGTAATATCAGCGTACTCATTTTATAGCTGAGTAGGCTGACTTTAACACAAAATACCACTTTCATGTTGAAACCTGAAAATCGAACCCCTATTCACAGAGGTGAAAGGTCTGTGTGTTACCACAGACTTGGTCAAAAACAGTTATATCATATGATGAAAGCTGATGTTGGGTCTGGTGTAACTGTGAGATAGCCATTGGCCACAGTAGTACTGTAATCGTAATCATAATTCCAAGATTTCTACAGCGCCCAACGAAAGCCACGCCGTGGGGACCAGCTTATTCACAGGCGCTCCGACAAAGCAAAATCGATAGGCAAAAAGGGTTCGGTTCCAGGTCAAGATCCAAAAGATCCATGTTCTAGCTGTTATTGACATCATACTCGTGGAACTATCGCCGTAGATAAATGTGATGACTTTTACACTATTTTAAGATGTTGCGTAAGTAAGTAATTAATCTTTAATAGCATGAGACAAGTTACGCTCTCTCATGGTCTCAACCTTCTATGGTGATGTGCATGTTCCTTACAGCAAGCACTTTTAAAAATGTGAATTATATTATTTTGTGTTCAGCAGAAAGTAGATTAAAAGCATACTCTTTTTTATCTAAATAAAACTGACAGTTTGATTTGAAATTTGCTTTCATCTGACCTATTGAAAGACTCAATGTAAATGGTTCAGTTACAGTTATAAAACTGTTTATATTTAGGCCACTTTTACCTAAAGACGGCCCAGCTTTTAATAATTTAACTGTGCTTCTCACTGGCAGATCTGGGAGTTGAGAAAGAAGGGCCAAATTCCATCTTGGTACAGCATGGCAGGAAAATTTTGATGATCTGTTGTTGTTTTCTACTTACTCACACTTTCAAGTCACCAAAACTTCTTGTGACATTTTAGTCATTTCCTTTGTTTGGTCAGTTTCCCTAATGTCCCTGAATGTTTCCCCAATCTTTCACTCACTCTTTTGCCTTTGGTTTCCTACTTTTACCTTCTTTGTTTCCTTTATAATAGCCAATTTTTACTTTACCGTTTCTGAGGGTAACTGTCACCTAACCTGACTTAGAGGCCAACTCCATGGTGTGCTGTAAGTCAAATGGGAGGCAAGGCTGGATTACCCCATCAACCTGGATCCACTCTGGATCTTCTTGGTCAAATTTTTATGTAACTGATTCCTAGAGCCAAGGAGCTGGTTTAAAGCCCATCACTCACTTTCACCTGGCAATCTAGGTGCCACTCGCTTCTCAAAAAAAATTCATGACTTAAACAATTTACAACAGAAGAATATTGCTTAATGCTGAAAGCTCAATGTTAGTGACTTTTACTTTCTGTAATGTAACATCATGTAGATTTCATCATAAACAACAAGTTCAAGGATCAGAATCAATATGTGTAACTACATCCAGTGGACTATGAACTCAGTGTGCGCAAAACACCTGCAATCTCTTCTAGCTGTTCAGGCGTTCTGCCTGATAAATCAATAACACGATATTCATTTACCCTTTAGCTCTACAGTGAAATGATCAGCTCACTACATTTGAAGTTAAGGTCACTTAATTTGTTAACATTCCTTATACCATAAAATGGTAGACAACATATATACTATTCAAGGTCCCTACCACTGCAAAACTGCATAAAAAACCAAACTGTAAGTGAGCTAAATTTTTGGATTCATGCTCCTGATCAAGTTTATCAGAATTCATACGCTAATGAAGCGAGTTTTAAGGAGCCTCAAGTTCAACATGAGATATATTACCAAGCAATGCATGTACACAAGGAATGTAAAACTAAAGTAATGCATGTGGAATTTCTTTCACCTATGGATACTAGAGAGGAACAGTTAGCCTGTTGAGTATGACAATAAGTACACTGACTCAATAAATCATGCAAAAAACACATCAATGATGGGCTAGCCGTCAGACGTTTACCCACTGACTAAGACTGCTCGTCCTTGACAGCAAGTGTGCTAATATTTAACCCAGCCTGCATACACAGCACAACACAAGCTGTGGTTTTTAATAGATTAGATTGGTGGCTGCACACAGCTAGCCAACGCAAAACACACTGACCGTGACCCATTTGTATGCTAATAGGACACTGGAGGCGTTAAACTGCCATTGTGTTCTAGAGGCTCGCGTTTCATGGCTACACTCTAATGCTCTATTTTAAAACAGACCGCCATGATGTATACTTTGCATATGAATAGCAACAGAAAGCACACAAACACAGATCTATTAAATCAGTGAGCAGTTCACCTAAGTCAATTATACCTAGGCCAATTCAACCAATCATATTTTGGTCTCTTGTAGACTATTTTTGGGTAGCAATTTAAATTTCTGACACTAAGATCGCAAGATGTCTAGAACTATGACTTTTAGAGATTCTATAATAAAGATGCTATATAAATATTCACTTTCAAACATAAATACCTGCCTACATACTACTTATATATCACAAACATAAAAAGGCAGAGTTGGTATGGTTGGGATTTGCATAATAAATCTCTGTGGATGAGTGTATGGTCCAGCTGATAGGCTCTTCCCATCAAGACAGTGTTATATTTAGAAATTCTGGGATGAGGTAATTTGGCAATGGGCCATGGTGGAGGTGATACCCATTTTAAACTTGAATATGCACATGCCATAACTCACCAAGTAGTTTTACCGCCTACTGCGTGAAAATATTTGAAGAGAAAAATTTGCATGAGAGTGGCTGAAAAGGTGGAGAAATGGAAAATTTTGTGAAGAAAACTGTTGTCTGTGGCAAGGAAGTGATGGCATACAATCCATTGCTAAATACGCCAACTGGTGCATTCACACCAGAAAATATCATCAGAAAAAATGCATCAGCTAAGCTTCATTGAAGAAATTTCTTTGGACTGCATGAACTTTCAGATGAAGCAATAATACACAAGTTGGCTCGAAAGCAGAACCTCACACCAAAGATTGCACTGGCTGAACTTGGATTACTAATTTCACTTGATGCACCATAACCTGAATCTACCAGTAAGAGAAAACCCAAACCATACCACCCGATCATCAAGTGAACCAATACCACCTTAGTACAATCAGTTCCGTGGATCAGCGTGAATAATAAGATACATTTTCCACGTAATACTGTAAGGTTACTCAGCATGCTGTTGATACCTGTAAGCTCTGAAGTGCTGGGTACTTCAGCTCAGCCCAGATAACGTGGAGGTTAGCAACGGCCAGGTGGTTTCCGCTGTTCCGGTGACACAGTCGGACAAGCAGTACAGCCTCTGGCCGCTCAATGGCACGTCTCACGGCCTTTCTCAGTTCAGGCCTCATGTCGTTCATCTAAAGATAATGAAAAAGCAATCACGCACACTGTTAAGTCATTCAAGGACACAACTGGACAGCAGTTGGGTCATGGACATGGCTTTCTTCAGCTACTTCCACGTTTTCCACGACACTGCCTCCTGGGATAATATAAAAATATCTGTCTAATCAAAATAAACAGTAATAATAAACTACAATAATAAATAAAGATGTTATTAGAAATACTCTGAAGACATTTTTGACAGGTTTTTAAAAGGTGTTATTCACATATTTAGATACATACATACATAATACATAATAAAATATATAATAAATCATAACAATAACAATAAAGTTTTGAGCTGCAATAACAAATACAAAATGAATAGCAATCCCCATTTATTAGTACAATCAGTAATATAACCATTAACCATTATCACAGTCATATATTAAATAAAACGGAGTCCTGGCATAGCACTATTATGTTTAAAATGGTACTCATGATTTATCTCACGATTTATCCATACATAAAGTGGAAGAGTGACTGAATGACATGGCAGTGAACAGCTAAGCAGGAAATTATTATTGTCTTATACTGGATTGTCTCTGGCTGCTGCAGCAGATTGATTAACACCAAACAATGATCCCCTAATGTAATTAATTCATATGGAACACAAGCAGAGATACAGTAAATGACGGTGCATCTAAAATATAAATAAATTGCCAAGACCTGTAAATCACTTTCTGTTGAATTAGAAATCAGGTTATACATCCCTGAACAGATATTACACATATATGGGCACAGTCTTAAGAGACTTCACATCCAATCTCATTTTTGCATAAATTGCACCAAGAGACGTTTGCCTGCACGTTTTTCACCCCTAGCATGAATGCATTTGCATCTTTACAACCAGTGTCCATGAGAAAAATTCTTATTTTGCACTAAAACAAAACACTGTGATGAAGAATCAGAGAAAAAGCCAGCAGGACATAACAGAATACATGAATGGAGATGTTGCTATGCAATGCTGTAGTTCTACCTAACAAGAAAGGATGCCTCAGATAAGGAAAAGTTGACGATAGAGAATCAAAGTAACCTAATAACAGCTAGAGAAAAACTTTAATCAGATTTGATATGTAGTGACAAACTAATGTGGCAAATGAAATCAGCAAAATGCAATTTCTTTACCTAACAATGTCATAAATGATAAACTGAAAGCTTAGATAATTAAGAAATGCAGGCCAGGAAGGAATTAAAAATGAAAGAAAATGCATTTGTTCTAGTCAGTAGTTTCCAATGGTAATTCCTTAAATAATAAAAGGGAAATCAGAGACAAAGCAGATGAAATCCATAGCACTGGATTAATCTAGGCATCAGTGATTTATTCGTCTCTTTCTTTTTTTCTGTCTCTCTAGTTTATGATCTCCTTTTCTCTCTCAGTTTGTTTCTGTTCCATTGCACATTAGCACTTAATTCAAACCAAAGCACATAGAAAACAATCTCAAACACACATCCTACCATGCGCATTCACATGTGTTTGCACACACTGATACAATGTCATAAATACGTGGCCCTCCAACAAGAATATTTTAA
This sequence comes from Norana najaformis, assembly GCA_964023275.1. Lineage (NCBI taxonomy): Eukaryota > Metazoa > Annelida > Clitellata > Crassiclitellata > Hormogastridae > Norana > Norana najaformis. The sequence continues at coordinate 38,826,911 of OZ029915.1, read as the reverse complement.
ACCATCAAGTCTATTCCATTCTAGTAACACATTTCACTGTTCATGGTCGATGACATTCTTCCATGTCATTGGTCTATCTGCTGTTTATGTGATCTATTGAGCATGATACACAAGAAATATCTAACTCTACAGAATAGCTGAAAAACAACAGATGCAATAAACATCTTTCCCCTCATATTCCAAACCAAAGAAACAATTCTGGCCTAGGTTTTGATGAAGAGTTTTGATGTCAGATATCTGACAGGTTTATATCTGCTATCGATCTGCTGCACAGTGGCTGCCTATTCCAAAACTGGTTTCAAAAGAATGACCAGCTGACATTTCTTCAGCATAACAGAAACAATGGTAGCAGAAAAAGGAAGCTCATATATGACATCTGCCAAACATAAAATAGAATATGATAAACAAGATGTCTAAGGCTTTTGCTCATGTTTAGGTATTCACAAGCCAGGATCTGCACATGCTGACTGTTGACACCAAACTCACACAATCAACAAAGCTATATATATTATTTTTAAAGCCTTGAAGAGTTCATTAACCCAAGCCAGTTCCGCACAGAGACTATGAACCATGCTGAAAAACAAAATCCAGTTTGAACCTGATATTGGACTAAACATTCATAAACATCCCAACTGCATGACCCTCCTATGGGACAAAGGCAATTACTGGGAAGCTGAGGATGCATTGCACACCTAACAGCATCTTTCAAGCAACTGGGTCAATAGATGATGCACACACACATACACACAAACACACACACATCAACTCCACTCATAACATTTGCTTTTTAAACAGGCATCACAACAGTCACAACAATCATTTATGCATCTGATTATTAAATACAGATCTGTGCAAAACTTACAAATACCTAGAAAGAGTTTATACTGTCTATTCGCCATCAGTGTTTGCGACTCCTTCTAACATCTTACCCAGTATCTCCCACAGCTCTAAAAATTTGTTTGTTAGAGCCTCCTAAATTAATGCTACAGTTTACTATCATAGTTAATAATAAAATGGTAATTGTAAAATAAATAATAGATATCATATGACATCTTTGGACAATCCCACAGACTTGACGCAGTGCTCATGAATAAGCTGGTGCCCCTGTGCTTAGATTTTATGTAGCACTTTAGAAGTTGTAAGTTTATGATTACAATTACAGTTCCGATCCTATAAATACTGGCATTGCGAACGGAATGCACAACATTGGCAAATATATAGATATATATGAGTGTGTGTACGTGCAGTGTGTGTACTATTTAATATATACGCACGTACACGAACAGTTATAAACGTGCTTATACAGAGACATGCATGTTTCTTTGTCTGCAGTCCTTCTGTAAGTGCTTCTGTTTTCCTCAGCCAAGGCCCACATTACCTTCTGTCAACAAACTGTAGAGTACAACTTTGTTGTATTGTCACCATGTACACTGAAATACATAGAACCATTAGAAGGTGTTCAGAACATTCAGGCTACTGTTAACAACAGTTCAACAGTTAAAAACAAAGGGCTGCGATGTCCCAAGACAAAATTAAAGCTATCTGAAATAACAAAATTAATATATGAAAATCATTAAAGAACTTGCACCAACTGTAAAAATCAACAGATTAAGAATAAGGTAAATCTTCCACACTAATCAGATACCATGATGGAAATGATTGTCTCCTCAAGTCTGAGAATTTTTTCCTGTTGCTTCCTAGAGTTCTCTTGGATTCAACTCAAAGAATTTAAATGTTAGTCATGTGATTAACAAAAGATATGTGTCTAGATGTATGCGCTGTGATTTTATCTTCTGCACATTATAAAACTGTCAAATATTTATATTGTATACAATTATAATTTATTTAACAGTATATTTATGAGTTAGAAATATAAATATATAAATATGGCTGTCCAGAAACTTTAAAGCCACCCTAATGCACTGCACAGAGAAGCCAATGGGGAACTGGGTCAGTCAGTGTGATCTGGCAGCAGCAACTCAAAAGGTGCAGTGCATTTATTACAGCATTTTAGTAGATACAGAATGTAACCTAACTCGTGCAATTATTACAAAAGTTATACTTAATTCTTATGTTTGTATTAATTTATTTTCAGTGGCGTCGATCATATGGGTGTCCCTGGGGTCTAAGCCCCGGCAATATTTTGAGCCTGGGGCCCGGCCATTTGTTGGGCCCCGGCAATTTTTTAGCTGTAAAATCGATACAAGGCAGCTCGGGACTGACAATTTTAGTTGTCAGTCTTCACTATAAGATGTTAGTAAACAATGCCAGTCTATAATATCCAACTGTACCTCTCTAGGTATTGCTGTCTATGCCTACCTTTGCTTAAGTAGACAAACGGACAGACGTTGGGCTTTATGTCTGCCTGCATTAGGCCTACTTCACGAATCCTCCTCCCATTCCAGAGGGGTAGGCTTCACGTCCCTGGAAACCAATAGGGGCTTCACACCCAGACCGCCATTATAGGCCCGGGCCCCCAATGTTTACGACGGATCGACGCCTCTGTTTATTTTCATATCAAGAGGCACAGTAAACATACTGGCGTATACTGATGAGACAGAGACACAAGGACTGAGACAGACAACTTGACAGACAGGCAACTTGTGAGACAGGTAAAGGTAGTTATACCTGGAGATGGGTTTCTGCAAGATGGTGCAGAAGACAGTGCTTCTGCTGCAGCAGCTGAAAGGCCGCATCCTTCCAGAAGACGGCCATGCCTTGATCGTCCAGCCTCTCGTGCAGCACTCCCATGTAGCCCATCTCCTGCATGTCCTTCTTCAGTCGGGTCTCGTAATGCTTATAGTCCACCTCCTGGAGGCAGATGACGTCCGGACTCATCGACCTGATGTCGTCCAAAATCCTCGCGTGTCGTCCGTTCATGAAGCGCATTTCCTCCGGACAGTAGAGATATGACTCCGGACGGATGCAGTTGTCCGTCAAGATGTTGTAGGTGGCGATGCGGAACCTCCGTTCGTCCCTGAACGAACCCATGTAGTCGTCATCGATCGAGGCCACCGACGAACAGGCCGAGATCCCCGACTCGGCCGCCGAGTCCTGGTCGGTGTCGAACCCGGAACCCGACGACGACGAGATCAGATCACACTCGATCCAGTTCCTGAGTGACATCTTTACTAAGTTCCGTATCGATGACCTCATTTGTCAGTCACAAGTGAAACCACGAGGAGGCGGCAACTTCCGTCTGCGTCAGCCGAGGTCGCGTGCACTCTCTCCGTCTCTTAAAAGATTACAGGACTCAATGCAGAAGTCTTCTTTGCTCCGTGAAACCAGTCGTCCCTCCTTCAACCAGTGTCACCAATCTTCTGCCAGCTGTACGATGGCGCAACCCTATTTTCACGGAATAAATTGCATCCATTGTCTGCAAAGTCCTCGCTGCTCTCGACATCAGCTGATTGCCAGTCACGTGACCCCTCAGCCTGTCTAAAAATAACAGCGTGGGCGTGACATCATAGTTCACGAATTATTATAATTTCTGCTGTAGGGTATCTGCTAATAGGCGGTAAAAGACTCGCGTGGGGTAAAAAACGCCTGCTGCCGCAACCGGTTATATCCGGTTCTGCAGTGCAGCTGTTCGTGGAATTCGAAGAGCGCTGTTATATTCCATGACTTCGCACTTGGCGTGTATCGCGGCTTGGGGTGTGCCTTCGGTAACTGATCCCGTGTTTAACCTTCCTCGCTCCAAATGCTGCGAAGTTCATGTCCACTGTCGAACAAAGCGCTTGATCTAAATAATAGGTTGTTAGATCTATTGACCGATGAAATGGAGATTTAAATGCCGAAGCTCGACTAGGTCGACTACAGTTACCTCTCTTTGCGTGGCTTAAATCATTTGAGGGCTATTTGCGACTTAATCCGGCCGAGGATTTGTTGATCTTTAGGCCACGTTGACAGGAAATATCCTCTGCAAGATTAATGCTCTGAAAGTCTAAAGAGCTTTCGACCGGAAATCACCTGTTAAACAAGAGGAGACCTTTGCCTTATTATATACTGAGAAGAGAGGTTCAGTCTCATAGATACGTGATATATTTATATATACATACATATAAATATATATATATATATATCTATATATATATATATATATATATATATATATATATATATATATATATATATATATATATATATATATATATATATATATATATATATATATATATATATAATGTTCATGAATTAGGACGCAGAGATTACAAACTGAAGAAATTATACCGGAGCTGTTCGCAACTCTGAAGTATAATTGGTTTATAGGGCTCTCAATTCTTTTACCCATAAATTCCATCCGCGTTCTGCACACCCGACTGTCGGTCTGAATCTACGATCAGCACACGTCACTTCAACTGTGATCCACCGCAGTATGAGTGTAAACGTACACAATTTTATATAACGGCCTCGACCCATTTTGCTCATTTTTAAAGTGTAGCATTGCACATGTTCAGTAGACTTAACTATTCAAATTTTCGTTTTCCTGGTGTGGGTTGAAAGGAAGAATTTAATGAGGCCTGTTTTGAAATCCGACATTCTACAAGACAAGGAAATTCGTGCCTAACAGATCCTGAAATTCATTTCCACATAGTTATAGACCCCTGCTACCTCATCACCATGCACCACAGGTCCAATATCAGAATTGGTCGGTCTCCAACAGTAGCCTCCGTTGGCCATCTGAGTAGGCGATGGGACATGAGGGCAGAAGCATCCCGAACACACGCATGTCACGCAGTTGGTATTTTCCATGCCTATAAAGGCCCATCGAAACGTCACAAGGGATCCTGTGGGGGTGAAGTTGTAACGGTGAGCAGTGCTGTGGTGGCATTCGTCACTGCACGGCGCACTGCGTGCTTTCCATCTTTGTCCACGTGGACTAACGATCGATTCCGTGAGCAACTGCGGTCTTTCACTTGCGTTGGCCGTCGGGGCGTCACACGTGTTGTGCTTCGCCGCTGATGAATAGGTAGCCTGATCGATCAGAGGCAAGTAGGCGGGAGTGCGGGCGGGCGGGCGGCGGGCTTACATGGTGGCAACCGGCCATGCATACAGATAGACAGATTGGGTGAGAAAACGGCAGATACATAGACAGAGGAGAAAAATTGGAAGCATGGATAGAAGAGAGTGAGAGAGAAAATAGAGAGAAAGACAGACAGAGCGAGACAGAAAGAGACTGAGGAGTAGAGAGTGAGACTGACAGACAGAAGGAGGAGAAGGAGAAGCAGAAAATAAGACAGAGAGAGACACAGAAAGACAAAGAGAGATAGAGATGAGACAGAGAGAGAGAGACTGAATCTAGGACAGACAGACAGACAGACAGACAGACGGACGGACGGACAGACGGACGGACGGACGGACAGACAGACAGACAGTTGCTGTTTTCTGGAGCAAGGTTTCTCACGGTTGTGACGCACGCCTGGTGTATGCATGTATATAAATACGATGTTTTCCACTTACCAGTTCAGGCTTCTGCTGGGCACGGAGCCACTGGAGGCTGTCTTTCGCTTTTGGAGTTCAATGACCTATGCGCTCTATATATACATCGAGTGCTGTGTTAAGATGTTGTGCGTTCGAAATAAATAGACCCAATATTAAACCGCCGCTCTCTGTATATAAAAGTAAATATGTTTTGCATCACGTGCATGCGCAACCTCATTACTGACTAATCCGTTTCCTTCAGTTTTGCGTACCTAGAAGAGCAAAGTACTTATTTTATATTGTTTGTTAGCATAAATGCTCAACTTCCATATGCATTAATAGTAGGTTATGCAGTTCAGTTGGCCATATTACAGAGATTTTCATCTGGGGCTAAAACGGTCCACACGGGAACCTTAAATGGCGTGGCGTCCATTCAAACGGGCAGCGGTGGTGAAGGATCTCACCCAGTAGATTCACTGAAAATTGAACAGGGACGAGGCAATACGGTCGCTATAGAAAACATGTACCATTGCATTTAAACGTTCATATGCATTAATAGTATGCGTTTCCAGCTGCAAGAGGTAGACATAAAGGTAGGCTTATAGCAAAACGAAACTTCCACCTCTTTAACTTTTGTAAAAGGGTCTATTTTCGAAAATGCAACAATCATTTTTCAGTAATAAGCGTGTTCTGTACATACATCTGCCGTTTCCTCGTTTTGCATGAAACTATGAAATTTCATAGGGGATGCGAAATTTTAAATCTTTCTGTAATCTATACAAATAAACTTAACAGCAAATGCCCAGTAAACGCAGGTATCTTAAAACTGATATCTTTAGCAGGCAGTAAACTTCTCTGAGCAACTATAAGGTTAAGCTACAGCTAGCAGCTCATAGGCGCCATTATTTTCATCAGTTGTAGCTGGCTAGCCCATTGGCCACAGACTAGGGAAAGAGACTGAGGGGCAGTGGCGTAGCTAGCCTTCCAAGGGCCCTTGTGCAAACAGAACTTTGGCTACTTTGCATTAAGTAATTGAGCAACCGGACCTTGGTCCCTTGGGGGCCTAGGCGGCCCTGGCCCCGTGGGCCCTTGTGCTTTGCACAACCTGCACAATCTGTTGCTACGCCACTGCTGAGGGGATGTGAAGGCAGAAAGAGGGGTCAGAGAGCAAGTATGAGAATGTGAAGGAGTGGAAATGAAACGGAATAGCAACTGGTTCTGCAACAATGAAATAATTATAATGCGATGGCAGTAGGCCTATTATACAACCAGTAAGTATGTCCTAATTCTGCACCAGCCATCTGAAACAGTCTCCCTGTTTACATTACTCACAACAATATATTGCCAGATATATTCGTAAAGCGGCTTAAGACCTATTTATATCGTCTTGCTTTTATTGTCTGACCCTGTGACCCATCCACGACTACGATTCCTCGCTCAGTCGCTGGGCATATGGCGTGTTAATAAAAGATAATATTACTTACTTACTTAGTTAGTATGGAAGAAGAGCAGAGTATCGTGCACCTGTCCTATTATATGACCTAAAATCGATAGCTTGTTAGGCCTACACGTTAAGCCTAGGCCTATAGGCCTAGTAGCTATTGGATCCATGTCACACAAAGTGCCGATGAGGGCCATTGTCTTAGCACCGCAGTAAACACTTTTTTTATTTATTATGCTTATGCAAATTCCTACTAGGCATACTTAGTTTCACCTGCAGTCTCTCCACTGAATGACTCGACCTCTTAAAAGCTCTTGAATAGGATCTCAGGCGGTATACTGTGATAGCATAGACACAGATCCAAAGTAATAATGTTGAATAATCATATTTGTGCAGGTTGAAACATGCTACACATTTGAGACATCTATAAGTGTGTCAAGATTGCATGAAATACAAGCACATAGACAGAGATTGCAATTTTCTTTTGGCCTGATACCAAACTTTGACGAGTTGAAGTGATCAGTTCTTTCTGACATAATGAGAATCGCTTAACCAACCCCTCACAAAAGTGTTACATATTTCAGATACAGTATAGGCTACAACAAGCATATGTTCCAGTTATGCTTGTTGTACTGTGTGGATTTCATTAAACATGTCTCTGCCCCAATGGATTATGACTGATTGAGATTTTGGCTTGAAGCGACCACCGACTGATGCCTTGGGCAGTATGATGACGGCGCTATAGAAGTCTTTAGATTAGACGTATCATATGTTCGAACAGAATGCTCACCAGTATTGATGGATAGACTATGTAACAGTCAAAACTATCAGTCTTAATATCGACGAAAGACGCCATTTTGTGGATCATAGTCATGAAAGAGTGGATGCTCTTAAGAAACTCCGCCAGTGAACTGTAGTAGAATTTGTGCGGTTTAGTGCCAGTTCGTCTGAAATAAGACTGAAAACGATCGAAATACTGATGAGAGCAAGAACTGGAAGTTGTATATTGTCAGTAGATAGATGTTACAACCAACAGAGAACAGAGACGAGTTTTATTACACTAGTGGAGATCTTAAAGTCTCATAAAATAGAGGAATTGAAGACAGAACCTTGATTAACACCCCAAGTCTATGTTGTTCCTCTGGTGAGAATAACCTGAGTGCTTTATTCGGAAGAACGCGAATGACGCAACTACCTTTTTTGCACGATATCTGCACTACATCCAGGCTGGGCTAAGATCGTATCTTTTCCTGATAGCTTATCCTCTGCAGCCTGTCTTACCATATGTTGGACTCATGGGTCTATCTAAAGAATTATGATTTCGGGATGCGTTTGTGCTTCGAAGCGACCATCGAATAATGTCTTCTAATATGGAATCAACTGAATCCAACCACTGCCGTCACTAGAAGTACAGGACAAGCCGAACGAAAGCGAAACCGAAGATACACGAACCTTATGCAAACAGCTGCTTTATTCGCTAGAGTGCACCACTTGAAAGAATGGTTAATTATCTGTTTTGCAGCGTTTTGTGAAAAGGGCACCAATGAAAAGAGTACAAAATCGAAGGGTAAAGAGGGTAAAGGCGTCAAACTTATTTGCATGCCTCTGTAAGAGTGGTTCCGTGATTGAACTGTCTTTCGGCTGAAGGGCGAAGATTGCGAAGAGAACTTAAGATGAGTATTTACTGGACCAAAATTCTGTAACTCCCTTCCTGTGTCTGTTCGGTCTGCTCAGTCGCTTCTATCATTTCGTTCTCAACTTAAAACTTACCTGTTTCAAATTGGTTATCCACCATAGGCTGCCTATCTGTCGTGCGGACTGACCTTCTGGATGTTGACCTGATTGTGGCTTGGTTTTGGTGTGCCATCGTTTGATGCCTTGTGCATTAGACACTGGCGCATTAGAAGTTGCTAATTATTATTATTTTATTTATTTTTATTAAAAACAATTCAACAACAGGGCGTTAAATGGCGTGGTGAAGGATATCACCCCACAGTTAATTGAAAATGAGGGATGTCTAGGCCGTAGGTCGCTATATAACGAGGAGTACATTTACGTATAGGACACGATTTTCAGCTTGCCAGCCTGCGTTGGTAGGCCTACTTATTTTAGATCCAACCAACCCCTGAAGAATGCCAGGTAGAGTTGGTCCTGATGATTTGGCATTCTGTATATTCGGTCCATCCAAGCACTAATTAACTGGGCTTAACTTTGCTGTCCTTACACCAGGGAAATGTTCATAGTTCCAAGGCGCCGTGTGCTCAGATTTACAGTTAAATATGTGATAATGACAGCGCATTCTTTCAGGGTGAGTTTTGGGGCTTCTTTTGAATTGATATGATTCTAAAACGTGATATTTGTATGCCTATGCCCTATACTTCTTAAATGGCGTGGCGCCCATTCGAAAGGGCAGCAGTGGTGAAGGATCTCCCCCGATAAATCCATTGAAAAGTGAGCAGGGTCGAGGCCACACAGTCCCTATAGATATAAAACCGTGTACATTTACATTTACTTCGGGCTACATACATTGGCCTGGAGATGAGCACAGAATAGAGATGGCTGGCTACACGTGATGGAAACGGCAACGATCCAGCGAGGAGCATGCCACAGACGATGATGATGCCATACTCGTTTTTCCACAGCGACTTCTGCTCATTTGTTGAATGAATTATTCTGGGGAAATCATTCACCACCGCTGTCCGTGTTTAAAGGTCGCCACGTCATTTGAGGTCTCCGTATACGAACCGTGCTAGCCCGAGATATAGATGTCTGAAATACGGTCACCGTCGCTATATATATATATATATATACGTTTATTCACCACGAAGGTAGACAATACAGAAAGTACAACAAACTATAATCAAAAAAGAAAGAAAAAAAGGAAGAAAAAATTAAATGGGCTTAAGTACAGCCCTTAGCAAAATCAATCATCATAAATTCATCCATTCTATTCTTACCAGCGACCTCATGCATGGAGGCGCCTTTAAGTAGTGCTCTTAATGAAGCAGCCGTCGAGGCCAGCATAAAGCGATATTTGTAGAGTTTGCCCTATGACATCATATTAGTAGAGTCATATTATATTCGTTCTCGTAACCGTAGTCTTTATCTCAAAAACTTATCAAGCGCTACTTTTAAGCAAAGCTCAGAGCACCAGCTTATTCACGAGCACTGTCAGAGTCAAGTCGAGTCAAGTCAGAGGGATTGTCCAAAGATACCATATCATGACACCATATCATGAACTAAGTCCGGCTACCAGAAGCCAGAAGACCAGAGAGACAGACAGACAGACACAGAGACATAGACAGAGACAGAGACAGACAGAGACAGAGAGACAGACAGAGAAGGGGACAGAGCAACTGTTAAGGTGGGTTGTGTTTAGGCTGAGAGAAATTGGATGAACCAGGGTAAGATTTCTTGAAGAGATGGGGGGGCCTGTTTTGGATGGAATGCCTGGGTAGTAATAGATATAGGGGCTTCGGACAGGTGTTGGTGGTAGAACGACGGAAGGGATAGAGGAACGGAGTATTTGCGAAATTCTTGAGGAAGCTAGGTCATTCCAGAGTCGAGGTGCAGTGTGGTATGCGGATGGTTAAAGAACTTGAGATGAGTAGTTACTGAAGGCGGACAAGCAAGAGTGAGATATGAGAATAAACGGGTAGAGCGGGATGATTGAATGGTTTGCGGAGATAAGTAGGTTGGAAGTATTGCAGAGAGTAACGGACTTGTGGAAGAACATCGAAATTAATGCATTCGGAGATTTCAGCCAGTGGAGTGATTTCAGGATAGGAGTGATGTGGTGATGCATGGATGTCCTAGTGACAGCTCGTGCAAGTGAATTTTGGATGAGTTGATGACGCTTAATTTGTGCGGATTCAATGTTAAGGGAAGGAAATTACAGTATTCAAGCTTGGAGTAGACAGTAGATGTAGCGATGGTAGAGGCAGTTTGAAATCGAGCATAGATCGAATATGGCGAAGGTCACGAATATGAATGAAGCAGATACGCAAGAGGTTGGATATGTGATTTTAAAACGAGAGATGTTGTTCAAAGGTGATGCCAAGATTGCATATAGGCGAATTACAGGTAAAAGCTGATAGGTGGGTAAAAGAGTCAGAGATTTCTTAATCTGGTCTAGTAGACCTAAAACAATTAATTCAGTTTTGACAGAGTTGGGTCAAAGAAGCTGTCTTTATTACTCCCATAAAACACAGTTGTAAGAACCAGCTAATACACGCGCCCTATTTAGTACTATTAGACCTACTGTTTAAGAATACTGAACAGTAGGTCTAAGTAGCCGTGCTAACCAAGTACTAGAAAGTAGAAGAACATTACACCATATTAGTAGTGTCAAATGTTATGTCATATCATATTAGTGGTGGGTCGTGTTTCTTCTGAGGCTTTCTAGGCAGCCAAAATGTGGGCTAAGTCGCGCTCATTATCCGCTAGGTTTATCATACCCATTAATTGCCTTAAAAGCCATCAAAATCCAGGTCTTAGATTTCTTGGCTCAAGACCAAACACGGCCATCGTTTATGTGTACAAAAGCCAGCTAGATGCTTTTCGCAAAACGACTTGCAATTCATCCCTGCAATTCACTTGGATTCGAATCCTGGAATATGTTAATTTGTCATTCATTACTGTCACTCAGCCATCAAGTTCTAAGAAAGTAACAGCCATCGGCTGCTCCACTCCCGTTGCATTGCAGTCAATGATCTGAAGGTGTGTCGATCCTTCGATATCGATCGATATTGGACTAGCCTACGCGAATACTTCAAAGTAATGATCAACAGCTCGAGTCCTCTCAAGCCAACTTGACTTCTGGACTGTAGCCGTGCTAACCAAGTACTCGATAGCAAAGCAGTGCCTGCCTGCATAATGGCTGTGCAAATCTTTTACCAATGAGGCTAATATTTTCCTCGCAACGGCGCTTTGCATAAATCGCTGTTTGGTCGACACTCGACTCAGTGTAATGAACTTGGAGCGTCAACTTAACAGTTAATAAATTAAGGCTTAACATGAATATTTCTTTAATGTGGCATAATTCGCAGTTTTTACTGTAACTCGAATAAAAACTGAATGTATCATAAATGTTCGACTGTAGGCTGTTAGGTTGATCACATTTTCTTCTTTGGATACGGAATAATTAATACTTTTACCGTGGAATAATTGCCTGCATCGGATATCATTCATGGCTAGCAAGGTCCAGCTTCTTGCGGCTTGGTGGATACTTTCAGTGTTGATGCTAAACCTATCATCTGTGGACAGTCAAAGTTAGTGATTATAATTGCCTTTAGCTAAAACGCGATACATTTGAATTCTTGCAGAGAATGGTTTGTGGTAAGACAAGGTATACAGAGGCGGTTCCAGTATTTCGTAACTGGGGGCCAGAGGGAGCCACTTGAAAAAGCGACCGGAATGGGGGGTTAGCTGGATGCGTGGGTTTGCCGAAAACTGAAAATAACCTAAACATTTTTCACACTGTCACATTTTGACAAGAGATCTGAATTTGAGCTACATGATTTTGATTACCTCAGTTACTTCAGATTAAAACACAGTTGAAAACATAGTCACTTTATTATAAAAAAAATATAAAATAAATCAAACTGCATATAAGGCTAATTAATGAAGCACAATTTATGATTGTTATGAATGAATAGAGTCAAATTCTTCCATGGAAACGTCCATATTAATCGACCCCGCACGCACTAATTCAATTGACAGCATTGCTTAACAGCTTAAACGGATGTCAGACATAGTGTAAATGGAAATGGAAATGTACACGGTTTTATATAGCGACCGTGTGGCCTCGATCCTGCTCACTTTGCAATGAATTGATCGGGTAAGATGCTTCACCACCGCTGCCCGTGTGAATGGACGCCACGCCATTTAAGGTCTCCATGCACAGTGCTGTATCTTTCGAAATCTGAGAAGACATTAAGGGCTGACGGAGTATCCTTTTCGTCCCATTTTCGGGATCACTACGCACCTCAACGCATATAATGCAATATAGGCCTAAGCGATGTAGTTAAACTATTCATAGATGACTATTGATCTTTGGTCATTAATTTTTTATCGATGTATGCATATTAGGCCTATTTCATCTAAAGACTAAAAGTTATAGCCAACTTCTTCATCCGAATGCACCTAGTCTAATTTATGTAAAACTAGGTATGCCTAATGTCTATGTCATAAAGCCCGCATCAAAGAAGAAAAGTGGTCGACCATAAACAACCTTCCAGATAATTCAGTGGAAGATTGTTCCAAGAGCAATCAGTTGGATGAGAAAACTTGCACTAATTTTCAGAAGCGAGATACCACGGAGTAGAGGAGCTTAGTCTAGTGATCGACATCCAGAATGACACGATTGTGGAACATATCGCTCTCTGGTGTATCCCAATACTACATCAGCGCCAATCACCGAGGATTTTTCCCAGCAGGAGACTCTCGAATCCAATTTGTTCTGCCACAGAAAGACAGCGTATACAGTGAATATCGCATGCATTCTAATATTTCGATTGGTTGGCCACTAATCGATGACACAGCTGAGGATCGACTAGAGCTGAATATTGATGTAACGTGAATTCGACAGGCCTGCTAGGATGGAGTTGGGGAAGTCATCTTGCGTCAGGGTGAATTAATAAACAAGGGTCACAGTGTGTTGCACAACAGGTTGCGCATTATATACCATGTTCAGTGCAGCCAGTCAAAGCAGGTTCTACAATGTAACTGACGTAGTGTGTCACTAATAGTTCACCGTCCAATTGTACATCAAGCTCACGGACAATTTGGGTACTCTAGTCACAAAATTTCGAAACTTAATTTTCCACATCTGTCTATGGTTTCGAGTCAGCATCCAAAGTTCAGCAACGTAGACAGGCAAAAAGCTGTTGGGATAGTGCTTGGCGACGAGAAAATAAGGTAGGACAACAGGAATAGTTGGATATTAGTTTTGACAAGTTCTGTTTCAAGTTTTGAGCTATGGACCCGAGGAAATATTATAAGCAGCTCAGAGCTGTTGATTTGGTAGCATGCATTGGTCATAATAGTTACTATCCTTCTGGATAGTTTATTCCGATAAGGTAGAATGGCTGCAGCTAATGGACAATTACTAGCTTTTAAGATGAAGTTACGTTACAGTGAAGGAGTGTGTAAGCGAAGGAGAAGCGAGTTGGTCGGAGTGGTTGCATTATAAAAAGCATGCAGACGAAGCAAAGCAGTGTTGGATTTATAAACGTTGAAATTTAAGATAAGATACTTGCGCCAGATTTCCGCGGGCAAATGCGTGCACATTTTTGGCTTGAACTCCAGCCTACAGGCGGCAGAGTGCGGTGTGGTTCCCAACCGCCAACGATTTTAGAGCGTATTGTATACAATATTTCTGTTCAGTAATTTGCTAATGAAAGGTAATTTTGTACGTAAACAAACAAGAGTTGATAGGATTGACTTTTTTCGATCAAGACCGAGTGGCTGACTTTTGGCTAATTGCTATGTTCCCAAGCAGAGATCGGGTTGTAGAGCCGGCCACCAGTGATTTTAAAGTGTATCTTTACAGTTCAAATCTCTTGAAATTTTTAATTGAAAATTTAACTTTGAAATGTTATTTATGCGTAACTTCTGGGGGTTGCTATGGGATAAACCCTTTTTGATCAAAACTGTAGATTTTGATCCGGTCATCTAGTTCCCAATTGGAGCATGTAGTTGCGTTATATAGCTAACGTACTTATAATTATACATTAACTTTATGGAGCGGGAGCGGGAGTGACAATATCTACAAACAGACAGTTAAGAATGGGTTGTCGACTATTAGCATGTATGGTCAGCAAGAGAGCGATTTAAAGAACAATATTACAGAGTCCAGGACGGGACAATGCTATAAGCGTCAACAGTGGCCTGTAAGTACTGCAGCGGATAGTTGCAGACCTTCTAGAAAGTACAGTGATGCAGCATTTGATGAATTAATATACTTAGTCAAACAGTACAAAACAAAACATCAAAAGTTTCTGTCTATACCAATACATGCTTTGTTCTTGGCTTTATACTCACTGTAGAGTCTGGACATGACGGTATTAAATATATAGACAGAATTTTACCATGGAGTCATGGTGATAGTTAGAAACCTTCCCTCTGAATTCTCCCAAATGACTTTTTATTTTGTCGATAAATGTCTCTGGTGCATCATGCATAATTCCCTCCCGTTGTCGACACATCTAATTCTAAGAATTTCAAAATTTATGTTGCCACGAACCATAAGTGTTTAAATTCACGTGTTTTTGCATTGGTAAATAACTCGGTTTTAAAAGCCTGACGCCACTTGTATTTCAACTTATCCAAGTTAAACAAACAGACACTCTCCAGCTACAAGCACTTTTTACTTAAGAGCTAATTTGTATTCAGTGCATGCATTGAAGATGTAGTATAGCTCTCTCTTTTAAGGTATAGTAATGACGTCAACAGTTATAGGATGAAGTGCCAAAGCACTTGAGATAATTTTAAGTAGAAGGCAATGCTCTGATAAGAAGGTAGCGAGGCTAAGAGAATTAAGTATGATAGAGAGCAGAGTCGTCGAATGAGAATGTAACATCACAAGACTCCAACATTTTCCACTTTAACTGTTGGCAATGACCGTTTTGAAAACTTAGCACTAATATAGCATTACTCCGTTTCTTGACTACATGCATTCGACTGCGCTTATTCCCTTATCCAATTTAAATTGCTTTAACTTCAGTTGACACTCATCGTGTATGCTCAAGATTCAAGTGAGTTGCGTTCTCCATACTTTCATTGCCACTGCCCCTCCAACCTACAGTTTTTGGGAGGAGTGCAACATGTTTAGGTACAGACGTGACAGTGACAAAGTTAATATGTAACAAAACTTATACCGGAAATGGCTGAGTATTCATAAAGCGTGTTTAAACAAGCAAGCATCAGCTGACGGCGATGAGCAACTGTGCGAGAAGGAAATGCTTAAGGTCCCTATACAGTAAATGTTCCAGAGAAGACTCGAACTTGCATATTCCACATTGCAAACAATACAGTCTCTTGTATACTGTAACTATCAATCGCGGCTTTATAAGTTCTTATGCCGTCAGTAAAATGCGATCATTTGAGTGGCATGCTCGATCGTCTATTACATCGTCGTTTGACGACAGCCCAGTCGTACGACGAAGCTGCATGGTGGTGTGAGGGTATTCGGATGCGGCGACGCGTGTTACCGTCAACCCTGGGTGTGGTATAGTCGGTGAACATGACCGTGTGCACAGAACGCTTCATTCAGCATTCGTCTTTCCTCAACCTCAAGGCAGCAATTAGCCAGCCACGAATTGATTCTATACGTGAACGCGGTCAAGTAGAGGATTTTCGTGCTTTTCAAGCATTATTCGAACGTAGATCAACTTTCATTCTTATCGAAAGGCGACGTCATTTAGGCTGACGAAATGCGTTCCTGATCGGTTAATAGAGGGCGCTATATAAACGTGTAAATAACTCTAACATTGCACTAGATAGGCCAATGAAAAGTATAAAAGTGCCTCTAGTTCAGTTTGGTCTACTGTATGCAAGCAAAAATGACTGGTGGCCATAGGACCGTTTGCCTCCTCGCTTGAAAATGTTAACTAACGAAGCACACAAGACTGTATGGGAGCCAAAAGGTTCTGTGATTAAGTTGACCATGGCCCTTGGGCCTAATTATGCCGACGCCATTTCAGTACTGCCCATCGAAGTTGAATATGGCTCCCTTCAATATTGCGCAGAGAACAATATTTTGGGTTCGACATTTTAATATTTGGGCCTAAATAACATTAAATTGTGTCAGGAAAAACGGTCTTGAATACAAGCATAAATGACCAGTGGCCCATGTGATTAAGGACCTCCGTTTCTAATATGATCTAACATTTAAAAGTGGACGTGACAGACATGTAACTTTTTCTCGTCTAGTCTAGTATGTACTGGTATATCCGAAAACAAATGACTAGGCACCATAATACATTGTGTGTTTATAGGCTTTCACTTTGAATGCTAAGAAATATTAACAAGTGGGAGGCAGAAAGAACTGGTAAACAAATCAATGGTCGAGTTAACAGGCCGTTATAGGTAACTAGGCCTACATTTAATGTAAGAGTAACAGAGCCGGCGCGCCTTCTAGGCGAACTAGGAGGCCGCCTTGGGCGCGGCAAAAAGTGCCCATAAAAAAACCGACTTTCCTGCAGAAATTAATTCCTAAAACCATACGTAGGTAATGTGCAACTTTGCAACGAACATGTTTATTTAAATCTGCAGTTGTTTATTGACAATGTCAAACACTGGTAGAGACAGATGAACTTACTGAGGAGTTAGAGTCTCCATTACTATTGAACCAGATCTAGTCCGTATAAGAAGAAAGAGGAAGCAATTCACACATGAAATGGACGATTAACCTGTTCAGAACCCCAAAGAGAAATTCAAAGCTAACTTTTACTCTGCCGTCCTTAACACAGCAAAATACAATCGGTTGAAAAACGATTCATGATGATACAACACATTTTTGGTGCTTGGCTTCTGTATGATTTGCACAGCCTGCAAAATATAACATCAAGCAGCGTATGGAACACTGTTGAAAACTGAAACAACCTTTCCAACACAGAGACTCCAAATACATTGAAGCATTTGATTTGTGCAAAGAACTGCAGACCATTTCCACAAGATGTACTGAGCTTTATATGGAACAATGAGCTGGCAGTTACAGTAGTGTCTTCAACACAGTAACTGTTATTTTTCTCATCAAAAAAGATCTTATCAAGAACATATCAAATATTACTGCCCTAGAAATTTTAATATGAATAAATTTTATTTTTCTGAGGCATTGACTTTTAGGTTGTGCGCCAAATTTTATTGTCGGCCCAGGCGCAGGAGTATCTCGAACAGACCGGACAACCGGCAACAGCAACGACGCCCTCTTCCTTATAGCAAATGGTCATCCCATAAACTGTTACGGTGTCGTTCAGGTGAGTAAAAAATTCTGAAATCTAAGCAATGTCATGAAATTTAACGACTATTATGCACTCCTAAATCCAAGGTCCGTATTCTCAGCGCAGTACACATTTCTAACTTTGCATTATTCGAGATAAGACTATTTTAAACTTTAGTATTTAAAAGACTCCTTAGGGTTTAAAA
The DNA here is from genome assembly GCA_964023275.1 of Norana najaformis. Taxonomy (NCBI): domain Eukaryota; kingdom Metazoa; phylum Annelida; class Clitellata; order Crassiclitellata; family Hormogastridae; genus Norana; species Norana najaformis. Next base: position 38,808,901 of record OZ029915.1, on the reverse strand, counting down.
AATTAGCGACAAGATACTATGAAACGATTAGTATTCGACGGGTATTACTACTACTATCACTACTACTACTACTGCTACTTCTGCTGCTGCTGCTGCTGCTACTTTAAACAATAAAAGAGGTCGACGATCCGAATTGGTTTTTATTAGGCCTGTGTAATGTATCGGAACATTTTATAACGTATTAAAGTAAGTCAAATATACTTCTTGGTAGTCAAATGACTAATATTAGAGTTCATTAGCATAAAAAGTTTATTTATAAGCAAATGTTTCTCAAATGACTGGAAAAGTCACCAATGTCGAGCATTCGCGCACGCTTGTTATCCAAGTGACGGAGTCTCATTCAGAGTTGACAGTTGACGCCATTGTTCACAGTTCTTGGTCCATGTTTGCACTGAAGGTGAGGAACCACGATAGCTGGATGAACGTTCGCGGCACACCGTTACGCTGTCCAACTGGTCAAAACACACCCCAAACAATAGCCACCGGCCAATAATCACCCAGAACTATAACCCCAGTTTAAAATCCACAGGCAATAACCTCAATAGTCAATAAACCCAGGAAGATAACCCCCAGTTTAAAAGCCCTTAAAAAACTCAAAACCAACAGGTTAATTAGATTAGCAGTTAAATTAGTAGATTATTTAATTAAACTACCCTCCGTCAAGGATCATACTACATTACCTAAGTTGCATATCTGCATTTTAATAGCTAACTCTCATGCTTTATCAGTCTAAGACTGCTAAGTCCTACTATTAATTAATTAACAACTTCTATAGCGCCAGTATCTAAAGCACAAGGCATTAACCGATGGCGCACAGAAACCAAGCTGTAATCAAGTCATCAAGTAAGTTAAATGCTAATTCAACATCATGCTCACAGTTATTCAGTCTAGACAAGCCTGAATTGATGTCAAACGATTTGATATGATTTTTAAATTTTAACTATACACGCTTAAATTCGTCAATTCCTGTCTCGTTGTTTAAAATCCAGTATCAAATCACCAAAGACTTGATTGCTAAATGACTGGACCCTAGATAGGTCAGTATAAGAAATTCCAAATATAGAGGAGAGAAGTTTGATAAAGAGTGTAGGCCCCTATGATCCATGGTATCGAAGGCAGCGGAGATGTCTAAAAAACAGAGGCAAGAGATTTGTTGACGACCTATCGCCATGACAGATTGCTGTGCAGCGAGGACAGGACAAGTTTAGTGCAGTATTATTTGGTTTAGACAGAATAATTTGGATTTAGGAGGCCGTTAGAAGTAAATCATTGGTCGTAGAACCCCTCCGTAATAAGCAGTTGACGCCACTCCGAAGATTCTGCGTTGCATCACTGAATTTGATCCAGATTTTTCGGTCCTAGACGGCATATGTAAGTTTGGTGCTTGACACTGTCCAGAAAAGAACCAGTTGTTAACTGTTACAGATCGACTGGTTCAAAGTGGCGGTCGGGCTTCGGTGATAGTCTACGCGACCACATGCCTTCCAAAACGCAAGAAACCCAAATGAGCCTTAAGAAATAACTAAAACGCAGACTTTCACACAGCAAAAATGCGAATATCAGAGATTTATCACGACAATTATCAAATGATGAATCTAATCTATCAATATGAGAAAGAAAGATAAGCGACGGCCATCTTTGCCTCCCGTCACCTAGCGATATTAAGCGGACACCTATCTAATTATTTATACTTATTAGTTACTATTAGCATAGCTAATTTATAGTTGTTAATTATTATTAATATAGCATTTATTGTTATTTATTGTTGCTGCATTTGTACGTTATTTCTTTGGAAACAGGGTTGGTCGTTCAGAAGTGCTCAAAATCTTCCTTCCAGTCCGTGTTACACATCTACAGCGCAGATTTGGCGACCTTCACCCACTAACTCATTGGAATACCTTCTGGTTGGAGAAAATACACTTTTTGACACAGCTTTCTGCTCAGCTAACCTAGAATCAGCTAGTAAGTGCATGGCTCATTCAAACGACTTCGTAAAATTTGTATTATACAATATGAAGTGCAAAGGAATCGTCCATTCTCCCATAGAACGTCCGCAAAGAGGGGAAGAAAGGGTCACCCAAATGCGGACAAATACGAACAATGATGAGGGTGGTTATGCCCAATGCGAACGCCCACATCTAAATTTGATACATGCAGTTATTTCAATTCAACTTGTGCCTTTAACATCAACTTCAATTGCACCAACTTTAATTGCTTATCCACCATAGGCGGCCTCCGTGTCTTAGTGGATTGACCTTCTGGATATCGACCTGATTTGCGACTTGGGCTTTGGTGCGCCATCGGTCGATGCCTTATGCATTAGACACCGGAGTGATATAAGTCACTACTTACAATTAGAATTACAACTTAAGTCAGAAGCAGGCAGCATGTCTGTATTAAACTGGATCTGATTAGAGTCCCTTAGCTGGACGCGACAGTATCAAAATACCCCACTCCGTAGCACAGTTAGCCTTGAAAGATCATCAGGACAACTTAATCTAAGCCTTAGTACTTCGTTGGAGTGTGGACGTCCGAAAAGGGGATGGGGAAGGGTAATGTCATATGCAGAAAAATGCGGATAAGGGGAGGGATATGTCCAAAATAGGTAATTTTGGGGACGTCCTTTATGGACTACTCTCATAGGCCTACTGTAGTAATGGTGCATTGAGAATTGTAGCTGGATGTTTAGAGAACATGTGCAGGAAACGGTCTCAAGCTCATTCATTTCTTCTCGCTTCCTCTGGTATGTGTGTCTAACTGCAGGCTGATTGCATACTAGCTGCCTGTCTGTTTATATGTCTAACCATTAGCAATTCGTTTCATGTCTAATTAATTTTATTGGTCTATATTTATCTCATTAAAAAGTCTAAAATCGCTTTTTCAGACAGTTTCATTATTTTTAAATATTTAATTTTCTTGCTACAAATTCAAATTTTCCATGTTCTGTGTAGATAACAACGATAAAAGATTTCCTGTAAATATTCCACCGAGTTCTAGAATACCAGTCCAGCCTGGAGACGTAATAGCATGGTAAGTTTGAAGAATTGTCCTGCGATGCATACACGTATTACGAAAGCTTCAAAGTTCGTGAATAACCTACTGTTAAGCTAAATTATATTATTCATACAAGAGATTTCTGCACCTTGTATCACATTGTCGATAGTCAACCTTTTTCTTGTAGATGAAAGACATTTGTTTTGCTTATAATTATATATTGTTTTTTATTATCGCTGTATTAGGCCTATGTGCCTATTTATAAGCTTTGAAGGAAGTCATTAAGTAATTTAAATTATTTCAATTCTGTGTTTATACAATTGTATTCAAATATTAGGCGTTGCATGTCTAGGCACGACACTGGCATAAATGACGTAGATCGAAAGATTGGTTTCGACTCTGGCCTTCCTGGTTCTAGCTACATGTCCACTGTGTATGTTCTGCGAAATGGTGCATGTAGCCCTGGCGTCAACAGCGCTTGCTCTTGGCAGGCGTCTCAGATGGTTGGAAGAAACTATGGGATTGAGATTTCTCTTGATGTCAGTAAGCATACGGTTTAAACCAAGCAGAAATTTCATTTTCTATTTAATACTGAGTTGCTGGATATAAGTTATAGGCCTATTAGTGATCTACGCCTTAAAATAAAACAGCATGCAGAATTCGTTAAGTAGTGTTCGACTATTCTATAAGTGGAAATACAACCTAGCAAGCATTGTTGACAGCTGTAACAGAAAAATAATTTGGAGGCAATGTAGCAAAGATAGTGAGTATGCAACTGAAAAATTCTCTTGCTGAAAAAGTACTTTAAACTGAAGTTAACTATAAAATGATATTTTGTAGTTTAACTAGTAGTTGCAAATACTTTTTAAATAGTAGTTACGCCTCAACCACTTAAAAAGTAGTTTAATTACTAGTTGTTAACTACAGGAGTGAACTACTGCGCATTACAGCATATTAAAAATAAATATAGATTGACAGCAGAATTTCAGGTTGTTTAAATGCAAGTAATGCAAAATTGTGTAAAAGCTTCCGAGAGGTGCTGGAATGCAGTGGCTTCAAGATTCGGCCTATATATATATATATATATATATATATATATATATATATATATATATATATATATATATATATATATATATATATATATAACTGATTTGGCTTAACTCCACTTATATATAGTAATTGATTAATGATTTTGTTTGAAGGAAATCCTCCGATCATTCTTAATCTTCCAAATACGATTGCAATTAATGAGTTACTCGCCGTCGGGACATTTTTGTTTCAAGTCCAAGCCAGCAATGAATTCACTTGGATTCCAACAATTACGCCGCCACTGAAGTACACCATAATATCAGCTTGTAACGAGTCTTGGTTTGAAATAAATACAATGAATGGTAAGTTATCATTTTGTTTTGCCTTTTTGATATCTTAAAGCTCATATGGACGTTTTCTATTACCCCTATAACGCACTCATCATAACTGCAGTGTGGTGCAATTGTAAACTTTACATAGAACCATCTGATAGAAGCTAAGCTACCAAAAAGTAAATCCATCAAGAGAACTTCGTGGAAATTGGTAAGCCTTAACAAAGCAGAGGCTGCAACACTTCTGTCTTCGACTGTAACATTGCTAGGTGGCACTGTGGCAGATTACTTATATGGGCGTTCAAGGTTCGAATTCCGGAACAACATGAATGTAAAATTAACAGTTCGTTGCCAAGTCATATTACCCGTAAGGAAAGGCTGTGCAGATGTTAGATTGCTTTGTAGTATTGCGTTTCAGCCAAAAGTTTCCATGACTTGGGAACTATTGTTTAAAGAGGCGTATAATGAACAAACGATTACCTTACTTTAACGGGATAAAAATTACTCGGGCAGACCAATAAAATCACATCGCAACATAGCAGCAGCCCAGAGCTACAAACTAACAAATATATATGAATTTCTGACCATATTAATGTTGTTGGTTTATAAATAATTATTTTACCTGCAGCACAAACAGGTTTATGTTTTAAAATATAGTAACTTATTAATTAAATATCTGATTTTATTTAAATTTCGAGCAAATTCTGTGCTTTGCTTTTCAATCAGTCAATCAATCAGTGATTCAGTAATTCATTCATACCATGCAATATACACTAATTGCATATCTTGGATACAAAAGTCAGGCCCAGAAGGGACCGAAATCTCACTTAGTAGGGTCGCCTATGTACTGGATAAAATCATTTTGAACAACAGAATGAACAACGGAATATAAGTTAGACTGAATTTTAGCACAGGTAGAACCCAAATATTAACTTACACGCGTGACGATTGAATTACAATATTACTTCATAATTTATATACATTTACATCTTTTATCTGTTAAATTTTGAGCACATTTAAATTGGCAGCGTACGAATATCATTGGGTAAATCATTTCAAAAAGAAGGTCCAACACATTTAGGCCCCTAATTGAAAATTGCGAGTGTTGATGCGGGAACTGACATATTCAGCAACAGCTGATTTGCCTCGAACAATCAGTACTAGATCACAATTCGGAATAAACAAGTAGCAAGAAAACTTTTCTGCATTTAGGCTTATTCGATTATTATTAATGAAAACACAGCGGTGGGAAATAAATGCGTTTACATTAATTAACATGCACAGAGAAATGTATTAGGCCTTTCTTAAAGTCAAAGCAGGTTCAAACACAATAATTTCAGCTTGATGCTAAATCTCCAACTAGAACGCTATAATATGTTGAAGACATAGTAAAAATATGACAATATTCTTATAGGGCTTCATATGTTCTGCATATGGGCCTATATGTAAGGCATATTATGTAAATATGGAAATATAGTCATATTCTCTCCATATCTTCAACATATGACGTCCGTTTTAGAGGTTAATAGAAACATATTTATAGCGATTGCGGGTTCGAGCCTGCCTGCGGACTCCGCGTAACGACGTTGGGCAAGTTGATTGCGCACATGTGCCTCTGTCACCAAGCATGCAACAGAACTCGTTACGAGAGCTGAGACGTAAATGACAAGTCTTGCGATGCATTGGCCCCTGTCCAGGGAGTTTTAGATTTTTCCACTGCTGTTCCATGGGTCGAAAAGCGGCAAATGAGTACCTCTCCTACGTACCGCAATGAGATATGGGAGACTTCACTTGTCTTTGATATCACTCTTTGCATGATTCAATTTTTAAGATCTTAGTTAATAGTTTTCCGAATACTTCCACATAGAAACTATAGTAGATAATAATCAATTTAAAAATTTAAAAACCTTTTTGATCCGTACATAATTACCAACAAAATTCTTTGCAATTTATTAACGGCCCCCGTTTAAAATTACGTCACAGTGACGTATTTGAATTTTATATTTTGTAAAGAAAGTTGCTAGAAAAATGGCGTTCAGCGAGGAAGACAGTTAGTCAGTGGCGTGTACGTCTCGAAGCTTGCGTTGAAGCCAATGGCGGACATTTTGAACATAAATTATAGTTCAATAATATTTCAGGATTAAACTGTTTTTGGAATTTTAAAAATCGATTAATGTTTACTAATTATTTTCATATTTACCGTAAAGCCTTGGAATTTTTCCGGACACAGTGTAGAAACGTTGTGGATCTAGGCGGTGGCAAGTCACTAGCTTACTTAACACTTAACAGTACTGTAATTATAACGATGAGCCTGTGATCCGTAATTTATCTTGAAGTTAGAAAGTGCAAAACACATGATGAGTAATAAATAAGATGGCGAATACTTAATGAGTAACAACACGTTGTACTAGGTGAATTAAGAATTAATAACTAAATGCGTCATGCATGAAAATATTTCTTATTGTTTTCAGGTTCAATCACAGTAGCCAACTTGTTCAATGTCAACAGCTTTACCCCTATTCCATATAGGTGTGATGTTAATGTCGAAGTAATGGAAGATGGTGGTCTTACCAACCGATCTTTGTTAACCGTCAACATAATTAACATCAATGAACCGCACCAGATAGACAATCTACCTTTCACTGTTACTTTCGATTCGGCCACACTTACTTCTTCCCAGCTGGTAATGCTAATGTACAAACAATATTTTGCAGTATAAAGATGCCACACAGAATTAATTAGGCCTTGTTGATAGCACAACTTAATCTTCTGTGATCGGAATTCCTTGCCTTATTTTGTGCTTATTATAGGTTTTAAACTTAAGACGTCAGGCATTTATTACAAAATTTACAGCGGTTTCCTAAGAAACAGAGAGTTCAGTTCAAAATCGGCCTCAGATTTTGCAAGGTTCTGCATTTCAAACAGGTCGTAACTCGTCACCAAACTCACAAATAATCATCATTATTATTAATATGCCATAACACAAACGGCACTTGGCATCCATGCTACAGTATGTCACTTCGAAGTTCAGTGCTTGATTCTCTACTCTCTGCCAGTTCTCCAAGATTTGATACTAACCTTTTCTGGCTTTTGGTGTATGTGAAAGTTATTCCAATACAGCTACATGGATCATGTTGGCTACAGTTTCACTTCAGCACGTGAACATGCTCATCATACACACTGCAGCTGTCTTGACCATTTCATCACACGAGATGGATGCGGACGTATTGCAGTGGCCCTGGAGCATCCATCAGTTCCTGGTTCCTGCCTGCCTACATAGGCCATTCTGTTCCTCCCTTCTGTCCGCTCATCAAAGAGATGATAGGAGTTGAAAGTCACTGCTGTTTCATTAACCAGGGCCTGTTCAATATCCATCCGCTGCTGCGCCAATTTGTCTGACCTTTCTGAATCTATGCTATCTGCTCCAAACGCCGACTGCTGGTCTCTGCGGTTTGATTCGGATTGCTGAGTGGTGCGCAGGAAGTCAGGCGCATTGAGAGTCGTTTCAGAATAACTGAGTTGGCCAAGATTAGTCCCTCTGACTGCTACGAGACAGACGGTACTATGCGCACTAGTACATTCTAATCATCGGTCGATCTTAAGACTGTCGGCGGTACCCATATTGTCGGCGACCTTGATACAGATTCACAAAAGGGTTAATATACGTCAGCATCCAGGAGTGCTACATACGTCAACTGTAGTCAGTCTCGTTTGGACAACGATTTTCCATTTCGGATGCGTTACTTTCAACTTTAACCTCTAAATGATCGATCAATAAGCGTTACCATGTGCTGCGAGCGCCTGATTCAAATCGGTCATTCTTCATCTGCGGCGCAATCCAGGCCAGGGACACTGCATGCATCAACTGTCAGCCTTGGATGGGAATTCGTCAGTCAGACTCTATGTGCCACCGCGTCACCGCCAGTGGAGACCTTAACCAGCTATATGAGCATCATTCGTATACAGATGAAGTTGTCTTTCGTACAGAAAAATAACACTAGTTACGTTAGCGAGAAGCGCATTTGTAAAACACTTAAAAGGTGCTAAAGAAATGCTCAGATGCATATATACATAATATCGCGTAACTCATCTCTCCATTCATTCCTACATTTCATTAAATGGAAGTTTCTTGTATCGATTAAATAGTTATGAATGCAGGTCCTATTAGAGGTTCTTAGTGTACGTTGTAATCCTAAGACCTAAGGTACGGTTGCACCTTCGTTTCCTTTTCTTGTTATGTGACAGCCTTTCATGTTGTTTATTTCTTTTCAGATATACGCAGTGAATTTCTCAGATCCCGACCTCGATTATTTCAAAACATCTCTTCCGAAGTCGTTCTACATAATTGACATCAGTCCACCTTATTTTATATTTGGGATAACCACAACTGCAGCAGGTGAGAGTTTAACTTATTTTCCGAGAAATAAAAGTTTTTAGGCAGCACCATTAGATTTCAGTGGTAGGTAATAGGGTCGTTTTCTAACAAATATTCTACGACAAGCCTCGGGATATATCATTTGCAATTGATCTTTAGACAGACCTTAAATATGCTGCACGTTTTCAAGTGCCTTAGAGAGGTTATTAAAGTTGAAGCCGTTTGTATCAGAAGCGTTCAGATTAGATCAGTAGGAAACCTACGTAAACGCTTAAGTAGCTATGCTGCGGTAGCATTTGATGTTTATTTTAAGGAGCGTTATATTAAGGCTGCTAATGCATGTCAGGTCTACATGATAGGCCTAGTAAGTTGGAGGTCAGCTGAGGTCAGAGGCCACAAAAATCTACTCACAAAATGAAGTTAGTTAATTAGTTAGTTAGTTAATTAGTTATCTAGCCGCTTAATATAGTGCTTTTAAGTATCGCATAAAAGCGTTGCCTACGCTGGCCTAAATGGTGTTAAAGTTCACTCATAACATAAACCCATCAGAAAGCAAACAGTACTCATATAACTAGATGATTCAACACTTGGAGGTCCCGCAACAACGCAGAGCCCAACAGAGGGATTCCTATCTAGAGTTGCTAGTTGACAAGAAGTTCAGAAGCGATCACTTACATGAAATGTAGCAAAATGAAGTGATTTAGCATATACGCTGTATAAGAACGATAAGTGTTGCTTGTGTCATAGGCACTGGTGAAATACGGACCACACGGGATTTGGATGACTGGACTGGACCTGACGTCTTAAAAATCAATGTGACCGTGTCTGATGGAGAATTTGTGGCTGGACCTAAGACACTTACTGTCATTCTGACTAATATTATCCAACCTCCTGTTCTACAAAACCTCAACGCTACAATAATCTTAGAAGAAACAACAGCAACTGGAACTATCGTATACCGTGTAAGCTATTTTAAGTGCAGACTTATGTTATGCTTTAGATGCAAAACCTGTAGCAATGCATATGTATGTATGTATGTATGTATGTATGTATCTATGTAGGTAGGTATGTATGTATGTATACATGTTTGCATGTTCCACTTCATAGCTCTCGTATCGAATTCTGTTGCATTCTTGTACGCATGTGTTATAATAATAATCTGAAAGCTTGCATAGCGCCACTGTAATAATACTAAGGGCATCCGTCGATAATTGCTGCTAAGCAAAGTCGTTGGGCAAGCCAAATTGCAGGGCTAATCCGGTCGAAAAGCCGAGAAGGGAATTCAAGAAGACACGGACATCTTCATCTGTGGCATCCCCGCTCTGGCGCGATGCCGCTTCCGCAACAGGTTGCCAGCCGTCTCTGTTCTGTGCTAGTCTCCCGGCCATGTGTAGCCCAACATTTAGTGGACTCTACCACTCGCGTGTGTATGTATGTACGTATGTATGTATGCATGTACGTATGTATGTATGTATGTATGTATGTATGTATGTATGTATGTTGTTTTTATTTCGAATGCAAGGGAGAGGTGATGTGGCATTATTTAGAAACACGTCATCTGATTATGTAGATAATTGTTATCGGTCTGATAGATGTTCACTGCTATTATAGTGCATTCCTTTTCCTTCTGTTAGGTCACGTCATTCACTGATACGACGAGAAATCCTACGATAAATTATGCAATAATCAGCGAAATTCCTTATTCCGGCATAGGCCTAAAAACGTTTGGTATTACCAGCAATGCAAATGAAGGTAGGTTCTTTTGTAATTGTAATTAGAAATTTATATATCGCCTCTTCCGTGATACTAATCAGAGGCGGTAGCAGCCATTATGCTTAAGTCTAATTTGTGGCTAATATCGTCTTTCGTTATAGGCTAGATTCGTGTGTTGGCAGCTTCGAAATAGATATACATAAAAGAACTCTTATAAGGTTTAACGTTTTGAGATTCTATGCCAAACTGTCGTTATATTGTAGGGTTTGTGACATTGAGCAATAGTCTGGATTACCTAGCTGTTAAACAGTATGCCATAGAAATACAGGCAACGCTGACATACCAGACCGCCAATTTGGACAGCAAACCAGGAACACTAACCGTTGACGTGAAATGGGTTGACAAGTCTCCGACGATTAGCATCACACCAACTGCTACTGTAATCTCAGAGGATGCGGTATGATTTGTGAGGGACCGGCCACAAGGCTTGTCAGAGATAGAATTTATAATTAATAATAATAATAATAATAATTATTATTATTATTATTATTATTATTATTATTGTATTTATTTATTTCTCCGGAGCGTTTTTATAAGTCCCGAGGATCATCAGTACCTCTGGCATAAAAATTATAATAGTAATAAATGTTATTCAAGTATTACACCAATTATATAACAGTTTAATGTTTCAGTTGTCTCATTCGCTTCAGGTTGTTTCTGACATTTTCCTGTTTTATTTTATCAATTCAATTTAATAATTAAGTTCTTATTTCTTTTCAACATTCATCATTCAGTAATTAATTGCTCCTGTCGCTGAACAAAGGAACGCAGGTACTCCCGTTAAGTCATTAAGTCAAAGTTTAAGGCGCCCTTAATTAAAATAACTCGGAGCTGGTATTAAGGACTTCGCTACGAACGAAGGATCGTCGGCCGCTATGTTTTCATAAGACCAATTAAGTAGTGCGGAATTTAATATGCGTCGTCCGAAACACACGACAACATGCACACAGAACGAAGGCGCTTGAACATAGCCTGCCGCACGTTGCAAAGCTCTAAACATAGAGTGGTGACGCGTGCGCGCTGCATGTACACGAGTCAAGGCAACTTGATTTCGTTTTGTAAGCGATATATACAGTACTTTGTGTGCTGGTTAATTTAGCGCACATAAGTCAAATGCCGTAATCGAGGCAAGCTACGAGATATTCATTCGGACGACAGTGGGTCCGGAAAGAAGACTAATCAGTGCACTCCTAAGTCACAGTCGAAACAATCACTGTCTGGTGCCAGAGCTGGCCCCATTGACCCAAAAACGTTCGGGCCCACCGTTTTGTAAGGTAGTGAGATGGTCTAAGCACCGATAGTGTGAAGGTAAAAGGTTGTGTGGAACTTGAGGAAGGATCCGTTCGTGAAAACTGAATTAATACAAAACAGCTCTGTTTAAAACAAGGGGTAACGCTACGGATGCTTACCCCACTGTTGCCGTTCGAGAGACTGGTCGTTGCGCTTCCGGCCAAGTCAAAGAGGGTGTGTGAATCTCTGGAACGACACGCTAACTGGTCTGTGTGAAACATGAGGAAAACGTTACGAAAGCTTAACCAACCTGCGCCATTCGAGAAACTGGTGAATGCGCTCCCTAGTCACAGTCAAAATATTCTCTACCTGGTTCAGATACCGCCTTCACAAGATCTGATTTCAGGCTACAGGTCAACCCTGTTGCGATGTCGCGAGATGGACTGATTCCCGATAGAGGGAAGATAAGAAGTTCTGCAAAACTCGGGAAAGACACATTATACAGGTCTGTGTTAAACGGGTTAAAGCTACAGAAGGGTACCACGTACGTGCCATTAAGAAAACGAGTTTTCCCAAATACAAAACAGGCAAACTACGAAAAAGTCACGCCCGTAGCGATCGATGTTCGATTCAGATATTGCCTCAAAAGGATTCTATTTCAGGTGCGGGCCTACACCGTTGCAGTTCGCGAGAGAGACTAATTCTAGATAGCGAAAAGATAAGAGATTGTGCGAAACTCGAGGAAGGCAGTACTCAATGTCGAAAATGGAAGACGCAGCGGTTAATTATTCCAAAGTGAAGACTAAGAGAGTCCACATCCAAAAAGTGACCAGATGAGAAAAGATTAAATCAGACAAATAGAATAACTGATATGTCAGAGTCCGGATCGGGTAAATCAGGTAGATCAGAAGGAGTCGACAAGGCTGATACCGAATCCATATATGTTTGTCACAACTCACAGCACAGAGAACTGACTGATGTGCGAGGTCGAGCTCTCGCACGCAACACTGTCAAGCTGTAGGTCTGGACGAAAGTCTTTGGGCAAATAGAAGGTTATAGCGATAAGACCTTCACTCTCAGGCTTCTATTGAGTCCCACCAAAGCAGAATTTATTAAATGTGTTGGTCGAGAACTGCTAACACAGAGTCCCGGTGCGATAACTTACTCCACAAGTTGTTGTGCATGACAAATAAGCGTGTGAGGGTGGAGGTTCTACACAGGAAAATTGAGCGAGAGACGTGTGATAATGGGAAGATGCGTTGCCAGAAAAATACGTGCCTAAAGCGGAAAGATGCAGAGACTTGTCATAAGACTCCTCTGTCCCGGGAACTAAGAATAAAGACTGGTTTCTTATATTTATTGGCTGTAGTTCCAGCGTTACGAGATGTAGAATGGCAATGAAGAGGATACCTCTAGTTAAGAATACATACGAAAAGGGACCAACTATTGCCGGTAAAGGTCATCCTCAGGACGTTGCCCATCCGGCGACCCAGGAAGGAGCAGAGTCGAATCCCGAGACAGAGCTTTACAGTGCTGACTACCTTAAGTAAGCAGCCAATCCTGAATCTTCCTGGGACAGAACGGACACTATGGGCAGGGATGATACGGGGTGATACAGAATGGCCAATTTTGCGTTGAAAGTGGCGATGAGGATGGCGCTGAGCGTAGAACTGGGCTAGAGTCAACCCCGCCCCTTAGAAGTTATGTCTGGACCGCTACTGCTATATGGTCATTCTTCTAACAAGTAATCCACGGTCTAACAAATAGGTTATTAGATTCGACATTTCATTCAAACAGCAGTTTGATAGTGCGCAAACTGGCTGCGGTTGCGCTAAGCTGCTCATTGACTCTAAATTTGAAATAAAAAATTATAAACATAATTTAAATTGGCTTATTATAGTTATAGCAAAACGCCAAAAATCATAATGGAATAATACTGGTCCACAACAGAATCGTAGGTTTTATTTGCATCATGTTACCTCATTCAAGCTTATTCATTTCGCTCTTGCAACGACTGTCCTCGACATAAGCTTGTTCACTGATAATAAAATGGTCATAAATTTGTTACAGCCGTGCAGCTAAGAATGACAGTTGCTGGTTTGGTGTTCTTTGATTGTTCCAATGGTGTTTTAGGTTGCAGGAACTCCGGTGCCAGGAATTACAATTAATGCTACCGATCGTGAATATGACAATAACCTTGGCGACTACCTCGTGTTCTTCGTCAACGATTCTCATTTCGTCATAAACAATGTCACCAAAACGATGTACACAGCTGGGTCTCTGTTTATTCTGTCTCCTACGAAATGCAGTCAGACATACTTCCTGCAGGTGTTTGTCCGAGACTCTTATGGAAAAGTAGACTCATCAAATCTAGATGTAACTGTCACCAGAGGCAATCGAGAAAGTCCCAAGTTCAGTCAGAAGCAGTACAACGGATCCGTTGCAGGTTGACTCCTTTCTGCTACACATACGTTACTGTTATGTAGACATGGCCTACAACTTAGTTTTCCTACATTTCCACATAATATCTTTTCAATTAACTTCTATAGGGTGGGCTTACAAGAGGTCAATATGTCAATTTCTTGAAGGCTATTTAACTTATAAGCGATGGGATCTTATTTTTCTGATTTATATTTTATATCTGTATTTAACCTGCTGCCTTCACAGCATGTAGCATCCACTGTATCAAACCATATCGATGCATTTGAACGTATTTCATGCAGTTTTTGTGTTGACGCTTTCGTGTTGAAGCTAAGGGCAGAACCAGAGATTAAATGGAACATTCCGCCATCTGACTCAGAGGGCCACGCCACTGAGTTGCTCCAAATCGGTTTAGGTGATGGTTTCCCAAAACAGTTGTAAAATAAAAATTGGCCATAATAATACTGTTCAATGAAATAACGTATAACAAACAGGGATACTAATGAGAAAAGTCGCGAAAGTGTGCGACACAGGGACAAAATAAATGAAAAACTGAAGAAATCAAGGGGAAAGAGAGCGAAAAATCAAAGAAATGTGAAAAGAGTAAAAGAAACCTAGGAGAAACAGCAAGAACAGTTGAATGACTAAAAGAGTTGTCAAAAATTGTCACGACACAAGACCTCGACCAAGATAATTTTCGCTCTCCCTTGTGTCAAAATGGTCCGCCAGTGGTCGAATTTGAATTAAAGACAGATGATTGGTGTTTCAGAAAATGGAATTGGTGGAAGTCCAACAGGTGTGCAATTGTCAGCTACAGACCCCGACTGTGGAAAAAACGGAACCATAACGTATTCCATACTGGGCGAACTTGCTAACTTATACTTTCAGGTAACACCAACACTTTTAGTCAACACGTCTAGCTGGTGCACGGATAGCCAACTCTATTGACCTCTCCAAAATACTTGAAAAATATTTGTACAAAGGAGACATAAATCGGATGAGCCTTTGGAAAGGTCAATTAAATGACGCAATGTAATTATAACTCGGTTTGTGCTGCATGCTGACCGGGACAATTAAAAAGTAAGATATCGATCCAATCAGATAACAATGCGAACAGAATTTTCATTTAGGGAATACATCACTTATGCTGACATTGACGTAGATCAGTTACACTCTATATATAAGCTGACAGTTTTTTTCTAATCGATTAATATAATTGGAAAACCTGCCAAAAGACTTTCTAAGATGCTGGGAAATTGTTCCGTATGTTACATCGTATTAATAGGTGGATCCTGCGAGTGGAGTGATAACGCAGAAGCAGCCGATCAGTCAGCCGACCTATTCGAACTTGACGTTCACAGTCGTAGCCTCAGACGGGGGCCAGCCGTCCCTCAACTCCACGGCCCTTGTCTTCATCAACGTCAATGCCGTCAACGCGCATGCGCCGTGGTTTGCCCAGGAGTACATGGAAATAGAGACGAGGTCCGATTCACCCGTCGGGTCGCCTGTCTACACTCTCAGCGTCACTGACCCAGACAGCGGTATGGGCCCTGTCTAGTTCATGATACGCTAAAGTTTGGCGTCCTCCCTATCAATCATGTTTCTTTGGTCCATGGCTGGCAATCAGTTGCCATTAGTGGCAAGATACGGGCCTGCTCCGGACTCAATAAACATGGCTGTCTGGACTATTAGACCTATGTAATATATATAATTTGTAATTACTCATGTTTTTACCTATCAACTCGATGTGCAGAGTCGCGATCAGCCTAGGCCTACAGGCTTGCAGATAAGAGTGATAGATATACAATGCCAACTGATGAACAAAAAGATGCCCTAGCAGCAAAAAAATTTGTTTTGTTGGTTGTCAACGCGCATGCGCCATGGTTCAGCAATGCAACAGTGCAACATGTAATTATTTCCATTCAAAGACCCCAAATTATAAACCTATACAAATAAGATAGAATACTCTTGATTCAGATCCAGAGCCGTAGGATGTTTAATGAATCTTTCAAAATCTCTATGAACAACCACTGGAAGATAAGCAGATTAATGCATTTGTTGATTAGTCAAAATATAATTGCAGCTTCCGTGAACTACATAAGCTACCAAATCGTCATCCTACAAGATGACTTTGACGTCAGATCATCTGGTGACATAGTTCCTAAGCGGAAGTTGTCGTCCTACAAACGGTACACACTGTACGTAATGGCGACCGACACGGGAGAAGGAATGAACTACTTCACCGAGTGAGATCGCATTTCTCTGATCTAACGACTCTCAATGTCAGCTGCACGCGCTATCATATGATATAATTCATTGCTGACATCGACATTCAAAACTTACCTGTAGCTTCTTTGCTTGCTATAATTGTTATAATACATAGGCTTAAATGAAAACAGTTCGGACAGAGAAAAGAAAACAGTTCGGACAGAAGTAGCCAACGAGTAGTTTACTGGAATAGCACTTCTTTGTTCCGTTTCTTCTCGTTCTGTTGTCTGTCATCTATATTGACCTCATGCTCATTATATTCTTTCTGTTCTTGTACCTTCCGTTCCTCGTATCCTCTTTGATCTCTTACCTGTATCTGGCCGGTCTGTTTTACTCATCATAGATATTGTTTAGCACCAGACAAGTCTTTTTAGGCTATGCAGAGTCGTATAGCCAGGTTTCTAAACCTGAGATCTGGCAATGTGATAAGGAGTTCGAGCAATATGGCATTTATGTATCTGGACATATAATCATAGATAACGCTTTAAGAACATCTCAAAAGTATACAGGTTCGAGGTCGATGTTTGCGTGTGAGAAACAGTGCGCTGCAGATTCGGTTCTTTCAGACCAGTTGAACCCCATGCATGGCTAATAGCATGCTACAGACTTCGGTTCTGTGATTTAGGTCGAGCTAAAGCACCACACATCAACTTATGTAAGACCACAGCTAGCTTTGAATTCTTGTTCTTACGTAGCCCGGCAACAGTTGCCATAGATACGTACGATGCAGCAAGTCAACTGATCGACATAAAAATGCTTCGTCCTCTGTCGGAGACTGATCCAAAGCTTCCAGAATTCATGGCGAAGTTGAACGATTTCCTAAAGCCCTGGGTCGTCAAACTGGAAGATCTCAAATACAGTGGAGACGAGTAGGTTCATGCACATCACTTCAATATGCACTCGATCGGATAACTGAATTAACAAGAAGCTGTCATCTACTTCAGTTAAAATTGTGGGCGATTATTTTATAATAGGCTAATCGTCTATGAAGTATAGTGATGCATCTTAATCGATTTCATTATTTACTAAATCAAACTAATTACTACCCAATGGGGCAAGTTAAGTCTAATTTATTATTCAGAGCATTTGATCATAGCGTGCAGAGCTTAAAACGTCAATAGTAATTGTTGCATATATTGTAACGATATCAGCTACCAAGAGGTAAAAGGCCCATATATGATTTAAACATACACTGGTAAGGACCGAGTAAAACAACTCAATTTCTTGTTTATAACTGAGATAAATCGGTCTCTGGCTACAAATTAATTATAAAAAAATTATTATTCCAAACAAGTGAAAACAACTTTTGGTTGAGTTAGGTCTACTTCTGCATTCTGCACTAGAATTAAGACACTCGCTTACTTTTCATTAACCAGCACCGTTGTTACTATCTACGCCTATGATCCGGTCGGCACATTTTCCTCAGAACCAACACCAAAACACTTCATCGACAGAGATGACCTACTCGCAAAACTACGAACTGATATCTACGGTGAGCAAGAAACTCTGATTTCACTAATCCATCCAAGTTTATCCGCTGGCCACATGTTGTCTCCAGGGATCTTTTGCCTCAACCAGTTTGCATTTATAAATAACCATCTGTGCACCCAGGTGTGCAGTGCTAATGAGACAGATTGTGAGTGTCTAGATACATAGACTACCCACATATGCCACATTCGATGTTGCAGACAAGCCATATCATTCTTCGTAAGCCTAAATTTGGTCAGTGATCATTATAGTGCTTATACGATGCGGACGCTAGTCATTTTTACAGGAAATCAAATTTAAATGATTGTCTTTGATTAGTTTAACTTCAGAACGTTTGAACTTTTTGTAAGTCTCTGATTCTATTAAGTCTTTAAAAAGGCGATTATCTTCTTGTATGTATGTAAAATTGTTGGATTTGCGCGTGTGTGGATGGAAAGGAACTCCGGTCGAAGGATTGCGAGGACCAGAGTTCGCGGACTATGAGATCGTGTCGGTGCAGCCGTCATATCCGGTCTGGGTCCTTGATACAGTCGAAGGAATTGCCACTCTGACGGTCGTCTGCGTTGTCGCTCTAGCGCTCATCATCATCGCCATCGTCTTACTACTTAAGTTCTTCAAATTGGCCTGCTTCCGACAAAACAAGTCAGTCAATATGAGATCATTCAGTCAGAAGATCGATTTCTTTGTCTCAAATCTAAACCTCTAAGCGTGAGGAATCTTGTTCGCGTCCCAGTCGTCGCAAATTTATGAGAATTGAAAAATACGAGCTAGAACGGTCCGTGCACGGGGACCTAAAATGGCGTGGTGCCCATTCAAACGGGTAGTGATATTGAAGGATCTCAACCGATAAATTCATTGAAAAATGAACAGGGTCGAGGCCATACGATCGCTATAGAAAAACGTGTGCATTTACATTTTAATTTTATAACAAAGACGAAAGTGAACTAATTTAGCGTCTAGACTAGTGTAGGTCTGTGTCTATTGGATATGATAGAATGTGTGCGCTCTGTATCTTCTGTGTATCTGAGTATTGGAGCCGGTGGCGGATTTAGCTAAGGGCGTGGGGGGCAGTTCGCCCCCCACCCCTCTTGGTTATATGCTGGCGCCTCTCAGACCAGACCCGTGTACGGTGGACTGCCAGAATGTGGCACCCCTCTGGAAATGCTCTTGACTCCCACGCAAGCAATGCTGGAGCCGCCACTGATTGGAGCATTTATATAGCGCCTTTATAATCTTCTCAAAGATCTCGATATATGGTTTTCTTGGATTTGTTAGATTGTGTGGTAGTTTTGAAGTTAGAGTCTCAGTAGGTAATGGGGAATTGACAACCATAGTTATAGGCTTAATTAGGGAAATGTTTTCCATTGTCATATTGCACTTTTAATGTGTCTGCTCTTCAGGCAAACGATCACTTAACCAGTATAAATGGCTTCTGAGGATTAGCAGGTCTATAGCGGATTAGGTTGTGTAATTAAGGAACTGTCAGATCTTTACCGTGCTTTACTGTTGCGCTGTTTCAGGGTTGCTCCAACTCCAGAGAAAAGCCACTCAATTAAAGGAGTCTCTGATGAAGGGGAGTTTCAACTCAGCTACGTCAACACCGAACCATACGTGGCCAAAACAGCGGAAGTGACGATGTCTGAAGTGTGAGTGACGAATATATTTGTATAGACTGAGACATTCATTGGATGCTTTCTGGTTAGCTTTATCTGTTACTTGTCAGTGTTTCATTGGTACTTAAATGTAATTCTGGTTTTCTCTTGTACATCTAGTGCAAAGGTGTTAATAGTTTACCTATTCAATAGCGAATACGCCAGAGTCTGTTAACCATAGATTGTACTCCACAGTTTCACTCAGATCGACTGTCTCACTCCTTGTTTCTCGTTTTCTTCCACAAACAAAATTATTTAGCATAACTTTATAGAAGTTTAATGCGTAGCTGCATGTATGTCCATAACTTGAATTGCAGCGTTGTAAGGAAAAAAATCCCTTTCATTTAACTGATTTCTCTTGTCAAGCATGGTGAATTTTCAAAACATGATAGTAATCGATATCTTGAGACTTCTACAGTGACCAAAGAAGAGTCGTGTGAACCAGCTTATTCACAGGCGCTCATTCAAATCCAAATCGATAGATAGTGTCGCGAATTCGTTTCCACTTATAAACAAAACACATCCACATTTCTATTTTAAGTTTCTATTTACAATGTCTATTTACCGCTTGCTATTTACAAAGACACTTCTTTTGTCATAATTACCAATAACTGTCACGCAGTCCTCCAACAAAAGACGTCAAAACAAAGCCCTCACAAAGACGCAAAAGCAGTCCTACTGACGCTGTAGAAGACTTAGACATCCGGCGTTAGCTCATCTCCGTTTGTCTTCTAACAACTCCAAAACGGACTTCACTGGGTTCAGAGTCCATCCTTAGCCGCCAAAAACAGACAACTTCGGCAATGGTTCCGTGTCACTTGTCAACCAGTCCACGATTCTTCCTATCTGCATCCTCCACACTCCCAGTTGGCAGCTGGTACAAAGTAGCTCCAATAGCACCTTTACCACAATTACCACCATTACCACCGGTATCGGGCTAGGTTCACACACGCAATAAACCTCTCAAAATACTTGCACAATAAATTCCAATAAAGAGCTCTCAACTTAAAAGCCTACATAGTTCGCAAAGCTCTACATGTCAACCAACGCGCAAGATAAACATTAAACCTCGACGAGTGTCCACAGCAAGATTTATATACCTCAAGTATGAACACGTCAGTGTATCTACCTGCGCAAACTGTAGTTAAACTACAGCTTTTTCAGTATACGAGACCTCACCTGTTCAAATATAGGCCTATCTAGGCCTACATGAATATCTCCTCAATGTCAGCTGTGTCCACATAACAGCTAGGCCCTATGCGTCTTAATTACGACAAAAATCTTCAAATACTTGAAACCGTGTGTACAACTATGGCATAGATTCTTCAACTAAATGCACACGAGCATATTTAGGGCTTACTGTAAATACTTACGCTCATTAACAAACCAGTATATACAGTATATATAATACAATCGTCCTCCTCGTTCGCAGTGAACAACTGTACCTTCTCGCCAGCAAGAGAAATTTCTTAGAATATAGTGCTTTTGTGAGAGGCAGATAAGGTCAAGTTCGGTTCAAGATCCATAATCAGTCAGGTAGACAGTCAGATTGCTATGAATGGATGGCGTTTAGAACTGGAGCGGCGAGAGCTCTACGTAAGCGGAGGAATCAGGATAGGAAGAAATATGCTAATGTAAACTCATGGGCCTACGCATGCCCTGTCAATTTGTTATTTACTTTCTTTTTTATTTTTCTATTGTATAATTCATTGTGCCTGCAGACACATACGAACTATAAAGCCTAATTAATTTGGTGTCAAAATTTCCTGCGTGCGTTTTAACTGGCACTAATTGCGCTGCGGTTTATTATGCTCTAGACCTGCTTGAGTAACTCCTTACGTCAACGTTTGATTTCAGAGAGCCGTTTGAGAGACCGCCGACTTACAAGGCCAATTCGCCTCCATTAAGACCAGATGCAGACCTTGAATTGTAACTTCTGCCGGAAGATTCGCTCTTGCTTAACTTATTTTGCGGAAGAT
Source organism: Norana najaformis (assembly GCA_964023275.1). Classification (NCBI taxonomy): domain Eukaryota; kingdom Metazoa; phylum Annelida; class Clitellata; order Crassiclitellata; family Hormogastridae; genus Norana; species Norana najaformis. The sequence continues at coordinate 38,787,357 of OZ029915.1, read as the reverse complement.
AAGCTCAGATGTAGGCAACATGCAGACTAATAAATAAATTGTGATATCTCAAGCTATCGGTTTTTATGAATATAAATTATAGTATCAGGCATATATATTTATACGTAGTAATCTATAGGACGGATCCAAACTGTTTGAATAAATGCGTGTGTTTATTTTTTGACCATTGTGTATTTTTTTTTATAAAAGACGTGTAGCCTATACTGAACAAATGTTAGTTAATTTCAGGAATAATATTAATCATATTATAGCCGATATACCTATAATTCCGCTTGTAATTTAGTTGCAATCTGATATAGCCTATTGTTATGATTTCTTCGAACTTCGTGTTGATTCTTCCTGGACCTTTGTTTTTGGGATTGACTATTTTTACGTTTGCAGTGAACATACCACGTGAGGTCTATAGCACCATTTAATATATTTTGTACAAAGCCAGTTTACTCCTGCAGATATTTGCGATAATTATAAGTTATCGGCCTAACTTGTTGTTTTAACTTGCAAGTCAGCTATAGATTGACCTACTCAGGACATGCATGCGAACACATAGGAGTAGGTCTGCTGACAATATTAAAGGCCTAAGCCTATACATTTTGTTTTCTTTCTGGTTGGCTGTAATGAAAATTATTGCGCTCGTGTGGGGCTTGTTATTTTTCGATGATACACGATACAACGTTTAAGCAACATTGGATGTGGCTGTTTCTATGTAAATTATTGTCATGATAGACCTCTAGAATAGCTTGCGTGGGAGCATTCGTAGAGGGGCGCCACATGCTGTCAGTCCACCATGCACGAGTCTGGTCTGAGGGGCGCCAGCGTATAACCAAGAGGGACACGGGGAAGAAAGGAGGGGGGAACCACCCCCACGCCTATAGCTGAATCCGCCGCTGGTGGGCCTATCTATACTAATAGCTGATTTGCAACTCTGTTAAAGGGTTGTCGTCTCTTTTATGTGAAGAGCATCTTCTGGAACCGTGTCGGTCCTCGTACAATGTCTTGTTTGTGACCAAGACTCATTCACAATAGTTGGTTCCACCAAGATTGCATCTGTGAAATTTTGACCAGAGAAGGTCGACGTTTTGGAAGCGGAATGACAATAAGTCCAAGAGAGCGAAGCTCTCGCTAGTGAATGTGGCCCAGTATCTGGGGATCGAGGGTTGTAAGCAAATGACTTTACAGAATATCAAAAGATTTCTGTTGGAAATTTGACTAAAATTAGCCGGGAACCAGAGCAGAGGGGGCGGAGGCTAATGATAAATGGAGATCAAAAGCAAAGCGCCATAGGCGAATGCCTAGTCAAGGCTCGTACCCCCGAGAGTTTCCAACTAAGGGCTTCGAGGAGCGTCATAAGCTCCTCAGCTGGATCAGGGACTCCGCCTCGACCACCGTCGATTTTGGAGCATATGAAGTCTAACTTTGTACTGGAAATCGACTCCGTCTGGCGTGACTAAGATGGTGACGAGGCAATATTTGGGGTCCAACCCTGTAGCAGGCCCCCACGTGCGCTCAAAAGTGGAGGTCAAGTGATCCCCTGTACACTATGATTTCGCCGTCTATGGACCGGCGGGTGGCTAAGTCCGACCCTCGGACCGATTTAATTATTTATCACGACCATGGATTTTGGTTTAGAGGATCGAACCCAACTGCTAAATCCAGCCTTAGATCCCACCATCTAGAATTCTTTACCTCTTCATGTCTGTGACGTCAATAGGCCACTCTTACTGAATCTATATTTCGTTCTAAGTTGTAAACCTAAACACATATTCATTCTACCTGTGGTTCACAATGTTTAACGCAGTCCATTTATGTTAACTGTTCCGATACAGCTACGCTCGAGTAGGCTATTGTCCTAGTTCTGGTACAGTAGCACTCCTCAAGGTGTAATATTTGCCTATGGGCCTATAAGGAAAAGGACTGAGTAGTCAGTAACGAGGATACAAAATACTCCTTGCCATTGGAATAGGTCTAATGTCACCCGGCCTTTGCTTTGACTTAGTAGGAATTTCATGTTAATTTCAAAACTGGACAATTCTAATTCCAAGTTTTAAGTCAACAAATTCACAAGTAAAATTTATATACATAACATATATATATAAATAAATACATAACATATATATATATATAAAGAATGAGTTCTATATAAGGCCTACTGGTTGCAAGGCTCAATTTTCAGAGACACACTTGGACTTGATCAGCTGATGCTGAATTGTGAGGAAAAACTGACCTAGTAGCAATTAGCCAAAATTGCTACCAAGCGGAATGGTAGGTCTAAACTTGTCTCTCTATTAGGCCTATGATGTAGGCCTACGATATCTGCAATAAATTATAAAAAGCTATGGCAATAAATTCCTATCACACCTCCTTTCATTGCAAGTAATATAACACAACTCAGAGAAAATGGCTTTATCTAAATAATTGTATTATTTCCATACTTAAAACGTCATAAAGTATTTGAAAATATTGTTTAACGTTTTTCATTCATCACCTCCAGCGATGTCTGTGACTGAGAAAGAGGAGCATAATTTGGAGTCAAATGCTCACAGTTATATTGTCCTGTTGACAGATCAGAGACGCTTTTGATGTTATATAGACCTGTGTCCATATAATAATTAACAAGGCCTTGTCGTGATTATGTTAAAATACAGTTGCGTGGGTTCACTGATTGCCGAACACTGATCCAAATCTTGAGTAACTGCAAAGATATTAGCCTAAGGTTTCCCAGTTGTGGAACTTATAAAACCGGCTAAAACTACAACTGCTAACATAGCTTTGAGTGATCCTGACTCCGTAAATTCTCAATTAACTAATATTGCCGTTGATCCAAACTAATGTGCTACCAAAATTCAAATTCAGTTTTCTAAATTAGGCCTACTACCAACTAGCCCCGTGGGGCACAGTAGCATATTGGATAGAACGCTCGGCTTGTAACGTGGAGAGTACGGGTTCGAGCCTCCTCCGAGACGGTTACTGTGTAGGGACGTTGAGTAAGTCCTTAACTCACAATTGCTCGGTGTCATCGATTGATGCTAAGGCATTATATTCCGCCATTTTAGCTTCATCAAACTGCCACGTCATCTTAGATCACATAATGTACAGTTCAATCATTCTTCTTATTTTTGGTCTACGTTTCATGATCGCCTTCCATATTAGTTGCCAACCCTTCCACACCCGCTTGCCCTACATTGTTCCTACAGCCAAACATTCTTACTGCGCCCAATTTGGCACAACGACTATGCAGTATGGACGTATGTGTTTTATTCCTTTATCGTTCTTCCTAACTTCATCTCTCAGGCGACCACCACAGCACCTCACCCGCCATACCATCTTCAACATACTAATCCTGCTTTCCGGGGACATCCACCCAAATCCTGGCCCACTGGATTTTTATTCATGTTCTCCTCCCTCACCTCCTACCTATCCTCCTCCTTCCAGAATTTCTTCCTCCAACTTCCTCGACAATGCTCAAAATACTGACAACAGCCGCTTCTTACTTTGCACGCTACATCCTGCACATTCACAAGAAATCAATGATATAGCCCTCTCTTCTCACCCGCCTGACATATTTGCCTTATCTGAAACCTGGTTTAATTTAAACACCACTCTTGCTCAGTATGAAGACTGTATTCCTCCTGGCTACCATCTTTACAGTACACCTCGTCCCTGCAAACCATCTAGCCCTTCTCATAAAAATCCAACTGGAGGTGGTATTGCCTTTCTCACCCGAGAACCTGCCACAGTTTTAGACTCACCTGGTTACTGTTTCCACTCTTTTGAATGTGCATCAGTTACGCTTAAACTTCCTCACACAAATCTGACTATCTTTAATGTATATCGCCCTCCATCCTCCTCTTCATATTCAAGTCCTCCATCGGTCTTCCTGAAAGAATTTACCACCCTCCTCTCTACTGCCGCCACTACACCTCATGAATTTCTGATTACAGGTGACTTCAATATACATGTCGATAACCCCTCTGACACATTTGCTTCTGAATTCCTCACCCTATTGTCCTCAACTAATCTGGTTCAACATGTCAAATTCCCCACCCACATTCACAATCACACACTTGACCTTATTATCACATCATCATTCTCCACTCTGTCACCTGATATATCTTTCTCTTTTGACACGCCATCTGATCATTACCCCATCTTTACATATCTTAACATTCTTCCGACACCACGTCCTGATCCTGTCTTTCATTCTTTTCGTCGCATCAGTTCAATAAATATTGAAGCCTTCATACAAGATATTTCCTGTTCTGACCTCGTTTTAAATCCACCCTCCTCCCTGGATGACCTTCTCTCTTCCTATAACACCACTCTTTCCACTATCCTTGACAAGCATGCTCCTATTATTATCAAATCCCGTTCTCACTCTAACAATCCTTGGTTCAGTTCCTATCTCCAGGCCTTCAAATCTTTCCGGCGACGCCTTGAGCGTGCCTATAAACGCACCAGGGATCCTCAACTTCTCTGTGCCCTTAAATCTGCCACAAATAAATACCATCGCCTTCTTACTGCAGCTAAACAAAGATTTTACTCCTCACTAGTTCGTTCTCGATCCTCTAGCCCTCGCCTTCTCTGGAAAACCATTAACCAGCTCCTCCATCGGAACTCATCTAGCCCACTTCCAAATTCTCTTCCGTCTTCTTCAATAGCCGACTCGTTCTGTTCTTTCTTTTCGAACAAAATTAGTACCCTCCGTCTCTCTCTTCAATCTCTACTTTCCAAAACCTCCAACAATCCAGCTGCTGATGCTCCCTCTTCCACCTATGACAGCCCACCTTCCCCACCTCTATCCTCATTTTCTGCTTTTCAACCTACATCAGAGACCGAAATACTAAATCTGCTAAAATCTCTCCCAAACAAACAGTGTGAACTTGACCCTATACCTACCTCCTTATTGAAAGACTGTGCATCTGTCCTTGTTCCAATTATTACCAAAATAGTTAACCTCTCCCTCTCTACTGGAAACTTTCCCCTTCTTTTTAAACACTCTCTTGTTACCCCCTCTTCTCAAGAAATCATCTCTCGACAAGGAAATCCTTTCTAACTACCGGCCTGTTTCTAACCTGACTTTCATCTCCAAATTAACTGAACGGATTGTCCTCTCTCGAATCAATAACTATTTAACTTCTAACTCACTCATTAACCCACACCAGTCTGGTTTTACTAAACGCCACTCAACCGAAACTCTGCTGACATCTCTCTACAACAAGCTTGTTTCTGCCATTTCTCATCAACAGGTTTCTTGCCTCTGTCTCCTCGATATCTCTGCAGCCTTCGACACCATAGATCACAATATCTTACTCCACCGACTTTCAACCTGGTTTGGTTTTGCTGACACTGCTCTCCTATGGATACAGTCTTATCTCTCCTCCCGCTCTTTCTCTGTTAAAACTTCGGAAGCCTCTTCTAAGTCATGCCCTCTCACTTGCGGAGTTCCACAAGGCTCCGTTCTTGGACCTCTTCTGTTTATCCTCTACACTACCCCACTCAGTTCACTCATTAAAGCATCCTCCGTTGACCATCACCTCTATGCTGATGACACCCAACTATTCATCTCTTTCTCTCCAAATTGTTTCAATGAATCTACAGATCATCTTCTTTGTGTGGTTAAACAAATCTCCTCTTGGATGACATCTAATCTCTTATGCCTGAACCCATCTAAAACTGAATTCATACTTATCGGCCTACGTGACCAGCTCAAGAAAATTCCTGACCCCTCTATCTCCCTCAGCCTGGACTCTGCCTCCACCCACACCTTTAATACTAACTCTTCTGTCCGTAATTTAGGTGTTATTTTCGACCAGAACCTTACGTTTTCTGATCATATCACCCATCTTTCCCGCTCTTGCTTTATGCATATCCGCGATCTTCGCAGAATCCGTCCTATGCTTGACTTCAAAACCGCATCTATCATCGCCACATCCATAGTCCATGCAAAACTTGACTACTGCAATTCACTTTTCCTCAATATTGACACAACCCAGATAAATCGCCTACAAGCTATCCAGAATGCTCTCGCACGTGCTGTCACCAAAACCCCCAAACACCATCACATCACCCCTGTTCTCAAATCACTGCACTGGCTTAAAATACCAGAACGAATAGAGTACAAAGTCTTATCCCTCACCTACAACACACTTCAATCCTCCCAACCCTCCTATCTTCGTCAATTATTTACTATCCAACCACTCCGTTCAACCCGCTCCTCATCTGTCCTAACACTTCTTCGCCCTCCCGTCACCTCATCCTTAAAATTTGGAAATCGCTCCATAGCCATAGCTGCCCCACCCCTTTGGAATAAACTCCCGCCAGAATTGCGACAGTTGTCTGGTCAATCATACGAACTCACCAACATTTCACCTCTTTCAGTTTCTGCGCAGGTCTTTCACTCAAGACTGAAAACACTTCTTTTCCAGAAATCTTATCCTGATTCTTCCTCTTCCTCTTATCTCTCTTCTCGCTTCAATTTCAAACATCATCCACCGTAGCCGTCCGACTGTCTGAGTGCCTGACTCCTGGATCTTGACCCTTTTGCCTATCGATTTTGTTTTGACTGAGCGCCTGTGAATAAGCTGGTTCCCGCAACTTAGCTTTCGTTGAGCGCTGTAGAAATCTCGAGATTACGATTACGATTACGATTATATAATGGCGCCTAATAAATACAGAAATAATAGCCTTGATAATGTCCTGCATGGTGGTGGTGGTGGTCATAGATCATTGATGGGCGTGGCCTAAGCAGCCGCTTATAATACCATTGATCTGTGAACTTATACCGCATTATTTGTTTACATTCAAAATAATTTGAATAAAATGATTTTACGCTCAATTTTGACATGTTTAAGCTTAAAGTGTTTGTTTTTTGTGTATTCTGCGACAGGAAGACAATATGCGGCTCATACCAGACACAGGTGTTTTTGCATTGTTAATTGTACACCGTGAAGTAATTAATCCTCTAATACCGCTCTTCGTTACCTACTCTGCTTGTTGATTAGCCGGTTCTCTTATTAGTCTAAGGCTATAACACCGAGAAACCGCAGATTTCCTATGCCACATTACATCGCCGACAGGATTTGCTGAAGTTAAGTTACATAATTCATTTCGTAAACCCTTGATAGATCTTTTGCGTGTTTTGCATTAGATGCATACCTGAGCTCACATTGGCTTGGAGTCGCGAACTGAGTACCGCTCCCATTGCGTCAACTCCATTGATCACAGATGTAGATGCAGATGGACAGCTGGACATTGTAACGACTTCTTTCTCTGGCAGCATTCATGTTGTACAGGCTAAAGATGGTCTCGTCAAGCAGTCAAGTCAATGGCCTTACAGACTTAATCATGCTGCAATACATGCCGGTACTCTCCAGGTAAATGAATTTTAAATATTAACTTAGTAATTTTAAGTGGCCAACCCAGTGAACTGATTAACATACAAAAAAAGTTCGGCAAGTAAAGCGCATGCCTCAGGTGCAGTGTAAAAGTGCGTTGTCAGAACGTTTGCAAATATTTTAATTAAAGTTAACTAAAGGGATTAAACCTTTGGTCTTTGCATATACTGTAAACACTTAAGTTTCAAATTAGCAGGCATAAGTACCATGTTTTGCTTGTACAGGTTAACGATGTATGAATATGTGAATGTAATATTGTAAATATATAGTTTTTTGTGTAGATTATGGATGACCAAGTTTTTATTGCCTTCATGATAACTTTGTTTTAGTATGACATTGATCATAATGGCTTGCTGGACTTACTGATCATTACTTCAAATGGAGAGCTTTTCTTTCTGACAGGAAATGGAGAGCTGATGCAGAACAAAACTTTTCAAGTAAATATCTAAACCCTTTAGGATATTTTCTGTTTACAGATGAACTATAATTAAATTTTTAAAAATATTCGTGAGTCTTTAAAATAAAATCGAGTTCTGATAAATTTAACTAGTACATAATAACTTTTAACTTGTATTTAGTACAAAAGTAGGCAACTTGCTGTGAACTTATGAAGCTTGTTGTAATGTTCTACAGTTGTACTTTTGCCGTTGTCATGTGTAAGCTTTAGATGAAGCATACAGTAAGGAGCATGTGGTTTCTGATGATGTGCAGTGGATGTGCTGTTGCCTTACCTTACCAGTACCTTAACTTATTGTAATATGTACCTTAATTTTCTATTCTAACTCTGAATGACTTCTTTGTTCCAGTTAGGAAAACTGATGGTGGACAGAGATTGGTATAAGAAACGTCTGACAGTCAGTCAGCTAAATATTCATGACTACATACTGGATGATCCAAGTATGGCACAGCAGGTAAACTTCTGGTGTCTTATTGCTGTGTAAGATTATATTAATCAAATCACGACTCAGTTATATTATGTTACTCTGCATTAAAATTAGACTAGTTCTTGTTTATTGCTTATGATCCAGTGCTTTTTAAGTTTTGAAGCATTGGTTAAATTTATTTTGTTTTGCTAACTATTTTATTCTGCATTTCATTCATTTTTGATTCATTTCCAGTTGTTATTGATATTAATTAAAAGTGTGTGTTCTCTTTGGTTTCATTTGTTAGCTGTTCTTCCTGTTGAAGAAAATATTTTAAAGTATTCCTTGTTTTACCTTTTTTCTGCTTTTTTCTGTTTTTGAGGGTGTGAATTATGTGGAAGTTGATCCTCATGTTTTGGCCACTGGTGTCATTGATGACCTTAATCAAGATGGCGTTACAGAAGAACTTGTTATTCCCATTTCATACTACTTTGATCCTGATGACTACAGGTATTTATTTAATTATTATACTTTAGGAATCTGTTTGGAAATTATGAATGGCATCTGGAACAGCTATATAATTCACTCTGTAAAGTTTTCTATTTCTGTGATTCAGTTTACTGCTGATAAACCAGAAGCCTTATATTCTAAGTCTCTTATTAATGTTTTATTATGTCCTTTTTTTTATGACAGTGCACAGGCAATCTGAACTGCTTCAGATAATTTATCAGAATATCTTGTTTCGGATTAATATTCATGATGTTATGATAGAGATTTTATATCCTTTGCCGAAAAGATGATGAACCTTTTTTGCTGTGCCTGCCGTGTTACAGTGACCCAGAGTTTGTGACAAAGTCCGGTAACATCTCATCATCAGAGCTGGAAAATTACTTAATTGGAGCCCTCGTACTGTTCAATCTGACTTCTATGACTCCATTTACTACCATTCACCTTGATCTAACAAAGGTAAATTATGTCTAATTTGAACATCATTTGATAGCTTAATCTATTTTAGATCTGATCATTACTGTTTTTGAAACAGTGTCAGAGCTGGATAGTAAATAAAAAAATCAGACTGAAGCTGATAAATGTATACAGCTATGGTAAAAATTTATGATAAAATCTATGGTAATTCCTTCTGAATTTCTACTTAGTTCACAAATCGAAAATATTATGTCCTGTTGCTTGTTGAAATGGTTGTTTTTATTTTGTTTGAAGATCTCCTCTGAATATCCTGCCTACATCTTGGCCACTCCATCTGTAGCTGATCTAGTTGTTGATCATGCTGGACTAGAGATAACTGTTGGTACGTCAGCTGGTCACCTGCATTTGATTGACCATCTTGGTCAGTCACTGCAACCATTTCCTCTTCCGACTGAAAGCATTCAGACACAGGTTGGCTGATAATCCAGATAATAGTTCACAACCATTAGAACTGCAACTGCAGTTAAATTAATGGCAAGAGCAAAATCATTTGATTCCATATTCTTATTCTTTCTGAATTGAAGAGAAGGTGAAAGGCTGTTCGTGTTTGCTTTTGTTAACAAGTCATATGTCCATCAGCTGACTGTGATGAAAGAACAACTGAAAGCATACAATGTTTTCATTGTAAACAATGAGTTTACAGTTCAAGGACTCAGAATATTTTCATACAGATAGGGTTGTTTAGATAAATAAGATCTCTCCTGTTCCCTGCACCAATCTTCAGCAATTCTGTTGTCTTTGGCAGTTTACAACCAGCTGTTTAGTAGTGGCCAGCATGGTCAGTCTGTGTGGCCAGCACTGATGGCCATTATTGGTGTTTTAGTACTGTTTGTTACTATCCTGTGACTTTCTTTGTGTACAACTTTCTGAATGAAGAAATAATTAAAGGCCACACATCAATTTTTGTTGTCCACGGCAGAGTCTTAATTTCACAGGATTGGCTGGTAGAAATATTTAACTTGATGGTAAAATATTATTCTACCATTCAGAACTATTATTCTGCTAACTTCTGTTATAAATTGTATAGGTTACTGTTGAGGATATCAACAGTGATGGAGAGCCAGAGCTGATTGTGCAGGATTCCAGCGGTAGTGTCTTCTGCTTTGATGTCCATGGTCAGAGGCTGTGGGAGACAGAGGTGCCAGGAGCATCACCACTTGGCACAAGAGTGACTGATGCAAACAATGATGGACTGCTAGAAGTTGTCGTAGCAGGTTCCACTGGGTGAGTAGATTTTCACTATAATCTGTGTTCAGTATCTCAAATGACTGTTAAGTAACTCATTGTCTGTACAGCACGTTTTGCTTTGGCCTTTTTGTATTAATGCACTAGATAAATTGTTATTATTAGAGGTGGGCATCGATTAAAAATTTTAATCGTGCGATTAATCGCATTTTAATCGCATTATGTTTTTAGTTGCATTACCCAAATAAAATTAATTAGAAATGTTCAGGGTCTTCAAGTGATATTTTTCTAATAGGGTTTGGTTAAATAAAAAAACCAGACATATAAATATGCATATATATTAAAAACATTCATATATTTTAAATTCTTAATGGCAACATCAATTTCTTTTTATAGAGAAACTGTTAAAACTTACAACATTTTCTGATGTGTGTCTCTCATTGAAATAAATATTCCTAGGGTAAATGATTGAAGAGTCCAGTTTTTGTCGACAAAATGGCAGCAAATTCCTAAATAACTTTCATTTGCCAATGACTTCCAGTAATCAGCCATTATTGCTACATTGGTGATATCTGCTACAATGGACATTTTGTCTCTTTTTTATGAAATAATTCACCTCGCTGTACAGTCTGCAATCCTTGGCAATCCAGTGCATAATTGCATCCATTTTGGCGTTATTTATAGGCTGTGTGGTATTTGTAAAGACAGAAGAAGAAGTTGAGCCAGGCGTGGTTGCACCATTAGTGCTCGAAAAAAGAGTAAACGTGTGTTTATTTCTAAGATGATGCTGTAGCGTGGTGAGACTCCGATGATATTCGAATTGTTTACCGCTGTAGACCTACGTACAGATGGCCGTATGTTCATTTTTTAAGTGAAATTGTCCATCTAGAAAGTACTTTTGGAATCCATTGTATTTTAAATATTCACAAAAAGAATTACTTAAAGCTAGGCTTCACATGCTTTAAAGACAGTTAAACTCATGCAATTCGAAACAGTGGCTACCGGATATGAACAACGTGCCTAATATTCATGATGTCTATGAGAAAATAATAATACATGTAGTATGCAGTTGTTATAGCGTATATCTTTCAGCTGCTTTAGCCCAATATCCGGTTACTCTGTTATAAATTAAATCGCTTTAAAAATTTTGTTGTGTTAAAAATTTGTGCTCACGTTAAAAATTTTTGTCACGTAAAAATTTTTTAGTCATTTTAAAATTTTAACGCATTAATCGCGTTAATAGCACGTTAAATGCCCACCTCTAGTTATTATTATTTTTTACCCAAAGTAAGGCTAAGTTTTGTATGTTGTCTGTGATGTATATATCATGTTTTTTAGACATTTCTGGGTCTTGTCAGGAGAGACAGGTAAAGTTCTACATGGTTGGCCAGTACATATGGGGCAGAGTTTCACAGGACCTCCACTCATAACCCGGATGCACCAACTGGATTTGACAATTCTGGTAACCCCTGAAAAAGTATTTGTTATTGCAGTATCCTAGATCAGAGTTTCTCAAACTGTGTGCCGTGGCACGCCAGTGTGCCATGAGAGAGCCAGAGTTGCCACCAAATTTTGATAGTAAAAATATTTTTGTCTAACTTGCAGCACACTTTTGCCTATTTATACAGTTATATTTATATAAAAACTTTTGTCAACCTAATATTTATGTAACATTGGTTATATTGTAATAGAATTTGAATATAGTCAATACTGCAAAATGCTATAAATATACAGTTAATTACACAAAAGTCCAGCATTAAGAACATTGGTGCGCCACAACAGAAATTTGCTTTGCCAAGTCTGCCAGTCTGAAAAAGTTTGAGAACCACTGTCCTAGATAGCAGTGAATATTAAAATTTACCAATATGCTATAAATTATGTATTAAAATCCATGATACAACTCTGATTCAGCTGTTGATCTGACAGGTATTTAATCAGTGTTTTGAATTAATTTTGTCTTTCCAGTGTGGCTGATGCAAAGAAATGCCATTCAACCATCATGTTCTTTAACATGATGGATTTAGGGCATCCTTAAAAACAATGGCTTGGTAGACTGACTTACTGGCTGAAATTTTTCAAACCCTAACATCAGTAAGTTGTCACCTAACTTCAAACCCTGGCTTCAGTTATGGTATTTGCTGACTGCTGTTTTGTGAAGGTTGGTCTAAGCAAAGAGGGAATGCTGCACCTGTTGTCAACTGACATTGCCTGTCGATACTCTGTCAGTTTGGGTGAGACAACATTTGTTCCACTGGCATCACATGATCTCCTGCCAACGATTCCTGGTGTGGAACTACTCATAGCAACAAAAGATGGTGTTCTGATGTGCTTGATGCAGGACAACACAACTCAGTCTGAGGAGCCAGCAGACGATGATGAGACATCCTATCTGGCTTGGCCTGCAGAAACCAAGACACACAATGACTTCACATTTCTCTATGACCGGGTAAACAGTTCTTACTTAAATCTGATTTAACTTAGAGCTTAGTAACATTTTGGCCTTCACCTTGGAAGTTCCAAATCTCCTTTCATGTGAAATCGACAGTTCAGTGTTGAACCATGCAGAGGTTTACTGTTTTGCTCATAAACTAATCCAAATAACTTGGTGTATGGTGTGTATAACAGATTTGCATAAGCACTGCCAAGATGCATTTCTCAATTAAATATGTTTTTTATATTGAAGCTTGGTGTTTGGATAGACCGAAGTGGAATATACAATGTTCCAGAATACACAAAGTCTACATTTCTTGTCACATTTACAATTGCTGACAGCACGCTGTCCTCTCCCTATCACTGCCAGGTAATACATATGCCATAAACATTCTTTCTTCATTCTGTGCTGTGCATTTTTTGACCCATTCTACTACTCGACGATGATTAATGTAACATAGTGCAAAATTACATGCACAGAAATAAATGGTTGAAATTATACACGTGCTGTATGCTTATAATTTTAAGCCTACCTAGTTGTGCCTTTATCGACCTGTCAGGTAGCCTTGTTTTAGCACCTTTAAGAGGTCATTATGAGGCACTTTATACATATTTAGATACATGCAAACATACATAAATTCATAGGTAGATACATGTACATACATAGATACCTATATACATACACACATGTATCTGGACATTTTACATCTGTATGTACTTAATTGTTTCTGTATTTTCTACCTTTATGGTAAATAAATGTACCTGTAGTTATGTAACGAGTGTCCTGATATTGGATTTCTGTGGTAGTTTTCTTCTCTTTCAACTTGCTTACCCACCATAGCCTAACTTCTGGTTTCTTTGACCTATCAGAATTCGGCCTGGCTTCTCCAATATGATTTTAATTATGATTTTGCTTCAAGCAACCATCGATTGATGCCATGGGCATTGTGAAAACAGTGGTATAGGAGTCATTAGATTTCATATTTGGGCAAGAGACCCTTCTTCCCCAGAATCACACGAGAAATTTCTATGAAGCTGTATGTGCAAGTGTGTTACCTTAATCTATTTTTATTTATGTAGCACCTTTTAAGATTTCTTTAACTGCATTATACATCATCTATCCTTGTTATGTTCTGCTGTAATCCAGATTTTTATCCACCTATGATTTTCTGATAAAGTGGTGCAACATTTTATTAGCCTACTACTATTTTGGTTAATATTTTCTTTTGTCATCTATGTTCTGTTTTTGTAAAGAATTATTTTTGCTCTCTAGGTGATGCTTGGAAGTGTGGTACTTGTGAATGTTTCATATGTGCATCCTGGAATTTATAGCCTTGATGTCGACAGCCCATCTAAGCCACTTGTAGCTCATTTAGTGATCATCTGTCGAACTAAAACTGGAAAAATTCTCAAAGACATCATTGCAGTCAAGTATGTGTTTCTGACTCGCTGATAACTGCAGATCATTTGTTCTTGATGGGGGTGAATTAGTATGTAATTAACAAATGTGATGTTTGTTGAGTTACTGTTAGACATATAAAGAAAAAATGTCCCAAGGAATTTTATGTCTATTTCTGTTTCAGTTCTAATATTACCGCTTATGTCTGCAGACTGTATGAACTGAAGCAACGACTGAATGATGTTCTGGCCATTATGATAACTGTGTTCTAGAAGCCATTGGGTTAAAAAAGAGGAGATTTCAAAATGGATATTTTCAGATTAGAAGGGCTTCCATTACATTTCATTATGAAGAACTGTGTTGTTTTTCTCTTTCAGGTTCCACACTACATTTCTAAACGACTTGCAGTGGCTTTTGATATGTCCAACATTAGCCACACTTCTGCTGCTTCTCTTCTTGTATGGCTTTCCAGCAGTCGATATTTTACCAGTCACAACTGTAGCCAAACACAGATGATTCTTTTGGTAACAGCACCAGTTTGCAACCACAGAGAGTCGTTTACAGTTTGCACATTCCTCGGAGGCTGAAAGTCCTCACGATCTAGGCATCGCAAGTTGATGCAAGAGTGTGTTTCAACAGAAGTTTAACATCCAAAATGGACTTTGTTATTGATGTATTTCAGAGTAGGCAGAATTCCTGTCATCTGCATGAAGCTAAGTTTTGTTCAGTTACTGTTGCAAAGTCATGATCTCTGGCAGGGGATTGTGGTCTGGATGTTCTCATTATTAGATGACTCTCAAGACATGTGGGAGATTAATTTATGAGTGCTGCATTTTATCATTTCGATAGGTGAATATCTTGTAATATAGCCAGACCGCTTCCACAGTTCTGTCTTCTGTTTATTTATACTCTGACTTGAGTAATCTACTGGAAGAGACTTCTCTATAATCGCCACTAGTTATTAATTGTGTATCAAATATTTAGTAAATTTGTGTAGCGCCTTTTAAAGATAGAGAACAATTGATAAGCTTTAATAAAATGTGCATGTAGTATCGGTGGTTATAATCATAATATGCAGCTCTAGAGGAATTCCATTCCAACCTGATGGCCAACTCCTAACAAGGCTCGACACTAAATTACACTGAAGGTGCAATTTATCCCAGACTGTGGGGTGAACATATTGGTTGCCAGCCAGACCTGAGACAGAGCAACAAATGCAGTCACATTGGTCAGCTGGCATACGAGTGCAACACCATGTTCTTTTCGGTAGTGCACCTAGTCTGTAATCTAACGATTGTGGGTTTGAGCCTCCTGAGCAGACTCCTGGTAATGATGCTGGGCAAGTTCATTGTGCACAAATGCCTTTGTCACTGAGCAGTTTAGTTTGCTATCGGCAAGAACTGGCAAGTAAGCGGCAAATCCTCACAATGTGCTGTCCTCATGTCCAGGGCCTTTAATTGGAAATTCATCCACTGCTGACTGGGAGTCTAAGTATAAAAAGAGTACCTCCCCTAAGCCCCACATTGGGATATGGAGACTCGCCACCTGGTCAATTGCAGGGTGTTAGAGGGTTATAAGCCTGCTGTTGAAATGATTGATATTTAGTCTTTAAATTGGTATAGCAACTTGCTGAAGCAGACAGATTTGAACATTATTGATAAGCCCCAGATCAACAAATGCAAGCTTCTGACGTGGATTCTCTCGCTGATCACATGGATCACAGCTAATGGTGGCCAAGGAATTTTGAATTAGAAAACAATGCATTTGACAACTGATAGTCAAGGAAGACTTAATCACACAAACTACCGATCAATCTAAAACCCTACAGCGTACAAATTTCCAACACGTACAAAAGGCTTAAGAAACCAAACAGTTTTGGTATAAACTTTAATAACTTGTATTGTATACAAACTTTAATAAATTGTATCATGTATACACATGATTCTTGCCTAATATTGTGCAAATATTAAATGAACACCATTAAAATTAAACATCTGTATATAATTAGTTATGAACCATAAATAGGTTTCCTAAATCTGTTTATGTCCTGTACTGACTGTCAAGATTAACTCGTACAACTCATTTGACAACTTTGTATCTCATGTTGCAGTCGTTCAGACAATATACAGTAGATGCTTCAGGGTTTGGTTACAAGAATGAACAAAAACGTTCTTCAACAGCAAAAATATATACACAGACATTACTGTAAAAACTACAAATTGCCAAAAACATCTTCAACTGTGACCAGCACGGAAAATGCTAACCGAACTACAAGTAGTAGTAAAAATACTCAGAATTATAAAAACTCGATTGTAAGCAAAATGTGTTCACCAAAATTGTAACACATTTTGGATAACTTAAAACTAGACTGCTTAAAATCATCTGTAAGCCTAAACTGGTTCCCACTACTACTTTCTTTGGGTGCTGTAGAAATCTCAAGTTTATGAGTACAGTCTGTCATGCTAAACAGGTACAAATGTTGACAAGCGGGAACAAAACTGTGAAGACCACAGCACAAATTTATTATAGTGGATACTATTAAATTATTATCAATAATTTAATAATAACAGTATTGGTACTATTATCAGTCAAACTAGATTTAGTGTGCTGCAGGGTAGTCTTGTGAAACATGGACTACTTTGCCACCAAGTTCATTTATCTTTGTCTTGGACTTTTTATTGATTAACCTACGCAAACTTTTTCGAATTCGATCACCTCGTGAAACATCTTGGTCGATGTCCATGATTTCTGATGAGACAGTGGCGATGGAAATATCAGATAAGTAGTTTGTGAACGGGCCTTCGTGGTTAAGAATGTATCGTGTGTCGCCCTTACTCTTCAGCAGATTTTCATTTGTTGGGTCGCATTTGGAGCTTTTATCACGAACGTTAGACTTGCGCGAATTGGTTCCAGTTGAAGTCGGAGAAGTGAC
Organism: Norana najaformis; assembly: GCA_964023275.1. Lineage (NCBI taxonomy): Eukaryota > Metazoa > Annelida > Clitellata > Crassiclitellata > Hormogastridae > Norana > Norana najaformis. The sequence goes on along the minus strand of OZ029915.1, from coordinate 38,770,173 downwards.
GGATTTGCCAGATGGAGTTTTCTGCTTTGGTGGAAGAGGGGACACCTGTTTGGGAGCATCAGATACAGGACGCCTGTGATTCAGTGTTTGAATTGATGGTTTTGAGTAATAGATGCTCGATTTGCTTTTTAGAATCTCGTCAAGATCGTGGAACGATGGCCGATCATCAGGATCTTCCAGCCAGCAGCTCTTCATCATGTCATAAAGATCTGGAGGGCATCCTGGTGGCTTATCCAGTCGACCACCTCCTGTAACATACATAGCTGTCTGTTCACCGGAAAATAAACTGAATGGTCGTGCACCTGAACTGAACACTTCCCAAAACACCACGCCGAGCGCCCAAACATCTGATTTTGTGCTGTAGTGGGAGTAGATTAGCACTTCCGGAGACGCCCATTTGATGCAGAGTTTCTCAGTCCGAGGAGCCTGGTAGTAGTCGTCAGAAACAAGTCGTGCCCTCCCGAAGTCAGCCAGCTTAATACTTAGGTGGTCATCGACTAGAAAGTTTCGTGCTGCCAGGTCTCTGTGCAGCATGAAGTGAAGACTCTCGAGGTATTGCATCGCAGACACCAACTGAAAAATTAAACAAAGTAATTACACATTCAACAATAAGAAAAAGTGCAATGCACCACAACCTGTATTTTATTTGGTATTTGACCCCATGTGGCACTGAAAATGAACTCTTGCAGGCTTGATTTTATACTGTGCCAGTGCATAAGCTGTTCTCTGATGAGGCTTTGTGTAGTGCTGAGAAATTTCCAAGATTTATATTTACAGTAATTGGAAAAATAGCTGGAAGATAAGCAAAATGTCTTTAACAAGATTATGGTCAGGCAGAGCTAGACATGAAAAAAAACGGATGAAATTCCTTATGGTGTGACAAACACAGTTAAACAGTGCTGGCCCTCGGTCATGTTTTAAGAGTCTGAACAGATTATTGTCAAAAGAACATCAACAGAATGTGATGGTAATGGGTTATCCAGTGCATTCTTGCAAACAATTCTCAAGTCAATGCCAGTCCAGCTAAAGTTGTTAAAAAGCAACTTTCCTCGTCTTGCCAACACAGCTGAATCTTGTCCCTCTTCAGTTTGACTGTTGTGTAACTTTGCAAACTGACTGTTGCACCACTTAACCGACAGTGCACCAGAGTGCTGCAAGTTTTCTGATAACATTGCAGGCAGTCCAGATAATAAGAGGTTCTAAAGCATTCACTTATGTTCCTTATCTGTTCTGCCGAAAAGCTTGCAACATACCAGAGAAATGCCGAATACTGGTTAATGAAGCAATCGAAAAGAAATACAACTGAACTCTTAATCTTCAAGCTAACATTGCACCACTTTGCAGGAACTGAAAGACCGTATGGTGTTCTTTAAGGAGTTGTTATCTAGTTGAACTCCACTCTGGAATTGGACAAAATCATTTATCCAGGCCACCAATCCACCCACTAGTCGCTGGGCAACACTTCTAATTGCACCCTGAGATAAACAAATACTTGATCATTACATGTGTTGCCTACACAGTGGCAGTTCAGCTCAGACCAGTGAAAGATAAATGGAATGACGATGCAGTATTAACCTCTGCAACAGGATGCTGGTACATTAAACAGCTCTGGTTAGTAATGGTAATCACTGGAGGCAAACTGGCGGCCATGCAGCAGACAGTGGTAGCTCACACCAACTCATACTGCCACAAGAATGTTATTTCCTCAGAGTCTACGAGAATTCGTGATAGCTTCAGAAATCGGAGACAAAGGGCTATCGATCATCTCAAAATCTTAGGCTCTGGTAGGTGGTTAGGTATTCAGAGACGATTAATGGAGTTTCAGTCTATCATATTGTCAGTAGTCTTCAACCTCTTGTGGCTACCTGACATTGCCTCAGGGGCGAAGGTTGTGAAACCAAAATGTACAGGGTGGCCCCAAAAAGATAACAGTTAAGGAGGTCTGGGTGGCCCATAGACCAGATATATAAATACAGAATCATGTAATCAAGCTTTCTAGCTCATGAACCAAATGCTGTTCTGATTATATTAAAAGAATTGTACTAAACAAAACATATTTAAGAACTAAAAATAATGCATATCTTGTCAACTGAAAGTTCTGAAACATTATTTAACATCTTTAAGATCAGGCATCTCAATTTACCTCAGAACTTCACATCTTAATTTACTTCAAAACTCCTAATTTAGTTTATTCATATTTTCGACTCTAACAAACTGTATGTATGAGGATTCCATCTATTCTGAGCTTACAGTCAATTGCATTACCCAAATGAAGATTGATTTGAGGCTCTTTTTCTCAAGGAAATAAGAAGAGTGCATACGGTATATCATGAAACCAGGTACAGCTCTAGATCATGCCATATATAGCTATTTCACTTCAATCAAATAACTTGTTTGTTTATTTAAGTATTGCGACTCAGTAGGCCTGTTGAACAACTGTTTAATTTTCGGCTCTTAATTATGCATTTACCGACTTTCGAGATTTTAAACAAGATCTCATTGGCTGCCATCACTGGTGTTGTTTAAATTGAATAAATAAAAGTTTCAATAGTGTATAAGGATCCATTAGTCATTTAGTGTATTTTACCATTTAATAACATCTGTTTTGACACCCCTATGACTCAGCAATATTGCACAAGGAATAACAGCAAGGAATCTTCATGAATGTCATCGCTTCTTTCCAGCAGTTTACTTCTAACAACCAACCTGTGGACTGGCTATAACTGAGTTCCTGATACATCAAAGTTTGTTGAACTGTGAACCCTACTTAAAGTATTCCAGTTTGGACTCTTTGCACCTGATGCTTTAAACATGCTCATGATGTTGTCTCTTGCAGCAGAAAATCTCCATTACTCCTTTCAACCCCAAAGATAAGATAACTATATACTAAATTCAATTGGTGCCAAATAGGTAGAGTAAGGTCATTGCTTTATGCATGTTTGTCTTAAATAATAATAATTTCAAACTCTATCTAAAGACTGAAATCATCTATAAGACGTAATTCCCCTTAAGGTAGATATCAATTTCAACAAAGGATAAGTGTAATGTCATAACCATACAAGAATATGGAAATCAGAGGACAACTGTAAAACTGATTAATTATGAGTGAACACTATTTATTACACAAGTTACTGACCTCAACTTTGTACATCTGTTTCAAATGAAAATGAAACTGGGGGCACAGGCAGTGAAAAGGCCATAGTGGATTTGCTCAAAGTGATCACATGATAGAGACAAATTTGCAAAGAAGCGAATCATACAGTGGTGATATAGGTTACCTTTAAAAGACTCACACTTTTAATAATTTGAACACAATATATAAATCCCTACTCGATCTTACTTATGGATAACCTTCCCTACAAAATGCAACAGAGTTAAAATCATCCAAAAACTAACAATCTCATCATCTAAGATTATTTATCAAACATTCTGATTACTACATACCTGAATACAGACAACAAAACAGCATGTCCATGTTGTCCAATTGTATAACACCATTACGCAAACAATCTTTGAGATTCCCTTTTTGCATGTACTCTGTAACAAGGAAGTAAGGACGCAGCCTGCAACTAACTCCCACCAGACACACAATGTGATCATGTCTTAACTCCATCATTGCAAGTGCTTCTTCAATAAAATCGTCTTCATCAGCAGGAGTTAAATTATCTGACTTCTGCAACACTTTGACAGCAACTGATGTATTGCGATACAGACCAGAGCAGACGACCCCAAAGTTGCCCTGACCTATTATGTTTCCAGTCAGAGACAGATCACTGCGATTAAGTTCGTACCGAATGTCATAATGGTAACCTGGTGTTATGGGATGCTTTGCACATCTCATTGGGCGCCTGAGACGAGTTGCCAACGAGCTCTTATTTCGCCTAAAGTATTCTACCAGTTCACTGACAGTCATAAAAGTATGATCATGTCCTTCTATTCCAAAATCACCATGAATGTTTTCAAGGATGTGATAGTGTACAACATCTCCGTTTGCCAGACAGACTGAAAGGTTGTAGGCTACATTGGACTTATTGTCTTCTGGACAATACACGACAAAACAGCCTTCCTGTTTCACGCTGGACAGAAACAAAGACGCCTGCCTTGATGTCATACTTGTTGGATAAAACCACGGTTCACCTTCTGGCTCGCCATATTTCTTCAACAAATGACTAGGGATATAGAAAGCAAATCCTTCTTTATCAAAACCTAAGACTGTACCTTTGAAAACATCTGATGAGTCCTGCTCTTGCTGTGGTTCACCATTAATTACAGCATTCAGATGATCACTTACAGATTTTGAGTCTAAACACGAAGAATCTGTTTCTACTAGCAGAAGTGAATTTCTGCATAGAAACTTTCGGCCAGATTTTCTGAACTCGTTCAGTGTATAATGATACGAAGATCGATTTGAGGCTCTCTTTCTCAAGGATGACGTAGACGGATCAAGATAAGCCGCACAATTCTGTACAGGAGGAGATGGGCAGTCAACAAAGAACTGTTCAATTTCCTCATAATATGAATTATCAGACGAAAATTCATCATCCGCAAATGCTGGTTGGTCAACAGAAGGTTTTGGAAGACGCGTACACTGATCGTTAGCATTTGGTGAGTCTGAATCATTTTCCATTTGCCGTGACCCATAATCTTCAAGGTCTTCTCTTGGTGGCAAATCATATTTGACTTCCTCTTTGCAATCTTCTGCAGGAGAAAGCAGGGTGCCAGTAACAGGCAAAGCCAGCACATCACATGGTTGTTCCATTTGCTGTTCATTATCTGCTTGATCGTCTGTCTGTTCTTGTTCCCAAGCCTGAACTTGTTCTTTGTTTATCGGTTCTTCCTGTATCTGTACCTCTGGCACCAGTTCATCTTGTCTCTGAGCCAGCACTTGCTCTGTATATTCTTCCAGCATTTGTTCTCCTGTTGAGGTTTTTGTTCTATTTTTATTGATGTCCAAATGACCAAGACTTGAACTAGAACCATTGATGATCACAGTCAGTAAAGAACCTCCAGCTTCTGGATCTTCATTTGCAGTATCACTGTCGTTTTCCACGTCTCCAGCATCTTTTGCTTCTTCCTCTGGCTCCAGGGTACTGGCCACGCTCACGTTATAATCAAGTGACACACGATCAGCATCTTCGCTGTCTGTCTCATCAAAGTTTCTCTCAATTAAAGAAGATGATTTCGAAATTCCTGTTTTTTCCTCCATTTCTTCAGACACAGAAGGAATGACAGAAACTTTTGTTCGGGTTGTGAGAGCGCTGTGAGCTGACTGACTATGAGGTATGCGGATACATGGCTTGTTTTTTGGCACCGGAGGTTTGACTTGACCGTTCGGAAGTGAAATCTTGCTTGTTGTTCTCGGTGGTGGAGTAACACTCAGAGTATCGGATGCAGCACGTGGCTTTGGCAAAGGTGGGCTGCCTGCTATGCCCCACATAGGCAAATTTTCTGGTTTTGGAGGAACAGGTGGTGGTGGCATAGATGAACGCAGACGAAAAGAAGCAGTAGGAATGCAACCACGCATATCACATTTGTTTCCGGGATCTGTCTTCTCTCTCCTTCTGTGCCCAGTCATCACAGAATCTCCCACATCACGACTTGTCTGTCTTGAAATAGATGAAAAAACATAGCTACTTTCTTTTTCAAACACATAAGCTGGTATTAAGTCACTTGGAGGTCTTTTGAAATCTGGTGGAAGTTTAAAAGTTGACCAGTCAATCTGCCTACAGATGAGATTTGCACAGACAACTGCCATGTAGGATTTTTCGTTTCCCTGCAGAGAACAGGGCTTACAGTCATCGATGTGCAAGATCCATTTGTCTTTTTGTAGATGACCTTTGGCAGTGATCGAATAACAGTCTATGTAATTACTAGCGATACTGCCCTGCAAGTCGCCACTGATCTTGTCCATCACAGTTTCACTTTCTTCACCGCTCTGTGCCGCCAATTCCATCCTGCGCTTCTGTAACATCCTGCGCAGTACCAAGCCACTGACAGAAGAGTTCTCAGAATGCTGACTGTTATCCCACTCATCAATGGTCTGTATGGTTTCCTCAAGATACGTGTACAGATGCTTGTATCGCACCTTTAGTGCCTCCACGAACAGACTAAAGGCTCGCTCCCCTCGTGACTCCAAATAATCGAGGAATGTTGCAACCCGTTGCTCACGTGTTGGACATGCAAAGATTGTGTCCCGCTGCTCCTGTCGAAAACCTTCATCTGGTGCCATGTAATCCATCACTTGCGAAACATCCAGATCCTTCAGAAAGAGGAAGCGACATCGTCTCAGAGATCGGCAGTGTGTCTCGAGCATAGAACCAGTGTCTACGCTCACCTTTTTGAACAGTGGCATGCTGCAGCTTCAAAGACACCTGGCAAAATTAACATCATGCCCAAGATTAATTATCTCCTACAAAAAGATTTGTCTAGTCTATAACCAACTTATTATTAAAACTGCTAAATAAAATAACTTCAAAAGTAGCAAATTTTAAGAATGGTTTAACCGTTAGCTTTTAGCTCATACTGTTTTTAGGTTATCACACTAACAAATGTTGTCGTTACGTAGCCACAGTATTTAGAGGTCTAGCTAATCCAGATTTGGAAAGGAGTACAACCACAGGCAGAATGAGCCTAAACAACGACATATATTGTGCCATGGGGTTATTTCCTGCTAAGCTGTTTATTCATAAAAGGTCCACGAATGAGTCAATCAGATGCTAATCTCACAAGCCTTTGGCAGTTTTATGAGGTAATATAACTTTACAACCATAGATTATTTCAGGCCAGACACATCATAAGTTCAAGAAATCTTTCTCTGGAATAGTCGTTAGTCTGCAATTCCTTATCAACTCCATTTAAGAGACCAACTACTACATTCCATCATCAAAAAGTTAAGGGACAGAAATAACTACACGAGGCAATAAGAACCTAACCCTGCAATCATTTGCCAGTTGCTGGTAGAATTGCTGCTACATGGCGGTAGTGCTCACTAAGTGTTCAACAGCAGGAAGGGTGAAAGACAGTGAGAAAAGGGTTCGGCATGAGAAACGTGCAAGCAACCAGAGAATGCAAGACCGAGGACCAAAAGAAAGCAGAAAACTTGGATTTTTGCACACACCCTGTACAGGATGTTTTCCGACCAGTATAATTCTAAACAACAGGAAACCATAATAACTATAATTAAGCCTGTTACTTTTCTTCCATCAAAGCTATTTGAAATTAAACACTCTGACTGATCAGCAATTTAGTCATAACTACTATTGTCAACTGAAGTCATACATCATTCAGAACATAGACAACCCTAACAACAAACACACTTCATGCATCATAAGCACCTACCAAAACAACAAAACCTGATATATCATCTGCTCTGATTCACCAGCTTATTTATACAATTGACTTATACTATAAATGCCTGCATATAAATGTATGTACGCAAGTATCAAATCATTTAGATGGTAATACATAGTACGATATTACGGCTCTTCCTTCATAAGCATTAAATATATTTCTGAAACATATAACCACTTATGTATGTATGTAAGTATCCAAAACTTATATAGCGCATTCTAAGAACCTCACAAAGGTGCTGCAGCATGACTATCTAGCAGTTCCAAAAAGGTGCATCCTACAAAGGGCTGAGAATGTTTCTTCATCATCATTCTCACTGTCTAAACCAAAACTAATAAGGTCTGCTGCAGTGGTATACAATTTATATGGATCCACTGAAGAAAACAGAATCTCAAGCTACCCAAGATGATCATCCTAATCACAAAGTTCTTTCATTCAGCAGTAACGAATTGACCTTTCACTCAAGTTCAGTTATATACAGTGTTTTCTTTGAAACCATGGTTATTGGCCTTGTTCGATTTAGTTAGTACATTTTCACCATACTGACATGAAATTCATTTCAGTGATAATTTATATGTAGGGAGTACACTTACATGGCAATTTTTTATCAATGCCACATCAGATGGTTTTGTAACCCCCCTCCATTCACTAGGTCCCGCTTCTACAGTACAGATGTTGATTACTTAATGTAGTTTGCAGTCGTTACTAACAGCTAATGTGCTGTCATTTAAAGTTCTGTCATTTAGTCATTAACCATTTGTGAACCACTCCGATGTTTTCAATGTACTTTGAAACCCAAACTGATTTTTGGCATTCCATTCAAACAATACAACCGAACTCAAACTGAATTCAAGATCATATATTATGCACTATACTCACCTGGATGGATTCATTTTCAAAGTCAGTAGATATCAAATTTAAAAAGCTGAATAAAGGTCTTCTGTCCTCTAACACCACACAAATAACTCGAGTCTATTAATCTCCATTTTTAGATTCATTCTACCTTGAAGGTCTCAAAGGAGTTTGAGTTTACTGGGTTCAGTTTAACATAACAAGAGAAGCAGTCTATCAGAGAAATTTATAATCTCTATACCTTCCATTTCACAAACTGGTTAATGCAAACAACACTGGTACTGACTGACCAAATAAATGATATCATGACTGAAAAATTTGTTTCCAAAAATGTTTCAATCAAAATACAGCTTCTGTGGAAAGATGGCAACATAACGAAATCCTTCTTACCATTCACAACCCTAAAAGCTCAGAAGGCTGATTTGAAATAATCCTTTCTTGACCAGTTGTCATGGATGTTCCTCAGACTGACATCAACTGAAGAGCTCTCCTTCCAAATGTCACAGACACAAACCCTCTAGACAGGCTGTTTAACTTCCATTGATCTTCCTCCAGATGACTTAATGTCCAAAGAATTCCTTCCAGCTGTCACTCCAATGTTTTCAGAATAAGTGTACGATTAAAAGGCCACCAACAGTTTGGACGAACTCAAGTGACAAGTGATAGGAAGCCAAGCAAGGCTCAAGACATCCTTATCCCTGGAATATGAAAATCCTTTTATTAGATAAGCTTCAGCCTCTGAGAAATCCTGACCTGTGCAACACAAGTCAAGCTATGCAAGTCAAGCTATGGCACCCTGCAGTTCTCATAAATGCACTGTAAGTGCATACCAGGAAACTGGCCACACAAACGGTCAAATTATGCTGACTCACACATAAGGTTGGGGTTAAATGGTTGTAGTATTACTGTCCTACAGCTCCAGGCTGCACAAAGCAATTAGGTGACTTGTGGTTGAACACCAAACACTATTCCAGGATACTCTGCCACAGAAGTTTACACACGACTGACCTCCTGAATGAAATTTTCAGAACTGTTGAAACACATTCAAATCAAGTAATAGTCTGGTACAAACAACACTCTAGTAATATAAAATGATATTTAATGTGTTATATAAGGTCAAGAGGTAATTATTAAGCTGCTAGCAAAAGTACCATTAAGTGGTGTCACATCCAAATATAATAAATTATACCTAACTGTATTTTTACGGTAATAAAAGTAACTGTCATAATCAACATTGCCTGATTAACTGTACAGCATTAATTAAACATTACAATTTACTTTTAAACTCTGATGATACAGTCCTATCATCATTCACTTGTGCCTATACTGAACACAGATTAAACACAAGTCAACAAATTGTGCTTCATAAACATATTACATAATTATCAGAGTTCAGAATAAGGTGAGAGATAATGGTCCAGGAATTACCAGTCATTTAGACATATAAGCTCTTTGTAAATTTCACAGCAGTTGTCACATGCTTTTAGTCTAATGTAAACCAGCCAAACGCTTTCTGAAAATTGAAACTGGATCCAAAAGCTACCTTCAAAATTTACTTAAACTGTTAAAATTTAGTGATACAGTGACATGAGGAGAATGTACATCAAAAGCTTTGTTAAAAACTTATGTCAAAAGTCTTCGTTTCCAACTAAACATTCAGTTAAACCTTAAAGAATGCTCATTTGCTTATTGACTGTTGAGTATGAGCAGGGCTATCAAATGCATCCTAGATCCCTACACTAATTCCCCCATAATAGCCTTATAAACGCTGCACTCATCAGTTCTCAAATCCAAGAAGTCTCTAATGGAAAATGCAACATGACAAAGATGCATCCAGTTGTAAGATGGTAAAAAGTCTAATGCTTTAATCAAAATGTCCAAATCTGCAGAAAAAAATGAAGCACCACTTTTAACAATCGGGACCAATTCCTCTTCATTTTCATAAATCGGTGCTATACAAATCCATAGAAATTAATGAGACTATAACAGAACAGCTTTATGGAAGGTAAATTCTGCCTTGACGATGCAGACTTCACAAATTTAGAAGTACAATTTAGAAGCACAGCAAGCTATACAATGATCAATTGTTATCTCATGTTGCTAAAAATCAAAACCGCCCACCTTCTCTTGGACTAACAGGTTAAACTGCAGTTTTTCTTGAACGTCTCGGACAATTCTCTGTTCCGAAAACAGCATTGTGGCCCATACATAGGCATTTAACTTATTAAATTATTTAACTTATTAAATTATATCTAGATCACAAAATTTATTACAACACACAAGAGTGCACAGCAGTGTGAATCTGAGGCATAACTGAAATGACAAATTGAACATCTCAGAGAAATTCTTTCAGAATCAACTAATAAGTTTGCTTTGCTCCACTGCTTCGATTGCCCTGGTCCACTGGGAGAAAAGGTACCAAATGGGTGGATGTTACTGGAACATATTTACCAAATTTTATCTCAATATGTCTCCTAAATCCTACCAAACTTAAATTCCAAAGATGACTATTTAAAAACTGCATTTCTGAGAAAATCCATATAGAAAACTGCAGATATTTAAACAACCACAGCTCAGTTATGCATAGGTATGGCTAAAACTTCGGACAAGTTATATGACAAGGCCTTATAAAGTCTGTAAAGTTTCATCTGTAATAAGTTCCAACTTTTACATGGTGATCTACCAAAATGCCACATCATCATCAAAAATCAAGGACAAAACAGCATATTTTTGCATTGAATAGTCATTTACTAGAGGTCAAAAAGCCAATAATAGTTCTTCAATCTAATCTTGCAATGAAATAAACTAATTGTAAGTAAACTCAAAACCACTCAACCGCCAAAATAAGTCTTGAGTTACTGAAATTTGCCACTTGTAGTACTTAACTTTGTTTATCCACTTTGGACAATGTGAAGGCAAGGGTCCGACTTCACAACAGCTAGAATACTTAGGTGGTTTTCTTTCAGGAGTGGCTATAGTCTGGTCACTCCGGTGGTGGTATGTGAAGCACTGTCAACATTCACTCTCATGGCTTGTTCTTACTAAAGAACACGTGTAACAGAAACTTGCAGCAGGTTTTACTATAGCTAGGCTGCTTGTATGTGCTGGCATCTCGCTCTGAATCAGATTTAGTACTCACTAATTCTGGCTGTGGAGGGTACGTCTTGGTTGTCTTCCAGCATGTGCTGGTAAATTCTATGGAACAAATAGGACTGAAGCCGGTGAGACAAACGCAACTGAAGACAATTGAAGGCAGGTGGAAGACTGGCATCACTATAGTCTGTGGGACACCAGTGTGTAGCTCACTGGCTATGTCACTGCAACCAAAGGTCAAAACAGGTCGATCAAAGTCCAAGTTGGTGATGGAGATTTGAAACATCTCCTGGGGATGGCAGAATAGCTTCTGCTGTATTCTCATCTGCAAAATCATCATCACTACTATCATCTTCCTACCATTTTCAAAGAAAAATTCCTGATTGACATCTTGAAGATCATCAGAGGTGTCCAGTTCAAAAGAGTTGAGGTTTAAACGATGTTCTGCAGTCTAAACATGATTTTCGACTCTCACAACTATAAAACAAAACTCCTATAATCACATTTATCAGGCGTCTTTTTTTGCAGTTTTGAATGCTGGATTGGTACGGAGCAGCCTGAGCAGGCATCATAAATAACATACTAAATGCACAAGGATAACTGGAAAAATAATACGGCATGCTATACTACATCCACTTTCCATAATGTGTATCTTTGCCGGAATTCTACTTATGTTAACATTTACAAAGAATCACTACCAATGCAGAAACGCGAGATACACTATTTCACTAGAAAAGGTACCACAACTGGGTTCGCTTGAGCTAGTCCTACAAAAATCTTAATTTTGTTCATGCCTGTCAAACATACAGTAGACACAAATCACCATAGACTGCCATACATAACACAAACCAAAGGTCAAATATCATCAATTTACCTGTAACTTACACAGCAATTTTTAACTTTAATCACTAAAAGTACACTGTATTCATAAGTAAAAAAGCAAGACTTTATAACAAATCTGTTTTACTCTAAAATGAGGAAAATCAGCATAAACTATTGAATACATAAACTCAAAAAAACTTGATCTGTGTTTATAAATTAACATACTTCAAAAAGACCATAGTAATATGCAAACAAAGAAATTAAGCTGTGCTCCACTTATGATACCTTATCTTAGTTACCATTTTTGCAATATAAATAAGCTTAACTTACTCAATAAAAATAAAATTTTAATGTACCAGCATTATTTTGATTAAGTACCACCCAAACCAGCAAAAACATAATTTGTAAAAAATGACCCCATATACATTAAAATTTGTTTTCACTGTACATACACACCCCAGTTTCATAATCGTAATCCCGAGATTTCTACAACGCCCGATGAAAGCCATGCCGTGGGGATCTGCTTATTCACAGGCGCTCAGTCAAAACAAAATCGATAGGCAAAAGGGTTCAGTTCCAGGTCAAGATCCAAAAGTCAGAGACAGCACGGCAGCTATGGGGGTGGTGGTGTTTGGGGTTGGAGAGGAGAGAGAGAGATAAGAGGAAGAAGGGGTGTCAGGGTACGATCTGTGAAAGAGGAATGTTTTGAGTTTTCAGTGTAAGGCCGAAGCAGAAATTGCAAGCGGTGGAGCACTTTTTCGCCCAGTGAGTCACAAATATTGCTTCTAACTGCTTCAGTATGTTCCAATTTTCAAAGCAAAATATTTGTAACTCCAGGGTTTAGCTGGAACAGCCAGGAGAAACTATGTTAATTATTTCAAACTGTTATTACTGCAATCAGAGTGGACTACCTCTGTGTACGTTAGCCATTCAACTGTTTGGCAAATGTTGGTGCACATAATGTCAGGCAAATGTTGGTGCACATTACAGGCATGCCAGCATGCAATTAGAGGGCAAATGATCCATGTGAAGTCAACCGCCAACAATCTGGTATTCTGACATCTTTCTTTCCTCTGGCCTATACCAACAGGACAAAGTCTGTGCACACACACACACACACACAAACACACACACACAAACACACACACAGCTATCAGCTGACCTCTTATGTGCCAGTGACCCAGTGCGCAGTCAGCCAAAGATGTCATCCTGATCCTGTTGAGGGAGGTAATAAAAGCCTCTCAGTCTTCCACTGGGCCTCTCCATCAATTAAAGATGGTAATGTCATTCAATAAAGTCTCACAACTGAGGCCTTTTCAGCCAGGTGACACAGTCTAGGCTACCACCTGACACCACAAAAGTTATAATGAGTCTGCCTATACAAAGAAATCTCATCTACCCAAAGAATTGCAGGTGTTCTGCAATGTAAGTTCACAGTACATGTGAGTTTGTGAAAAGCGGAGAACATCTTGGAATGTTAAGCACAAAAGAGAAAATGAAATATAAAGCTTTTCCTTAATTCACATCATTCTAGATCATACATGGAAAAGAAAATTTACAAAGCAAGCACATAAATAGTTAATACAGACTAAAACCAAAAGTTCAACATACCCACAATTTAACTGAAGCTGAGATAATACATAAACAGCAGAGTGAATACATGTACGTAATAGATGTTAAACTTCAATACAAAATAAGTGGCAAGGAAAATTAAAGTAACAGAAAGAATAAAACATTAGGCAAGAATGTGGTAAGTATATCACACATCAGGAACCCATCCACAGAAAGAGACATCAAAAACAGCTGAAAGGAAAGAATGATTGTCAGGTACACTTAAGGTTAGATCAGAAGAATCCATCAAAGAATTCATCACACAAAGCAGTTGTTAATTTCAATTAATTCCTTCTCCAGTGGGAGCCTGTTATCTGCTTGCTAACGATCTCTAACTAAGGAAGTTGCAAGCTAAACCCTTTTGCTCCCCCTCCCGTCTCCCCAAAACAATAAATCCATACCCCTGGGCTCTCCAGGGAAAACTGCTCTTTACAAGTTCATGAAATAACCACCAACATCAAAGTACAGAAGACATAAAACTTAATTTACATGCAGGGAAACTTTTTCCTTTAAATTACAAATGCTAAAACTGTACTTTGGAATGGCAGTCCATCCAACAGTTGCTGCCTTCCTGTATGCATGGGTAAGCATTACAGGTTGTATAACAAAATTTGACTTCTTGAATGGAACATCTTTGGCACGTGTACAAGGATTTGCACTCAAATATCTGTTGACCTTTTCTCTGCAGACAACACAGGTATGTTGTGGGGGACACGGTAGCTGATTGGTCAGAGCGCTCGGCTTGTAATCCAGGCATACAGGTTCAAGCCTCCCTCAAAATGGTTACTGTGTAGAAACCTTGAGGAAGTCCTTCACTCACAAGTGCTCTGTGCTATCAATGTTCTGCTGTATGGTCATGTTAAGTGAGCCCATGACAGCCTTGGGAGTACAGGCCATGAAGATAATATGCCCATATGAATAAATAAACAAATAAATATTGATGCTGACTGCCTGAACAGGCCACTCAGGATGAAATTCACCAATTGTGATACTAAATAGTCCTTTGATGTGTAAGTAAGTAAGTAGCCTTTATTAGCATTAGACAGGCGTACATGCATTGCACTGTATAGATCAGTTTCATCCACATTTACAAGATTATAATACAGCAAAATATAAGACAGACATGTGTGATTAAATATAACTAAAGCTGCATTGATTCACAAAACTACTTTTATATATTTTTATACGATACTTTTATACTATTTTTTAAAAACTACTTTTACAATTTTATATTTTGCTTGCCTTTTCTTGTGCAACTCCCAGATTGGCTATGTCTTTCATGCAAATTAACTCGCTGTCAGGTTTAAAAAGTTCAAAATATTTCATGGCATCACTTGTAAAACTGGGGTCAAGATCTTTAAACCTTGGGACAGTGCTTGACTATAAAGTGCTGCAAATAAGACACTGTTGATGAAACAAAGAGGGTGAATGGAATACCCTATAGGGCATGTAACCCCTGTAACTGGCATTCCAGGTTTCTCAGGTCAAAAGGTTTCACGAAAAGCACCTGGCTAGCACATTAACTGAGCGTATACAAGGCTGTGTGGCAAAAACAAAGCCCTGGAAGGCACCATTCCAAGAATGGATTCTATCCAACAATCTGCCCCAACAATCTATCAACAATATTCCAGGAGCATGAAACGGATAAAGCTTACAGCACAGGCCTCCAAGACTGCCTTCGATTAAATGAGGTCAGATAACAACCTGAAGCATAGCAGAAGGCAGGTGAAGTTTATGAGGCTGATACGGACAATGCCAGCTAGCAAGGCTGGAGGGTAAGCTTTATCTACTGGGTCATTCTTAAATCCATCACAAATGTTTATTTTCAAGATAAGTTGTAGCTATAGATCAAGTTCAACTTTACACCTGCCAGACTAAGCTCAATTAAAAGGCTCAGATTGCCAGATCAGACATCCACTCCATGGCCAACTACCCAGCCCAGTAACTGGAACCATAATGACTACCCGGAAAACCTGACACGTGCACCATGCCTTAGCATTTCCACTGCCTCATTTTAAGTCATCAGTCAGTTCATTGGAAGGTTATAGTAGGCTTCCACAGGCTCACGAAAGCAGGAACATAACAAAGACAGTCAGTTTATGATAGAAAAGCCCAGACAACAGTACAAAAATAATATTTTAAAAGTTCGACACTATGAATAAAAAATTCACTTCCAGCTTTGAAGTCAGCCTAACATGGTTTGTCTGGCAGTGGTTGTGGTATCTTGGGTATTTGAATGAGGGAGCACAGCAAAACCTACAAACTAAAGATCCATAATACACATGAAGTGCCAATAATATAGTTACATTTAAAACTGTT
This sequence comes from Norana najaformis, assembly GCA_964023275.1. Taxonomy (NCBI): domain Eukaryota; kingdom Metazoa; phylum Annelida; class Clitellata; order Crassiclitellata; family Hormogastridae; genus Norana; species Norana najaformis. Next base: position 38,754,126 of record OZ029915.1, on the reverse strand, counting down.
TACTCAAATTTCATTTAAGGAAGATGCAATAAGCTATCAAGGCTTGTTTCTAAAGCAGACAACTGCCAGCAGTGTCAATCTACTAAGAAAGTCCGTCTGCCCAATCTTGTCCCTCATCCTTATCTTTCATGATACAATAAACTTAACCTGGTGTTAAATGCAAGGAAAGACCCATGTCTCATCCACAAATAATTTCAAATTTTTGCCAAAACCTGCTAAAGTGCTGTTCAAGCAGGGCTGGTATGTTTATGGTTAAGGCCTCACCCAAGGCAGTGGGGAAAAGCATAAAAGTGGTACGGCTTAGCAACATGCCCCGGTTTTGGAAAACCATCATGCATAACCAACAGTGTGAGGTACAGGTTACAACTGCACCCACGTTCACAAACTTTGCTACAGCAAATCAAATTTTCTGATGAACATGAAGGTTATATCAATCAAGCATATTATTTATTTGCATATTTATTTTATTAAAAGCAGCTGTCTTTGCTGCACAATCAGCAAACAATCCAAACCTAACAATCAACTATCCTGGAATAAAACATGCAACCATAATTGCAAACTCTGCAGAGCCCAAAAACGCTCCATCTAGATAACCAAATTTATTGGCAGGCACAAGGTAATTGTAGCTCCTTTGAAGCAATTGATTAAATCAGTCCTTCCCTCATGAAACTCTAGCCTGGGGACACTGCTCCAGATCCCAGGGCTGAGGCACAGCACTGGCCAACACACAGGCCATTACGCACGCATTGGAGCTCATTAGGAGGCCAAGAGGTGTAATTTTTATTACTCCAGCAGCCAACTGAATATATATTATACTAGCATTCAAAGCCTTTGTGTGTCTTATACCTTCAACATTTCTGAGGGAAGCAGTTTATGCACTCAGAGAAATTGAGAGCAGAAGTCAGGAACTGTCTGCATTTTAGCACAACAATATAATCAGGAATTTATTGGGCCTTATCCTTTCTAACATGCCAGCAAAGACATAAGAGAGACCACTGCAACTTGGCTGCTTGATACAACAGTACTTTTAGATGTTTTAACACTAATACTGGAAAATGCTTCAGCATAGCAAGACAGAAGTACAAGTACAGCAGTAAAAGTCTGACTGGCAAGATAAAGCAACAGTATCAATGATGATCAACCAAGCAATATAGCATTAATTAATTCGGATCTAAGCAGCACAGTCATCATGTAGGTGTCTGTCTAGGGTAATAGGAGTTCAACTCTAAGAACTAAAATATTGTTGGGTTGTGTGCTTGGGCAAGTTATCAATCACCTGAGTGGCTTTTTCTGAATATTAGAGGGCTTTCCATTACAAACTGGATTTCTGAATATTTAGCTAGTTCTGCATTTCTAGTCTGTAAAGCTGTTAAAACAGACATGCATTTTAGTTGGGGAAGCTAATCCTTTTTAAGCTGTAGTGAGCTCAAACCGACTATCTCATAAAAAATGCCAAGCAACAAATTCCCAAACTGGTTCAACGTCATTGCACACAGTGTGCAGAAACATGACAAAAGTCAAATGAATTGTCACCAAGCCTTAGACTAAGTCTACAATTCTCTGCAGTTTTTGTTGCTTAGATTGCCTCCTGATTGGAATATCACTTCACTATCCTCTCATTCACCCTCATTTCCTTCTCACACCTTTCTTTTTCCTCTTTCACTGCCAATCCCTCCATCATTCAGCATCTCAAACACCTATTCAGGCCAATCACGCAGAAATAAAGCAAAAGCCACCCGAATCAGACTGGTTGCAGAAGGGCAACACATACATTATCACAGAGCCCAATCTGAGAGACACCTTGCCATACATCACAGTTACGGCAAACTAATAAAGGCATGCAGTGCAATGAAGGGATGTTCCTTAACTATGGTAAGATTTTGCCTGTGACAAACAAATGCTAAAAGCAGCCTTGGACACATTGCTTAATCAAACCATGTTACTGAGTAGCACACATCGTGTCCATTTCACCTTACTTATACAAGGACGCAGCTAATTTAAATTCCTCTATTCATCATCAAATTTAATAATATGGTTATTCTATGATTTATTCTTGGTTTACCCGGTTCTTTACTTGTGGCTGACATGATGGTTATACCTCAGGATGCTAGTTTGAAGTTCCGAACCCCTCAATAAACCTGATCACAACAATAAATTTTAAAACATGGATTAAGTCGCTATGTGATATACTCAATCGATCTTTGTTTGTACCGAACAGATGAACCTTCCCAATCGATACCTACCGTGAGAAAATCGTAATCCTAATCCCGAGATTTCTACAGCGCCCAACGAAAGTCACGTCGCGGGGACCAGCTTATTCACAGGCGCTCAGTCAAAAACCAAATCGATAGCCAAAAAGGGTTCGCTTAGTCTAAGCGCGCTATGGGGATCCAAACATTCTACACAACATACTTGAACATGCGCTACATAAAATGCATCGACGCACCATATCACCGTCGACATCGGCAAATACCTGCAATTAAGACCTACCTCGTTCCGTGACAGACAAAGTAACAATCTCTACACCAATTTTTACTCATAAACATCAGATAACATACACCGTCACCAGATTTCGGTGAAAACAACCTCGTACAACCGAGAACTGAGCAACACAGGAACTGTGCCTTTAAAAGTCAGCCATTCCATACGAAAAAAGTCGCACATTTCAACGTAATCTTGCCGCCGCCACCGCTAGCGCCGAGTAGTCTGTGTTACTATGCCACTGAGTGCGGTAAGCTGTTTTGTGGAATGCTTGTAACAATATGAACTGTGTGCTGTTTTGCTTCCATTACTGAACAACGTTCCTTACCTCACTCGTTGCGATTTGGTTCTTACGGTCAAGCTATAAATATAGTCACGCACAACATCATCAGTCTTACTTTTTTAGCGCTACTTCACGGCTGATTCATATTTTCACGAACAAACAACTTAAGCACACCTCTTAAGTATAGGATCCACTTCAAGCTACCAGTCAAAAGTAGTTAGCCAATGTAAGCCTAAGTCTCGTATATCAATGACTGCAAACACAAAATAACTTCAAAGAAATACCACTTCAATCATCTGTAGCAGCAGAACTAATGACATGCATATGAGTGGGCTTATGGCCAACTTGTATAAGCCTACTACAGCAATTAGTCTATGAATGTAGCGAAGAACCCTGGACAAGCCATGTTAATTTTATATCATATTTAATGCCGTTCCCATGGATTGATGCAACTGATCGTTGTACAGTATGCTTAGGCCCATATTATTTGTTCTAGTTGATATATAGGCCCTACTTCAGACTAACCTGAAGACAAAATTCCCACGTACAGGCGCCGGAGATCGCATGGCTCCATGATTCAACGTCTAGGCCTATTTCTAAAATGGATGCCTAGAATGCGTTTATAGTCTACATTCATTCCACCAATAATAATTATTTAATTCTAAAATAATCCAATATACTTCAAGGGAATCCATGCCCCTTCGCATTTTATTTGGGGACACGCCATTGGGTAATGAAAATTTTAGATTATACAAAACCTCAACCAGCACTGGAAGGCCGATTCTCCCCCCACCACTAAGAGTAAAAAGGAAAAAGTAGGCCTACAAAAAGTACAAAATAAAGAGTAAAGCAGGCCTACGTTTTACAAAAGAATAAAATTATCCCCTTAAACTTTACAAAATTATTTGCTATAAATTCCTCAGATAAGAATTACTCTAATGAAAACTTGATCACTTGCTTTTATTCAGGTCTAATTTCTTATATTTGCTTCTAAAAGAACAAAGATCTTTTATTACCCAGAATTGCTTCTACATCAAACTCTCTGCTAGCATTGATAGTATTTTTGTTTTAATATGAAATTAGTAATTTATTCGATCCTTCCATACGTGATAATAATAGGCCTATTTACATCTAAAATACATGAAAATCACTAACGAGCAGAGCCTTGCCTTATAGCCTCTTGGGTAGCTTGGGGAACTTACAAAAGCCCTTAGTACCCCGGCTATCTCTGCTAGATGGGTTTCCCTTCCTTAACTGGCGTGACACCCATTCAAACAGGTAGTATTGGTGAAGCTGGTGGAAGATCTCATCCAATAAATTCATTGAAAAATGACCAGGGTTTGGAGATACGGTGCTCCACCGCTTGCAATTTCTGCTTCGGCCTTTCACTCAAAACTCAAAACATTCCTCTTTCACAGATCGTACCCTGACACCCCTTCTTCCTCTTATCTCTCTTTCTCTCCTCTCCAACCCCAAACGCCACCATCCGTAGCTGCCACGCTGTCTCTCTGTCTGACTTTTGGATCTTGACCTGGAACCGGACCCTTTTTGTCTATCGATTTTGTTTTGACTGAGCGCCTGTAAATAAGCTGGTCCCCGCGGCGCGGCTTTCGTTGGGCGCTGTAGAAATCTCGTAATTACGATTACGATTGCTACAGAAAAATGCGTGAAGTTACTTTTAGGCCTACATTTGAGGTCTAAACCTTCCTTATTGGTGTCCAGCTGTCTTATAGCTGTCCATTCCTGAATTGGCGATGCTCCAATGATAATGACTTTATGGCGCCATTAAACTCTGACTAATTGGGAGATTCCTGCTTTTCATTCTGTTTCAATTAAATCAACTTCTGTAGTCCATGCTACAACACAAAAAATTGCGCTTGCTCTCTTTGTATGCAGTGCGTCTTAGGGAGTTTAGCACCATTCAACTTCCTAAGCGCTGCGAGGTTTCGGCCTACCCACTTCAAATCTTGACGCCCTCACTGCACTGGGTTTGACCCCATGAAAGTTCCTGTTGCACCGGCCTACACGACTTTACATCACCAACTACAACGTCATGTCTAGGACATGCGAAGCCACTGTGGGAATATTGTCACATGGGCTTCATGTGTTCTGCATAAGGACCTATGACGTTGCTGATGGAGATTGTATTTCCGGTATAGGCTTGTCTAATGAATGCTATATAATCAAACAATTAGGCCTGTGCTACCTTTGATCAACTTATAAAATTTATCTCTGACAGTACAAAATAACTGAAAGCACGATGCAAATTATAGACTTTGTTAGACCAAATAATTACTGTTGTTAATTGTTAGTTATCATGTTGTTCTCCAGGCATTAATGACGTTTGGCAGCTATAATTGCAAGTGTATATAGACTAATTTATAGGCTTCATATATCCGTGTCTACGGCACTGTAAGCTTTATCTTGTTATATCCTGTGTAATATTGTAGCTACGTATAGGGCCTAAGATTGATGGGCATATTCGTAGGCATTCATCTAATGCTCATTTTGTGTGGTGTATTTTTTAAAGTATCATTATTTTTGCATCCATTACAGTTTCAGTCTAGTTTTTCTCGCACTTGTTGGCGTAAAGTTGTCTCATTTATTTAGGAGTGAATGGGCAATTAAGCTTACACTTCTCTCCTTTTTAGACCCCTATGCCTAGTCATTTCCATATGCCTGCTGTTTCTTCCCAGTTTTTCTTCCTTTCATTCCTTAACTCCAGCTTTCATGTATCCCTTGTCATCCATTCCCATGCATCGTTAATAGTTCCTAGGTGGCTCAGTTACAATATTGGCCGTTCAAACCATGGCATGCCTATACAGAACCTAAATTATTGTCGAAATTGACAGGCTTAAATTACGATTACTTTTACGATTTCAATCTGGCAGATAAGCGTCCTCGATCGTAGCATAAATATTATAATACAGTTTATACGGTGTTCATTGAAAGCGGCAGTCTAGGCCTACTTTTCATTTATGGACTTTTTAAAGCTTTGTCAAGTGCACTGTTCTTTACGCTTCCTCGTGAAGTGGTGTAATCTTTCCAGCAAGCCTTAGCAGTCTGACTGCTTTGTCACTTGAAGTAAAACAAAACATAGATGTGCGGCTACACTACACTCAAACAACTGTATTTATATATAGGGGCCTATGCCGAATGCACAACAGCTGCCAACACCATACAAAACACAGACGGCCAAAACAGCTTATTTTAAATTTATTGTTCTAAGTATAGTTGAAGCATCATCGTCTGCGTGCTTTATTATGGCCAACGGCAACAATCACGCTGCAGAAACAACTAAGTGGCCCAAAATGTGTCCACAAATCAGTTATTCTTTCGGTTCATTGTGCTCCCGATGCTTTCTTCAGCATTGTACTTCGGATATACTGCAGTCAACGAGATTCAAGTTTGACTCGTGAATTTTGTTGCAATCGAACGTCTCTCTGCAAAACATCTTCGTTTCTAACACGATGTAGGCTACTTCATGGTGCGCCATCCTGCTACAGAGAATACGCACTATGCAGAAATATCGATTGTCCGACAAAACATTTCCATCGAAACCGTAGTACTGGGACTAACGATCTTTAAATTGGTAACTATTACGAATAGCCTACGATTAACTGACATATGCTGCAAGATACGCTATGTACGTTTGATTTGAGTAGGGGTTAGAAGTTTAGTCCAAAGTTTAACATTTTCGACCTCACTGTAGACTATAATGTAAGTATATATATATATATATATACATATACATATATATACACTGGCATATGAATGTGCTTATACGATTAAAGCCCACGCATGCAAAAGGCACGGAGAAATGGCACGAAGAGAAGCAGAATCAGGTGACTAATGAGTGGGTAACTAAGTAATTAAGAGAGTAAGTAAGTATGTAAGTATGTATGCATGTATGCATATATGTATGTGTGTATGCATGCACGCATGTATGTATGTATGTATGTATGTATGTGTGTATGTATGTGTGCATGCACATGTGTGGCACTTAACGTAGCGCCTTTTGAGTATCTTTCAAAATGTGATGTGGAAATTAGCAACTGAAATTTTCTTTTGTTGTGCATTTTCACTGCTTGCCAGTGGCTGCAATATTGTCATGATTAAAAGTCTCATAGACCTAAGAAAGAGAAAGAGACTGAGAATGTGCAATTGTGTAGTGGCACAATCTTCTACAGCCCATATATATACACACCCATATATATATATATATATATATGCTGCTAAACGTAGTGGATATATATATAATACATATATATAATATATATACTTGTATCCACTACCTTTAGCAGCAGATACACGAGGAATATAATGCATATGGCCGAGGCCAGAACTGAAGGCCGTTTAACCAAAGGGCTAGTCATAAACTTGACCGAAGGAAACAACAGTCTGGGAAACTGCAGTAAACCTATACAATCTTCACGACGCAGATAAAACGAGGCGTTGAAGCCAACGAATATACTTGAGTTACTATAGGATCTTATAAACAGTTTGCTGTTGATTTCGTTGGAATCTGTTATGCAGTGCGAATTGCCATTCGCTGAGAAGCAAACCTATCGTCCCTTGAATGTATATAGGCCTACACTTGACGAGTCAAGCACTCTACCCACTACATGTACGGATACATGGTCGAGTTTAACAAGCCAATTGACGTGAGAATCTAGACCCAAACATATATTAAGACACATGGCATATAGCCAGTAGATATAATGAGGTCTTATTCAACACGAAATAAACAGTGACGCTGTTACAGAATAATGTGACACTTTGATAAACACGTAGGCACATTTGGGCAAACCCATCCATTCGCAAATCACATACGCCCACCCTTACAGAATTATGCATATAGATTTAGGCCTACCATTTTAACTGTTACGTAATAATTAAAGTTTAAATATGCTGGGTCTTTTATGGGATTTATAGACAGCATACTTTACACGCTAAATTATGTCCTGACGTTTTCATGCTTGTGCGCAGAAGCCTATGTGGGCTTATAGAACAAGCCATCATGTATGCAGAGAATTCAGGAAACGGTATGCGGATACGAGGAATGTTCAGGAAGCGGCCTTCATTAATATATATATACATACATATACATTTACCAAATAGCCCTAGCATGAGAGATACCCTGAACGACGTTCGTCGTCTATCGTTTTGTCTGTAGATAAAGGTGCATACGTTAAAGACTGAGGCATGATAGCAGACAGTGTTTGCGCTCATATACCAGACATAATTGGAGTGGATGAATAAGCAAGTTTCAGGATATAACATACTACGTGTTCGATATAGATTCAAAGTGTTAATTTAGAATGAAACACGTCAGGGTGTATACACATATATAGAAGTATGCTGGGCACGAAATTAAGCCTCACGTCACAGCATTTTAAGTACTAATAAGGTATCAGGTTAAACTGCATGTATATATAGATAGCCGAAACACGAATCGATAGGAAGGCCTGTAGGCCTAACAGCTAAACAGAGATGTTAATAAAAGATGTAAAAGAGAATACCTGAAGAGAGAAGAGAGATATTTATATAGACTTCACAAAATATACTTCTTCATACAATACGTTCGCTTCGGATATAGCAGCTGCATTTATAGCCTTTCTTGGCATATCTGTCTCTCCTTTCGATGCCTGCCTGCCTACCTGTCTATTTGTCTGTCTATGTACCTACCTACATATCGATCTACCTACTAATGTTCCCTCTAAGCTGAGCGTGGAAGAGTACCAGACTTTTGATGATAGCGCTCACAATTTCCTACTTTTCGAGAGCGTTCAAGTTACATAAAAGTTAAATTTAGCTATTGTTACAATTTCTGACATATTTAGCCTATTAACATATTTAGACGTATTTATGCTCAGACGGCGAAAGTTTCCATACTTTATAATGCGAAACCACACGGCCTGCCTAGGTTGTGACGACAATCTTTAAGATAAGTTTAACTTGTCCTTATGATCTTTTTGTTTGCCTACACGATGTGGTCTTATAGCCTTGTAGTTTAGGCCCAACAGACGTGCATTCTTACACGCACCAGAGCGCAAAGTCTCAGGACCAACGCGTTAGACCAGTGCGCGCACGGCGAAAAAAAATTAGAGGAAACATTGCTACCTAGCTATAGCTAGCCACCAACCTTGTGCCTTACCATCTACCTATCCATTAATTTTACAGAGGAGGCCTGAAATGCGCATCTTATCCAACTATGCTTGGCCAACTAATTGAACTGAACTTGAGGACCCATTTTCCGCAGTCAGTAGGACCTAATAGATTATTATTATAGCCGCCAATTAACAATTATACACAGGTCTAAGGACTATTACTGGAGTGGACTAAAGAGCACCAAAGTAAATATTTTGTTTCTGCACTTAGAAGTCCTACTGATTTATTTCTGACAGTCCTAACTGCTTGCCTCCGCTGCATTTCTGTAATTGATATTAGGCCTATATAGGCTTGCAGGCTACAGGCTGTTTGCTTTAGAACGATGGAATGCGATATTGATTAATTATAATTGTTGTCATTTCTGTTCCGTCTTACAGTAACATGAACAAATACACAGTCAACCGCCAGCCGAGGTGGTACGAGTGGGAGGACTAGGCCCTACTTCTATATAACCCACTATCCCAATCTTCTAATTCGATCGCTATTCTCCTCTTATACCCAACTCTGTCTTCACTGAGAACGTTCCATGTGTTCATGCAGTGCATACTACGGCGGAAACAAACTTTCTTAGGCCTAATTGCATCTACAATTATAGTCTAAAATCTAAATCTATGTTTCTGCAGTTTCGGTGGCCAATTACCTTCGCCCGATAGTCTGATGTCCTCTATGGCTCTACAGTTTGATAATTAATCAATACCCTCCAAATTTTCAAACGTCCATTTATAGACCTACATAGGCATACTAGAGTATAGGCTATACCACGAAAGCCGATAGTCTAGAATTAAATATAGGCTAAGTTAACCCATACCATGCAATAAGTGGTTATGAAATCCACCTCCTTTGCACTATACCACGATCAGTCATTGTCGTGCGATAAGGAACTGGTAGGCCTATGACTAGCAATATTATATAGATAGTCCAGAATAAATCTACCATCCATTCCTAGGCCTATATCTGCATCTAATAATTACTGTGAAATCGTAAATTTTAACGCTGAAGCTTTAGTTTCTTCTAAATTAATCGCATACACAGTAACCCTCCCGAGGAGGAGGCTCGAATCCGTTCTCTTCGCGTTAAAAGAGCGCTCTAACAAATCGGCTACCGTGCCCCACACTCAGTGAGCTCCGGTGAGCTTAGATTGGTTAGGAAAGAGATATATATATACATATATATGTGTGTGTGTGTTTGTGTGTGTGTGTAGGTGTGTGTGTGTGTGTTACCTTTCGCTCTTACGTATAGATCTTCCCAACTGCCTCCAGCCATAAATCATACTCTAACACCCCATTTTTGCAACTACAAGCTTACATAATTAAGTCTATAGGCTTATAGGCTTATATTATATTGGCCTATAGTCTATGGGCCTTCGCATAATTAGACTTAGCCTTGAACTAGGCGGTGAATTTGATAAGACAGCGTATATAGGCCTTTATAAATAATGATTAAGACTCTGCATTCAAAGGACGCAGACATCCGTTACTATAGCTCCTTATTTTCATCGATAGCAGCATATACAGCCACGGATAAATGTACATTAAGGTTGCCGAATTATATTGAAAATACATGCAAACAGCGCTTGATTGATATGCGGTGACATGCTCAGTTATTGCGTGTTTGCAATAAAAGACGGCTAACTCCTAACAAGATGCGTTGACACGCAAGGTCTGATATGTTACACAGCTTAGCCTGTAAGTGCACAACATCAAACAAAAACTGATAAGAGAAAACTGTTCTGCTCTAGTGACATATTCGCAGGACACGTGTGCTGTTATGCTTAGGGCTGCGCTGCGGCTGTTTTGACCGCGGTTGCATGCGAGTGTGCCTACGACCCAAGCGAGCTATAAGCTTACGCGATATGGTAATTCACCATCGCCTACACAGTGTACGTCCAGAAAAGAGATAAGCTTTGGAAAACCAGAATAACTTAATAAAACTTTATGAAACTTAAATTGAACAGAAGCTTTTCTTTAATAATTCATTTGCTAGTAATAATTTGTTATAGTATAAAAAGTAATTATTTTCGCTAACACTAACCAAAACTGGCTTTAATGAAGAAAACAGAATTTTTATTGATTTTTGCGTCAAAATAAGAAATACGGTCCAAAATACTGAAAGAATTTCCGGATGGACGATGGATAGTCCTACTAAACGGACTTAACAAAAGCCTGCAAGAGACTGACATATCCAGGTCTTTCAATGTTCTAACATTTTAAAATATGTACATATACTTCGGTTATTGAAATGTATTTTGAGCTTCTTTTTTCTGGACATCGTGTAGAGCCGGCATAGGGAAATTAGAGACTAATGCTGTTCGTGTCGCTACGAACTCACGTTGATACTATAAACCTATTATTGTAGTCCTGTGTGCATTAGGACGAGTGAGATTATTGAGGGCTTGACGCTTTGAACCCTGATATTAATCAAACCCCACCTTTTGCATCTGCCTTAAACTCATGAAGTTTCTGAGTTTATTGCTGTGGTCCTCTAATTATGCTGATCATTGAGCCCGGAAAGCAATTTTACCCTTAAAAAGAAAGCTCAGCTGCATCAGTGGCAGATATGTAATTAGCCGTGAGTTTAATTTTAAAAGTTTATTATTTCTGCATTTGTTAAATAGGCTACAACTGTATACGATTGTATTGATTTTATCCTCCTTTCGGAGTTCAGACCTGCACGCACGGCCATACGACAGAGAATCGATGGCGTTGAAAAGCTGTGCGTGAAGGACTTGCTCAAGGTCCTTACACAGTAACCGTCAAGTGGAGACTCGAACCGGTACTCTCGGCGTTACGAGCCGAGCTCTCTAACCAATCGGCTACCGTGCCCCTAAGTATGTGCACACTGAGTGAATCGAATTATTGTTAATTTTACATGCATAAATATACACGTATATGTCTATACTAATATAGGCAATAACTGTTTAAGAGTGGCCTATGTAGGCCTACTCTAATATAAATGTATATACATGTACGTATATATATACACACAAAACGACTTGTTACCACTTGTACACCTATGCGTGACTAGACGATGCGCTCTTGTGGACCGTAGGCCATGGGTTCATAGGCTACATCACAGGTCTATATCGAATCGATCTCAATGAATAAACAAACATGCTGTATCTATAGGCCCTAGCATGTTTGTTCATCAGCTATAGGCCTTGCGTAAGACCTAATTGCCATTAGACACAGCATGCATGCCTGCAAAGGCCAGCGCGACAACACTTAAGAACAGAAGCATAAGAGGAGGAGAAGGAGAAGAAGGAGAAGGAGGAGGAGGAGGAGAAGTAAAAGGAGAAAGAGCAGGAATAGAAGGAGAAGGACAACGGACGTGGCTATCTGCATCGACACCTGCTGATAAATTCCAGTCTACTCGCCAGAATGAAGGTATTCTTGTAATTATTTCGATTGCAGTGTTGGTTATGGTTTACTCTTAGCTATACACGTAAAGTAATTACACATTTATTGAGTGCCAGCATAGTGCTGTCGTCGATTGCGCGGTCCTGTAGACAAAGACTGTTTGAAAGCAACGAATCTGTCTGCATAGACCTTTAGGCCTATAGGCCTATGCGCATTACATGGCGCAAAAAAGTGTCATTGTCAACTGAACCCACGCATCCACCTCGGTCGGCTGTAAATATATTTGCAGTTTGGTTATTTATGTAGTGCCGTTTTAGAACCTCTCAAAGCAGGGATGTAGCACTTGATACCTGTTACTTTATTTGAGTACTAATCGAGTACAGTTTTTAGATACTTAAAATTGCAGCAAACGTACCTGTATATGTACTAGTACTTACGAATCTAATCTAGAGTACACCTATTTGTACTGTATTTGATATTAGGCATGGATCCAGTTTCTATGCATGCTGCCCTTGTTTGGTAGATGTGGGCTATAACCACGTACTTATCTGCCATAATTATAATCATCATCATCGTCGTCGTCGTCAGCAGCAGCAGTCAGCAGCAGCAACAACAACAACAACACAACAGCCTAATCACATCACCATCATTATCAACAGCACCATCCTCGAAGAACCCCTCAGTGATAGTTTAAATGGTGTAACATTGATACTAAAGTTTAAGAGCAACAAGTTCATTCACAGGGAGACAGTGTTCAAATAGCCGGTACAAGTCTTAACTGGCAAACACTGACTAACATGTAGAGCCAACATAGTATCACCGTCGTCGTCGTCATCATCATCATCAGCGTTACCATTACATTACCATCGCCATAATCTCATTGTTACTTAATTCAACATCCTCATTATCGTTTTCAAACTGTGACAGATGCACACGTTTTATGGATAAATCGAAATGTTTATCGCTTGGACTCTTAAAAGTCATGCATGACAAGGACGGATATGACTTAAGGCTTCAGTGACGACGATGTAACTATAACTGTTAACATAACCTAGCTGTAAATACATTTTTATGATAGTACGATTAGTCACTGTTTGCCTAGAGTCAAGAACTAGGCGGGTCGTCATCAAATGCCATATTAGCTGTCTGGATGTCCTTTATTAGACATGCAGCTACATATCATGTCTGCTTGCCACAGTGGTGTCTACTAAAATCACTCATTTCGTTTATGATCTTTGAGGTGATTGCTAAAAGTTTGCCCGAAATGATCGATGTCTCCATCAGTATTATTTGCAAATGAAGAAAATGAACAAATAATTATATGGACTGCATATAGTAGTAGTAGCCTAACAAGTCCAAAGACAAGGAGAATGCTTCTTTTGTATGCAATTTGAGTCTTGACGTGGATTTAGATTTCCTGTAAAATCTCGAGGTCTGTAGTTGGCTTGGTCTCAAAAGGGGGAGAGCGACTTTGGTTTTGAGGAATTCGGCCTTGGCCTTAACCACGATCATTCCATCCATGGTGGGATTTATCAGAACTATGATTAGGTTACATTAGATTAGTCTATTGCGACAACACAGATTTCTGTAGACCTGTTAACATTACTATGGCTGAAACTAATAGAAATTAGGGCAAATCTGAAGAACTATTCACAATCACCAGTTACATTACTGCAAATGTTTATAATACAGGAAACTTGGACTGGAAGATTAAGCCTTGTAGGAATTTAACTTTCACACTTGTAGATCAATACAGGCTGTCAGCTATTTTTCAAGCACTCGTAGTAGGCTGCCCATATATTACGCTTTCCTTGGTCTTCGTGACCCTAATTCCGGTTTGTTTTTCTCTAAGTTACATTAGTTTGTTCTTAAGTTAACGCAGTGTAAGCTTCTCACACAGACGTTACCTACGTACGTTACAAAAATTTCCGGTTGGTGCCCTTTGCAGCTATGACTTATCTGGGTGAACCCAAGGCTTCTTCCTCTTATCCCTCTTTCCGCTCCAATGCCAAACACCATCCACCGGCTGTCTGCCTGCCCGACTCTTGTATCTTGATCTGGAACCTAACCCCTCCTGCCTATTGATTTTGTTTTGACTGAGCGCCTGTGAATAAGCTGGTTCCCGCGACTTAGCTTTCTTTGGGCGCTGTAGGAATCTCGAGTTTACGATTACGATATATTAGTCTGCGTTACACTTATCAGGCGTATATGCTAACATATAAAATTAAGGCTTGCTTTTGTAGAGCTGTGCATTCGAGCAATCATTAGGCCTATAAAATGTAGAAGCAGCATGATACATTAAGCCTAAGATTACAGTTGATAAAGTTCAAAGTCGCTTGTTCTCTGCAACAGTTCAGTATTGATTAGCTACGATAATTTTCAAGATGACAGAAGAACTCATGGACTTAGTTAATTATTCATCTGTTTGGCCTATTAAATCGACAGTCCTGCGGGAGAAAAGTAGCCCTTATACATACTGAAATTTGACTGATCTATGATTAATTGATTGACTGATTGATTTGAGCAGATTTTTCGTATGAAGTTCACGAGACGATTTCGATGGCTCGTTTTCCTCGCTCCAGTGACGACGATACTCTTGATTGTCTTTTATAGACATCGGACAGAACCTCGCAAGACACGGTTCGTAGACTGCGCAGTGTCACCTGATTATCCTGAATGCAGTCGTCCGCAAAATGAGGAGTTACGCCTCGTCGATCATCCTTCCACCAAAAGGCTGCCTCACCTAGATGTCGGAGCCCAGTGGTGTCGTGACAGTAAGTTCGAGCAGCCGGAGTTTCCCGACGAACGAGAGCCACAAGAGTGGCAGGGTGTTTTTGACAGGAACGTCCAGGTCTTCTCGGCTTTTCTGGACAATCGCAGAAAACTTGGGGGTCCGCTGATTCGGATAATTGCAAGCGGACTGCAGGAGAAGGTCAATGCTGTCGGCAATCTGTTCTGCACAATGTGGTACAAGGACAACGAGATCCCCATCACAGTTGGGCCAGCCATATACGATCTAATCTATCCAAGTACCCTCTACCCGCAGATGTGGGTCGCCCACTTCATTTTATGTCCAATGCCGGTGGTGGGTGACATTGGGATTCCATACGCTGTCGCGGTCACGCCAACTGCTTGCGGTCCGGCCTCCAACACTCTCATGGTGCTCAACCGTTCCCCGTCCACCGTCGACGAATTCTCCTTCGCCGTTTGTTTTCCACCTGTTTACGGACACTCGGTGGGCTGGCAGGCGTTCGTCGAGTGGATCGAGCTGCACAAGATCCTTGGAATGACGTCTGCCTGGTTCTACAACTACTCCATGGAGGCAAACGTTGATCGGGTCATCGCCGGGTACTTGTCTAACTCATCCGAAAACATCCACGTCGTCCAGTGGAAGTTCCCGCAGGACAAACTGACCAACTACTTCAATCAACATGGCGCCATCAACGACTGCCTTTACAGGGCAGGATACGGGCATCGATACGTCACCGTGCAGGACATAGACGAGGTCATGACTCCCAGGAAGCACCCCGACTGGGCCGCGATGATGAAATTCCTTTACAGACCGAAAGTCGGTGCGTACCTCTTCCAGCATGCGTATTTCAGAAGGAACAAGACCGGAGAACTACCGTACCTCATATCGCAACAATCTCTCTGGCGGACAGACGTCGTTACCCCACCGGGAAAGATACGCTGTAAGTCAATGTACAACGCCTTAAACACCATCAAGGCCGACATCCACTTTCCGTACAAACTGGTCGAAACAGCAGAGGAGTACCTACTACCACCGGAACTCGCCATGTTGCATCACTATCGCCCAGACCCGATGGAAACGTTCAGGAAACACCCGGAAAAGTTCCAGTTTATCGAGGACAAGCACATGAACAGATACAAGGAACGCCTGAAACGAGCGGTGATCGACAGAATCCGAGCTCTTCGAATGAACACGACAAACATTCTGTAGACAGAAGGAATTTCAGCGGATGATCTCTCAGGATAACTTAGATCAAATAATAATCTGGAGGAAAAACGGTCAGACGATTAAATAGAAAACCAGCTGCGAAGTAAGCATAGGCCTAATTAAGTATTTGCTCTCAGTGCCAATGCAACGAATTATCAGTTACTGTATAAAATCAATTAGGACAAATGTTTGTGCGGAGGATCTGACAGACTGCCAACGGACGTACCCGGCTGAGACACGCTGGAACCCGAGACACTTTGACCCACTAAGGCACGCAGTGCGCTAGCAAGATATGACACGTAAGGCTTCAGAATGGTAGAAAAGATAGACCTACGCTGTCTTCGAAGAGTAGGCCCATATAAAGCGGCGAGTGAGCGGATAGACAGAGACAGGATGATGATGATGGAAGTATGCACTCAAGAGAAAAAGACGATTTTGACGCAGTGTACTCGAGAAGACTGTGATGTAGAATGAATGGGTGGTCGTCGAGAAGGTGGTCTGGCGGGCAAGAAATCTGATCCTTAGTAGTTTCTTCAGATCAAACAGAGTAACCGTGACGTTGTAGAATTGCCATTCTGTCAAGTCTTCAAGCAGACCTCTGAAGCCTTTTTCACGCTTAAGAAGAGTTCGAATATCGCTGTCGGCTTTCAAAAAGTTTGCATGCACTGAGTAACTCCAGCTGTTGCCGCCAGGTAGCGTGTTTCAAACTTCAGTTTGGATTGAGTCTTTGGTTGGCGGTCGTTGTTTAATAGCCTGAGAAATTCGTCTGTCGTTTCTGGGCATTTTGGCAAGCCCAGTCTTCAATGATATCAGAAAATTTCTGCCAAGATATTTATAACTCATAGTTGTAACTTTCTCAAGTATTACTGCTTGTCTTGCTTTAGTCTACCACCTTTCTACATTCCAAGCATTGCATGAAATCTGTTGGATTTCTTCAACAATTTTGGCATATTAGCCTACCAGAGAAAAATATGATTGACCATCGTTCTTGGTCATGACTAAGGTCTGCAAGATAGTATTCCTACAAAGGCCTTAGATGTAGCCTTGCTCATAGCGCTCATAATTGGCCAACGTTTTTAGAGCAACAGACCTATCTTGAGCAGAGAAGGCTTGACATAATTCCTTGTTTTGTACTGACTGAATCGATGGCTGATGTCTTTCTCCCAGAGAAGTCAAACGCTTTCCAAATGCAGATGAAACTTGCCGAAGGATTCGACTGGAATAATCTCGGGGCTAGGATATATAGTATGCATGCCAGGGACCATCGTCAAAGTATTGATCCTCGAGACTTTGGCTTAATAATTAGACTGTTTTAATGTCATGAGTATTGTAGGCCTAAAGGCTCAAATTTGCATATTTGATCTTTTCCGCTACTGCTCTACGTTATGCTTTGTCATTGCAATTTTTCTCTTCTTGTAATCCTCTAAAGTTAAAGTTGTCCGGTTCGAATCTGCCTCAAGCCACTGTGTAGTGACCTTGGACAAGATGCTCGCCCAAAACTGTCTTTGCGGAAGGCAACGGGAAACCACCTCGCTCATCTCATCCCCGGGTGGCATAAAGCCAATGGACCTGCCTTCGGGCAGAGAACTCATCATCATCGTCGTCGTCATCATCATCATCATCATCATCATCTTTGTCATTGGGCTAAAAAGTCTGTAACTGTCCACTGAACATTTAATTCTTTCGAGGAGCTTGTTGGCTTGGGTGACGGCCGAGATGGTGTTGTGTATTCGTGTTCATCACTTGCAATGAATTTCTGTTGTCTTCGTTTACGAGCAATGTGTCGGCACCTATTCGTTCGGCCTCCCCTTTATCCAGACTTTGGGCGGGTTTAATAGCCGCTCGCATTGATCAACTGTTGTCAGGCCCCGGGTGAACATGTCCACCTCACGTAATGCCTAGGTTGTAAGGTATGACGCTAGACAGTCTTCATTACTAATTACATAGCGTTTAGTTTTGTTGTATTTCATACGCCTGCACTGGCCTCAGATTAATATGCCTTGACCTTGGGTCTACATTTGCAGCATTACCTTAGCCTCTATTTTGCACTGGACTCTGCTACACCCTGGCCTCTGGAGTCATACTGGCACTGGCCTCTGCTCTGGTAAACCACAACACCACTTACGTAACTACTGCCACTAATTAAGTTATTTCGCTCAGTCTGGTGAATAACAATGACACTACACCTACCACACATTAAAAAGTAAAATCATTAATATGTTCTTTGAATGGGCTTCAAGTCATATAAAACAAGCGGATGCAGAACTAAACTCAAATGATTTAAGACAATTCAACAAGGAAATTTAATAACAACAAGCATTCAGAACTGTTGCACCAATAATTAAATCAGTCTAGCAACAATCGCAGCTCATACAGCAGGGAACGCGCAACTGATCCGAGGGAAGAACATCAGTTTTCAAGTGGTAAGCCTAAATATTAGACATTTACAAATTTTACTCACATCAAAGATATTAGGAGAGATTACAGAAGTCACATTGCAGTGACTTTTGTGATGATCTGGAATCATGATGTTGAAAGTTTTCTAACCATTTGATAACTTACATTAAAAACTGTCTGCTATTCATTCTCAAAGAACTAAGCAGCTGTAATAATACTGATAAGTTTAAATTCCTAGAAATCATACACCAGTACCACCTATGATTTAATTCTTAAACCATCAATAAATATATAAATATTTTCATTTTAAAAATATAACAAAAAGCTGCACTTCACTCAAATCATATCAAACAAATAATTGAAGTTTCACTCACATCCAAAAAGTAAAAAAATTAACAGGCTGACCAGTAAAATTCCTTTTCAAACTGCAAGCAACTCCTGAGCAAATTATAAGCCATAAGATTAAAGCTAACTTCGGAGAAAAAAAACTTATTCCAACTCTGATTTTTTGTTTCAGTCTAACAGTATATAGCCTAGCAATGATGGGTGATATCACCAGTCTCAAGTAAAGATAATTCTAGCATAAGTGAAGTGTGCATGTGTAGAAGAAATAAATAAATAAATCTACACCCGTTCTTCTGTCATAATGAAATAAGACATCATTTTCCCAGTGTTTTCGAAGATGACATAATGAAATTGGTTTCAAAACGACCATCCAAATGGAAAAAAGAACGTCAAACGTTGCCACTGAATATATGCCAAGTAAAAAGAATTACAAAATTGTATAACATTTATTTTGGATTATTAGATTCAACAGTGAATTTTAGATAAAAGATCTGCTTTAGCTTATTCAAAGTAAATGACAATGGTGACAAAAAATTTGACTGCCTACATTCTTCACTTGTGAAGAACCTCTCAAAGGTGACATAATATTCAAATTCATATAACTACTGTACTCTGTAAATTACTGACACTGGTGGCTTACAAGTTGGCCACAAAATTCAAGGAATTCGAAACTAGGCAGTTCATTTATAAGAAGAGACAATCACCTTAAAAATGTGATTAATTCTAAACGAGATATAGATAGATGCAAATATTATTGCCGTTATATCGTAGTAGAGGAATATTTCGACCACCCAGTTGGCTAAACCATTTAAGTCTAAGGAAACACATCATTTGAAATAACTCAAACCACATCCCAGATTGGAAATACTTGAGGAATTCATCTTCTGTTTTTGGATTTCATCCAAAAATGTTATCCTGAGAGTTAAGTCTAGCAGAGGCTCCTGCATCTCAGTCATCCCCTTAGCATTATTACGGCTACACACACTGATAACAACAGCATGCAAGAGTATATATATCATTTTACAATAACACTCTCAATTATAACTAAAAAAATAAAAAGACTGTAACTGTAAACTCTTCAAAAGAAGTCAGTCATCTGCATACAATATTACAGACCAGCCTGCACAACTTGTTGCAGTGGGGTAGAATTGGCCAAGGAAATGAGTTCAGAGCTAGACTGTATTACTGGTTTAGTGGCATTCGGTAAACGTCTCTTTATATTTACGTAAACGAATTCGTGACCACCATCTTCACAATCTCCAAGGCCGACAGTGCTATGATTCCTGTCTGGTCGCATTTTTCTTCTGTAATAAAATAAAAATCAAGACAGATTTGAACTTAATCTAGCAAATCACATGTTTCTCTTGTTGTTACTGGCCATCATCAAGGTGGTGCTCATGAACTTATCAAACACGTGTTAAGACTACTTTTATCAATGTATGCTGCATCAACCCTCTCTGTAGGCTGTAGGAAGGTAGACATAATTTATGCTAACACTGACATATTGGCAGTTTTAAAACGGTTCTGAACAGACAAAATGACCTCTGAACCACTTTAAAATGAACATTATGCTCATATTAATAATAATGCATATCCTCTCCACTGCAGCTGATTCTGCGCCGTTTTCTTGGTTGGCATTATGAAATGCATCCACATTTACCATAATACTAACATATCAGCTCTAATGACTACTATTAAATTTCCAAAATAATTCACACTACACATTTAATAGATTCTTCAAAATGTCTAGAACTGATGTAGCACAACACACACTTATCCCATGCAGTCTCACTTACTTAAAAAGGTATGATGTTACATTTTTCGGTTTAAAGCCCCTTATACAAATGTATTAATACAACCAATATTAATCCAACTGGACAAACTTTCATTATCAACTGCATTTATGAAATAAATTACCAAAAACATTAGTCAGTCATCTAATAAACCTTACTTGGCAATTTAGGTAAACACAATGCAAAAAGTAAGAAATTGTAAGGTAACAGAGCAAACATGTAAGTTACACCCAGGGTGATTTGTGGTTGAAACCAGTGGATGTGGAAAATCCTGTAGGCAGGAACCTGAAAAATGGGTGAAGTGCACTCAAGTTTAGTATGGGTTGAACTAGGAATGGGTTCCTCTTTCCCCACCTTCAATCTCACCCCAGTACCACCACTTAAGTAATGTAGTAGTTCAACAAAGACAAAGTATTTACTTATTTTTTTTGCAACAGACTTAGGAAATAATTAGGAATTTTTTAAATCAAAAAAAAATCATAATGTAAAAACGCAGTACAGTGAGCAAAATCTAGTTAGATTCTACATAGCAGTCTCTGAAATTGTCACATTGACCAAAAAATGTATTACCTAATCAATATCAGCCAGCTTGCTTTTTAAAAGTGTATACACATAATGAATTATTACTATTCAGACGAGTCACTGGTTCCCGACCACCAAGGCAACCCTTGCCCCGGTTTACCCTATGATGCTAATATACATGCAACCTGGGTGACTAATGTAATCTTGTGCAAATGAGCAATACAAACTGTTCTACATGACTCATTTCAATATCAAATGAAGACTGCTTATTCGACCATACACTAGATCTGAACAATAATAAGTAACGCATTGCAGAAACAGGTTTACAGCAACATGAAAGCTACTGCATGCTGTAGGCCCCAAAACATGTATCTTAAACTGCAACAATAATGCAACTTATGTCAAAACTAACACAGTAAATGCTGATACCTTGTTAGTTCTGGATGGGACTCTGCTGGCAGGGCTCTGCCTGTGTATGGGAGCCTGCCGCTGATGACTTTTCTAGTTAGGTCAGTATGCACTGTTTGCTTACTGATGAACTTTTTGTTCCTGATGAACTTTAACACCATGTAGGCTAGTGTAGGCATTCCTCTTCAACAGATCCTATCCTGACTCCCCTTCTTTCTCTTATCCCTCTTTCCACTCCAATCCCAAACGTCACCCACCATATCTGTCAAGTTGTTTCTCTGCCTGACTCTTGGATCTTGACCTGGAACTGAACACTTTTGTCTATTGATTTTGTTTTGACTGAGCGCCTGTGAATAAGCTGGTCCCCATGAAGTGGCTTTAACTGAGCGCTGTAGAAATCTTGGGATTACGATTACGATTTAGTCAGGTATTTAAAAGGCACTATAGCAAGTGTCTATACAACTAAGAATCTAACAAACCTTAACACCATGAATACATAAAGGTTTAATTTATATGGCACCTAAATAAACGGAATAGGAATACTTGATCACCAGTGTAACAGAGAAACATGAGAGATTCTTAGCAGGACACTTTATTCAATACACTAACATCAGTACATAACAGTAAATAATTATCACTTTGCCAACAGCAACCAACAGTATCAGCAACTTACACCATCGCCATCATTAGCATTCATTCTAAACTAGAAAAGCTTTCATACTGAACATCAGACACACTACGTACTATAAAAGAGTGTTACACGTCATTAAATAATGCCAATGTGCCAAAGAAACAGTCTTATTTCTAAACTTATTTAATGTTAAATTTAAAAAAAACAAAATTGCAGTGCAGTCGCATGCGTCAACATGGTGAAAAACTCTAACTACTTCATGCAAAAACTAAACTTTTAACAACGTATAATGCTGCAAGACTATGTTTAAGACCTTCTTTGTATGTCCCTTTTTGGAGCGTGCTTCATTTACCCTGTTATTTAAATTCAAAAATCACTTTTATTCCTCAGTATTGAAATCTGCTTTTGCTTTAAACAAATACTGAAAAAACTTTATATCATTGTAAGCTGCTCAGCATGTAGGAATACAGCAGAAAAACTAAATATTATAATGACCTATGAGAAAGGTGATTATAAATCAATGGTATAGCTGCTTATTTACTTCTTACAGCCTAAATCCAAGCAGAAATATCTTAATAATAATACTTGACTTTAAAATTAGTAAAATGATTTACAGTTAAAAAGACTCTAAGTCAAATTGTTAGCTTCCCTTATAATTAATGCTTTAAAATATAATGCTTCTAAATTACTCACATGACTCTATTATTATTATTATGATTACAGGTACCTAACCATACTTCTTAGTAACTGCGCCTGTGTATAATCCAGGTTTTATTTAGTACAACAAAAATATGAGAATCTGATGAAGTGTTTAGAAGGCTTGCAAACACATTTAGATTAGCGACACAGCAAACTCAAAGTATAATTTTAAAAACCATTGGCATTTAGAAAATTGAATTAAAATGCTATCATTAACTGTTGGATCTGAATAATTCATCATATAAAAGCATCCATTTTCAGTGGAGACGTCTGCATGAGGGATGACCACGTTCACTTGAATAACAAATTAACAGCACTGCTGATTTAATGTCCAAGGGCATATATTATTATAATAAATTTAAATAATGTCTTCAAAATCAAAATTCATTATGTAAAACATCCAAACAACATTAATGAATCTGACCTGCTGACTGATCGAACTTGACTCTCTATCTGACCGAGCTGCATGTCATTCCATGTCTTCCAGTTGGTGCCATGTCTTCCCAAAGGCACCAGTGGCAAAGGAGGCAGACGGATCTGTTCTACATCCTTGTCTCTGAGAGCATAACCAGTCATGCAGCGAAGTGCAATGGCATCCTCCTTGTTTCTCTCTTTCTCTTGGAAGAGCAGTGGATCGTTCAGTGGACCTGTTTTAGCCTAAAATGCACAAAATTTCTAATAAAAACATTCAACATAAAACCTGAAATTGTTTTTGCATCAAAGATAAAACAAGTTTATAACAATGCAATCATTTTTTAAATAATCACTGAACCTAATCATTGATAATTTATGTACGTGGCCAAATTGTCTTCACAGCTGAAACTAAATTTCCTGTTATCTGGATTAAGATGACTGCATGTTCAGCTCATCTTCCAGATGTTCAATCAGTTATATATCATGGGTAGCTAGAGCAGAAATGTCTTCCAACAAATACTGGATTTTAATATCAAAATGAACAATAAGAGCCAAGAAATTATAAAATAAATAAAAATAAAAAAATATATGAAAGAGTTTGAAATAACATTCCACTGATACTGATAATATCATACATATGTGCAACGAGAAGCATAAATTCATGCAATTTCATTTTACTAGTTTTCTAAAGCAAAGAAATGACAAACCTTTAAGGCAACATGCTGTGAAGGATTCAGACTAAATGCAAAATATTCTGCTGGATCACCAACATCAAGAAAAACATGACCCTACAATCATAACAGAACTCATATATAACAGCCTCATAAGAACATTTCAAATCATCAGTTTGCCAACAGTCTTCCTAATCCTTTCCCTCTCTGGTATGTACCTCAGCATGATGCTATAAACTTTACAATATTTTCTGTACAGTGTCCCTATAACTTAAAAACATTGTAAACTATTCAGCAAAATACCCATAACCATTTAGGATAGTCCATATGAATCACATAAAGATCACATATGTTTAAAGACGTTCTTATTTCCCAGGAGCTCTCATGCTGGAAGCGTCTCCGAGCAGTTTGTTCTGTAAGTTATCAAATACAATTCTATATAACAATTATAAATTCTACACACACAATATCAGTAGCTGATCACTTCATCCGCTCCACATTGCACTTACCAGTCTAGAACCAAGATAAAATGCTATGTGGTTTGACTGTGTCTGTACTAAAGCCAAAAGATCATTGTGGGGTTCTTATAATGCACTTCAGTACTGGTTTACATACACAGATACACATATGCATAAATCTATGTAGCACTGTACCCCAAACCCAGCAGCACTGTGTCCCTGAGTAATGCAGCATGTGACCTATTGTCTATAATAAATAAGTGATACTTTGCCTTTCTTATTAGACCTAACCTGATCATGCTTCAGCTTATATGAATGCACTGTGGCGGCTAACATGATTCATACTATGAAGTTTCCAACATGCTCGGCTGAACTGACCATGCCACAAGCTGATATCTTGGCTTACTATATTATTTTTGCCATACTCTTACCAGATTTTTCTAGACAACAGCCTCAAATCAAAGGCTGTAACCAATTCATAGTGCAACAACACCCCCATAAGCACTCTGATAAAATCATCTAATGCACAGAAGAGTTTGAACCCCACTCTTGAAATTACTGAAAACAAATACCATAGAAATGAACTCAATGGCAATTCCAGCTATGCCTCTTGAAAAGTAATTAAATGTAGACTATTGCTTCTGTACCAATTTCATCACCACCAGCTTATTCCACCACTCACTACCTTTTTGTTAATGTGCTCCAGATATTCTTTGTACAGTTGTCGTTTGCGTGCTTGGAGTTCTTGCAACTCTGAACCATTCACTTCTTTCTCAATTTCACACCTGACTGGTTCAAAGACATTTTCAGTCCATTTTTTGTGCAACAATTCCTGTCGTCTTCTATTCAGTATCATCTGATCCACTGTCAAATACTCGAAATCCTACAAAAAGTTTTTAATGTTCATGATAGCAAACAAAAATGTGTCAATCACAAGAAACACTAGGCACTGAAATCCTCTGAATTTCACTTCTAAAACAGTGGTAATACTTTCTTCATACAGAAGTATTATCATAAGTTGTCATGTTAGTTCCATCACCTTTTTATTAACACCATGCAAAGGACTTGCATAAGTGGTGTCCTGACGTAGTTTTGTTAAGGGCTCCTAAAGAAAAGTGAAAATAAGCATCATTTACTGGAAATCACTGCAACAGGAATAAAAAAGCATGACCATTTAATATCTAACATATTAAACAAGCAGATACAGAAACAGAATAATGTTGATGTAATAGAACAAGTCAACATGTTACACACATAAGAACTAAATGTCTTACCTGTCTGTACAAGTCTTCTGTGTGAAGAAGTCCATCATAAACTTCTTTTGTTGTACGACAGTCAGGATTTGATTCCATCTATAAACAAATGAGCAATGAAATGAAGACAGGACAGAAAGATAAGACCTTGCATCTTGAATAACACCATATCAACTGGCAAAACATGTGCCCATGATCTCTGTCTATCTAAGAAAGACAAAAGCAAACTATCTAACAGCTGTCTACAACTCCATAAAATATGCTTTATCTAGTAAATAGGATATTGTAATCCTATCACTGTATAAAATGCCATGCTCAGGTCTAGAAGCATGAGCAGCATGAGATGTCCGATCTTGATGGCATCAAACATGAGAGATAAGCACTAAGAGAAATGTTATGGTCAAATCGCATTTCCTGAAGTTGGATTGCAGTTTTGGCATTGGGTTGTGCATGAATACTGATATCACAACATTTGCTGAAAAACTACTATTTCAATAATCATGATGAGAAAACAAGGTGACAGACAGGTCGATAGTTTCCATGTCAGCTGGATTAATTTCAAGATTCTTATGTGTAATTAGTCTGGTTTTCCAGTTAATAAAAAGCTTGGAAACTGTCTACAAACAGCAAAAAATCTGCTTATTATATTTGTTTAGATGAACTTTTTAGCTATTCCATTAAATGCCTCTTTCAGTCAAGCCCGTCTCTGACTTTAATTTGTAGTTGGCAAAGGACAAAAAAATTACTGTAATTGTAAAAAAGTGCACAATAGCATTTTATGTGCATCAGAAATTTCTCCCTGATGATAGCATAGTCTAGGCCAAAGTCATTTTCCCACAATAATTCATCCAATGAGATCTTTCTCCCCCCAGTAATGCTATTGACCTAGCAGCAATTAGTACTAAACGAGAAAAATATTAAAGGATTAATGAAACAACTGAATTGCATGCATAGTCCATAATGAGTAGGCCTTGTCAAAGCTTCTACATACAATGGCAGTGTTTTCTAACTGAAGACACCAGTGTGGAGAGACAGCACATCCTAACCCATGACCTCACTAACTTTCAACTGACCTGGCTTAACAGTATAATACCACTTATGCATATTACCACTTCCATGGAAAGACGTAGCGGTAAGCTCAAATCTGTGCATAATCTATGCATGGAACATAGCTTGTATATCATTAATAATGCAGCAGTATTTCTTCTCTTTAAAATAATAAAGCTGATAAACCAGATGAAGACCCTCACCTGCAAAGTTTCCACCAACTGGGAGTTCAGCCATGGTCTAGTTACAGAAAAATCGGGGTCATTATCTGGAACGGTGTAAATGTGAGAGTAGAGTCGGCAGCCTCTGCTGGTGGGTTGAGAGTTTGCCAAACCATGGGATCTTGGACGATTGTATTCACGAGGCTTAGCACCACCAGCTGTCAAAGTTTGCTGCAAAGATAGATATCTTTTCAGCTGTTACACAGATGTTCACTTCTAGCCTAGAGGCCTACATGTGTCCCCATTCAGGCTACTGATGTGCCTATGAAGTAATGACTCTACACTGCCACAAATGCATTCTTACAAATCTGCAACTTTAAAAACAATAGAAACATATGTTTATTTGCGACAACTGCGTTTGCAGCATTTTAAAGGTCCTTAAAAAGTGCCTTACATATATTTAAAATCACACATTATATGTACATATTTTCACAGAGCAGTTGGTAATTAGCCTGTGGACAATCTAACAACGGTGGACTCTGTTTAAATCCGAATATAATTTCAGTGTATAAATAATTGTATGATGACTCCAAGCCCGCATTCTCCAATTGAAGCAGTGGTAAACGAAAAAGCATATAGCCCAATGCATAACAAATTAGTCGAGAGACATGCTGATTTGTGTACGTGTGAAAAACAACGAACTCTGATAATATTATTTTCGGCATCTGTAACCAACTGGTCCACAACTTCTCTGTTTTGAACTTCGATTGAGCCACCAACGCAGCGACCGACGCATTCCGAAGCACAGCTCATCTCTGCTGGTCTGCTGATCAAACTACACTTTTAACACATCAAAAACTAGAAGTTCATACACTCATAACAGTTCTGTAAAACAAAATAAAAAATGTCCCATATTTAATTGCAATTGTATAACAACATAAGTGAAACAATATTCCGCCATCTTTAAACAAAAAGTGACGTCATGTTACTAGCCACGTGACTTCTGGAACCGAGAGGCGCATGTCTCGTTTAAAGACGGGATGGGTGAATTGAGAATTGTCTGGTATCGATTAGATTGGATCTGACCAGATTAGATTAACATACATAGTATATAATTGGTCTATTAATAGTACTTTTGAAATCCTATTTGGGGCCAAAAATGATACATCAAAAGAACACTAAGTTTAATAACAGTGGCGTGCATGGCTATAATTATATTTTATGAAATCGAGTCATATCAATAGGAGGCTAAAGATATACACAGGGACCGCAAAGGGCGTGGTGCCCATTCAAACGGGCAGCAGTGGTGAAGGATCTCACCCGATAAATTCATTGAAAAATGAAAAGGGTCGAGGCCACACTGTCGCTATCGAAAACCGTGTAGGCCCTATATTTAGGCTACATTTATAGAACACAGAATTGTCGCAAATGAAGGCTTCCCTCTTTAAAACAGGTCTATAGAAAGGCAAGAAGGAAATTTAAGTGGCTTATAGGGCTTACCACATTAAATACATTGCACATAATTTCCAACATTCAGGCTCGTAAGTTAATTTTATCTACATGCGTAGACATATTCACAGGTCACTCGGAGTTGTATGTTAGGCCTAATAGATGCTAGATTGTTAGTATTTAGCTAACGCTGGCGTTTAGATACATGTAGGCCGATATTAAAACCTAGCTGCAGGCTAGGGTAAGACCAGATTGTCACTTGTTGAGTCTAAACATGCATATTCAAGATAATGACCCTCGGCAGTTAACAATTTAGTCCTACGGTAGGTATCAATATAGCCTACCTCCTTCTGTGGGTTTGATATATATTGACTGCCTATACGCAATACACGAAGTCATCCTGGTGGGCCTACTTTAATTGACACTTTCTTGTAAGCCATGACTTAAGTATACAACAGCAATTAACACCTGTTTAGTATAGCAATGTGCCAAAGTGGCTGGAACGTTTAAACAAAAGCCCTATTCATAAATCAGTATTGTTTCTGAACCTAATATAGTATGCCTCTTTCGCATATATGCCCTGTATGACAATAAGCACTGCTTCATAGGCCTGTTCGGTTGCTATAGGCCTACCAAGACCAAGAAACTATTCTACTGGACGCCATATTATTTGACCCAAGTACAAACACTGCATATTATGACTCAGCAGAATCAAAAAGGCCAACGAGCTGTTAATAAAAAATACTGCAAACAATAACAGCTCGTTGTCCATTTGTTTCATTTCCGCACATGTCACACTGATGTCTAGTTCGCCTTTGTCGGTTGGCGGACTCTTGATGGCACCGTGCTGCCTTGGCACAGTTCGCAGTACAGTTCTCTGAGTCCCTGGATCTGGATCGAATGTCTACTGGATTAGGAATAGGTCTACGACGCCATCACTTCGAAGCCATCATCTTCTGGCACTACGGGTGTACATGGACAATGCATGAGATAAGATGAGGTAAAGTATAGTAAATTAAGGAAACTTTAAGTAATGTAAGGCAGGGTGGGATGGGATGGGATGAAATGGGATGTGATGGGATGGGATAGGATAGAATAGGACAGGATAGGTAGGATGAGATGAGGTTAGACAAAAGTTAAAATAAAATGAGATATGATAAGATGAAATAAGAGATAAGATAGATAAGTTGAGATAGGAGCTAGTATGATTATATGACAAATAAAATAAAATACAGTTAGATAAGATTGTAACTGTTCTTTCCGCGATCTAGCCCAATATAAGTTTGTCCAGAATTCTACTTTACGACAGTATGAAGTAACAACAGGCTATGAACTAGTCTGGCTGTAACTGTTTGCAGACCAGGATACCCACTGAGCAACTCGGTCGCAATTTAGACCTACGCAACATGCCTTCCGTGCGTGAGGTATGCGAGAGTGACGAGTATATGCCTAACTAAATACATAATAGCGAGGGCATAGCGGTAATTATGCATACGTGGTCAGGCTGTATATATTTGTGATGCAATTCACACCAGGATCCATGCCGGCGTCAGCACCGCTTCTCTTTATTAAATGCAGTTCAAAGCCTAAATCATTGGTTAAAATGGGTTCGAAGAGGCTGGGACTGTGGGTTTTTGACATCTAAGCTTATATATATATTCTATATGTGCGTGTGAGAGATTTATATATACATATATGTAACAGTATATAACAGTATAACACTCACATAGACATTTATATTTAGATATATATATATAAAGACTATATAGAGAAATCATGTAGATAGAATATGTAGGCCTAGGCTACATATAAAGAATATATATAAGCCACAAATTCTTAGATTATATAAGATTGAAGAGATATGTGGTATATAAAAGAGCTCATCCATGTACAACAGGGTTGATTATTAAGCTGCTTCATCAGCGACAAGGGCAGATCTAGGGGCTAATTTAGGGGCATGCCATTCAGTTGCCCTCAACCGGTTTCAACCAGGGTTGACCGCATAAATACGAGGCCCTAAAAAAAACGCTATGAAGTAGGAGACATAGGAGGAAAATGGGAAAACAAATCGGAATAAGTCTGGAAAGTTGGTACAAGTCTCGCAAGTGAGGAATCAACGAGGGAAACCGCGCCGAAAATGCGAATGGAAAACGGTATTAGGCCCTAAATATTTTGGCAACATGAAAGTAAATTTCGGTCCTCAGAACTCTCGAACACTAAAATGGCTCGCAATGGTCGTGAAACATACTCTTGGGTCATGGGAGCTATACTGAAACACATTCTGCAGGTGCCGCGGTCTTCCACACGGTTTGGAGAAAACTCTCTCGATTGCTTTCTCGACTGCGTGGAATAGCCTTCCCGACCATGTGAAGAACGCTCCATCCCTGGATACGTTTAAGAAAGAGCAAAAGACGTTTCGGTTTAACGTATTCTTTGGCTGAAGTTATTTTCTTTCATTGTCGCTTGAACTCGTGCACAGCGCCCTTTTTCGAACTCGACCGCGTTAAGGCGCTATAGAAATTGTATTATTATTATTATTATTATTATTATTATTATTATTATTATTATTATTATTATTATTATTATTATTATGCCTTCTGAAACCTTAAGGCTGAGTGAGATTATGGCTATTGTATAAAATGCTTTACGGATCATCCTCTTTTCTCGAAGGCGAAGAACGAGTCTTGTTCCTTCGTGCTGAGCTGAGCACGTCTGAGCTTCCCGTGAACTGTTCACTAGACTAGATGTAGCATATATCTAACTAGTCTAATGTACAATTTCTGAGCAAGTCAAACTTCGAGTCGCCATTTTTCATCCAGCCTCGATGACGTCGAACACTTGAGGCGATCACGCATGCCCATGTAGGCGCTGGATTACATGAATAACTTGCTACACATTAGTAGGGGGCCTGCCATCTCTATGGATAGGCCTACTACATAAATACCATATCCATGTAGTATGTAGACTTACGTATTACTATTGAACACTTCTCTAAATAATGTTTGGTTTAAAAACAATTTCGTAAGTCTATTTCAGTTCTGATAATTTTTAAATGGGGCGTATATATATTTAGCTACAGTATAGTATATTGATGGATTTAGCCAAGGAGTATTTAAATTTTCTGGAATTAGGCCCATATTCAAACTTGTTAGATATTATAGGCAGATGTATCTGTATATATTCAAAATTAAAAGTCTCAATATTTGATCGGCAAATATGGATAGGTTCAATGACAAAAATATGAAATAGGCTTGCATAAATGAATCTTCACATATGCTAAGGCTACCGTGCACAGGTGACGTTTCTGCAGGTGCCTTTCAACAGGTGTGACCTCAATTTCTGTACTGGCTCAAGCAACGCAATTATTCGCACACGAAATTTAATTATAGTTTCGCAACAGCAGCCTGCAACGCACGAGTAGGCTCTATAGGCCTATGCCTATAGTTAATTAGTTTCAGTCTACAGCGAACAATATGAAATGGTTAGATTTATGTTCTGCTGCACGTGTTTTCCTAATTGCTTTCCATTTGAAATAAATATGTTCATTATTGATCGAAATCATAATTTGACTCGTGCTGTAAGTAAGGTCAAACAAGTACTTATATACTTATACTTACATACTTATACGTATATTTATACATTTGAGTGTATGTATAGACGTGTGGGTGCGTATCATTAAATCATAGAAGTACTCTGTTTTTAAATGGTTCAGTAAATGATGTTATACTCTGTGTGTGGTACGGTAGCATATGGGGACACAGCAGCCGATTGGTTAGAGCGCTCGGCTTGTAACGAGGAAAGTATGGGTTCGAGCATCCCTTGAGATGGATACTGTGTAGGGATCTTGAGTAAATCCTTCACTCGCAATTGCTCAGCGCCATCGATTGATGCTCAGCAATTAGGCAGTGGCGCTTAACAAAGGCTGAAATAATAATACATTGTAGTCTATCTAATGATGATCACCACGCAGCTGCTATCAATGTAAACAATTTGGCCTCTTTTCACCGAAGCTCTATACATGCTGCAAATTTAACCATTACCTCTGAAAAAGAATAAAATGGCAGAAAAACAACTGCAACAAGACCTTCAAGATACAAGAGGCTTTTGGCTTTTGGATTTTGTAACGGATAAGTGAACAAATGAAAAAAGTTTGAATGCACTAGAAGGGAAAAATCTAATCCAGAGGGACTTCCTTTTCAGACAGCGCTGTAGGCTACATTTGGCTCTAACAATTAGTTCAACTCGATTAATTGATATAGCGATTAATTTGTGTTGCGGATAGGATTGCTGTATGTGCTTATAGTAAGGCTTGACCTAGAACTATAACAGTGATACACTGTTGTATTGGCTTCTTTTATGGTTGGATTGATTTCAGTGCAATGATTGCTTCTGGAAGATAGTTTAGCTGCCCTGTTACACATGTCGGTGGCGAACTGAGGCCAGCTATCTCGACGCGGATTCCATCAACATGATAGGAGTAATCAACGTTTTCCGTTTGATTCATTAAATTCTTCCTCTGTGTATGACTCTTTCCCCGTATCTGTCTTTTCCCAGCCGTGGTTCCTGATACGTCAGTTTCACTCGTCTACAACCTTACCTCCCGAATCGTGGCCAATCTACCAACATTCCCAGGTGTACACGCGAAACACATTTCTACACTGAAGATTATCATGATGGAGCTAGGCTCGAATGTCGGAGCGGCTGCAGGACGCAGTTCAGAGCTTTGCGTTACTGTATTCAGTTGATTGTTGTAACGGTCACTGCGTTCTGCAAAATGGTGGTTTCTATTGTTTAACGACGTAATGTCGTAAAAAAGATGATTAGCATCGCCTTCCCTTTGTCCAGGCTTGGACTGGCACCACTCGAGTACGTCGGTAGCGGAGCTTTCGTTCTGTAACCCATGCTTGTCCCGAGCTCCCTGTTGCACATTTCGGTGTTGAAATGGGGGCAGCTCCCGTACGACTATGCCAGTATATAGACCTATGTCGTGTCTTCTTGCGTACTGGGCCGTACTATGGAAATACGTTTCACTAAATATACGCAAGAATATGCTAAATATTCCACCAGAAAGCGCTCAAGAAACATTTTCAGCCTATTATAAGCCGCGCCTTTTCAGAGTTGTTGGATAGTCGTGCTTCATCGCTTTTGTAAGATTCTTCTAATGAACTATATAAATGCTCAGATGCGCACATAAGTAGGCCTACATGTAGGCTCACACCTTGGAAGATGCACAAAGAAAGTTTTTGCTTTTAAATGTTTTTACTATTATCAGTACTATTTTATTTACAGCTTGGCCATCTTTCAATTTTCACACAAGATAATTAATTTTATTACAAAGCCGCCTTGTTCTAATTTGTTTAAGAGTTAAGCCATATTGGTTTTACAAAACATATTGATTTTACAATTGTGATTGGCGAGATAAGTGGGCCTAGATGTATTGTGAGACAGACAATGTTGTTTTATGAAACTAGAGCATGTCCTTGGAGACTGGGATGTAGCCTATGTCCGCTCTTTGCTGCATTCTGTTGTCTAGTACCCAATGTAATTGGTGGAATGAGGCATACAAAGGAAGCGATACGAAGACTGGTGTGTTATGAACGAAGTACGATAAAGGGACAGAGAGATACAGAGCGATGGATCATACGAGTCGGAGATCAGTGGTACAGCGGAAAGAGTGGAGTTTTAGACAAAGGAGTTTTACTTCCATATAGCTGCCCTTTGTAGGCCACAATACATTACACAAAGTTACATATTAAGTGATAAACTACTTCTCTGTTGCAATGTCCATGTCATCACTTTGTCTATTGCACATTGGTGCTTGACACGTTCTGCTCAGGATCTCAAGGTTGGACTTAGGTTAAAGTTCAAAGTTTATGCTGAAATAGCCAACCAGCTATATAGACGGAGAAGACAATGGTAAGGAAGAGATTACAGTAGCTGTTGAAAGAGCATGGCCAAAGAAAGTGAGGGGGTTGAGTGGCGTAGGATGGGGATTGCATGGAGGCATCAGAAAGTGGCGTGACCTATACTGCGCCCATGACTCTGGAGACCCATGAAATTATTTCTATGTGGAGTCTTTCACATATATGCCACTGTTTGTTCACACTGCGAACAAGCAAATGGCAATTCACCAGTTATTTTACATGGTCTTGTCACTGGTGTGTCTTATAAGAAATTGTTCACACGCTCTAAAAGTGCTTGCTTATGCAGAAGGCCTTGCATTTACGGATGATCTGTCATTCACATTTAGCCAGTATGTCCGTCACAGGCTTATCACTTTATTAAACTATAGTTCGATATGGAAGAGTGTGGCGTTTCCGGTCACCTGCTGATGATCGACAGAATATAGTTTCACAGGTATGCCACGATTACTCTGCATTGTACATACACGTGTAGTTTATTCCATTGGCTGATTTGCATCTTGCTGTAGACTATATCAAAAGCTACATAGGTCTATACATTGAAACAGTACGGTAGTATGTCGAATATACTATTTTACAATAGGATATCGATTCCGGCTACAATTCAAACTGTAATTACTTGGACTCATTGAACCTTATGACATCACAGAGAGATGCAAATCTAACTTAATTTCGACCGGTGATACTTATCAAAGGAATTCAGAAAGCTACTTATTTGGAACAGTTTCTATTCAAAATGTTTAAAAAAATATTAATCAATGCTTACTGGCGAGCAACATGACGATCATCAGATACAAATCACTGCAGTCATGCGTGAACGTCGACACCGTGGCAACATCTTTTCTCAACCGTGGCGCAGCTTACGGAGACCGTGCAGTCGAAGTCACCTTCGCTGTAGCACCGATTCAGCAGACGTCGGACGGCCTGCGCCTTCACCGGTTCGATCCCTTGCGTCGACTGACAACTTTCTCAGACCATGCTTGGTAACGATCATCGTGACTGCGTGCGCGTCACACTCTTCGCTACTGTATCTCGCGCAACAAAGATACTTGTAAGAAGCAGTACCGGCCGGGTCCGTATGCACTCTAACCCCGCCGCGTCAGCTCTCTAGCCATCCAACCATACGAGCCTTGCATTATATGAGGGGCAGCGGTCGCCTCAGCAGACGACACGCAGCATAACAGCCGTTGCACCGATTGATGATGAACCTGGCCCCCTCCCCTCCATCCGTCCGTCCGTTCGTCCTTCCATTTGCTCGACGAAATAATTATTTCAGTCGAATAATTAGACCATTTATATTCCGTCTGCAATTACCGAGTCCTGTGATGCAGAACCTTCACGCTGGCTGATTCGCTTCATGTGCCGCCCGCCTGCCCAAGCAGCAGCTATTCAGGACGGACGAACGAACGGATCCACGCGGGCGGCCGATTGGACGGACGGGTCTTTTATGGCATCGGTTTAGTTAGCCGGCGGCGGCGCGACGATGGAGGCAGGTAGATGTGTAACCGGTTCGTAGAGAGATGACGGTGAGGTTGGCGAATCATCAAGTCGGATGCTCGGTCACCTGGTCCCCTTACCATGGAAACATGGCTACCCACTTAGATGCAAATTGATGTAACGTGTCCGGCCTAGAGAGGTACATCAGCCACCGATCCAAGCGACACAATTATTCAACTACATATACACGATAAAAGTTATAGAAGTGCGACTTCTTTTAATACGGCGCTACTATGACAATTATACACAGGGCTTGAACAGATACTTCGTATATTCTACGCACTCGTTACTGTATTGCTGTAGTTGCGAAATGAGAGACTGTGTATCTGATATCAACAGCGGGTAGTGGCCCTCGGGGCAATTTGCAATTCGCAACGACTTAAATCCGACGTCGCCGCAATCGCGGTTCTGCCATCGGCGTTTAGGCTTGAAAGGAAATGGCGTTTCCGTTGGCGGAAATTCAAGGCGCGCCGGACTTAGCAAGCGATTCGTGCGAGGCCTCTCCCTGCTGCACGGTTTTACCAGGAACTCAATTCAGCCACGTTCAGTCTGTCTGCTGCAGACTACACATGGATATGTACTTCTGCATACATGGATATATATATAAATATATATTAATGTATAGGCCTACAAATAAATATATATATATATTTGATGTTTGTGATCGGCTGGTCAGTCGGCCTCTCATGCGTTTCACCACTGACCTCTGCTGCTTTTGATGCTTGCTTGGCCATTGTGGTTTTTATTTAGAACTTCGAATGACTCACAAATTCGCAAGTATTTGTAGACGCGCATATTATGGTGTAGAGCAGTGGATATGCACGTTCATATAATTATGTTTCATGATCAGTCTGATGTTGCATGCCCTTGTGCGCTGGTGCTCTCTTGAGGTCAATGTACAACACGTCCTCCCTTCCCATCCCCTCCCTCTACCCCTCTCCCTCTTCTTTGCGCAGAGGAGTGTGTGTATTCAGCAATAAGTAATCAATACACATCTGCTTAGTTTGCCAGTCAAGCACTGAATTGACGAGAACATGCTAACTGAGGCACTGATTTGCAAAGTATTATTGCTAAACGTCCGACAAATGTTTCTACAAAATTTTAACTGCATGCTAAATGTGCCATGCTATATATCAGTCATGCTAATATTCAGTTTTATCAATTAATTCCTCTCCAAACCGGAATCGTATTATATATAATTACTACCGCAATCTCAGATTGCGGAAATAATAAAAATCACCATCCATATTGTTAGAGCCCTCCTCGCTAAGAAACCAGCTGTTGTATGATACGGCCTAAAAGTAGTCTATGTAGTCTATTTTAAATGAAAAAGTGGCATAATTAGCAATTTCTTGGGAATAAAGTAGGCCTAGATTTTGCAACCACTTGCAAACAGAAGCCTCTTGCGCATTTTATAGCTGAGCCATGAAGCTTATGCAGATGAAAACTTCTTCGGTAAACCACCTACATTTCATTACAAGTGCTAATTTTTGTCGCTTGAAACGAAGACATTGGGCGATGCACCTGGCTTTTGCTGACTTGATATATAGGCACAGACTGATTCCGCCAGTGATATAGCACGGGTGTATAGACCTTAACTGGTCTCCCTGACGCAGCTTTTGTATGGCACTGAGGTATTCTGAGAATTACATTTACATATACATGATTCATCTGAAACGGAAACACACAAACGCACAAACACATAGTCACACACACACACACACACACACAAACACACAGACAAAAGCAAACACCCGTGGGCCGACTGTTTTGCATGGAGATGGATTAAAAGTCAGCCTGCACGGACCGTCATTAATTCAAATCAGCTTCATCCAGGATTAACGCATGCGGAGTAATATGCAGTTAGGCCTATCAGGTTCCCTGTTGTTGGATTGCTCTGGTCGTGTATGCGCTTCAGCCTAAAGATCCTCTAGATTTTCTGCTTCCATATGCAGCCGTGTAAACAAATGTTATAGCTTTTCTTTCATCTTTTATGGAATCATTTGGCACCCAAGGGTGTCTGTCGGCAGGGTTTCAGAAGTGGTGGCCATTGGGGGAATCAGAAGTTTGGAAGGGGCAAGTAAAAAGAGACTCTGACTTTATGTTGCCAAAAATTTCTACGATCTTTTTAGTCATCGAGACTTAGACGATTGGTCGCAAGTCACTGAAATTTATGAAGATCGCTTAACGCTGGTCACGATTTTTGTGGTGGTTTCATCCAACTCTCCTACACTGTCCTATGCTCTTAGCTTTCCTGTTTTTCTTTCCTGATTAAGAGTCTTCCCTTTCTTCGTTTTCTTTGGCAGACTTCTACCCAGCCTTTTAGCCCATCCACAAAAATTATGCATCAAAATATTTTACCTTTAGGGTCAGAAGCGAGGACCACCTCTGTTCCCAACTTTTCGAGTGGGGCAATGGCTCCCTCTCCTTCTGTATGACGTTCTTAAAGACTTTGCAGTTATCAAGGCTAGAAGTTTTGTTTTGAATTTTTAAAATGTCATAATATTATGTCATCAATAAAGTTTAGTTTAGTTTTTAAAGTGTCATAGTATTATGTCATTAATTAATGTTTAACACATGACGTTCCTCTAAATTTCTGTTTTTCATCAAAATTTCTATTATGGGGAGCAGGCGATGCCATCACTCGCTCCGGGCGCCAAAATACACTGCTACGCCACTGAAGTAAGCAGAACTGCTTCAACAAGATTCAAGGTTTTGAGGTAAAGGTCAGCCTCTGGCCACTTACATTTTAGTGACGATGATAATAACGACGACGATGATAAACTGCATAACATGCCAGGCGAAGACTTGTTTCGAATTTGCTCGTTCTGTAGCAGCATTAACCTGAGAAGACTGCCATCTGGCGAATTAAACGATAAAATAATTTGCTAAGCGTAAACACCCCACGAGGAAGAAGGCAAAGCTGATGAAGGCGGCGTTGTCTCCACATGTCGTTTCAACCAAACACATTGGTTATGTTTACCGGTAAGTCGCGATATTTTTCATTAGATCTTGATTGACACTCGTAATTAAATGACCGCGCAAGATCACTACGTTGCAATCCACGTTTCGTCAATGCTCGAAGCACTGACTGTGACGTAGTTACAATACGGTATTTATTTCGGTGGACAGGTCCTTTGTTTTGTGTTATAATTATAGGAGAAACGGTCAATGCGGCATGCAGAAATGGCCTTTGATCCCAGACAGAGTGGGCCCGCAATGTGCAGCTGGTGGCCGGCCAGCTACTGGCCTAATGTGGGCCTAACGAACGTGACGTCATACAACGTCGTTACACAACACGTCACTCAGTTGCGTCTGGCGGCAACTAAAACACATGCCTACATTCGGTGGTTCTATGCCTACCTCATTTGTTAGCCTCAGGGCTTCTGGCCTCGTCATGTTACTTTGGGCTATGCGACTGGGCTATTGCTGTATAGTTGCAGTACTGCAAAGTATTTTGCGGAATAAGCCGATCGAGTAGTTCCTTGCTGCTGTGCTGGACCGTCAACAAAAGAAGGCAAGTTGCAAACAAACTACTTTGGAGAGGATTGCCGCAGTGCCGCCCGGCCAGAACGCTCATCTGCTTGATATTAGCGAACGCAGTTCATATTAGTAAGTCCCACACCGTGGGCTATCTCTGCGGGGAATGTATAACACAGCTCTAGCTCTGTTGCTACAGTGGAAAACTCTTAACACGAAAACGTTTCACACGAAATATTGGCCAACACGAAAACGATGCTTAGTCCCTTCCAGCATCAATGGTTTTAAACGTAAATTATTTCCTTTATCACGAAACCGATAACATAAAAATATTGTTTAACACAAAAAATGTTAGTCATGCAAAAGAAAATGCAATAAAAAACCTTGGACAACACGAAATGTTGATTTATTTGCAACATCTGCCTCCTCTCATCTGACGTAAATGGTCGTATTTTTGTTAACTTTCGAGTCTAGGTTTGGTGTGCACTGGTGGCAGGTGAGACATTCAATGCCAGAGGTGACACTTTTTACCTACATCATTTATAGCACCACCAGCTCTCAACATTAGTAACGACGTTTGTATTCATGGGAAAATCTTTAATGCAAAACAGAATATAGTATGGAGCATTTATAAGGACTGACCTATAAGACTGTAGTAGATAATTGCCACCTGTTGTAGTAGACGCCAATGGAATCTGGACTGGCATAGTGACACATGGCTTACAATGTCATCAGATACATGAAATTTAGCCAAGCAATTAACGCCTTGGCCTTAGCCTCTGCAACATGGGTTAGACACACATCGTATTGCTGCTAAACTGTGTGAAATCAGTGACAATCATCATGTATAAGTGCTGTCTTAAATCCAGTACAGCACATATGATTCCCATAGTAGCTTTGACTTGGCTTAGTTGATCAGACGTTTAATGCAAAATTCGGTTAAGACACTAGTCCCCTGCATTTCATGTTAAAACAATTTTCACTGTAAATGCAGCAGTAGACACTGATAAGAAATATAATTTAAAGTCAAAATAGACTGCAGTTGCATAAGTAGATTTTCATTTAAAATATTCCATCTTTGATTAACAGGATCATTAAATAATCAAATTATTTTTGATTGTTATGCCAGTATTATCTTATGTAGCATTGGTATTGCACAGGAAATGTCATCGTATATGATGCATTAATGTGAGTACTATTAATCACCAAATTTACATAGGAATTTACCCAGGAATAAAACCCTGAAGATTAAGGAAGAAAAAGTCTGAAGCACTTGGCATGATATCATGTCATGTCATGTAATCATCTCTGGACTGGATATTTTTATATTTTATATTTTATGATATGGCAGAGCAAAACCAAGTCATATTATTGTAGTAATTATTTCTGGCAATTCTGAATGGTCAACTTTGACCAAATCCTAAGCGCAACTCGGCCTTGGGATCACGACCTTCTCCCCAAGTTTCAGAACATAATAATATTATCATCCATTTCTCATCTGATTCAAAGACCAAACTGTGTTCACAAATATTTCAGAATTTCATCTACAGCAGCTCACAAAGAATTTGATAAAACATGTATACTGCAGTGGGTAAAAGATAACTGGAGCTTTACAAGAAACCAGTCAACTATAAAATGACGAAGTTACTTTGTATAAATTACCTGCATAACTTAAGATTAAATCACTGCAAATATCTAAAGTAACAGATTGTAGAGGAATTAAATTAAATTTACACAGATGACAAGGATGACCTTCACCATTGGTAGATACTTTTACAACAAATAACCTTCACAGACCAAAGCATTATGAAGGATAAGCTCCTTATTTCAAACGACACTAATACCAGAGTATGAGAGTCTCTAACAAGGAAAAGCGTCCTTGACAAACGATTATCAATATATAAATCAAAAACCATAAATCAATCCGTAAAGGGCATTAGTCTTCTAGTACAAGCTAATGACTGGAGAATCTTCAGCTGAAGTAAAGACAAGTCAGAAGTCCTCGCCTCAACTTCACATTTCTGGGTGACTTTCTGCACTTCACAACATTTGTTAATAATAATAACAATAATCTTTTCTTACAGGAGGCTTCGCTTAACAATGAATAATAAATTTTGTGTTACATAATAAGATTGAAATCCTGGTGACAGCAGCAGTATATTAACACCAGTGCATTGAGAAAAAGCTGCACAGAACTATTTTGACTGCAGATATAACAAAAGCTGGACGAGCACAGAACGTCAACAGATCAAAAACAGCAGCACAACAAAATGAATAAAAAGACACTCAAATGGATTAAAGTTCCACAAATCACCAATCAGATTTGATTGCTAAAGCCTGAATGAGGTGGCAGAGCCACAAGCTTACAGTCACAAAAAATTCTGTTCACTTTGTAGACTGTTCAAAGAACACAAAATCTTGTTTCAGTAATGTTTTGTGTTTTGCATATTTTTAACTGGTGAATGAACAAGGGAGATAAATTTCGGAAATATTTGTACTTCCCTTCTCTGGAAAAGTAACCCAATTTTGTGTAAACAGATCACCAATTTGTCATCAGTGTCTCATAAAAGCAAACACTAATGTGGCTGTAATGCTTATTAGCATAAACTGTCTTAATGAAAACACAGACTGAGGCACAGCCAGCTAGTTTGTGAGGTCTCTTATTGTAGTCAGATAGAAGTGCCTGATTGTAGGGCATAGACAATGTCCCTATTTAGCAAACACTGTTTTTACAAGCATTTTAGCCACACAAGTGTCTGCTGTCAACAGACAATGCTTGCTAGATAGCGGTGGCTAGCTACAATATTCTGCTCTGGTCCCTGTTGCATTTGCGTTCATGTTTGCCAATCACCACCATGGTTCAGAAGTGCCTTGACTTGCGACATCGCTTCACCAATACAACAATGTCATAGAGTCCTTCAGCTGCCAGAAGTCACTCAGCTGAACATGGCTCAGCTTAAGTTGATCTGCTGGAAGTCGTTCAGCTGAAATCATGCCTGACTCTAGACATCAGCATCATTTGGAGCATCTAAGTCACGATAATTGATGACTCCACGAGGTTCATGTCGAGTTCTACAAGAAAAACATGACAAAAGATTTCTATAGCAACAACCAAGGAACTACTTATACAAAATACATTCATATACATTTACATATTCTACACAATGGCACATACACATCGCATATATCATATGCACTTAATACACATATTTTGCACATAATATACACTTTATTTTTATATATGCTGTATACACAATATACAATAGCACACACAAAGAAAACACAAGGACACACAATTATAAAAACAGTTTAGTTGCCTTTAAAAATCCATCAGCATTGATCAACATTCACATCACACTGCCAGCGGGTGGCTGTTTTCTGCCGTTATGACACTGGCAGACACAGTCAAGTTCACACTCATTGAGCCCAGGAGTGGCACCTGGTGCCCACTCAGCCCTACATTCCTCTGGGGTAAGTAAAGGAGTACCAAAGGAAGTTGGGAAGTTAAAAAGGTGTCCTGGTACTGGATTAATGTGGTCATGTTTGCACCTCAGCCAAATGATCGTATGACCTTGGGGCCAATCTGCTGCAGAGTTTCTACAGAGGCACATAAACAAGCATGTCACTGTCACTTTTATCCTAAGCATCTTTTCCATAATCATCATAGCCATTGCTATCACCATAATCATTATCAGTAAGATTAGGAAAAACAGATGTATATGAATAAATTATAATGAAAACCTGTCCCGTCTTGGAGGGAAGCGGTCTCGTGAACGGAAGTCACTTCCACCCCTGTAGTTCTCTGGACCACGAAATGGTGGTGGTCCTAAAAAGCAGAAAGCAACAAAGTCAAGCCTTATTCAAAAATATACATACCTCAGCCCATCAAACATAAGAAAATTCTGAGTTCCAGATTTGGGAACATTAATGATTAATTAATTGCAGAATCAACTATTTCAATAAGCTTGGAAATTATTCAATAAATATATTTTAAATCCCAGTCAAGATTTCAGTTAAATTTTCGTCATGTGACAAGACTTACCTCTAAAGGAGCAGGAGTATTACTATTACTTCAACACTGCTGCAATACTACTGTTAGCATGGTTGAAGATTGCAAACACAGTGTCAGAGGACTAGATTGCAGTGTAT
Organism: Norana najaformis; assembly: GCA_964023275.1. NCBI lineage: Eukaryota > Metazoa > Annelida > Clitellata > Crassiclitellata > Hormogastridae > Norana > Norana najaformis. The sequence goes on along the minus strand of OZ029915.1, from coordinate 38,710,582 downwards.
AAAAAATTCCTTGCTAAGCCATGTAAACCACCGATACCCTTCTACTGGATTGCAACCATGTAGTCCAATTTACAGACATTTAAGAAGCATATGCATGTTTAATTGAACACAATATCTATTAATTAAAATAAAGTTAATTAATCTGTTTGTGATCAATATTTTGTTCTATTGTTTTAATTCTTGTAAATGGTATTTCTCAGATTAGTCATTCATCATTATATCTTGTATCCTATCATAGGTGTCTTTATTTAGTGGGATTTTATCCCTTCGGAGCTGCCTTTTGCTTGCTGTATCCGAGAATGTGTGTACTCTTATCACTACGTTTGATTGTTATTATGGTGACAATAAAAAAATGACTGACTGATTGATAGTCTACACTTTAGCTGAAAGATCCTACAACTCCTAGACTGTGCTGCTGCTGATGCAAGTTCATAGTAAATGTAAATGAATGATACTCTAATCCAGCCTTGACTAGTGCTAGCATTTAGTTTTAGGAGTTAACACATACCTCCTCGGCGTACTGTTTGTGTAGTCGACCAATATATGAAAGAAAAAAGTTGCATCATAGCATGAGAAAGGAAAATTTATTTAGAATCCAATTTCACACAATTCTGCAATTAACTTACTGATGTACTATATACAGAAAACGTCTTGTAATGCACAGAAGACAAGAGTCAAGCCATCTGAACTGAGTGATAATGGAACATGTGCTACTGAAATACGTAGAAAAATCTCAGAATCTGCACATTACATGATCCTCCATAGGTCTGTTTTTCCTTATAAACATTTATCATGCCCTTCGTGTAGACCTACTGACTTCATTTTAAATAAATATAAACAAAATAAAAATGCTAGATACACAGTAGATAATTAAAACTGTTTAAAATGCATACTTAGCAAGTGATCTGTAGTCTGGTAAATCAGTCAAGAGATCAGACAGCTGATTCTGCTCTTCCATAACTAAGGACTATACTCTTCAGTCAAATCTACTGATATGGCACCTTTACCTATCTTACCTTACCATAACATATCTAACCAAATGCTACCTCTCCTTGCCTACAACACTGGTAAGGAATGTGTCTGTGACATACCAGGGTACATCATGGGTGGCCGAAATCCACCAATTGGAGGAAATGGTGGTGCTGGTGGAAACCCTGGCGGTGGCGGAAGGAAGCTCTCCCTGGGTGGAGGTGGCAACTGCTGGCGGCTGGTTGGGTGTTCTGGAAGCTGAGGTCTTCGTGGATCTGACAGATAGTTGTTGAAGTATGCAACCTACAGCATCAACAAGAAAATTCTATACAAATGTTTGAAGTAATATATCACATCTTCTATCTTCCTCCTTGTTCTCAGTATGAGCACTATATTCAAACAAAGCTAAGAACACTCTTTCTTTATAGGCAACTTCGTGATGCATATTTATAAAGTTACATCACACAAAAGTGTCACTGATCATAACTGTCTAATCTAATACAAGGAATAATGCAGGAAAAACATCAAACACACAAAGCATCATAAATATTATTGTTATTCCTATCTACCTCTTGTTTGACTTCATCCACCTTTTCCATGTGCTTAGCAAGAATATGCTTTCGCACAAATTCTGGTCCCTTGAATTTCTTTCCACTGAGTGGACACAGCCATTTGTCTTTGGCCAGCTCCTGCATGTTAGCCAAAATGAACTTTTCCACTTCTGTGTCGATCGGTCAAGGATTAACTTTGTAGCAAAATTTTAATATACTTGAAGAAATATGTAAAATGTCGATTAATATGCAGTTAATTTCGATTAAACATTAATCGTGCGATTAATTGCTATTAAATTTTTTAATTGAACAGCAGCCCTACTGTTTATATAATACTACTACTAAATGACAACACTTTGATCAAATGTCATCTAAAAATATGATTACAGGGAAACTGTTGTATGATAGGAGACATAAGAAACTGTCAGGTACAAAAGTTGGCAACCACAACTTAGGCTACTCAATGATAACAGCAAGGAACAGAATGAAAGCTAGACCAAGTTTAACTATTCAAGGCTGCTGCATAAAAGGATATTCATTTGGGTCTTTCTTTCCAAGCTTCATCATTTCTGCATCATCTAGTGAAATCTTCTGGCTGAGGAAAGGAGTGATTCGTATCTCAAAACCTGCCATCCACTCATTTACTGAAAAACATGGCAATATAAGACTTAATCATTTAATTTTTATCATCAGTTGTTAAGCTGCTGTGACCTTCAGCTCCACTAATCAATCAATCAGTGTTTTGTCAGTGCACTGCACATTCAATGACTGACTAATGCATATCATATCATATGTTCTAAACAATAACTGTCAATCACAAGCACAGTACAGCAATAGGAAATTTATAACATTGCTCAATGCAGTGTGAGGTACTAATGCTTCAAAGACACAGCGCTCAAGTCCAGTCAACTTTCAAATGAAGCAATTCAACAACTGAATAACCTTTGCTAACGGGTCGCAAGATGTAACGCTTCTGACAGATTCCTATAGGGTGCTTTGCAAATGCTCAGTTGCAAGTGCAATTAAACAACAAACTATAAAATTCAAATAATACACTGGGTTCAAATTCTGGACACACCAGAACAAGGCCATAGAATCACCACTCAGATACCATGCCATTCCAGAAGGCTTGCATACTTACTGTCATTTTGAGTTATTTTGTTTGGTTGGATGTTGCCTCGTGCATGCATAATCCCACATCGATGTGGCATCTCATCTTCACCTGGATATTCAACTGTACTGTAGTAGTCAACTGAATGAACTATTCGGAGGTAAAGTATCATGCGATCAAGTACCTGTCCAAACAATGACAAAAATCATCAAGCATCAATTATGATGACTATTATCGTTTGCATCTTGTTGCTACAAAGGTTATGATCAATAGAAAAACTGATAGAACCAATCCTGTGGAAAACTCTCTGCAGACATCATGATGCCTGCCAACTGCAACAGCCTGAGTATGACCGATACTACGAGACCATTAGATAACTGTAGAACATTTTCCATAATGCCAAATCATAGACTGGGCACAATGAAGTCACCTACTGTCAATGGCTCAGACTGTTAAATATGCTGTCAGTCAATCACTGCATTCAGAAGAGTGACCAATGCCTTGGTAGCAGAATGTGTCCTCTGTTGTGCAACCACTTCCTTTACCCCTCAGACTGGCCAGTACAAATTAAGATGCTGCTGGTTTTGGGTTCATAAGAGCAGTCTTTGGGAGCAAGGAAATAGGCATTCCTTCACCAGAGAGAAACAACTTTGTAGGTAGAAAATCACTTCTGGATCATGTAAATTTAAGCTGTCAGCATTCACAGAGAACATTAACTGAACTTACTCTGAGCAAGGGCTCATCACGATCAATAAAAACTTCTGGATTGGCCTCTTTTGGTTTCTCATCAAGCTCTTCACCTAGAAAAAGACCCAAATCACAATCAATGTGCAGACAGCACCCTGATGCAATGAATGAAAGTGAACCCACCAGAACTCCTTGTCACATGCAGCATTATATTCTAATATAACATGGTGTGGACATGGACCATACAACGACATTATAATGCAGTACCTGCTTCAAAAGGCAGCAGTACGATTAGAAACTGATATTCCAAATGAAATATTCCAGTGCAGCTATACAGCAGCTCTCAGGCTCTAGCAAAATATCAGATCTGACGTCCTTTTCTCTAAATGAGCGCTTCTGTCACTATATCCGCTGCATTTGATAAGCCTGCATGTATGTATGTGCAGCGTAAACCATGACAGAGATTTATATGGTGCCAGGTTAATTAATCCTACAATACACACAGTGTAGGTGGCCAGCTCATGCAGTAAGACGAAGACAGGCCGAAATTCCAGATCAAGATCATACATCTACTGAGCAAATGTCACAGACAGGAAGAGTGAGAGGGGCAGAGAAAGCAAGAAAAATGACAAAGAGAACACTCTTGCCTTCTCTACTGAATTCTGCTTGATTCTGCTTCTAATAAAAACTTTAGGCATTAGGCAGTAGACAGACAGATGAAAGTCATGTCAGACAGACAAAAGTTTAGAAAGGTATCCAGACAAATGAACAGATAAACAGACATAAACAAAAGGGCAACCAGACACAGAAAGAGATAGAATTACACGGCCATTTCTAATATCAAAGTAAGTGTAATCCTCCAAATTGCATATGCTGCTTTCCTAAATGCTTGCAATGGATATCTGACACACCTATTCTTTATATTTCTATTCCACTAATTTGTTGTTCTATACATTTCAAATTCTAAATTTCATATATATCATGAAATTGATATTCCAAACGAAAACTTAGAGATCTTACCAAGCAAGGCTTCCTCTTCATAGCTTCCTTCATCTACTAAGTATTCTGTGATATTTTTCAGAATCGGATTCTTGGACACAAAACCAAAACTCTAGCAACATAAAAAACATTCCTGCCTTATCTACTGAATTTTGTTTGATTCTGCTTCTAATAAAAATCCCACAGAACAATCTACAGTTTCACAGGTTTGATATTTCATGCAAGGCTCAACAGAAAAAACAGCCAAAACAGTAAAGTACCAATTGAAATCCAGTACTGAAAAGGATAAAGTGGACAGTGGCAAAAGCCATGACCTTTACCTCTTTTTCTTTGTCGTTCTTTTCATTTGGAAACAGGTCCTGATCTCCAGACTGAGTCATAGGCCTGGGCAAAGTCAATGAAACACATAACTGTCTCCTTATTGTATTCAATTCTTTTTTCGATGATTTGTCGAATTACAAAAATCTGATCTGAGCAACCTCTTCCTTTTCGGAATCCACTTTGGTTTTCCCGTAGGATGCCATCCACTCTATCTGCCATTCTGTTCAGGATGATTCTGGTGAAGACTTTGCCTGGTACACTTAATAGGCTGATTCCCCTGGAGTTGTTACATTCTTGTCTGTCTCCTTTTTTATAGAATGCCTAACAAGAATAATGGAGTTGTTAGAGGCATTAGCAGAGGAAAGTGGAAAACTTGGATTGAAAATTAACTATAACAAAACTAAAATAATGCCAATAACAAAAAAGGAATACAATGGGCCGATAATTAAGCTTAAGGGACAAGAAATCGAGGTAATAAATAAGTTTGTCTATCTGGGAAGCGAAATGAAAGCAGAGGGAGGATCAGAAACAGAAATCAAAAGGAGAATAGTGCTCGCAGGGTCAACCTTTAACAGGTTACAAAAGGTCTTCAAGAGACATGATATAAAACTGGAGATAAAGCTAAAAATCCTCAACACATGCGTGATCCCAGTATTAATCTATGGATGTGAGTCATGGAGTATTACAAGAACAATGGAGAATAAACTGAATGCAGCAGAAAACAAGTGGCTCAGAAGAATACTAAGAATTAGCTATAAGGACCACGTAACGAATGAAAGTATTAGACAACGAACACAACAACCATTGATAAACAATGTGATCAAGAAAAGAAGAATGAAGTGGGCAGGACATGTCCTGAGGATGGCGGAGAACCGTAATCCAAAGAAAATCTATAAGTACAAACCAGACGGAAAGAGAGCAGTGGGAAGACCGAAAAGAAGATGGATAGATTGCCTTGAAGAGGATCTGAAAGGTGCCGGAGTTACTATCTATGGGAAGACGGAGGGCAGACGGAGAATGACCCTGGAGGAGATGGCCGGAAAACGAGATTTGTGGAGGGATGTCATAGAGAAATCAACGACTGGATCCAGTCTAGAGATGATTACATGACATGACATGACATGACTGAAAAGGATAAAGTGGACTACTGGATCATTTTCTGCAATGACAAAGGAAACATAAAGTGGCAAAAGCCATGACCTTTACCTCTTTTTCTTTGTCGTTCTTTTCATTTGGAAACAGGTCATCCCAGATTTTCCAGCGACTGTCAAGCAGCTGGATGATCTTGGCAACATGCTTCACATCCTGCTTTGCAACGGGTCGGTGAACTGTGAAACCACTGACAGGTCTAACACGCTGCTTGAGTTCTCGGTTCACGATTGCACCCATGTCACACTCCTTCAACTGCATTGAACCAGCAATAGTTAATGAAGAGCAACTACGTCTGACATAGCACCAAGTAACGTAACACATCACAATGTACTGTAACACAGTGCCAAATACCACTGAACAACATTACATAACATAGCACTGTAGCAGCATAATGCAGGAGAACAGTGTAAAATAACATTACATAATTCAGCACAGCATTACCCTACATAGGCTTGCTATGATAAAATAGTTTTGTAAACAATACCAATAAACATTTTCTTTGGTTCACATTTTACTGAGATTTTCTCTGTTTCGTCAAATAATTACTATAATTATAATATGGTAATCTATGGCAGTTAAGATAAATTTGTTTTGTGATCATCCGCTCAACTTTAGATCCAAACACCATATCAGGAGTTGAAGCAAAGTTGTATCGATTAACAAAATCCAATTTCAGCTAACAACAGAGTGACACAATTAATTTTCTTTGCAAAAGAAACCAGTGCAGAGAAGCATAACAATCTAACCCGAATGTTGTTGAGATTCCAACATATCTCCTTAACATTAACAGTGCCATCAAAAGTCACCCAACCACGACGTAGGAACCGACGTTCAGGCTGCGGATCCTGAAGTGCGACTCGGAGAAATCCCGGGTAGGATTTACACAGCTGAAAGTAGAAATGTAACATAAATATTGCACAGAAATTTAAAGAAAGATGACAAAGAACACAATAAATCCTGTCACTTTGTTTTCATTAGTCTTTCCAATGCTCCTCCACATTGTCTTGTACAAAATCAGCATTTCGCTACCTTCCTTGTCCTTCATTCCTACATTTTTGCTCTTCCTTAAACAACTTCCTCTTTATCATTACAGCACTTGCCTGAAGTTTCTGCTGTGTATATCCTCCACCTGTTCCCTTTCACAATCTTCTTTGACCTTCCTTTAGAAACTTCCTCATTTTCCTTCATCTGCCTTCTCATCCTACTCCTTCTTGTCCACATTCCTAAAGCTCATCCTCGTTCTTCTTTCTTAGCTAGTGTTCACTAACAGCCTTTCCATGAGACCATATACAGAGCCATCAGCACCAACCGATTCCACTTCTTGCTTGGTGATGGCTGGCACCAGGTTGCGAAGGAAAAGTGACAGGGTTTTGTGAAGTGCCCGAGGCTTAGGCTCATCTCGTTCTTCCCCCTCCTCAGCTGGCTCCAATGTGCTGTTCTCTTCACCTTCTCTCTTCTCCGCTAGATTGCCAGATAAAAGACAAAAATCACTGAAACATACTGTTTCAGCAGAACAGCACATGGCTGCTATAAAACCACTGAATTCATTTGCCGCAGGACACCAACTTCATAACTAATTATTTCCAAGGTTTATAATTATTAATCACAAGATATAGCCGATTGTACTACAAAGATATGTTTAGACATATTAGAAGACAATTCAGCAGCCGAACAACTGGACACGTTTATTTGTGGGTCATCTGCATGTAGTAGCTACAGAGATTAAATGACGATAAAAAGCAAAGAACAAGAGCAGAATATAAGCTTGGCAAACATTTCTCAGTTTTACCGCAATGTTATAAAACCAAATATTCCTGCAACAACTATTGCTATAAGAACTAGTATAACAAGTAATGTAGTAAGCATTCATCATATTATACTTTTACGAGTGAAAGAGTAACTGCGAAGTGCAGAAGCACAAACACGACTACAACAATTGAACCACTGGACAACTGGACAACCTCTCCTTACAGGACCAAGAACTTGTTTCACTAAAATTTGAAACCTGGATGCAGATGTGATGACCGTCCAGTTAGGTTGTGACTAAACTCAGAGCACAATCATGCCTCAAGCCGTGAATTGTAATCATATACTTTATTCATGTAGAATCAAAACATGCTAAGTGTACAAATACAAAGTCAAACACTGCTCTGATGCACACCAATAAACCCAATATCAGATAAACAAACACAGGCAATAAACAAGAATTGAACAGATGATTTCACAGATAATGCTGCAGCTTAAATAAAACAACTGCTACAACAGCACGACAACAGAGGGCAGTGACTCACTAGAACCCGCTGGGTGAGACTCGTCTTCTGAATCAGACAATGAACCACTCTCAGATTCTGACAGACTTTCATAGTTGAAGTCCGACTTCTCACGATTTCGCTTTTTCACTGTTATCTCTTTAGCCTACACAAAAGAGAAATTGGAATCAGGAAAAAAATGTAAACAAATGGGATATACAACAGCTAAACTAGATATGAAACATTAACATTAAAAGGTATAGCAGCAAAATTATAGTATGATTAAAACTGAAAAATATTACAAAACAACTTTAGAGATTTTGAATTAAAAACAACAGAAATTAAGAAACTGATACAGTTAGAATATTACTGAATAACTGAAAATAAAGAATAATAAAACCAAAGACGACATAGTAAAAACAGATGACAACCAAAGAAAAAAGAATCCAGAAGATCACGTAAGAAATCTCGACTCTTACAGGCACAGATGCTTTCTTCAGGCCTGAAAATGCTTCTGCAGGAGCGTGTGCCTGCGCTGGCTTTGGAGCTTCTGTAGGCACTGCCTCCAGTTTTAGAGGTTCCTGGAAGTAGGAAACCATGCGACAGGTAAAATAATGTAAAATAATCTTGCAAGAATTTGTATTCATGTGTATCTGTTGATCAGCAAGTCATTCAGTCAGCCTCCTTATTAAAACTTCCCACATCAAAAATCTTACCTGTTCGCTTCCCCTCACAAGTTCCTCTTTGTAAATCAGTACACTTGCCAGCCAACCTGCTGGCCAGTCAGCCAATCAGGCTTTGACAGAAATTTTAAAACTAGTTAGTAACTCTGACTGATCAGTGTAATTAAACCAATGTCCAGACTTAAACATAAAAACAGAAAGTCCAGCTTAATAAAGCATGTTTGCTGAATTTCATCTGATCAGTTTCATATTCACAGACCAAGATGTAGCAACACTTACAGTGAACTTAGGTGGTGTCTCTCCATCATCTGTTGAATCATCTGAGAGTTTTCGTTCCCGTTTGTCAAAGGATATTACTACTGGAGTCTTGAACTCTGAACTATTACAACAGATACATTAAAGTAATGTAATGTGCACACAGATTTACATTCCATGCCTTCCAGCAGCATTACAGTCTATCAATTAAATTCATTTGAGGAATAATATAATACCAGTGGTGATGATCATAATTATCATTATTATGAATGATAATGATGAAGATTACAGATGGTGATTGATGATCAAGATGGTAGCTGCGATAGTGGAAATGGAAGTGGGGATAGTGGCAACAACAGCATGGTTGGTGGTATTGATGACGATGATGATGACAATAGAGATAATCATGATAAGAATACTATAATTTCCTTCTAATTGATAATATCAACGAAGACCACAATAAAATGGCATAAACACGAACAAGTGCTGATCTGTTGAAGCAGTGATAATAAAATGGCAACAAACAAACAAAATCAGAAATGAAGCCCATGAGAAACTGAACTTCTTGGCTGTCAGGCCTCTTACTTCTTGTTGGACTGAGACTCTGAGTTTTTCCCACACGAAGCTTCATTATTTGGACAGTCAAGATCCAGTGCCTTTAGATCAAATTCAGTGCCACCTTCCATGAATATAACAGCTAAAACATGAATAATAGTATTGCTTGTAGGTCTTTCAACTATTTTAGAAACTCAAAGGTCTCAAAATGACTGTTTCCTTTCTGAATTCAGATTTCAGCTACCAATGAACATTCCAGAACAAGTCATCAACTTCACGTTCACTAGATCTTTATTAGCTAAACCATTTTCTAGATTTTTGTAACACATGAATTAGCAGTGCAATCTAATCCAATCCTACAGTAACCATTGAGAGTGATTTTGTGGAAATGACACAACAGAGGACTTTACAATGCAGTGTTAGTAACACTTTGCAAATATGCAGACCCTAGAAAGCAATTTGCCTAATTAGATCTTGTAATTGAAGGATTATATAATATGACCATATACAATATGACCTAATGACAGACCCAATTAATTATATCCTACAATTCACTCAAGACATGCATACTTACCAGCATCAAGAACTCTAACCAAGTCGTAGCTGTGATCAATGTCAACTCTTGCTCTAGATAAGAGATCCAATTCGAGCAGCTTCAGAAATGTCTGGCACCTCACTTTGAGTGAATGTCGCATCTCCTCCTGGCGCTTCTCAAACTCTTCTGGATGGTACTTGGATCGGAACCTTAAAACAAATCAAGTCAGAGCAAAATCTATTGCAGGGAAATTCGAAACAGAAAAATGAAAGGGGCTCTTTAGAATCGGACATCAATGAATTAATTCATCAGCATAAGAATTAATAATCACTCAAGTAAGGTAATTAACCATTCAGTTGCTTAAGATCAGAACCACTTCAGTCCTAGGGCAAGGTTCAAAGCAGTCTTAGCAGATAATTTGAAGATGTGATGTGCTACATAACGTCACATTACATTACAAAAAGTGTGATACATTTTAAGCAGCTAATCCACACCAGTCTTCATCTTTGTGCTGTAGGAAAAATTCCTTGATTTGTTGCTTTCGAAAGTCTGTCTTGTAGACATTGTAACGTTTCATTGCCTCCTCGTCTGAGATGTTGTCATCCTGTGATGCGAGAAACTGCTTGAAAGTCATCATTGGTGGCTGTGTTGCAAAGTCTGCCTCAGGACTTAAAAATTACACACACACACAGATCTAGGTCAAACACAGATTCAGAGACCATTACAAACACACAGTCCTTGATTCCGACATTTAATAAAAGCCCACACTAGCATAAGCACCAGTCAGAAAAATACTGTTTGCCAACTGGTCAGCCGAAAAGCCAAGTACTGCTAGCCTGCTTTTCAGTCTAATTTCTGCTGATAGCTTAAAATTAATGACCACCACTATTAGTAGTACAATTATTATTTCTGTATTTATTAGGCTCCACTATCTAATGACTAAGCATCAGTTGATGGTGCTGAGCACTGTGACTGAAGAATTTGCTCAATGTCCATGCACAGTAGTAGCCTCTACTATGCTATATTACTAAGTGTGATGCAGCATAGTAGAGGCAAACCATTGACAGAAGCTTAATCACAAACCAAATTTAACCTAACCCTTTAATACACTTCACATTTAATCATGTTTTATCTTACCCTCTTGGCCCAGGTGGATTAACATACAGTGCTTGGGGTGGGGGTGGAAGATCACCCGCTGCTCCATGGCCCCATCCACCTGGAGGAGGTGGCCCATGCAAAGGAGGGCCTCCACTATAAGGTGGCATGTCAAAATGCGGATGAAAGCCTCCATCATCCCTAAAATAGAAATTATTAAGATAAAGGCTGATAAATCAGCAGAGTAATCCTGTCTTTAAAAGAATGGAAGCATGCAAAAGCATGGAACTTGAATGCTGTGCCTAAAACATGCAGCAATCCACATCTATAGCATATATCTGTAAATGCAATGATGGAAAATACAATAACAAAAATCACAATACACTGTTTACCACAAAGCCTGTTCTATAAAAGACTTTGACGAAGTCTTGATTTTTAAGTTGTAGGAGTTTGTGACCACTGCAATCAAGTAACTGGATGACCACTCTGCACATGTTGCCAATTTCACAGGATTTAAACTCCAGACAATGATATGAACAGCCTTGGAATTACCATTCTAACAGAACACCAATTAAATATGACATTAATCCTCTTAGCTGCCACACTATTTAGTTGCTCAACTGACTGATTAATACTGATTTGATAAATTTACATCACAGATATTACAGAATAAAATAAGTAATTGTTATAAATATATCTGAAAACTACCAGTAACGTTAACATTTGAAGATTGTCTTTGTGAACCAATAATAACAGTTCTTACCAATCTCTCCTCATCCTCTTAATCTCAGGTGGACTGGCGTCATGTCTTGGTGGAGTGAATCGATCACGACGTCCTCGGTCAAACTCACGGAAACCCTCCCGGCGATCTCGGTTTCTGTTACCCCAAGCAGGTCTGGTTCCCAAAATATATGAAAAGAGATTAGGTGAAACAAATGAACTACTTTCTAAACAGTTCACCAGAAACCTGCCTTGTATTATTTCAGAAAATACGATTTAGCATCTGTAAGTAAGAAATACTTGACATATGAGAAGATGCCTTGTAATGTAATGCCTGATAATTTTTAAGATTCCAGAAAGAAACACAGCCACTGAAGCTCCTTACAAAGAGGAGGTAACCGGAGACATACATATATAAATTGTTAATCTGAACATTAGATGGCAAGTAAAAGTACTTGCTGCTTGCCCTCATTAATATGAATCAGATATTTATATTGTGCTAATTTATGAATTCACCTGAAAAGCAAGGGTAGCTGGAAGAAGATAAGTCTTCAGTAGGTGAGGATAAGAAAATGCAGTCATAAACACTTCACAATCATGGCTGCCTTGGCTGAAGGAAATGAGCTTCTTCTCTTATTTCAAAAAACTCTCAAAAATTGTCAATTTCACATAACATTCCTCCTTTCAACTCATGGAAACATTTTGAAAAGGGCAATTTCACCACAATGACACCAAGAATAACCAGCTCTTCACAAGTCACTAGAAGTAGATCTCCAAACCGATAAGTACACATCAGGATACAGAAGTCACTATTTACCAAAAACCACCTTGCTGCAGTACCAGTATCTAGTGGATCAAGACCTTTCAGAAGCTCTTGAGCGACACTGCCGTATAAAAGTTCTCACACGCTGTGTAACATTTCTCACAAAAATGTCAGCATAGTTTGAAAGTGGGGGCCTATAAGGCAGATACAGACAATTTAAAAGGGGGTCACATGTAAGCAGTCAAAGTAAAGCAAGGTCATGCTTCAAATCGCTGAAAATTTGGATGACCCTTGGGTTTTTAAGGCGTCAAACTTTTAATGATCATTTTTGCTCTTTGACGTTTATTAATCCATTGCTTCACAACTTCTAATAAAAAACTTTTCATGTTTGAGTGGAACTTAGACACAACAAATTTTAATCTTTCAGGTCAAAAACCTAGAGGGGCAGAAACACTTTTGGTCCTTAGCTTTTTGAGTGGGATGGTCGTGCTTTCCGGTGCACACCCCTGCTTACTCAACCATTCTACCATTCTATACATAAAAATACAATTTCTCCTCAACCTGTCTTCCCAGTTGGGACCACGTCTGTTGTCACGACGGTCATAATCATTTCGTTCATGATGAAACTTATCACGAACGTTACGCCGATCAAATTCATCATCACTGTCTGCCATGGCTGAAAGATTTCAAATTCCACAGCAATCTTTGAAATCTACAAGCAGAAGTATAAAGTTACACAAAAAACTTATTGAAAACTGTATGAAATCAAATCAAGTTACAAGTTGTAGGCATTTCCTCTGGTGCTTGCTTATGATGTTTGTTTATGATGTTAATCTGCTGACAATGAGCTTGGTAACTGACCAACCTGCTTAAGTTGGTCAACTGATCAAACGTTTCACACTATTAATACTGATTAATTATCGAACTGCTTTTGATATCAAACATCACATTTGAGCATCTTTAAAGCATTTCACTTCACACTGTAAAATTTAAGCAATTACAATAAAGCACAGTTTAAATGCACCCATTTGAAATAAAGTGTCACGAGGCAAAGGATTATCACAATAAAGCATAAATTTTACACACCACTTTTAAACTTAGCACAGATTCATCATTCCTGGATAAGGAATACTCACACTCTTCCAACTGATAAAGTGTCAACTCATTTAACTTACAGCCATTTAATCTGCATAATGTTCTTGAAAGGTGCTAAATGAATTTGTGTGTACATAATTTATACGATAACATGCCAAACCAACACCAAGCCATAAAACTCAAGCACACCAGTGGGAGAGATGATTTGCCCAACAATTAACACAAAACAGATGTTCAGATACTTTCTTCAAGCGTAAAAATATCAGTTCATCACATAGAACGATTGCCAATTCACACAAATTGAGCTGATGCAACTGAAATTTTAGACAGATGCTACTGGCGAACTACTCGATATTATAACTTGGCTAGTTAGATCATTCTTTGGACTAAAACTCCACATATCCTTTAAATTTCTATTACAAATATTTTGCACAGAGGGCAAGAAGCTGAAGCCCAAGAGTTGATAAACTTACGTCATTGTGTAAGACACCCATCACAACGTTTGATATAGTGGCCTATGAGGCCAAAAACAATGGATCTCTAATATTTAAACGACAGGTAGCTAAAACACTATATATCTCATGCAAAACTAAAAGACAAAATTCTACATTCTTGTTGCAAAACAAAAACGCTCTTGAAGATCAACAGCTCTGCCGACATTCTTACAGAGATTTAACACAAGATTTTCCTCATTTTTACTCAAATTACGAGCAAAATGCGACAGTCCGATGCGTTTAACGGGGTTAACTATCTTTGATACAGATTTTGTATCAAATTGCGCGCAAGCTGTACTTGGTGTTCTAACACCGACTTCACTCATTTCCTTTTAAGCCGCGTGCAAAATGCCATACAGTCCGATGCGCCGTTTGATAGCATTGGCCATCTTTGATTATTGCTGCGGTAGTCAACGCAACTACTCGACAATAACCATATTTTCTATCCTACTGAAAACAGTTCGTAAGAAGAAGAACACACAAATATTATGAACGATTTTCCACTTTTTGAACGATTTTTCACTGATCGATCGCAACGATCTTAATTGCCGGCCTTTATTTGTCAGCTTTTGTAATCACCTACCACAACACATTCACCCAGCATAGTATTATGATAATTTATATTGGTACAGTCGCATTGAAGGGCTGATATTTCGCTTTACTGTACATCGCCAAAATTAATCGTAATCGTAATCTCGAGATTTCTACAGCGCTCAACGAAAGCTAAGTCGCGGGAACCAGCTTATTCACAGGCGCTCAGTCAAAACAAAATCGATAGGCAAAAGGGTTCGGTTCCAGGTCAAGATCCAGGAGTCAGGCAGTCATACAGTCGGACGGCTACGGTGGTTGATGTTTGAAATTGAAGCGAGAAGAGAGATAAGGGGAAGAGGAAGAATCAGGATAAGATTTTTGGAAAAGAAGTGTTTTCAGTCTTGAGTGAAAGACCTGCGCAGAAACTAAAAGAGGTGAAGTGTTGGTGAGTTCGTATGATTGACCAGACAACTGTCGCAATTCTGGCGGGAGTTTATTCCAAAGCGATGGGGCAGCTATGGCTATGAAGCGATTACCAAATTTTAAGGATGAGGTGACGGGAGGGCGAAGAAGTGTTAGGACAGATGAGGAGCGGGTTGAACACAGTGGTTGGATAATAAATAATTGACGAAGATAGGAGGGTTGGGAGGATTGAAGTGTGTTGTAGGTGAGGGATAAGACTTTGTACTCTATTCGTTCTGGTATTTTAAGCCAGTGCAGTGATTTGAGAACAGAGGTGATGTGATGGTGTTTGGGGGTTTTGGTGACAGCACGAGCGAGAGCATTCTGGATAACTTATTACTATATTTTAGCAATTCTGCTGAGGTCAAAAGATATAAAATTCTTCAAACATGCGTCAGAAAGGAGGAATTAAAAGAAATTTTAAGGCTGCTATACGGCAGATAATAGCAATTAGGCAAAATACGAAATATCCGTTCACCACCACCAGACCTTTAAATCGCAGCTAAAAACATTCCTTTTCAGGATATCCTACGACTGCTGAATGCACTAGTGAATGTACAGCACCCTTTATTCGACCTCGGTTGTGTTACAGCGCTGTATAAATTCTTCTTCTTCTTCTTCTTCTTCTTTCTTCTTCTTCTTCTTTCTTCTTCTTCTTCTTCTTCGCCTATTATTATTAACACTTCATCCTCTTACCAAAATCTTTCCCGTCCCTCTGTGACTACTCACCTAAAGTTCTGTAAGCGATGCATACACCACACGGCACCTCGACTCTGGAACTATCTCCCTCCCGAATTTCGCAAATCCTTCGTTCCTCTGTCATTTCTGTCGTTCACCCATTATCATCTGTCTCAACCCCCTTTAAATACTCGTTAGGCATTCCATTCAAAGCTGAAGTAGTACCTTTTAAAGACATCTAACCATGATCCATCCAATCCACCGCCTTCCCATTTCTCTCAACCTAAACACAAACCACCAGCAGAGCTGTCCTTTTCTCTTCTGGCAACCGGACTTCGCTCTTCCTCTTTGGACAACCCCTCTGACTTGACGCAGCGCTCGTGAATAAGTTTGTGCACTGCACTTGCTTTAAAGTAGCATTGACTCCCCTTCTTCCTCTTATCTCTCCTTTCGCTCCAATACCAAACATCATCCACCGTAGCTACCACGCTGTCGTCCTGCCTGACTTTTGGATCTTGGCCTGGAACCGAATCATTTTTGCCTATCGACTTTGTTTTGACTGAGCGCTTGTAAATAAGCTGGTTCCCGTGACGTGACTTTCGTTGGGCCCTATAGAAATCTAGAGATTACGATTCAAGATTCTCGAGATTTCGACCTTTTCATTGGACTTTTTTGCCACCGTAGGATATATACGCGGTTCATTTTGCTCAAGGCCACCAGCAGCAGAATTACCAACCGCGCAGATGATTCCGCAACTTTCGGCGTGTATGGAAGAATGGTCACCTGCTACACGACAGTGACTTGTCGTGTTACGAAATTATCACGACCCCTTTTTCAATCGGAATCGAAAGCATAAAAGTAAAATGTATATGTACGGCCTACACGTTTTCTATGGCGACCGTACGGCCTCAACCCTGCTTATTTTTGAGGGTGCCTGAATAAAAGCTGAAGGAAACTGCAAGTCTACCAGGACCGTTGACCAGAAGAACCCGAACAACACATAACCACTCTTCTTACTGAATTTGTTATGATAATGGAGTCCTTAAAAGTGGTAACCAGTTGCGTATGAGGTGAATCCAAGGTCACTGCATCGGGTGAATAGTGAATCCCCGAATCCCGAAACGAATTTCGACCATTTCCCCGAAATCGGTTTCATAAGTGCGACCCGGATTCCCGAAAATTAAGAAGATGACTTTTGTACGGCAGAATTAGGGCTGTTTCCTGAAAGCCATTGTCTACTGGACGGGATGGGATGTAGGCCTAATTACATGGGGGAAACTGAGATCCTATAGCCTACGTTCGGCTACTATTACCGATTAGTCCAAACCAGTTTTCGGGATTTCGACCGCTTTCTATAAAACTGTTTTCGGGTGAACGGGCTGCTATATATATATTCAGCGCTTTCGGAGATTCAGGTTTCGGGAATTCGGGGCGAACCCACTACATCCAACGTTATTCCAAGCATCTGAGGTTTGCGAAAGACTGGAATCAATACAACGAATGTAGCCTATTGCAAACGACTGATCAGCCATCACAAGCCGCGCATCCAGTTATGAGACGAATGTTCTCTTCGTTGCTGGTGCAGTACTAAATCCTTGCTTGAAACTGCATTGGTGCATGCAAGCTGAAGCAGAACAAAATCATGAATAACCGTAATCGTAATCCTGAGATTTCTACAGCGCCCAACGAAAGCCACGTCAAAGGGACCAGCTAATTGATAGGCGTTCAGTCAAAACAAAACTGATAGGCAAAAGTGTTCGGTTCCAGGTCAAGATCCAAGAGTTTGGAAGAGAGACAGCATGGCAGCTAAGGTGAGTGATGTTTGGGATTGGGGCGAAAAGAGGGAACAGATGAAGAAGGGTAGAAAAGAGGGAACAGATGAAGAAGGGTAGTCAGGATAGGATCTGTGAACGAGGAACAACAACAAGAGTCACAGCCTCCATTGATAGGGTGCAACATCTGCTAATCTGGGGGTGAGCATGGAACGTAGATAGGTCGGCTGATTTAAATGTAGTACCTTGTAAACTGTCTATGGGCAGCCAGTGCAGTGACTGTAATATTGGCTTAACATGCTGATATTCATGAGTCTTTGTTAAGGCTTTGGTGAGAGTGTTTTAAAGATTTGTAGTTTGTGCAAATCTCCCTTAGCAATACCAATAAGAAGTGAGTTACAGTAGTCAAGCCTGCTGGAAATTAATGCATTACCTAGTTGAATTAAGACAGTTTGAAGCAAAAGAGGTCTGGTTCTATGTATAATCTGCATGTGAAATTGATCTGATCTGCACAAGGTCTGAACATCTTTACAAAATGACATGGTGAAATCAAACACCGTGCCCAAACTGCATGAGCATTCAGTGTGGTTAATCAGTAAACCACCCAACTGAACAGACCTAATAAGGCAATCAAATTTATCCAATTGTTGGCTTGTACCTAGGAGATGAAATTTGGTTTCAGAAGGATTCAGAAGCAGTTTAATACTAGCCATCCGAGACTGTACATCATCAAAACCAAGCAAGAAGCTGGAGGGCAAGATTAGATGGGGAGCTATCAAATGAAAGGAAGAGTTGGATAACATCAGAATACAGTGGTAGCCAAGAGAGGTATCAGAACGAAGTAAACCGAGTGAAGTGGTATATAATGTAAACAGCAGTGGGCCCAGTACAGAAGTAGGCCCAGGCACAGTGCGTTATGCGACAATAATTATAGTAATCGACACTGGGCAAAAATAAGGCCAACGTTCGTGGTTTCTGTAACATTTGATAAACAGTGGCCCAATGCCTGTGCGTCGTCAGTAATCTGATGCTGGTCTACCATTGGTTCCATGTGAACATGTGCACCTTAATTATCAAAATTAATGTTATATTTTTAAGTATCAACACGTGTACAATTCTGAGTCCCTGAGCACACTTACTTAGACAAAAACTGAATTGAAGTTAATACAAATGTGCCATTACTAAAAAAAGTTTACGCGTCGTACGCTCTGCGATAGGGCGGACACGTGGGCAACGTTTTTGGCTTGTCTGGCATTGGATAAACGTTGCCCCAATATTGGTATACAAGTGGGTAGCTAGAGCCAACCATGCCAATGTTTTTATCCTTACAGTGTATATTATGCCGCGAGAAGTAGGCCTACCTTTGGTCTGCTCTATCCGACAATAAATTGATTCACTGAGCTGTGCGAAAGTACATTATGCATTGTTTATGTTCAGTCGCTATAGTTTTATGGTTTTATAGTTTTGTAGTGGTGTTTGGTTCTGCCAAGGAAAGGCAGTTTAACATAAAACCAAACGTAGGCTAGCAACTAGCATGTGTTGACCCAACGATTTTTTGCTTGCATGAATGTAACAATGCGAACGCCTTTGCCAAAGCCAAACATACTCGGAATTTCCCAGCACCAAGCGAAGAACGTGCGCCGCTGTGCGTCATCAACGCATCTGTTATTCGACTGGGCTTAAAAAAGCAGGCGCAAGTTCTACACCAGGTCAACGTCCGGCCCAGCTAGAAAAGCAAACTGCAGAGGAAAGTTTCGATCAATAATCTGTCTAAACCGCGTGTATTTGCGCAGTTTTAGTTCGCTGCGTAACTGCACGGAAGAAGAATGATTCTTTCTCCAGGCGTCTGTCTGTCTGTCTGTCTGTCTATCTGTCTGTCTGTCTGTCTGTCTGTCTGTCTCCTCATCCTGCCAATCGCATGTTGCAGCGACCTACCTCTGTCTGTCTGTCTGTCTGTCTGTCTGTCTGTCTGTCTGTCTGTCTGTCTGTCTGTCTGTCTGTCTGTCTGTCTGTCTGTCTGATCCTGCCAATCGCACGTTGCAGCGACCTACCAAATAAATATTGACGACGAAACCGATGAATCTGGGCCACTGGGTCATCCCGTGTCGAATTAACCGAAACATCCAGGCCTACACACGCCATCTCAGACCTCTCTAATGTTTCCACATTTAATCATTGGAGTTTTATGCTATTCAGACTAAGGTACATGTGTGTTATTCAAATGTGTAACGAGCCAGGGAAGAAATTTTCCTTGTGAACTGCGTCCAAATGAGGGTATACGGCTATCCCAAAAGTGAATGTTGACAGCAATGGAAATTTTTTATATTTTCTACTTGCTTTGCCAATGGTAGCTGTGTTGCCCGTTTAATACTGGTGTCTTGATTGATCCATTTCTACCTGTACAATTGATAAAGTTAACCAATTCCATTATTCACAGAATTATAGTATTCGAAATAGATTTGAATCACATTCCATAGTTACACGATCCATATGGACGGCAGGCCTACGCTGTTCAAATTTCTACGGTCGGATTATTTATAAATAAAGGCTCATTGCAAGCTATCATCGTTCTTTCCAGAATCCTGTAGGCTTATGATTTGCCAACCTATGCAGCATTGCTTGATGCATTCGGCTGTATTTGCATTAATGCAGCAAGTAAACAGGTTGTCAGATGGCAGATAATTATGCGAGAACATTAGGCCTATATTAAAAGCCAACAGTAGGCCTACTGTCGAAATGCTCGAGCGGCTGGGAGGCATTTCCCTGAAGTCCCCGAACTGTAGACATTGCCTTAAACAGCCGTTGCCACCTCTTCGGGATGTGAAGCATCTATGGCACCCTTTTGTCTTACCACATGGAAATAAATTTATGCTACTCACATACTGACTTACTTCTGCACCGACAGCATGTAGCAGCATGGCCCACAGGATCGACTGTTTCAAACGGCATAACTTTGAATATAAATAGCATTAGTTTACAAGTCAATGATTTATATGTAGAATGCCAATCATTACTGAATAAACATCCGCTCTAAAACGTAGTCTGCATATGGGGTGCGGTAAATACAAGCCAAGGTAAATTAATCGTTGCGAAACGAGGATGTTTCGATTTTTTGAATACACAATATCGTAATGGTAATCTCGAGATTTTCTACAGCGCCCAACGAAAGCTAAGTCGCGGAAACCAGCTTATTCACATGCACTCGGACAAAACAAAATCGATTGGCAGAAGGGTTCTTGATCCAGAAGTCAGGCAGGCAGACATTCGAACGGCTACGGTGGTTGGTGCTTGAAATTGAAGCGAGATAAGGAGAAGAGGACGAATCGGGAAAAGATGTTCGGAAAAGTAGTTTTCAGTTTTGAGCGAAAGACCAGCGCAGAAATTACAAGAGGTGGAGTGTTATAATCCCGTTTCCCTAACTGTATCTCCGACGTTTCTCTGCCGTTCTGTAGGCCTGTAAGGATGAGGAATAACTGTGGTATGCAACGCCTTTCCCGGGCAAATCCATCCTGTCGCAGAAGCAGAAAAATGTCCTTCTGGCTTTAGATGGAGGATATAGAAAGCAGTATTATGCCTGCAGCCGTTTCAACCCCAGTTCACCATATAAGTCGAACTGCCACTCGATCGATCACTGACTATAATGATTTCTAAATTTATTTTATGATTTAGAGAAAACGCATTTCGCATGGTTGATGTAGGTGCCAAGTCAATCGCCATCATGCGTCACGGTTAACCCCTACTGTGAGTCACAAAGAACCTATACAATTAGGAGCCCAACCGACGGTTGCCAGACCGGAGATGCTATTACTAAATAATGTATTACGAAAGCACAAACCGATCTGCACGAGAAGACTGTGAGACAAAGGAATGTTTATTCATTATTTAAGGCAAAGCCTGTGACAACGTTTTACTCAGAAATCTGAGCTGCACGCGATAGTATGGATTCACTCGATCTAATCACTTTATGATGTTTATAGGATTCTTCCACGGTACGGCGAATTTCGACCCTTTTATTTCCCTGCCGTTTATAACCCACGATGAGGATATAAACACGCACAAGTCTTGAACTATAAATAGGCTAATTGCCTAGCAACCGCCAACCAACCGCGGTTGTGCACTTACCAGCCCAAGTTATTAATTGGGCTCGGGGCGGAAGAGATAAAGCGCACCTTGTAAAGTAAGAGTCAGCGTCACTGGCAACAACTGCAAATGCTGCAGTTAGAAAGAACTTTTTGCAGATAATAGAGAAACCGAGAAACCTGACAATAAGCCAGGATCTCAATACAACTCTCTCCAATTGTGATGTTTTTTCTCTACAGCGTAGGGCTACGTGACCACACAAACTTACAAGGATCGTGACTACGCTGATGTCATACGCTAATCCTCTGCTATACAGAATTCGCGGAAGCCTAAACAACGAAGTCCTCGGCATAAACAGGGAACCAGCTACTGGCGTGTTTTCCGAATTGACCACGTGATGTGCGCAACCAATGCCTGTTCACATCGCATAATGCTAAACCTTTGCTTTGTGCGCGCGACTGGTTTGTATATAAGCGGACAGTTACCAATAGCAGGGTACCTGAATATATGCTGAGGGTAAATTATACTGCGCGATTATAACAAAGACGGTTGCCAAGGTGTGCGTATTTTGCGTATTTTCCCTGCAAAGGTAACTTTTATTTCTAAATATACATATTCTTGTAGATTTTGATGAAAATGATACACATGCTGATATACAGCATGTGGTCTGATAGGACAAAATTTGACGTTTTATGGTGTGTTTCAGGGTTAACAGCTGATAGGCCTATGTTGTGACGCAAGGTTTCTTGTTTTCATGGAGCAGTGATGGCCTTATTATAGATGCACATTACGATAAGGTCAAATAATATGAAGCAAAATCTAAATTTTAAACAGTTTAATACCTGTGTTTTAATAGACACGGAGAAGTTGAATGTTATCTTGACCCTAAATTAGCTCCCAGTGTAATTGTCCAATTTGTTTTCTTTCTGGCATGATCTCGATATAGATCGGTATTTATTTGTATTAAAGATTTTTGTGTTAGTTCCTTAGTCTGCATTAGCCCTAACCTAATTTGTTGAACTCCGGGTTGTGTTTTGGAATGTTTCTTTGTTATCTGTTTGGCGGTATGTCATGATAATGTGACCATATCAGGCACATTTCTTTGTTGTCTTGTATAACTAGGTTTGAGTCATAGCCAAAGGCGGGTCACTGCTGATACTTAGCCAAGGAGCTGTTAAGACCTGTATGTAACTGGGTTGAGAGGTTTTGAAGTGCGGCTGACTGATGCTTTTCGAAATCCAAGTCAGACCTGGAGTCCAGATAGGAAATAGCTTATCATGTGCCTTTTAAGCCTTTCTTTGTCCTGTTTAGCTAGTTTTGAGTCCTGGCTGTAGCCTAAACCCTAATTAAGGTTATCAGGCCTAAGGTATCATCAACCAATGATTCAAACCAGGCAGAGATAATAATCAAAATGCGATAATTCTCAAGGGATTGTTGCTCGCGGTTGCCTTACTTGTAAACAATATGGCCACCTCAGGTTGTGAGAGAAAGTAGAGTGCTGCGTGCTACCGGAAGGAATATTAAATAAATAAGTAAGTCAGTAAGCAGTAAGCAGTACTGAAGACGATATTTACAGCACCAGAAAAACAATACATTATTATTGAATTACACTTCCAAGTATCATTTTATATCATATCGTATTCCAAGTGGATGGCTGCCAAATGCAAATCGAAGAGACAGTTTGGCACAAGTTGCTATTTGTTTCCAACATAACTGCTGGAGGTCATCTGGCCAAATGCATTGTTTGAGAACTTTTTCTCCAACATTCTTATACGCATCACAGAAACTTACGTAATTTCTTATTTATTTACCCCAGTAAAAGTTTTTTGAAAAACTTTTGTGTTATTCTTATTTCTTGACACCGATAAAAAGAGTCTTTGAAAAACTTTGTGTTACTTTGTTGCACTTGCTGATAAATTGCGTTCTTATTTAGTTGACAGTCATTGCGATAGTGTGTGGCGCTCTACTTTCTGTGGCAATCTGGGGTGGCCAAATTGTTTGCAAGTAGGATGACTGTAAGCTGCCATTTATTGAGAATTTCGTGAAGTGCCTGTTGTTAGATCACTGGGATAAAACCAAAGATGCAAACCACCCTATAGCAAACTTAAACCACTTTAAGATATCATTGCTCATTTTTTTGTGCAAAATATAAGTAATAAAAATTATAAACAATATGTCCTTTAAAAATATCATGACTGTGTACTTACAGCTATTGTTTTGTACAGGTTTTGTTATGCCATCAAAGACTAAGTAATTTTTGCAAAGAGCATTAGATGATAAAATTACTTAAATGTTTAAGAAAGGCAAAGATGAAGACATTTAGCTTTTAAATGAGTTGAATGTGTTGGTTGTTTTTTAAAATAAAATATTAGTGGATTGCTTTAAACTTATTTATTTTTGTTTTGATCTGTCAAAGTTGTAATATTCCTGTGCCCTTTCAGAGGATAGGCTAGGAGATCATTTGGCCTGGATGTGAAATTCTGTAGGGCCTTCACTTTTTATATATTTTACATAGGTTTTTTCCTAAATTCAGTGTAGTCAAGACCGAGAGTTGTCAAAATCTTGAAATGATCTTGGCATCTGAAAATTCTTTCAAGAGCCTGATTATATCTCTGTGTTAGATTTACAACTGTCATGAGTTTCTGTTTTTTTCTGGCTGTTCAGCCATTCATTATTAGCAGATCGTAAATCAGATTTTTAGGTGAGAAATACACTCACATCTGAACAAATAAATTAGGATTTTTGCAAGGCATTACTGAAGGTTTGATTATTTTTATTTGATAATTTGGTGAATTTTTAAGGAATGATTTATAAAAATGTTGGGCAGAAATTCATAAAAATTAACCCAGTCCCATGTTTTGATGAGTATGTCTTGGGCAACCTTGCCTTTCTTTTCATGGTTGTTCTTGACAGACTGATGCATTTTATACATCTTTCTTTGGCTGCTGTTGATAACCGAGTTATTATACATTATTTAACTATGCCAGACAGTTTATATCTTTGAGAGTAGAGTTGGTTAACGCACCTACATCAAGGAAGGTTTTTGTCAACTTCTATGCAGATGTTTTTTTATTGCTTGTGCTTCTGTCAGGTTCAGATTGTATAGTTAGCTCCATTTTTGGAACTCTAATGTATGTATCTTCCATGATTCTTCCTATTCGTTTGATTCATGTCTAACTGTGATAGTTTATGCTGATTAACTCACAAAGTTTACCTACCGTCAACAGGATAAAATCTTGAAATGGTCTTTTTGCCTGTTAGTAAATGTGAACCTGCACCTAACGTGCCAACATATAAAAACTGGAGCTGTACTGAATATTCATATTCAGCTGAATAGTTTCTTGAATCTGAATGTGAATGGTAAATGTGCTTTATAAATTTTAATGGCTACTGATAGTAAATGCATTATTAAAATTTCCATTTCCATTTGCAGTTTCCATTGGTGACCTAAGCAGTCCATTTAACTTGATGCTTTGAATAAGGCGATCTGTAACTTCTTAAATTTCTTTTTAAAACTGAAATTATATAGCCTATGAAATGTTCTAAGATTGCTTTCAACCAGGGATAAGTATGAAAATATTTTAAGGCAGTCTGGACGAAGATCTGACAAAGGCATGTGCCACATATTTCAATTTTGCCTGGCACTGGTCTTTCAAATGTTTTACAGCAGCACTAAAGAATCGTTTAAAGTAGTCATGCACCTGAGTCATGCTACATTGCTACTGAGAAGTCTACATAAAAAATGAAAACTTTGAGCGACTTTATTTCAGATTCATCACGAAAGAAACCTTGCCAGCCAAGTTCTCCAGATGACTTTGGTTTTGGGCAGGAGCGGATTAATCTCGCCCTCTAGTGGACTTTCTGAACGAGACTTTAAGTTAAACTACAGACCTGGAAACTGAAATTACTAAATTACTAACAGAACTTTGCAGACCAAAAACTTCAGACCCAGTCATATAGTGGCAGACAGAATGGGCACATGCACTCAAACCTGAAGACTTGTGCCCAAAGCCGCCTTTTGTTCAATATTGTTCATATTCTTCATATTTGTTCAATTCCTTGTGGTAATCTGTTGCTTTCAGCTGCATGCGGCTGCTAACTTAAAAATGTGGCTGCCTAAGATTGCGAGAGTAAATAGAGCACTGATTACTTGCTTATTTATTGGATTTTTGATGAGTGCAGAACTCCATTTTCTCTCACAGTCTGGAGTTAGTTCATAAGTTAGTGGCTGCAAGTGAACGAAAGTGAAAGATTACCACTTTCTTGTCTAAAGACGCTTAAAGACTATCAAAATTTCGATTACTTGCTTTTGGAAGCTCAATGACTGTTGACAGGTGAGCAATTAGCAAACATTTTAAAATACTTGTGTCTGATTTTTCAATCATATTTTAAAAAATTAAAATATTATCTAGCATGTCCTACTTTTCCCATTACTTATTCATATTCATATACATAATCGGCCAAGTAGTGTGTTTGTATTTGGCTGAATAATAAATAATGCTATTCGGTACAGCTCTAATAAAAACTGGAATGTTTATTCATTTTGAACTTTGACTTTGGCATTAAGGAAGTTCAAAAACGAAGTGATAAGCATGGTATTGATTACTTAAATCATACAGGCAATAACCAGCATATGTAAGTAGCTATATGGTCAGTTACTTGCATGCGTGCAGCAAATCCCTACTTTGTTGCTAGTCTGAACAGGATAAAATCAAGGCAAATGAAATCTATCTTTTTGGCCTACTTTATGGTGTTGTTAGTGAGAACTTGTGGGCATCACTGTTCCAAGTTGATGATGATGAGTTCTCTGCCCGAAGGCAGGTCCATTGGCTTTATGCCAACCGGGGATGAGGTGAGTAAGGTGGTTTCCCATTGCCTTTCTAACAGACAGTTGTCTGTGAGCAACTTGTCCTAGGTCTCTATGCAGTGACTTGAGGCAGATTTGAACCCTCGACCCTCTGGTTATGAGGCACAGACCATACCAGTACAACACTGTTTCCCACAAGGTATGCTGGTGTAATTTAGTGATAGTGTGAGATTGCAAGGCCAGAATGTTTATACAACACCTTATTTGCCACCTGCTCCATCTTCACTGCTTTTTGTTTCTTCTACCTGTTCCCATCCTCAGGTTGCAAACATAAATTTGCACCTATGTGGCTGTTTTATTTGTTTTAAAGTTGATTATGTGGCTGTTTTATTTGTTTTAAAGTTGATTCTGTCCTTTGTTCCTGCAGTTCCTTGATATTTCTATAAATCAGTTTCATGGATGTATTCCTCAGAGTCGTTTTGTTGTTTCTTTATATGTGTCACTGTTTGTTATTTGTTTTTATTTTTTTCTGTGAGCAGCTGCATCTGTAACCTAGTAATAGTGTATTGAATGTTTAATTTTAATTGGCATTTGTATTTGAGTGGATTTTTTAAAATGACCTTAATATGCAAAATATTCCACGACAGCATTTATGTGAAAAGTTTATTAACTCTGTTAATGTTTCTACAGCCTGATTTGTGTTGTCGCTCTTACTTTAATGATTTGAATTCGACCTGGCTTCTCCAGTGGATTATGATTTTGGTTACAATTTCACTTGAAGTGACCATTGGTATTATGATAATGATGCTATAGAAGTCATTAGATTAGATTAAATTAGATTTGTAGCATCTGTTTTCGTTTGCTGCTGGTTTGCCAATATGTGTTCCTTCATTTAGCTTGAACTTTAAGCTATTCCCAGTTTAAAGTGAGGAACTTAATGATAGAATGGTGAAATAATTTTTAAGATTTTCTTTCAGGGTACCATATTGTTGTCATTCAATGTTGGTTTGCAAATGCACATAGTGGACCAGCTGAAGGTCTTTGCTTGGATGGTGAGGCTCTAGATAACCAGTTCATTTTGTTATAAGCAAGCTGTCAGCAGATCAGCACTCTACTAAATGACAGAGTTTGAATAAACAGCATCTGATGTTTACCAAACATTTTAAAAGTTGATTTCGTTCCAGAATGCAATTGTGGTTTTCATAAAAGCTAATATTCAGTGTTACATGCTGTTGCTTGTTTGGTGTAAGTATGCTGACCATGTTTGTCAACAGGTTAAAGGTCACGATAGATCCGATTGCGCATCAGGTCAGAATGGTTAAGACGTTTCATGCTTATTTGCCGGACGAGTGTCATAGGACGTACAGTTGTATCCACTGCCGAGCACATCTGGCTAACCATGATGAACTTATTTCTAAGGTACATAAATTAAGGTCTCTCAATGTTTTAGGGATGTAATTAGGTCTTTAACGTTTCTTCTAGGTTTTGTCTTGCATGAACATTGTTATTATGCAGTATCTGCTCAGCTGGTTTGAACTTGTAATCAGCACATTACCAGTTAAATTAGCAACTTCTAATGCGCCAGTGTCTAATGCACAAGGCATCAACCGATGGCAAAATGACTACATCGCACAAACACTGAGTGGTATGATTTGGTATCTGTGGGAGATGAGTGGTAAACATTATCTTCTGCTATGAATTGGCCCTGTGGTAAACATCAGATTTTGCTATGAATTGGCCCTGTGCCGAGGCATTTGAGATTTGGTCCTTATTGGCTTAGGTCATGAGCAAAAGATACGTGTGTCTCCCCAACATCCTGTTAAGGAGTATGAGAGATTGTAACACTGATGAACATTAGTGTTTGTGCTGTTGTTGCATGAATTAAACTATTGCTGCTCAATGTCCATATGAAGTACATGTGATACAAACTGTACAGAGGCATTTATGTAGCACCTTCGAAGAACCTCTTAAAGGTGCCTCACTCTGGACCCACAGGGCTTGCAAGTTGGGTAGGATGCAGGCTAAAATCTGAAAGAGGGACTGTGCCAGGGCTGATCCATTATGGACTAATACCATTTGATTATACCTGCATGGGGCCAGAAATGCGTGGTTGTGCCACTGGGCATGCATCAAGGTTTTCTTCATTGGTATGGGGGCGGGCTCAATTTGTGCACACGGACTACACATGATACCCTGCAACTACATCTTTTGGCCACTTCATCTGTCTATTTTTTGACTGTCCACTGCATTGGTGCACGTATGCAACTGTTTTATGCAATTTTTGTATGCAGTTTGTTGATTGCATTTTACACAGTTGTGGCTTAGGCATTGCACATGCATTGACTAACACATCAGTGTCAGGATGAACACCTGTGGTTCATTTGCATTTACCTTTAGTGGATATATATTATGCAACTACAAGAGGCATTCTAGGAGGTTGATACCTTAAGAAGAGTTTGCATTTTTGCGACTTTACAAAGCCACCAGTACTTGATAAGCTTTCATTATTTCTGCTATCCCAAAGCATAACTCTTCAGCCTTGTTTACTTAGTCCTTTTTCACAGTTTAAACTACAGATAATTGGGTTGCCTTGTTTTTTACTGAGACCTGCAACTGCTTATTCTAAGTCCCTTGTTATCGTTTCCCCTTTCCATTGCATAATAGATCTCCCTTGGGAGGTCTGCTACAGAATATATAATATATACACACACTTAGATATTAATAACTCGTTGTCTGTATATATAATTGATCTTTAGAGGTATGTATGTATGTGAGTATACGTATGTGTATGTGTGTATATGTGTGTGTTTGTACGTATATAGCACCACTAAGAAGCATGTGCTGTTCATTTATTTATTTGACTGTACTTTTAAGTGTCTGGGTTGCCAGTTTCTGGTTTTACTTTATGACTGGGTTAGTGGATTTCTGTATACTGGTTTAAAAATTCTGCAGAAAAAGGAATAGAAAAGCATTTAAGTTAATACTTCCTATTTTGTTGGTAATGTGTTTAAATTCTTTTGGCAACTTGATGACGAACTTTACTTGTCTTACAAAGCTTTTTGTCTGTGTCTATACTGTATCCGTTGTAAATGATGGCTACCAATGCAGTAGATGTAGATTTAAAGACAGGTGAGATTCATTAAAGTAACCTGTCTATAGGGCAAAGTAAAACTAAAGTATTCCATATCCCACAACTGAGATGTAAGGGGGGGGCGCACATCTCCTTTTCTAGGCCCTTGAACTGACAATGGACGGATCCCAAGGTCCTGGATACAGGGCCAGTGCATCACAGGACTTGCCGTTCACTTCCCAGCTTTTTTTTACTTCCCAACTATAGGGCAAGATGTCCATTGTAGATATGTTGCTGTAGTATATGTACTTTGTCATAAGATATGCTGGCTCTGATTAATTTTGATTTATTTATCAGTCTTGTGGATACAAAGTTTACGCAGACTGGTTTGAAGTTTAAATTCCATACACCTAAGTGAAATAGTTCTTGTTTTGGGGTTTTTTCATACTCCTTACCATTTTGACAATTTCATTTAGTGCAGTATTGCAAAACACATGAAAAACTTGTATTTTTAGGTGACCTTGTTGCATTGATTGAGAAATTTTACTGGGTGCTTCTAAATTTGTGTTTCCTGACATTTCTTATAAGTCTTGTCCTACTTTAAATAGCCTTCTCTAGTTCACATTAAAGAATCTTTCTGATTATTTCCAGTTCTAGTTCTTTCATTTCCATGTTCCAGCAGTATTGTTTCTTGCTGCTTTGTTTTCCACAACCACTATGCAGTGTGACCCTCTGGCCCTCACTTTCTAGTCGTGTATTCTAGGAATATGTTTTTGGGCCTCTTCTGAAACCAGAAGGTGACTCCTAGATTTAGAATAGCTTTTTCCTATTTAATGGTCAAAAAGTTAGGTTCGAATCAATAGGAACTCCAGTTCAAGCATGTGTGTCTAGATCTGATGTCTGCATCTAGGGAACTTAGATTGCAACATTCACCATTTTTATAAAATTATCTTGATCAATACTTTGTCATTCACCATTAGCTGCAAGAATTGCTGGGATATAATTTGCAAAAGTGTGTTATGAGATTATGAATGTTATTTGAAATGTTGTTTATATATAAACTGTAAAACAATTTAAGCCATGCCCTCTTCTGAAATCCTTTTCTGGCACTTCATTTGAGAACAATTCATGCATTGAATAGAAAACCATAGAGAGTTGACAGAGGGTGAACAAGCATTTTAAAATTGAGTCCTCTTCTGATTTTTACCCTTAATGGGTGAAATGGTCCAAAAGCCCAAAAAATATCTGACCAGGCTAGAACAAGAGCTAAAAATTGACAGATGCAAAGGGTTAACATTCATATGAAGAGGGAATGTAAGTAGTGTCTTCCAAGAGGATCTTAACTCTAGTAGTAGTTGGTCTTTTGATGCACAAGGTATCAGCTGAAAGTGCTGCCAGTAAAAATGGCTAAAGGCCGTCGGAAATCCGAAGATTGATCCAAAGATTGTTAAGGATGTTTTGTTTATGACCTGATATGTGGTAACTTTGGATGTAGAATTCAGTATTGCTTACTATTATTCATTGGAATTAATGCAAGGCCTTGATGCTCTTATTTCTTGCCTGTGTTTGCCTGCTTTATCAAATGTGACAATTTGATTAAAAATTAAACTTACTGCAGCATTTGGCACATTGCTGAATAAAGATTAGACGTGATTTGGATATTCTTTGTCATCAGAACATGTTTAAAATAGAGAATTTAATGTTGCCTGTCACAGTCCAGAATTAGCAGTGTCCCATTGCATGCAATGAACACAAAAGGAAGTGCACAGGTAGATTGCTTTCTAATGTATTTCTAAGATAAAGTTCTAGCTCTGTCATGCTTTCTTTATTTTAAGTACATGTTACTGGAGCAATTCATCATAATAATTGGAGCGTAAAGTCTTTGAAACTTTTTCACAGGCCAGTGTATTTATTGACTTAACTGCTAGTCTTTTCTTGATACATATCACAAGCATGTATGTACCACACAAATTTAAAGTATAGTGTCTCTCTTTTTTAAGTATATGCCCTGTTGCCTGTCAGCCTGTACCCTTTCGTGAATACAATTTAAACCTTGTCTCTGCTCATGTGAGCTTTCTTTTTGTAAGAACTCCTGATGTGATTGATGATCAGTGTCACTTGAATTTACCAGCTACATAAAAATAACTTCCATCACTTAATATATACAACTGTTTCATAAATATGTAAATACTTTTGTGAATACTGTTTCATTAACTTGCATTTACTCAGACTCAGAACATCATCATTTCCATTTTACTTACCTTCTGACCTCATGGAATTCTTGGTTTTTTGACTTGACCTTCCCAACAGAATTTGAGGCTGTTCTTAATTGCGCACGTTATAAATGTCTGTTTAGCGGGTTCTTGAAATGGGCTGCTATTTTACTACAGAGTAACTACTGATTGATGCTTTGTGGGCTAAATAATGATGGTGCTTTTAAAATCTTTAGATTAGATTTCATTGCATCTTTTTGCATATGCTTGATGTCACTGCTCTTGATCAGCCATGGGTTTTGTCTGAAGTTTTTTAAATGGTAACTTTTGTTACATGATACGAACATTAATGATGATGCAGACACGTCTTAGGATCTGTAACTGCATGTTTAGTGATGACTCATCGCAATTATTCTGTGTTTGTATGTATAACTGGAGTAATTGCGAATAAAATCACCTGGAATAATTATGAATTAAATTGGATGCTCAGCAAGTAAAATGAGAAATAAAATTGCAGTAGCATTTGAACTACGAGTAGTCATATTTTAAGTTTAACTTTTGAATATCAAATTACTATAGACTGGCTTTAGCCATTTGTCATCTGGTTTTTGCTGTTTTTCAGATTTTAAGTATGTGCGGGAGTCTGTCTAGTTTCATAATCTGAATCATTTCCTGCCTTGACACCTGTGCAGTCAGTTGTAGGTATTATCAGATTCCGATGAAACCAATGAAAGATGTTGTTTTGTTGTAGTCATTTCAAGGAAGCCAGGGTCGTGCATATTTGTTCAATTCCGTGTGAGTAGTTTTTTTAATAGCTGTTTACACATTCTGTGTAAACATTGGTCTTTAAGCACAAGTACGTCTCAATAGGATCTTCAAGCTTGAGAACCATTTATCGGTCAAGTATTCTGTTGTTGTCTACAAGAAACCAGCAGCTTTTGTGATAGTCTTGGCTGGCTCTAGCCAGTACCAAGGATAAGCCTCTACCGATTTCAGTGTAAAATACTGGTTTTGTTAAGTGGTGCTATTTTTGTGCCGTAAAGTACAAGCATATTGTTGTTTCAAGACTTACCACTTATTGCTTCTACTGCTTATGTTATTGGTAACTGATAGTTTCTAGGTAACACATGGTAGAGTTATAATTTATTACACTTGGATATTACTGAGCTTGATTATGAGTGACTGTGTACTAGTAATGTAAATGCTGTCCATTATATACATCGTTATTGTATAGCAAGAAAAGAATATTTTACAGAAGATATGATTAGTTTCAGTTATGCTTTGCTTTATTCTTGAAGCGCGGCTTGCAGTCTGGCTATAGACAGGAAAGGCGGAAGGCTGCCAGACTCACTGATGCTGGCTGGCATAAATTAGATGGC
This sequence comes from Norana najaformis, assembly GCA_964023275.1. NCBI lineage: Eukaryota > Metazoa > Annelida > Clitellata > Crassiclitellata > Hormogastridae > Norana > Norana najaformis. The sequence continues at coordinate 38,677,356 of OZ029915.1, read as the reverse complement.
ATGCTTGGAATTCAGATTACCTTCGTTCAGAGAGCGGAGACAGACGGACGGACGGCAGCTTGGATAGTGGCCTGTGTGCTTCGTTTGCTTGGTGTTGCTTTATGGCATTGCCTGCTAAGCCGAAGGAAGTTCACTTATGATCTTTGCTGACTTTTACAACATGTAATTAATAGGCAGCTTGTTACCAGTTTGCTGAATGTCTTATTTAGTGTGCAGACAACAGTTTATTAAAAAGTTGCATACTGATTCTTAAAAAGGTGTCTTGTTAATGGATTGCTTTTGGTAATGTTTGCACTTGAGCCGAAAGTCCTACCAACCACCACGGGGCTGTACATATGAGGCATTTCTGTGGAGAGATGTAGACGAATGAATGCTTTTAATTTATCACGATGATACTAAATGCTGACATAAACAGTTCTTAATTTAATAATTATCACAATGAAATGTTGAGCATGGCTGTTGTCTTTTGGTAATAATTCTTTTTTCCTGTAACAGCTTTTTTATAATAATAACAAATTGAGTTTTCTTTCCTTGTGATTGAATGTCACGATGTTAGATGTTTTTTGAAAGCGAGGCTTAGATAGAAATCTCTCTAGGTTGTTACCTCAGTTTACTATTTCTTGTAGGGTGAACGTTGGTTGTGGCCAGGCAGAAGAGCGTGTTCTTTTGACTGGGCTTCATGCTGTTGCTGACATCTACTGTGAATCCTGCAAAACCACGCTTGGATGGAAATATGTGAGACTTTGTTTTGATGTTCAGTCAGTGTTCACCTTCTGCCAAGGGCTGTTTTGCCTTGTGATCCTTGAGCTGGTTATTTTCCGATCTTCTTTAGTAACCTTGCAAAGGTTAATGCTTGCGAGGGTGGCCTATGATTGGTGGTTGAATAAACACTTAAAATATAGCAACTTATTGGCCTAACTGTAAAACGTTTGTGACACTTTTATGCTGAAATTATTAATGAGCCGTAAGTCAATTAACTTCGCTCTTGACCTCTCCATCTTGAAAGATAGTGTGTTAACATGTAGATTGTGATCATCATTTCATGGTTATTTACAGGACTACTTTCATGTCTGAAAATGTGATCACCAAGTTTCTGATGTAACATAACACATCATTTTTAATTTTTAAAAAGGAGTTTTTGTCAAAAGAAAGGTCCCTTTGATAAAACATTGTATCCAAAGTTTTTCTTTGGGTCAGGCTGTAAAAGTAATTAAGAAAGCTGATGCATTGCCTTTATTATTCTAACAAAAGGTCACTGGTATTAATGGTACTGCTGTTACTGTTTTTATACCATCATTATCAGCTTATATCCAGTTTTGTAATTTTGGTAAGAGTGAAATTTTTATCATTTCAGGAGCATGCTTTCGAATCAAGTCAGAAATATAAAGAAGGCAAATTCATAATCGAGGTGGCTCACATGATAAAGGATAACCGTTGGAATTAATCTGCACGCAAATGGACACGCTACATCGTTGTTTGACTATATCAACTACTAAAGGACTATTGCAAAGGATTTGTTAACCGGTTTAGAGAAAGATGCTGATTCCAAAATGAGAGAAAGCAAAATTTGAAGAGTGACTGTTGCAATGTGTGATGACAATGGGATTTGTCAATTCATAAAAGAATCTTAAACCTGCATTGATCTTTAACAGTATCTTTAGCTGCCTTGGCTGTTTCTATGTAATAAATTATACTTGTAATGAATACTTCCTCAAAATCTGATGGAAATTTTATGCTGCATAAGTGTTAAGCTGAAATTGATTTTAGTGAAATATTGTAATATCTCTCTTAAGTTTTAGACGTGTTTTTATGACTGTGCAACTAGTTGGTTTTTGGATGTTAAATTTGTCTTTCAGAATTTAATTTTTTACGTAAACTTTGGTGCATATGAGCGGCAAATTTTTCAGAATTTATCTGTTGTTATTTATGAGATGTTGTGATCTCGAAGGAGCCGTGGATCATGTCAGTGATTTGATGTTCAATTTTTGCTTCATGTTATTGTGACTTGCACTTGCTTGTTGTCTTGCTTGTGCTATTCATGTGAATTACCTTCTCAGTGTAGCTTAAATTAGCTTTAACTTCCATTAGAAAACAATTTCTCTGCTGCGGGAAATAATATTTACGTGTGGATTTGAAAGATTTACATTACATTATGTCACATTATTTTTATTGTAATTAGAATGGCACCATTAAGATATAGATGGCTGCTGAATTGGATGATGTCGGACGGATACAGCAAGCTGAAAGAAGAAACTCGGCATTGAGAGGAGTGGTGTCGTTGGACATTTGAACCCGCTTGAGGGCAGAGAACCAGAAGAAGAAGATGTACATGTAATTATTATTGTCGTAGTGTTAACTAAATCTTTACAGTCTTTAAATTCAATTCAGGTGCTATCCCAGATAAATTAGCACTTGTTCAGTTTAACCTCGCTGGTGATTTTATCAATTAAGAAATTATCTCATGGTGCCATTTAACCTATTGAGAATAATTTTAACTCTAAATCGATGTGATTGGGCTATTTGTGTGCTTGAACTAGGATTCTGCCTTTTGTACAAATTTGTGAAGCAAATTTTAAGTGGAAGGAAAGCATCTAAATGGTACTAACTCCAACAGATGAAAATGGCTTTTTTGCTTTGGCAAATACACCAACTGTGTTCTAAAAGAGACAAGTGACTCATCTACTGAATCCCTCGTATTTGTAGTACAGGTAGTTGCAATGTTATAAAAGTTTGGGTGCCAGCTGAGCTCCAGGTTTTTGGATCAGGGCATCTTGCTGACCTAGTTGTATGTTGGAAAATGCAATTAGCACTCTCTGAACGTGGAAGATTTATGGAGGAAAAACTTCACTGTTGTGCCGTGTAAAGTAATTATCTCTGACGTGCTTGTTTGGGACTGTAATGTATGTGCAGTAATATTTGACTTTGTTCTTGTGTTTCTATGATGAGATTCTTATTAGTGTCTTTAGATTTCCATTTTTATTGATGTCAGTCTGACTAAAGGTGTGTTAGATTATTTCATATTCTTCCCAAGTCTCTGTAAACCCAAAGTAAATTGGGCACTGATTTATCTCTTCATTATGGTCTGGAATTTACAAAGGAACAGCTTTATTTTTTGTGAACTAATCATACTTCTTTGTGTTGTGTTGAAAACACTTCCATTTTCATGACTAATTGGCTAATTAGACATTGGGTCTTGCAGGTAATTAGGGATCAGTTCACTTGGCTGTGACTCCCACTATTCTGAGTTGGCATATGGCAGATTATGTAAAGTAATGTAAATGGCAGCTAGTTGTTTCCTCTACCTGTTTTCAGGGGTTTGTAACTGGTTTTGTAATATTTTATTTTATTCAGTTTTTTGCTAAGACTGTCTTCATTTTAAGTCTGTCATTCTCATTTAATTCTGTGTATGCAGCTGTGTTATACAATGTCTGCTGAGCATATGGGTGGTAACTTGGAGATGGGCAGGTAATTCTAGAAACCCTAATGCTTGGACAAGACTATAGCAACATACTGTCATTGCCTTCTCTGTATAAGTGAGCTATGTAATCACGTCTTTTGGACATGCATTATCAGATATCAAACCACATTAGTTTTTATTTTAAAATTAACACCAGTCTGACATCACTTTTTCACAAAGAGTCACACTGACATGTACAAGTACTGTGATAAATAATGTACATCATCTGCTTTTGCAGGTCATTTGATTGACAATTATGTCTAGAGCTGGTAAACAACTAACTTTGCACTTTGTTTTATGATGATTGACAACTTTTATGGGTGCAGAGTTCTGCTTTTGTACGGAACTTAAGTGTGGGTACCAGAAGACTGAAGTTTATTTACAATGTTTGTATAACGGTAAAATATTTTTTTGAGTACTAACTTATAGACAACTGAATTGCATGAAGGAGGCCAGAGTCGTGAAATCTTAAGGCCTCGCTTGTGGTTGTAATTCTACGATCTTCTGGTTTTCTGGTCAGAAGTTTTGCCTCTTTGTGGCGGTCCATTGTGCTGTGCATCATTACAAAGCAACGCAGCTCCAGAGTTTCATGTGAGCTTTTCACATAGTTTGAGAAGCATCAAGATGGTATTTAATTAACTTATTGCTGTTATTATGTAAATTCCTTCTGCCTTCAGAAATGAATTTCGATTTCTGCATCAATGAAACATTTTCGACTTGGAAGACATTGTGATAATTGGAAAATGTTACTAAAAATATGACAGAACTCTTCAGTCATGCCTGTATAGACCAGAATATCCTGTAACACAGCATTCCAGCTGACGAAAGGTTAATGTTATCCACTTGGTTACTTGTCCTATAGAAACTCCTGACAGTCCCAGGGGTTAGAAGTTCTTCAGCAAAAGGACAAGCTCAGTGATGGCAATCCAAATGCAGACATCATTTAACCTCCCAATTTGTGTGATACTCATTTACTGTTCATTGAGAGACAGAAGGCCCAGTTGGCTTAGATAATCTGGCATTCCATGGATAGTCACTGGTCAGAGTACAAAGTGCACTCGCTTTTGGATAACTTTATGGTGCTTATAAGCATAGTATCCACAACGCCAATTCTCCACCTAATCGGAATTCATGTAGGACGACTGGTAGACATGGGAAGTTTCAAAATTATGCAGCTTCCATCCTTTGTAAGTGTTGATTTGTTGGCTATTACACAGGTGATCTTCCAGGTGTCTGCAGTGATTTCAAAAGTTTAGGATGAATTTACGCACTTCAGATCATTGTTTTAAGCATACTTGCATACATGTATGAAGTTGAATTAGTCATATGTATATATGTACTATATATATACATATATATATGTACATATAGTTGTATACATATATTATATGTTTATAAACTTAAATGTGTTATCTACAAATAATAATGTTAAAATGTTGAATTACATGTTGTTTCAAAACCAGCCCAAACAACAAACTACCATTCTTGAATGTGTGCTGTAACTTTATCTGGATGCAACAGTGACAAAGACTCACTTGTCATCTGTAAGGCCGGGTGCTCTCTTCGAACTATAACACCGAACTGTGCTGTAAACTTCTAAATCCTGGCTGTTCCTATATACCTGTGAAAACTGAACTGTGACACGGGATGAACGTTAACTAAGTACTGATCACTTGTCATACAAGACAATCAACTATGACAACAGTAGAGCCAGTGGCTGATTTAGCGATAGGCATGGGGGTGCGGTTCGCCCCTCCTGCGCCCCTCTTGGTTATATGCTGGCACCCCTCATACCAGACCTGTGCTTGGTGAACTGCCAGAATGTGGTGCCCCTCTGGAAATGTTTCCCCCCATGCAAGGAATTCCAGAGCCACCACTGAGTAGAGGATACAAACCAAAATACTCCATTTATACAGCACCTTCAGACCACATACATACACATATATCTTTATGAATGTCATGTGTTTACATTTGTTATTTATACAAATAGAAACTGATGGTGGCATTTGGTCAAACTAAGATCTTAAAAAATGTCAAGTTATATAGTTTAAATGGTACTAATATACTTTGTGTATCGTGAAACAGATTTAAGTATGAGATGTTGATGATGATGATGAAAGAACTTCTATAGCACCAGTGTAATAATGCTCTCGGCATCAGTCGACGATCACTGTTAAGCAAAATCATTGTACAAGCCAAATCCCATGGCGAGTCCAGTCGATAAGCCAAGGTGGGAATCCTGAAGACCCGGACACAGCCTAGTTTTTTATTTTAATTGCAGTAACTGGATTAGTGTTTGCAGCCTTGCTTCTAATGTATGATAGTTGTACCATGTCTTGGAACAGTTTGAACAGTCTAAGAACAGATTAATTGTAATAATTGGTGCTAAAGCTATTGATGCCAGGAGTGCAGGTCATCGGAAGACTGTGTTGGTAAGGCAATCAGCAGATCTCTAAAAAAATAGTGAAGAGAATCAATCTACAACATCCACGGTCGGCAGTGTGTAGACTTCTTTGCAACAATTTTAGTAGACGACTCGGCTGTCTACACTAGTGTATACACAAACTGCAACAATGATGTACAGAAAGAGGTCTGCATTATTGTAGTGTTTGGGTTACATTTATGTAGCAATAATGTCTAATTAAATGTAGTATAATGTCTACGTTTATGTGGAACTGTGTAGTAATTATGTCTGCATTATATGTGATTGGCTTCTACATTTATGTAGTATTGCTTCTATCTGTATGTAGTAATAAGGTTTACACCTAATGTGTAGTCATTACTAATGTATATACATATTAATACCTATTGATTTTTTGGTATTATAACATAGGCCTACACATACTGTAGTAGTATTACTTCAGTAATAAACAAATCACTCAGTGCAGTGTAAATGAGGTGCTTTTAATCGTGACTGCATTGATATAAAATTTCACATAAGAAACAGTTTAAACAGATAAACTATACTGAAAATATTTGAAGTGGGAACACAGTCTAACAAAAAATAAGAAATGCATATAAATTGAAGGTTAAGCTGAAGCAGCTTAAAGAAACGAAATACACACAAACAATTTGAACCAGGTAAAGAATCAGTCAAAAATAAGAAGTCCAAGTATCTTAAAATTTAGCTTAAACAAGTGTAACAGAAAAATAGTGACGATCAATTTCAAGGGAAGTAAACAGTAAATCAAACATGAAATGCACATTACTTAAAAGTTTAATGAAATGAAAAGGCGACAATTTCGCCTAGGTAAACAGTCAATCTTTAGGCCTATACTAGGCCTACATGCAACAGGGATGTCCAGTACTTGCCAAACAAGTTCTGTTTTGGTTTACTCGTCATCCGGCAAATTTTGAGCTCGAAACACGGCCTAATTGCTAACATGCTGTGGACTGAACAATAAGCATCGATTAGAACACATTAGCCCACGCCTGTAAAATACTCGCCACCAGCCATTGTTGCTGGAATTCCCAAACACGACCTGGGCCACATTCAGAAATTTAAACTAATTGTTATTGTAATCTTGAAAATTTCTAAAGCGCTACTTTAATCCTTTCCCGTTTTTTTAAATTTCAGGTTCTATAAACATGGTGTTTTTAGGTGTAAACACTGCTGACTGTTTTAACTGAAAAAAATAAAATGCAAAAATGTTTATTGTTATTTGTTTATGACATTTGTCTCTGGTCACAATGCATTAAAATGTACCTGAAATAAGTTGTAGTATTTTTCTTTGTGTGATAAACCTCAAACGATGGAACTACTCAAAGTGAAACATCACAATCAGGTTCTGACTCTTGAGTGTCTTCCTCTACCTCCGAAAAACAACTATCGGATAAGTCATCCGAATCCCTCTAGTTCTGATCACTTCGATTCGTCAGACGAATCTTCCGCTAAAACCTGCTCTAGAATGAGGTTGACATCACACGTACGAAAGTTACGTTTCTTAGAAGAATTTGACATTTTTAGCATATGGCCTAGTTAGCTACATCGGCAAGTGCGTACGCCAAGGAGCCTCTGTGCGTGAGGATCCCAGGTTCGCGTCCCGGTCGTGGCTTATTTAAGAGATTTAAATCTCGGGCTAGTACGGTCCGTGCACGGGGACTTTAAATGGCGTGGCGCCCATTCAAACGGGCAGCGGTGGTGAAGGATCTCACCCGATAAATTCATTGCAAAAATGAGCAGGGTCGAGGCCATACGGTCGCTATATAAAACATCTACATTTTACCTATGGTTACAGATAATCGAAACTATAGTTTGCAACTGAAAATACTAATACTAAAAATAGAATGATGCCATTTGTTTCCATAGACGATCTAAATAATAGAGCAATACGAGAGAACCAATAAGAGCGAGATACCTTCGGGGTAAATCGTAACAGTAAGGTTAGGACCATGATCGGCGAGTATTCCCGGGGGTAAACGGGAAAATGGTTAAAGCTAAGTGCTGGGCACAAGCTTATTCACAAGCGCTGCATCAAGACAGAGGGGTTGTCCAAAGATGCCACGTGAAAGAAAACTGGTTGCCTGAACACCAGAGAGTGAAGGGGACAGAGGAGCTCTTATGGTGGTTTGTGTTTAGGTTGAAAGCACTGGGGTGGCAAATTGAATGGCCCAGGGTAAGATTTCTTGGAAAGATAGTTTTGAATGGGAACGCTGAGAAATAGGCCTAATAGATAGAGAGGTTTGTGACAGATAATGGTGAGTAAACAACGGAAGCGATAGAGAAAAGGAGAATTTGCGAAATTCAGTAGGGAGATCGTTCAAGAGTCGAGGTGCAGTGTGGTATATTGGTAAGAGAACCTAAGATAAATAGTTACAGGGACATGGGCAAGAGTGAGGTAAGAGCATGACCTGCTAGAGCGGGTTGATTGGATCGGAGAGTTTGCGAAGATAAATTGAGTATTTTCAGCCAGTGGAGTGATTTAAGGATAAGAATGATGTGGTGGTGCCCATTGTTGGAATGGATTGCTTTCTTGTGCTCCAAGGACCGCGCGTGGCACTACAACTTCCGCTACTTAGAAGGCCTACGTCATTTACTTTGGTCTAACGCAGATACTGGCCATTGCTAGTTTGTTTTCAATTATGGAACATACGTATGTCAAGCGTCAAAACTTTCAACAATATTTATTATATTCAGTAAACGAAAACTAATATTCTTAAGAGAAACTGACAGTTAGATATTTGCATATACTGAGCTTTCAGGTAACTCTTGTCTTGTCGGTTTTCGGCATCATTCGGTCTTCTGAATTCCGACTTCGGCGTTGTTTTCGGTTTATCTGAATATCGCGATATCGGTTTGGTATCGGATAAACTGACCTACCACTTGTTTTACATAACTAACGTTACGCTGGTTATCACGTACGTATGCAACAAATGCAAAAAATCCAATGCTAAAGAAGTCCGATGAGTAAGATAATGATGCATTCAACTGATTCAACGACAAGAACAACATAAATGCATGTATTTAAATCATACACAATGTTATTGTAGTCATTTGCAACTCCTAATGCGTAATTTCCTAGTCAGTGTCAGAAGAAGTGTTTGCATAGATTTGTAAAACCGGGTTCAGATCTACCTCAGGATCTGTGAAATTGTATGGGTATGTAAAAGTCTGCCCTGGCCTTTCGTAACTACGGATAGCTAGTGAAGTTCTTCTTGTTGATGTCGCTAGGCAGAGCAACATAGACAGAGCGATTTCTAGCGGAGCGTCTTTTGGAGGTAAAAATAGAGAAGTTGTTCGACATGCCTTGTGGAATCGTTCAAGTCTACTATTTCCTATCGATTCTCTTGGTAGTCTGTGAAAGTTCCGAGGTAAAGAATAAGATGCAGTGGAACGACATTCAGCTGTTCCAACGGGTTAATTAAGTACTGATTAGTTATTCAGAGACTTAGCGATTGAAAACGGGGCTAGGGCACCTGCGTTCTGCACCAGCGCACACATTTTCGTCGACATGTGGAGTGAATGCAACCATGCATTACGGACATGATGTTTGAGTCATAAACTAAATTTTATGTCGTGCCCAGTATATCATAGGTCAGATAAAGCAATAGTAAAAGCCATATAAAATGCCCTGAAATTAAATGTCCTGAAATTTTGATTACCACACTAACTTGATATGCGCCTTTTTACCCGAAAGTGTATGCGCACGTAACAGAACTGTGCATGATGATGACGACGACGACGACGACGATCCAAAAACTTATATAACACCCCTATAATAATGCTGAAGGCATCAGTCAGTGGTTGTTGCTAAGCAAAGTTGGTGTGGAGACTTAACCATATTTCAGGATAAGTTGGTCAGGGCCCAGAGGGAAAGAGCCAAGATGCTGCTGTCCTTGCCAGAATCCCCCCTCAAAACAATCATAACAGAAGCGCCAACACAGACATCTATACCCTAGTTCTGTAAAGGGAAATCTTGAATCTCCAGATCTCAAAATTATGTTCTAGGTAGTTCCTACTTGTAAAAAGTTGCCATGTATGCCAAAACAGGAATGCAAAAGTGAAAGACCTTTCAAGTTATGACGATAAAATTGAAGGCCTAATTTTTACCAGATGTCATGGTTCCCGAAATGTGAATGGAAAGTCTTTGGTGGATTCACTGCTGTTTCCTATCAATACTCCCTGACCTTTGAGATTACTACTGCCTGACGTCTTAGATATTGACAGCCTTGGTCTAATAGATTATGACTATTGAGCACCAACTATGGTTATACTTCAAAACAACTATTTGCTGCTGTCTTTTGTATAGAAGTCTTTAGGTTAAAACATAAACCAGAACCTCCTACTAGCTTACTTCAGTATAACATATGAGCTCTGATATAAGAGGTCACACTCACATTTTCCAAATTTAATTTACCTTTAGAACTTGACTCGTTCTAATATGACATTGGCCATTGTCAACTGACACTTGATCTGCCTCCTGAAAACAACATCATGAGGTGGAACAATGTATTTATTTGCTCAGTGGTTTTCTCTTCCAGCCAATAACACAGTCTGAAAATCCAGTCAATCTGATGGAGCTTCTGCACATCTCAGAGAACGAATCGATGTCTTCGGTTGCCTCAGACTTTGTGCACATGCCGCAGCCTCCACGCCTTCTCCAGCATCGCTTTCCTCTTCTGTTACAGTTCCGCTGCAACAAGTCATCGGTAATTGGTGTTGACATTCGAGCATGGACCGAATCCATGCAGGATGGTGCACTTGTATTTCAACACCGGTTCAATTGCACTTCAGATATCAGAGGGATACAACAAAAAACTGTACGGCTTTTGCTGCCACGGTATCTTGCCTTCAAACCCGGTCATAAAAATCGGTATTCTGTCTTTGTCGAGCGAGCACTGCTTCAAGTCTGGATGATGGATTTTGTTGCGCATGATAACCTAAAACTATTGCGAACATTTTACAAAAATGCAACAGCCAAGGATGAGGTTGAATTAGGAATTGTGCCTGTGTTTGATCGTCCAGAAAGACCACTTGATGCTTGCCTTTCTTGGTGGCAGGCAATTGGAATTCAATCAGTCTACAATCCAAAATGTCCTGTTGATTTAGGTAATTCAGTTCTCTTCTCAGAAAAAATTTCCTAGGAAGTTTCAAATTTATTTGTTAAAAAGTATTGCTTTTGTGAATTTTAATGTTATAAGAAATAATAAACTGTAGTTTGGCTGGATATCACTAAAGCCAGAGTGCTAGTTTTGAACTGTCAACGTATAACAGGTTGACTGGTTCCAGTTTGGGCATTGTCGAGACCCAGACTTACATTTGCTGTCTGTGACTGAGAAATCTGGGAATCGGTGTTGGAATGGCAACACCGGGTCTTCGGAGTGGTGCCTGTCAGTCATAGAGCAGTTCTCAGACCAACCAGCCAGTTACTGATGAATGCCTGTCTTGTTTGGACCTGGTGACCAGAAGGCTATAACTATATAAATCTGGATGTTGTGTCTTCTACCATCTGCAAACGAATGGCTGTTGGCAAATGTAACTGTGTGCTGCAAATTTTATTTGGCTATCATCATTCATCATTCTCAGTGTAACACTGACCAGGAACTCTGAACATTGTGTCAGCTGTCAATTCTGGATAAAACTTTGCTGATAGGGCTCTGCATGTATGCAAGAGCCCAGTAGCGATGACTTTTCAAATATCTATGCATTATAATTATTTGCTTACAGATGGACGTTTTATTCTTAATAAACTCTAATGTTATTTAAATGTAAATATATACAGTTTATATAGCGACCATATGGCCTTGACTCATCACAGATTTTCAATGCAGATTTGGCTGCAGAAACAGTTGAAAGCAATTGGTTCAGCAATTTGGATAGAGGTAATTGTTTTTTATAGCGTTCAATGGCTGATTGCAGAGGTCATTCCCATGATAACCTTTCCATTGGCTCTTAGTGGAAGAAGGACTGGTGTTCATCGGAAACTGTATGATTACAGAAACTGGGTTCTAAAGAGTTTACGGAAACAGTCTGTGATGAAACCCAGGTATTGACCTCAAACTACTAACAATATAATAATCTCTACTTGAGAACCCATTTTCCATCCCATCAGTATGTAATTTTCTAATTTAACTTTAAAGCTGTAGACGTATTAAAGTACACTCTCTTCTCTTCTAGCCATTTCTCTTGAAGCATTTCATTCTGACCTAACTGTCATCCCAGTTCTTGTTTCCGCACTCCTGCCAAAATCCTTGACACCATAAACAATTCTACATCAGCGACTACCTGGTTGTTGCAGCTTTTTCTTTCTAGAATTTTACCTGGCACTAAAACTGACTCATCAGCTTGCTCTTGACCGCTTTTTACTAAGTGCCAGTGAATAAGCTAGTCTTTTGATGCAGCTTGTTTGCTTTTTTGTGTGGTACAGTGCAGAGCTGTTTACATGTGACGTTGACCGTGTTAATGAACCGTGGGTTAAGAGAGCCATGCTGAAATTTATATCTAGCTGGTGCAGTACATGTATTGATTTTACAAAAATTGTGCCATGTAAAACCACACAGCACATTCTTGTATTACGTGCTAATAGGCAGCATCAGGAGTCGTGCTGCAACCCCACATTAAGCATCTCGCACGTAAATGGGTCGCGTGTTAACTGGACTGCACTGTGCTGAGAAATTTTAGCAATTTGCTTATACATTTACTGGTCTATCCTTCAAAAGCAGTTACTCTTATCACTGAAATTAAGAACGCTGGATCTTATAAAGCAGGAGTTAATATCTCATTAATATTATTAAACTAAATGATGCTGTCACCTATGGGGCAGAATTGTCAGGAGGTATTGATGTCATTGACTTTGTTTATAATGCAATATTTCAAGTACAGTTTTAGATCTCTGGAAATACTTGTGCAATTGTTTGGAATTCATTTGGTATAGGTATTCCTTTCTCTTCTGGCTGTATGTAGTCGACTACTGTCCCTCTAACCTCACAGCGTGTAGTTTGCTGCAGCACATTACGTGGGATGATCGCTATGCCACTCCTCAGCTGTCAATCACAAATCTTGGTGAGATATAGATAAAATCTTTCACCATTATCTGCTGGCTTATGTCTAGATTAACTAAATCATTGCATAAAATTAAATTTAAATCTTGATCAATTTCGATAATTTTAAGTTTGTTTACTGAAGTTTTGTTTATTAATTAAATTTGTTATATAATTTTATAGGTCAGATTCATTATGAGATTATCATGGAGAATGGCACATCACGCATTTTCATCACTCCAGAAGACTTTGTTATTCCTAAAGATGAGTGGGTTCAGCTTATTGTAGCCTGCGAGACATATCAGGTAGATGCTATTTCAGCATAATGTTTGATATTGATGTTGATATTGAACTTGATTAGAAAAATGGGAAAAGCCAATGGTGCGCTGGTGGTCAAGATTATGACCACCAGCACACCACTGTATTGCATCTTTGTGAGGTACATAAAAGGCATCATATCAAGTATCTTGATACATAAAAACATACATACATGATGGTGATCATGAGGTGGTATTAATGGTGGTGGTGGGGATGATGATGATGATGATGATGATGATGATGATGATGATGATGATGATGATGATGATGATGATGATGATGATGATGATGATGATGATGATGATGATGATGATGATGATGTTGAACAACTCTGATTTACTTAAAAATTGTATGGCTTTGTTTGTTGCAGTGCATTGTAACTTTGAGACGAGCCACCAGGTGGCAGGACATACAAACTCAAACATTTGTGTAAGAATCAGCATCACTTACTTCTCCTTTGAATATAATATAAGCAATTGATTGCATTTTGGTGTGTTTTTCATTACTGAGATTAGTGATTTGAGCAAATTATTACAGAACTATCACAAGAAATTTGACTGGGGAAGTATGTTTTATGCATGTTGCTGAAATTTATTTCTAATTTAATCTGCTCAGTTTATTTCGTTGTAACAAATGCATTCATGTAAGCAATATTAAACATCTGTGGACTTTGAATGTTGACCAAAGAAAGTGCTTATGCTAGTACTTGTGTATTTCTACACTTCAAGTTGGCTGTCGGCACTTGACAGTGGGTTGATTGACAGCTGTCCATTGAAGTCTAAGAACAATTAACATGGGCAAAGAAATTATTTTTACTTGTGTAAGCCGTGCATTCCAAGTTGGCAATTAGCACTTGACTGTAGCATAAATATTTCATGAGATGAGGACAGGTGAAAAAGGGGGGGATCAGCTGTTATTACCTACATAAGGTATGACTGGTTGGCATGTATGAACTTTGATTAGTTTTAAACTGAATTTGTACAGACCTTACAGATCCTGCTAAGGTCAGCTGTATTGCTATATTCAACCCCTGATTTCCAAACCCCTGATGACCTTACCACTGTACATCTCAATTCAATGTTTAGCATGCAGTGGACATATATGTTGCAGTTAGATAGAAAGAGTTCCACCTGAGTCCAACAGTCCAGTAGCAATATTCCAGCATTATACTGCGATTAGAAGTGGATATGTGTAATGTGTGTATGTTTTGTGTCGCAGGTTGAGCCTCCTTGATGAGCCGTACTTCGATGAAACGGCTGCATTTTTTGTCCTTGGTGGATCTGAGCTGGTTCCTGCATTTCAAGGCTACATTGGCCAGGCTGTCATGTACAGGAGGAAACTGATCAGGACACAGCAGGTAGTTTAATTGGTTAATTTAAGCTTTAGTGGATTTAGTTATATTGATAAGGGGCAGTTTTCAGCTTGTTGGCTATGCTGTGTGCTGAGCTGAAGGTAGTAAGAATTGTTATTATGAATTTGAAACATCAATAGCACCGATGTTAAATGACTCAACAATGAATTGGCAGCTTCACTTTATACACCTGGATTTTATTTAGTCCTTCGTGCAGAGGTGAAAGGCAGTCACAGTTGCAGTTGCCTAAATACGTTATTAAGATATGTTGGATGACACTTTGCACAAAATGATGCATTGGCAAGGTTAAAGTATTTATCTGTTAAGGTATGTGGTTAAGTCCTTCCCAAGCCTTCTATGTGTACTTCGTGTTTTATTCATACAACAGCCTTCTATGTAGACTTTCTGTTATATCTAATGTTTTGATCTATGCTTTTGCCATTTATATTTGAATATATTCTGTTCAACTGACACATGCTGAAAAGGAAAAAAGGAAATTATAATGAAAATCTCATTATACTCTAAATCAATGCATTCAGATAAAAACATCATCTGGGATTTTTAAAGAAAAACTTTAGCAATTGCTTTCATCATTTTTGCAGACATCTCTTCCAAGTAAATATCATCCAATGTTTGAGTTGGGTTTAAACCAAAGGGAACAGCGATGCAGACTATACATGCAACAAGTGAACTACGTCATTTTCCAATCAGCCAGCCTCCTGGATGAAATCATAAAGAAGAGTAAGTAACTTATTCAATCTAACATTAGGCCTTCTATGTACTTATCTAGTTTTTCCATCACAGAACACTATGAGATGTATTTGCTTTCACCTTAACTGCTAAGAACATGATGGAATTGCATCTGCTGGAATGTAAATCCATTAAATGTGACATCCATTGGAAACTGTAATTTAATTAGTGTCAATATCCTTAAGAAATCTGCAATATCTGATTTTTGCTGTCCACTTGTTACTGCTAACAGTCACTTGTTTTTAGAGTCAGTGTATTTATCTGTTCTTCAGATCTTAAGCTTGCACTTTGTCTCTTTGGGGTTTGTGCCTTAATAGTTATGCAGGGGTTGGTGGTCTTGCATTTTGTAGAATCTTGCAAGAAAAGTGATGGAGACTTCTTCTTTCCTTCTGTGACATTGGTTGAAAGTGGCCATCAGTGCAAGGTTTACAATGCTCCACGCTCACCACATTACAAATACGTGCATAGTTTAGTTCAGCGATGGACATTAGATGGCTACCAGTTCACTCTAGAAGACATTGGAAGAGCACTGCTAGGAAATGCTACGTACATGTTGGTAGGTGGCCTACTTTCTTCAGTATTCAAATGTTGTAGTTAGTAGCAAATGCTTTATAAGATAGTGACTAGTATACTGTAAAAAAGCTGTTCCTGCTTAACCTTTGGAACTTGACCTGGAACCGAATCTGACCCTACCTGTTTATCAATTTTGCTTTGACTGGATGCCTGTAAATAAGTTGGTTCCCATGACTTAGCTTTCTTTTGGCATTGTAGAAATCTGGAGTTTACAGTTACAATTACCTAATACATTCCAGATGTGAATGCTAATTATTGTGAGCATATTTATACTCCTCAGCTGGAATCAGTTAAAGTGTACAGGAATCTGTTGATTCTGTCAAAATGTTTTAAGGGTATTAATTTGTATGAAATGTTTGGCTCAAATTTCTTCACCTCAATGTCAATATGGGGCCAGGCTTATATGGAATGATAATTTTAACCTATTTTAACACAAAATGTTTTGTCTTAAAGGCAGGAGTTACAGAATGTGAGTGGAAGCACGTTTCCCACATTAGAGATTTTCATGGACTCTGAATATTTTAAAAAATAAAATGTGATTTCAGGAAAGAAGCAACATGAGGCAGATGGAGAAAGTCATCTCGTTGCTGAAACAGGGAAGTTGTTATGGCAACCACGATGCCACTTTCATGCTTTCTGTGATACTCAACTATGGTATCTCCACAGCATCTCAAGAAATACAGGCAATTATATAATTATTCAGCAATTGTTTCTGATTTATTAAATTCTGTGCTAATGTCTATTATTATATATAAATCTTGTATCATTGAGTAGTTATTAAGCTACTGCAGTTTGTAAATAATGCATATATTGTATAAGCACTTTTACTCTGATTTCTGTTTATTTTCAGTTTGTAAGACTTCCAGAGAGTATACCAAATAATTTAGCTATTGTTGCAGTGATTTGATTTGAAATTGTATTAACCAATATTTGGTCTCATAATTCGGCTGTGATCTAATGATGTTAGTACAGAAAACATCCACATGTGATTTCTCATCCCCAAAACCTTGAAGTGAATACTTAAACACATGCCTTTACTTTCACCAATCAAAACAATATTTAGCCACATAGTTAAGCCATTTTACAACATTTTTACCACACAGAATGTTGACCATGTGTGATTTCATGTCCTCAGAACCTGCAAGTATATTCAAGTATATGCAAGTATAAAATGCAACTGTGACTCGTTCCTTATGCTAACACTTTACGACACAATGATATAACACAGTAGCGCAAATGTACCCCAAGTTCCACAGTGTAACGGGTCCGCTATTTTTTTTTAGTCCCATTCATATTTGATGTATGGTGCCTTGGATGCCAATCGGTTGTGTCTCTTGTCACTGGGGAACAAGCATGTTTTTGGGCTTGATGGAATACCAACTGATCTGGAACAGGCATATGGCAAGTAGTATTTATCAGTACTTGGTTATTCAGTTATCATGTAAAAAAATTCAATTTTTGTGTAAAAAAATTTTTTATATTATCATGATTCATAATCAGGAGATTTCTCGTGGTTGTTTCATGTGATGCTCCAGCTGAAACAGCATCTCATTCTTTGTCTTTCTGTCTGTCTCTTTATATGAGAGGCCTTGGGACTGTGAGTGGTGACTAGTGAGATGGAAAGTGACTCGCCAGATGGTAAGATACCAGTGACAGTGAGAATGGATAACAGCTCTTTGCTATACCAGGAAATTGTTTTCTTAATTGTGAGAGCCATTTCGCTAATGATGGTGTTTTATGAATAATGTTAATGTTTTTGGTGGCAATGTGAACAGAAACTGAAATTAGATAAGATTAATCTGAATATTTGTGCTTTTGTCTGGTTATATTTACTTTAATTCACATTCGGCATTAGCAATAGTTTTGTACTTCTGTTGTTTCTTGAACAGCTTATTACAAAACTGTAGCAGACATGACCAGAAATGATTTGGAAGATCATCGAAACGAAGATGTAAGATATATTTTCGACATTAAAACACTACAGAAACCTTCTCCAGTGGGTGGCATGGTGACGGATTGCTAATGCATTTGTTTTGGTCGAGTTTTGTGTCCACTGTCTGAGGTCTGGCTACTCCTTTTGTGCTATGCAAAGTTGTAATGCCACTTAACAAATAAGGAACAGTTTTCCGGTTGCTGAATTGCATATTTGTACTTCAACAAAAATAATAGCCTTTAACAACCACGACAGAAAAATATTTAAAATTTCTGTTCCAAAGTGTCCTTTAGTATGTTCAGCTGTAAAATGAATACAATGAATGTTGGTGGGAAGATCGGTTGCCAAGGGAGAGGACTGGCCGCCAGCCATGGTTTGCTTAGACTTAGAAAATGAAGTCACTAACAATTTATACTGGTTTAAGGAACTGGTCTTCTTGCATCTTTCATTGCATATTAAAATGCATAATTCTTTATTTTTATTTTATGAGTTATTCTGTTTTGCTTTTTTGTTTTTTTTTAAATTTCCATGTTTAATTTTATGAATGTACAAGTACCTTAACTTTGATTTTTGTTTTTGTTCAGTCTGTTTATGTGCTGATTCTGAGATCTTCTGTGTCACAGGTTTATACAGAAATGATTCGACTGACCGACACAGAAGAAGTTCAGGCACAGACAGAAGAAACTGGCGACTACTTTCTGTGGCTGAAACATCAGGCCTCACAGGGGGTTCTCAATGCTCAGGTGGGTAATGTAATGTATTTTAACCACATCCACAGAAAAGCTCTACAGTCTTAAAAGTCTTTTATTCATGGCAATTCTTGTTTTGTTTTACATACAAAAATATTTAGAAAACAGTAGCATTTACATTCATGCTTATGTCTTGCATTATTCTATCTGGTTGAGTTAGAGTACATACTTACTTGACTTGAATGAGAAGAAGTGAAGTGATGTTACTGCTGTTATGGTCTTTCTATTGTCTATAGCAAAATATGGCTCGAATGCTGTACTGGGGATCACAAGGAGTACAGCGAGACGTGATGGGTGCCTTGGAATACTATCGTCGTGGTGCTGAATCTGGTGATCCTTCGGCACTCTATGACTATGGCATTGTCCTGCTTAAGGTTAGGGAAGCACGTGTCTGACTCTTTATATAGCTGCTTAAATCTTTAAGTTTTCTGGTTTATTTTGTTGGATTATGCGGTAGAAATCTCTAGGTTATCTTGTTAATGGGTAGATTTGCAGCTAGCCACTTTTTCAATTTGAGTTTAGATTTTGCCAGTTTAACTAAGAGCAACTGGCAAGTAATGGCTGCCCAACTTTCATGTTATGGTTCATAGTTTCATGATAAGTTTTACCAGTTTCATGTAAATCAAGTTGAACTTTGGACGAAAAGGTAAAAATTTACTGGGTACATAATTTCCATTTGGCCATCAAATCAAGCATCAAGGTGACCCTTGTTGCATAAATACCATAATGTGGGTATCTGATCATTTATATAGCACCTTCAAAGAACGTATCAAAGGCTAGTCAAGATGGAAAACCTTCTCAGCTTAGTTGGGTACATAAGGATTTTCTGTTTAGGGTCATGGAACAGAGAAGAATATGACCTTGGCAATGGAAGTGCTAGAGAAGGCAGCCAAGAAGAATCACCGTGAGTCTCTGAACACCCTCGGTTGGTATGCACTCGAGATTGAGAAGAACTACACAAAGGCAGCTCACTATTTCCACCGTTCACATGATCTTGGCAACAAGGATGCAGCATACAACCTTGCTCACATGTATCTCCGAGGATACTATCCCAATAGTGGTTCTGATAGGGTAAGTATATACACTGAACATAAATGGTACATTAAACAAACAAGAATGATACCTGGTGCATGTTTTTTCGTGGTTAATTATTATTATTTTTTTAGCATCCCAAGGTACATGTGGGGCTTAAAAACTAACTAAGAAACAACAACATCTGTAATGGCCAATATTCGTCAAGTTCTGGCTCAAGAAATGTGCTGCGGAAAGTAACTGAATTATTATTATAATTATTGCATTTATGATGCACGCAAAGTCAGTAAATCTGAATCTGAGGTGCAAAGCAGTTGTGAGTGAAAAACTTGCTCAAGGTCCCTACACAGTAACCCTCTAATGGGAGGCTTGAACCTGTACTCTCTGCATTACAAGCCAAGCGCTCGGGCCAACTGGCTACCTTGCCTCACAATAAGTTACTGTACCATTGATCATTTAGTGATTCTTTGAAAGAAATTTTCAATAAATTAGCAAGGTACAAATAATTGAAATTTAGCTTTGCTTTCAGAAACACTATAAATTGCAAATCCTATGCTTACATCCTTAAATAATGGTAATACACTTACTGTGTTCTGGTTCCTAATAAGAAGCAGGCCAAGCTTGTAATGATTCGTCAGAAGGCACGAAGCAGAAAGCTTTGCCTGGTCATTTTTATTAAAGGTTATGAACTTCGTAAAGTGTTTTTTGCTCTAACTCAGAAATCATTTTTAAACTGCAAGAAATCTTTTACAGTTAGTCTGAGCCATCAACAGCGAGTCTGTGTATGGTATGGTAATCATTCAACATATTTGGTGGTGTATTATTTATGTGATATTTTTCAGATGAAAGCTTGGGAGTATCTGGCGACTGGTGCTCTACGTGGACAGCTGGAGGCTGGGACTCTGGTTGGCATGTACAACATGAGAGGACATCCTAAGATAGAGAGAAATATAAGACTTGCTGTTGAGTAAGTATGATTGGCTTCTCATTTTGTGGGAGTACTGGTTTGTAAACATAGCACAATTTTTGTCCTGGAGTGAATAAGTAATACTGATCTATTCTCTGTTAAATCTTGTTCAGATTCTTCCTAATTATTGTACATAGGCAGATCTAGATTAATCTTAGGAATTGCCATTAAAGTGCTTTTTGGGTGGTGTGATAGCCAGTCTAAAACAAACTGTTTTGAGACTCCTGGAGTCCAATTACCACTAGCAACTTCTTATTAAGCCATTGGAACACACAAGGAGAGTTGCGCTGGTTGATTTACTTACCTTTGTATTTGCCAGGGCTTCCGTTAAGGATCTATTTCCTATTCTTTAATATTTGTTTTTACTGTATCTGCCTTGATAATCATATTCCATCTTCAGGTATTTTATTGCCTTTTTATTTTTTAAAATTAACTTTTACTAACTTTTATCTTTGACTTTGATTTTAGTTGGGTAAGATATGTAGCTGAACAGAATCCTGCTACTGGTATACTGCTTGCTAAAGGACTAAAAGCATATCGCAACAATAACTGGTTTGTAAAGTGTATTCCTGAACAAAATATGTTAGCATATATAAATTTATTTGATATGTATGTATCTTGTTGGTCTGTTTCGTAATGTAACTGCCCCGTAATTATTCCGATTCTTTCCCACAAGCTAAAGAAACACTGTAAACACTGTATGAGGCTTGCATTGTGATTGCAATTAAACAGATTATTTAATTGTGTTTACAGTGCAAATTATTTAACACAAAATACAGGGGACTAGTGTGAACAATTTGCGTTAACCGAATTTTTGTCTTAGTCGTTTTTCAATCTGAGTTTTTAAAAATTTTTAATGTACTACAGTGTATGTGCATGTTACCCTTAAATGGTGTGGTGCCCATTTAAACATACATTCTGATTCTTCCTAATTGTTGTATATATGCAGATCTAGATTAAACTTTTTGTGTTAAGCAGTATTTTCATGTTGTCAGTTTTGTGATAAAGGAACTAATTTACATTAAAAACAATTGATGCTGGAACAGTCTAAACATAGTTTTAATGTTCACTAATATTTCGTGCTAAAAGTTTTCATGTTAAGTGTTTTCTACTGTATATCATTGTGAGAATTTTGAAGATGTTGAACTATCATGACTACAAGAAAACCAAACTTTATCACATAGAATATATGTGCATTTGGGCTATCTGTGTGTTTAATTAGTTGCATAAGTCACTGAATATGTAACACTGTGTTGCATCAGATATTATAATCATAAACTCAAGATTTCTACTGTGCCAAAAGAAAGCTAAGTCACAGGAACCATAGCTTCAAAACATATGTTCAACAAATCGTTAACTTAAACAAGATTAATAACTAATGATTTTTCATTAACGCACAGGCCGTCTGCTGTTGTCTACTATGTCATGGCCGCCAGCACTGGAGTTGAAGTTGCCAACTTCAATCTCGCTTACCTGTGCGAAGAAGATACTGTAAGATTTCACTCATGACATTGGTTTATTTAGTGGGGGATCTCTTGTGCGTAAGCTGCTCGCTTGAGAACATATTTTTCTTGAACAAAATCTACCTTTTCTCTTCTTTCCATCGATTAAGTACAGGTTTATGCAGTTTCCTGTAAAGCTGCTTTACAGTTACAAAAGGAGCATATCTGACTGCTTCCCTTGTGACTCCTACAGGAACCACTTCATATGCCCCTGCTCCTGCCCCATCGTGGAATTGGCCATACCATCACAAAATTTCTACATGTGCCACTGACCTGTATTAATCCAATTTCATAATGAAGAGAAATTCCTAATTTATTTATAGCGCTTATCTACCGATGTGAACCAGTGATTTATCATTCATAGAAAGGAATTTTTCAAACAGTAAGATAACTCAGGGAAGTCTGAGAGTCTATTTCATTCAACTGGGTAATTTAAAGTGTTAGTATTCAAGCACTACTATGGGAAGGTGTGTGGTATAGAACTGATAACACATTGCTTGCTAAACTTACCTTTGGCAGGAGGGTTTGGTTGCGTTTATGGAGAAAGAATGCAAGTGGCGACATTACAATTTGTCAACACAAAGAACAGCTAAAGATGTCAATGCTTACGGTATTATGCTAACAGTTCCCTTACTTAAGGGACTGAAAAATTCTTTCTTTTTAAGCAGTGGGAATAGATTTAAAACAATGTTTGGTTTTAATTAACTGTTTCATTTTGCTTGCAAGGTATCTGGAGGCCAGTATGGACATTTTAGTGTCTTGTTTGTTTGATAGATAATCTCATCATTTGATGAAGTTGCTTGATATTTCATGTATGTTCAGACTTCTTCTGTGTCCGAGTCTGTGTTTCAGAGTTATTGGTTCAAGTCTGCTTTGGATTTCCTATGCTTATAAGTTGTATCGCATAACCTCTTATAAATGCCCTTGGCTGTCAGAAGAGACCAGTACTTACTTGCACTAGTCATTTTTACCCCTTGGTGAAATTCTGTGTTGTTTTGGTTTTTCACTAAGGTTACCACTAACCACACCACTAAAATACTGCTGCACCTCTTTCTCAGATTTTTCTGCCACGTTTTGTGACATAATCGTAGCATACATGCTGGTACCCCACATTAATACCATGCTGGTGCCTTTATGTGGCTAAGTATTTATTAGAGACTGGCGTTTAAGTGTTTTTTCCTTGGCAGCTGTTGGAGAATGGTGTTTAAGTAGAACTTGGAGCTTAAAAGAAGTTTTATGGTAATTGATTGTGCATTGCTGAAGCCTAACCACCACTTTGAATCAGCTGACCTGCATTACATGTACATTCTTAGAAAATGCAAAACTAGTTTTCATGCTAAATTAAATTCAATTTAACTGCATTTACTTGTATTCATAAGTAATAATAATTCATTCAGTACACACATGCTGAGATTTGTCTTGATAAACATGGCTGATAATTTTTCTGGTGTATTATTATATTTGATAGCCTGGATAAAGATGGCTGAATATCATTATTTGGGTGCAGCAGGGAACCAGCGTGACCCACAAGCTGCAGCTGATCTGTACTGCAGTGCTGCCATTTATGGTGACCCTCAGGTAAAGCTTCAGCTTTCTATAAACCACATTCAAGCATTCAGTGTTTATTTTGTAAATTTTATTTTCTAAACTGAGAAAGTGCTGTTCTAAGGGACTTTATTTGTTTATTTAGCATTTTAATAAGCTGGTTGTTTCTGTTTACATTATATAGCTGAACTTTAAATTTTGTCAGTACTTGCTTTCTATAAATTTAGCAAAACATTTTCGTTTTGTGTCATATTTACCAGTAACCTGTGTTGGCAAATAAACTGGTTTTTATTACATGTAACAGTGTAACTTTAATGAAATGCCATTGCCTTCAGACACACTTGCTCTAAAATACAATTTGGCTGTATTTATTTGTTATGTTGTTTTTGCAAAGGAAATATTAGACCAAACAGTAAACTTGGTATTTTCTTGTTTCAGGGTTTGTTCAGTTTGGCTTATTTAGTTGAAGAGGGAATACAGGTTGCAGATGCAACATGGAGCAGACTTCAAATACCACTATCTGTTACACGAAACAACATATCCTTGTTGACTCACCTATACACCAGGTACTCTTTTGTATGCAACACAGGAGGTCATTTTTTAAATGTGGAATTTTTTATGAATTTTCTAACATATTATAGTTATGAAGCATTGTAGGCTTATGATATTTCACTTTTAGAAGCTTTTCCAGCAAAGAAGACATAAAGATTTAAAATGCAGTATGAGGTAGCTTCATGGTATGATCTAGGATTAACCTTTAATATCCAATTTACAAAATGTAATTAGTTGGAGACATAATTGTAATTGTAAACTCAAAATTTCTAAAGCGCTACTAAAAGCTGAACACAGTGCACCAGCTTAGGGGTCGTCCATAAAGGACGTCCGCAAAGAGGGAGGGAGGGGTCATGCAAATGCGGACAATTGCGGACAAGGGGGAGGGAGGGTTATGGCCTATGTGGACGTCCGCATATAAATTTGGTACATACACAGCTTTTAGTACAACCTGTGCTTTAAACACCAACTTCAGTCAGATGGCAGACACTCTGTACTGCACTGGTTCATCAATAGTACTGTTCTGTTGCAGACAGCTAAAGAAACATTTCAAGTTTTCAACCTACTGTATATTAAGATGCATCTGTTAGCCATGTATGATGCCACTGTGGGGTTCTTTTAAATAAGATAGAATGAGTAGTTTATTAATGACGTTTTTCACGATGCTGGTCTTCATTGTTTACGGGCATTGGAGTGCGGACGTCTGCAAAGAGGGGGGGAGGGTAAGGCCAAATGCGGACAAGGGGGAGGGAGGGGTCCAAAG
The DNA here is from genome assembly GCA_964023275.1 of Norana najaformis. Lineage (NCBI taxonomy): Eukaryota > Metazoa > Annelida > Clitellata > Crassiclitellata > Hormogastridae > Norana > Norana najaformis. The sequence goes on along the minus strand of OZ029915.1, from coordinate 38,652,384 downwards.
TAGGTCATTTTTTGCGGACGCCCTTTATGGACGACCCCTTATTCACAAGTGCTGCATCAAGTCCATGGGGTTGTCCAAAGATGTCATGTTAAGAACTAAGTCTGGTTGCTAGAAAACCAGAGAGAAGGGGAGAGGAGGCTAGGGTGGGTTGCGTTTAAGGTGAGAGAAATGGGGAGACTAGTGACATTTGTTGTCGTTTGATTCATTGACCAGTTATAAGATTAACTGAAACATGATGAGCTTTTGCTATCACTGTTTTTAATTGGCAGTGATTAACCACTTCAATTGTGTGATAATAAAACAATTGCCAAATGTATGTAGTGGATGACCCCTCAGATGATTTGATTCAATAATCGTGTTAACTGCCAGATACTGATTTACTCATAAACTGCCAAACAATATCTGAATCAGTGATGTTGGTTAATTATCAGATGTAAAGAATCAACAAATGCTGAAGCATTTCTTCCATGCACACTTGCTTTGTATCGGGTTCAAGCAGTATATCTTTGGAACCGATACCACGTGGTTATAATGGTAAGTCTTGCATGCAATTTTCATTTAATAAATAGGTGGAATTTACTTACACACGAACAGTATCTTTAAATTTTTTTGCTCATGAAGAGTTCATCGGTTGCTTTACTCCAACTCTAAAGTTATAGAGTTTCAAATAATTCAGATTTGTTTAATTTGAAAACTTTGATTATGCTGTTGCACAATGTTCCTCCAGTGTCCTCTGTCCTCCACCAGCCTGAGCATCTCCTCCATTGTTAGCCCAGTCCATGCCCTGATGTTGCCCAACCAGTTTATTCTCGGTCTTCCTCTTTTCCGTCCTCCCGGTATTGTGCCCTGTATTATCTCCTTCTCGATGCATGTTCCCTCCTTCCTCATGATGTGGCCAAAATAGATCAATTTCCTTTTCCTTACTGTCTTCAAAAGATTCCTCTCTACTCCAGCCGCTTCCAGTACCCATTCATTTGACCGCATTTCCATCCACGATATTTGCATGATCATTCTTAGACATTTCATCTCGAATGCTTCTATCCTCCTCTCTTCCTCCTTCCTCAAAGTCCAACTCTCACCTCCGTACAGTGCCACCGGCCATACTAATGTCATCAAGAGCCTCATCTTTGTTACCAGTGATATGCCATGGCTTTTCCATATTTTTTTAAGATTTGTAGCCATTGCATATCCCTTTGCAAGTCGTACCCTTATCTCTGCTCCACAATCGCTGTCCCTGTCGATCCTCGAGCCCAAGTACATGAAAGTATTCACCTGCTCCACTGTTTCCTGACCTATGCTGATCTGACACCTGGTTTCTGCTGTTGTCATGACCTTTGTTTTATCCGTGTTAATCCGCATTCCATATTTCCTTCCTGCTCTGTCTAATCTTTCAACCAGTGTTTGTAATTCCTTCTCAGATTCTGTTATTAGTACTATGTCGTCTGCGTATCTTAAGTTTGTCAACCGCCTTCCCCCTATCTGCACTCCTCCGTCAAAACCCTCCAAAGCCTCTCTCATTACCCTCTCCGCCAGAATGTTAAATAAACTTGGAGACAACACGCATCCTTGTCTCACCCCTCTCCTGACTCTGAACTCTCCAGATAGTGTTCCTGCCACTTTGATCTTTGCGTTTTGTTTCTTGTACAGCTTGGATAACAACTTTATTATGTGTCCAGGAAATCCCATTTCTATCATTGTTGTCCATAATGTTTCATGTGCTATTGAATCAAAAGCTTTTTTGAAGTCTACAAAGCACATGAAAAGAGGTTGTTGATGTTCATTTGCCTTTTGCATAATAATTCTCAGGTTTGTTATCTGGTCTCTTGTCCCTCTAGCCTTCCGAAAACCCGCCTGTTCTTCCGCCACTTCTGCTTCCGTCTGATTCCTTATTCTTTCCAAAATGATCCTCAGCATAATCTTACTTGCGTGTGCGACCAAGGCCACTGTTCTATAGTTTGTACATTGCCTGGCATCTCCTTTCTTTGGTATGGGTACAAAAATTGAATCCGCCCAATCCTCTGGCCATTCTCCATCTTCCCATAGTGCTGTGCATATAAGATGAAATCTGTCTACTGTAGCTTCTCCTCCGTATTTAAACAGTTCCGCAGGTATTCCATCCGGCCCCGCTGATTTCCCGTTCGCACACTGTTTTATCGCTCTTGCCACTTCTGATCTTAAAGGGGGTGGCTCTCTCTCGTATTCATTCGTGTCCTCCTTCACCTCTTTGTCATCGTACAGTTCTTCGCAATACTGCCTCCAACGTTCAGCAATGCCTTCAGTGTCCGTGATGTATTCTCCATTTTCTGCCTGTATGCAGTGTATTTTTGGCTGGAATTTGTTTGTAATTGACCTGACTGTTCTATACAGATATCTACTGTTCCCCTTCTTGTTCTCTATTTCCGCCTTTTCACACACCTCCTCCAGTTGTTTCTGTTTGTCGTTTCTTAGATGTCTCTGTACCTCCGCCTTCAGTTCTTTATACTCTTCTCTGTCCTTTTGCTTGGCTTCACGCTTCTTGTTGATGAGTTCAACAGTTTCTTTGGTAATCCATGGCTTCCCTTTGTCTCTCCTCCTGTAACCGACTATTTCTTCGGCCGCAGTGAAAAGTATGTCTTTTGTTTCCTTCCACAATTCGTTGGGTGACCTTTCCTCTATTACCGTGTTCAAAGCTTCGAATCTGTTTGCTACTTCTATCTCATAGGTGATTCCCTTGTTTCCAGCCAGATCCTCTACATTCAGTCTTTTTATCACCTCTTCCTGCTTTTTCCTTCCTAATCTGATCTTCAATGTTGCCACCAGCAAATTGTGATCTGAATTGCAGTCCGCACCTGGGTATGTCTTGCATTTGTTGATACACGTCTTCCACTTCCGATCGATACCTATGTAATCAATCTGGTTTTTTGTTCTTCCGTCCGGAGATGTCCAAGTACTTAATCTCCTTGGATGTTGTTTAAACCATGTATTGGCCAGACCCAACTCCTGTTCCATACAAAAATCTATTAGCCTCTCCCCTCTCCCATTTATCTCCCCCAATCCTTCTCCACCCGTCACTGGTTCTATTCTACTTTTTCCCACTTTAGCATTGAAATCTCCCATTACCATTGTAATGTCTCTTTTCGGAATGTTTTTTAACGCTTTTGCCAGCATCTGGTAGAACTCCTCAACTTCATCTTCCTCTCCATCTGTTGTTGGCGCATAGACCTGTATCATGCTTATGCATCTTGGCTTTGCTTTTAATCTTACCACCAAAATTCTGCTGCTTATTGTTTCATATCCAATTAGGGCCTTAATCCTGTTTTTCTGTATCCAAACTCCTACTCCTCCATGTCCCTGAGTCTCTTCTCCTGAATATACAATCATATGTCCCTCTGACGTTATGAAGTGTCCCCTGCCTCCCCAACGTACCTCTGCCAAGCCACATACCTCCAACCTCATTCTCTCCATCTCCTTACCAAGAACCTGGGTTTTTCCCAGCTGTATCATACTTCGCACGTTCCAAGTGCCTACTCTCATCCTCTTCCTGAGTTGAAAAATGTCATCGTCCGACTTCCCTCTCTCTTCAATCTCCTCCGTCCCTGTATTACCTCCTCCTCTTCTTCCAGTAGCCGACTTTCCGACCCTGTCCTGGTTGCTCAACAGGGGACGCGGACCTTGTGAACCCGGGCGTCGTCCGAGCCGGTATGGATTAAGTTTGGATTCCATTTTTCATGATGCTGTTTGGGGATGATAAGATGGTAGGCCCCCTAGTCTTTCCATCTCGCAGTAAGGAAGCCCTGCTCCAGGTGTACCGGAAGTGCCCTCCTGTCTCTGTAGACTCGCCGTTGTCCCTTGTAACAGGATCTTCCGTCTAATCTACTGAAGTCTCGCTGCTGCCCGAGACCTGCCGCTCACGTTGGCCAATCTTTCAGAGTTCCTGCTGAGCCTGTCCAACTCGCGAAGCGCCCGAGGTGGTACTTCAGTCAAGACTTTCACCACTGTTGGCATAGCCTCAGCAGGCATTCTCCTACTCAGTTGTTCACCCCCTCACCACGTTGAGGTGTGAGTCGGTCTTTGAGGTCTTTGATTATGCTGTTAGATATTACTGGTGATTGGATTTGGTGCTGCCGTGACTGCTGGCATAAAGACTTTGCTTGTTCGGAGGAGTCAGCCAAACATAGTCGACAGTGTATGACATCTTGATGCAACAAGATTTGTAGTGCCAAGTACAAAAAGTGCATTAACTTCAGTCTGAGAAAAAATATTTAAACAAGTGGATGATAGTCTCCTGAACAGATGGCTACATTCTTACACAGCAGATACAAGTTTTGTGAACTCAAGCTTATATTTCACTGACAACTTTCTACAAGAAATGCCAGATTAGAAGATTTCTTGCTGGTCAACCACATCCTAGGTTTAGTCAAACAGAAGTAAATTTTAGCCACAACTACTACTGGAGTAAAATTCTTTGAACTGTCTATTTACATTATATCTAATTCTTTCTGGTTCTGTATTTAATGAAAAAACATTTTCATGACAAAAGTTAGTTCAAATACCGAGACCACCATAATATTATAAATGTTCAAACTGTTTGCTCAGTGTTGTTAATTTAAACTTTTGATAAAGTTGTGATTACTGGCTACTAAAACAGTTGTAAAATTGTATAAAGTTGTAATTATTCATTCTTTAGAAAAGTTTTAAAAACTGTGTTTCTTTAAAAATGATTTAAGCAGCATGCAACTGTAATAACATCTTGCCCAATCAATGAAATCTTTTACTATGTTCTGTCCTCAAGAAGGGGGGATATCATTCTGATCCAGTACAGAAGACTTGATCAGGGCTTCGATGGCAGCCTGTGGACCAAGTGACAGAGTCATTGCATCAAGCATTTCAGGTGCATTCTTCAGGACATCATTCTTCATCGCTAAACACACAGAGTTTAGGTTAGGTTTCAATATGTGGACAATGTAGTAAACAAAATAAAGCTTATGTGTAGACTAAATTCTAATCACAAATGGCTGTAAGTTTGGCTCTTAGGTATCAGATCCATTTCCAACATACTAATTTTGCCAAGCTTGATAGTACAGTGAATGTCCCAGGCACGTGTCAAACATCCCCAGCTGCATTCAAAAGATTTGAGCTTCAGACTTTAGATACAAGTTCTCTGATGCATTTTAGTTCTCTTAATTAACAGTGAGAGACTGACTTTTCCATTTTCTAACACCTTGCACATGATGCATCATGTCTGTACTTGAATAGTGACATGTAGGGCCTGTTACGAACCTCTCAAAGGCACTTTTTTATGGTTAGCAGACCATAAGCTAGGATTTGCATGCATCTGCTGTATATTAAAACAAGTGCTTTTAATGCCACCATGACTAAGAAACTAATGATATTAAGTGGGCAGAGATTTATGCAAGTAAAAGTGTGTATCTTGAAACCAACTGTGCAAACACGTGTGGCCATTATTTAGAGCTGCCATAGTTGGCTAATGGAGTCTGGCCTATACAAGTCTTGCCTATTAATTAAGTTGGCTTATGATAATAGGCCTACACCTGTTGACACCAACTCTTCCTGATCAATATTATCATGTACTGCTGATCACTAGAAGTGTCTGCACAAGAAATGCTGCATAGCATGGTACATTCAACAAGAATCAATCAGATTAATACCCGATGGTGGAGCATCAACATCTAAATGGATCCGGTGTGACATGCTGTGTGGTGATGAGATAACGAAATTCCATGTCAGTCGAAAGATTATCCTGAAAGACAAATTAAAATCACTCAGCATGGTTATGTCTTTTAAACACTAACATTCATTCGGCCAGCAAGAATGGTTTTCAGTTTTTGATCGTTTGAAGGACAACAGGACTTGGAATATAAAAAGGAGAGAACAGAGAAGATGCCAGAATGTACAAAAAGAATAAAAATTAGAGTGAACTCAAACAGCACAATAATTTGTAGTTTTAAGTGGTAAAGTCAACAAGACTCAACATTCACTTGATTCTCCAAGTCATCCTCGCAAAAGTCAACTATTTGATCTACGACATTCTGATGGCTTAATAAAACTGTCTTTGCCTTTTTATAAACTGACAAAAATAAAGATTTATCATAAACCACAACAATTCAAGCTCCAATCCTATTTTCAGTTGACATAAACACATATGCAATAATCTTTTCAACATTCAAGATTTAAATGTGTAGTTTGTTCAAGGCAAATAAACAAGTTCTGCAGAGGAAATGGTGGCTTACTTTTTATCTAACTTATGACAGAATTCTATCTTCGATCCAATAACACCTTCTGGCAACTGAACAAGGCTGCCAAACTTTTCCTGAATGTAAGTAAAAGTCTTTTGTCTCTCACTCCTCAGCTTTGTGTAAGGCACAAATACAAGAGGAAAGCCTTGGATCCACTGCTGAGCTTCAAGACTGCACAAAATTATTCAAACATCTTTCTCACATCTGTGTAAACATGCTAATATAATAAATTCAGCACTACCATGAAAGCCTGAATGCATTTACTGCAACTGCATAAATTTTGTTTCTTGCCATGGCATCTTCAGTTGTCCACAAATATAAAAGAGCTACAGAACCAGTATCCACATACCACACACACAGTAATTTGATTAGAACTAAATCTAGAGGTAAATTACTTCGGAGTATTTGAATTTTCTGAATGCAACTCAGGCCATATTCCATTATTCAGAAAGCATGTATGGATGTATGTTCGTACGTATGTATGAAGACAAATTGTGCATTTCTTAAAAGGTGATATATTAAGCATTTTGTTACACACATTCAAGAGTGCATTATATAAGTTAAATAACAGCAATACTTGAATAATACCATAAAGACTGATCATACAACTGTTTAAATTGATGTGAAGTTATACTATTTATAAGCCTATTCATAAGCCAGTTGAGAGGAAAACCAGCTTGACCACATCTGAAGTACAAGAAGATACATGAGATAATGCTACCCTCATCTGAGTATTATTGATATTACGAATAGGCAAGGCAATTCTAAAACTGAAAAATGCAAAAGACATGATTACTCACTCATCAAACAAAGGACCAAGATCGTTGTTTACTGGTTCTATACTGTCGATTTCTAGTTTGCTAACCACAACTTCATTTTCAGTCTGTGGTAAAAAACATTTTTTTAAATTGAGGAGTAACTACCATCAGAATTACAACAATTATCTGACCAATCATATGAACTAGCCAATACTTCACCCCTTGCAATCTCTGCACAGGTCTTTCACTCAAAACTTAAAACACAAATTTATCCTAAACAGATTCTTCATCTTCCTTTTTATCTTGCTGTTCCAATTCCAAACACCACCCACCGCAGCCGTGCAACTGTCTGCCTGCCTGACTCCTGGATCTTGACCTGGTACCGAATTTGACCCAACCTGCCTATCAATTTTGTTTCGATTAAGCACCTGGGGTTCCTGCAACTTGGCTTTCTTTGGATGCTGCAGAAATCTCAAGTTTTTGAATAAGATTTAAGTAAAATCATCTTGCCGTTTGTTCACATCGCATTAGTATACTTGAATAAAACAAATACACTCAATCTGTACTTTAAAGGAAGGAAACTTTTCCATCTGACTTATACTTGAATAAAACAAATACACTCAATCTGTACTTTAAAGGAAGGAAACTTTTCCATCAGACTCATAGTGCCTCTGAGGAGATCTTAAGAGGTCCGATACAAATGTTCTGTTACAACTAAAATTACAAAATTCAGGTTGTACAATTTTTGTCAACCATTCTTGACTTCTGTTTGGTGTCTTACTGTCACAGTGAGTCAAAAGAAAACCCACAGCTTTGACTTTCAAAAACAATGCATGCATCTCAACTACTAAGAAACTTGAACAGTGCTAAAGTTGTTAACTCAGCAAAATTTTGACATGGTATCTAAGGTGAATATCAATACTAATCTTGTAATGCAGAGTGTTGTGGGTTCATAAGACAGATCTGGTAAGTGACAATGTAACACATATATTTGCCAGCTAAGATCAAGTTTTAACCAGAAATAGAATTTTTCAATGCATACGAAAACACCTGATTTTGTCATTGTTGTCAATGCCCTAGCCAGCACAGTCAATGCAGGTATAACATAACCAATAAACACAAAATACTACAACTTTAGAAATGTGTGTCTTAATTTTAATTTAACTGTACCTGGCTGACATCAAAATTCAGCTGAAAAACTATGCCACTACTGCAGCCTTTGACACAGTAATGCATGTGGTTACAAGAAAAAGGACCTACAAAGAAAAAATTTAGAAAATTTATTATGAGAAAAGGCTTGTTAAGGGTATCATTCGTAAATAACAAATTCTCACGCAGTTACTAGATGGAAACACATCATGGCATCTGAAAGACTGTTAAGACTACATGAAGCACATTCCCCTGCATCTGAGTTAAGTGAACTAAAGAAACACAAGTTCAGTTTCTAAAGCAATAACCAATCTGCAGAATTTAGAGACAAAATGGCCAACAAAAGTTTCAGCAAGCACATAATTTAGACAATTAATTAGAAATATGGGCAGATATGTGACTCGTGTCATTTACAAATTGATTTTATTTCAACTACTTACAAAATCTCTTAAATGAATTCACCTGATGAGCAAACACAAAGGATAATGGTACCATGAAAACCAATAAAACTTGGACACAACACTCTGACTCCAATGGCTTTCCTTTTTAGTAACCATCTGAATTAAGCACACTCAAAGTAATACTATTTTTATATAAAGTAAATAAATTACAAGCCCAAAGAAGAGAACAAACCTGAGTCATCAACTGTAACACCTTTAACGTCATTCAGCTCAATCCCAGTGAGCATTTTCAAGACATTCAACTGGAAGAAAACAAAAATAAGTCAGGAATTCTTCAACAACCAAGAAAAGCCTTAACTTCTAAAAATAATAAACCTTGGCAGTGTGCACTCAGGACATGCATACCAAGCCCTTTTCTTAAGCTAGTAATGAAAATTAAAATAAATAAGACATTATAATAACCAATAAAAATAACATGGATAAAAAGAGATACTTTAACAATAGAACAGGAGTGCAGCATATTACTGCCATGCACAGCTATCATCTGAGGCATCAATCAAAGATGTTAAGCAATTTCGCATTCATTTCAGGTATTTCTACAATAGCCATCCCACAGAGGTTTGAAACTGCACAATTTTGATTTTATACCAAAGTCTACTTTCATTTTCAGAAGAAAATAAAGGCAGTAAGCAGGGCCGAAGCAGAATCAAGCGTAGCATTTGCAAGACACCAAGGATAACCATTATGCTGCACATAAATTCTCAAACAGTTTTCAAGACCCCCAAGGATTCTTATATTGAAACAAAAGCCATTAAAATGTTACAAGTGCATGTGTGTGTGTGTGTGTGCATACATCACATTTAACCTGAATCAAGCACACCCCTAGTAAGTATTATAAAAAATAAAAGGAAATTCTACGTAAGACAGAGATCAAAACACCTCTTCGTTAACTTTGTTAATAATTGGATCTTCATCCAAGTTGTTACCAGATGCTATAACCTCGCTTTCCCTTAAAAAAGCACAATGAAGAAAAATTGTTAAAAAATCAGAAAAGTTTTTGAAAGCTGAACATATGGCCAACACAACCATATCAGTCTGAGTCTTAGCTGGCTCTAAAAATGCAGTATTATAAAAGCCCGAGCATGGGATGTCAGACTCCGGACCATTTATTATACTTTACTACTGTACATGTGGGAACTATTCTTTGATTAGTTCACTTGAGCATTAACACACAGGACTGTCATACACTAGTCTTATTATTACTTATTATTTCTGCATTTAGTAAGCACCACTATCTAATGACTAAGCATTAACTGATGGCGCTAACCGATTGTGAGTGAAGGACTTGCTCAATGTCCCTATACAGTAACTGTCCGAGGGGAGGCTCGAACCCTACACACTCCATGTTACAAACCAAGCACTCTTTCCAGTCGGCTGCTGTGCCCCAGTTTGTTTAGTTCATGTGAGCATTAACACACACGACTGTCATACACTAGTATTTGATTAGTTTTCATTTAACTGTCTAAAACATTTCGAACAAATGTTTAACTCAAAAAAGTTTCCCTTTGAGCGCATTACAATTTCAAATCAATACACCTGTGCAAACAGAGAGAAGATAAATACTTTGAAGCCTTAAGCTTTGACAAGCTTTGTGAGCTGACAGACAACTGACTCCTAGCATCGATCTTTGACTGAAGGCTTTCAATTTCTGCTTCCAACTGCAAAATCTGTTGCTTGTACAGGGTGACTCGGTCTGAAGACTTAGACATTTTTTATTTCTGTATGAACAATCTGAAAGGTTAAATGCTTATAATAAATCATACTTGTTAACAAAACAGCTGAAAATAAATTAATTTGAATTTTGAGATTTTAGTCAAAACGGAATCGAATCTCCTATTGCCCAGTCTCAGATCTTTTTCATTTGAATGCTTACCATTAAAGACTGTCCATATTCATGGACTTTCCTGGTCGTGAGAAATAACACATTGGATATACATACAACTGCTTAGTTTAGACTTACTTGCCTCACTCTGAATTTCGCCTTACTTTGAACTTTACATTTTTATAGCTAATATCACCCACATTCTCATTCTAGAATTAGTTAATTCCATTGTTGTACATATAATAATAATAATCTGAGAACTTCTAAACGCCACAGTAATAATGCTCAAGGCATCAGTCAATGGTCACAGCTAAGCAAAATCGTGGTGCAAGCCAAATTCCAGGGCGAGTCCGGTTGAAAACCCAAGAAGGGAATCGGAGAAGACAATGAAAAAGCCAGGAAAGAGATGAATTTTTAGTCAAGATCTTGAGGCCAAAACAGATTATGCACAGCGAACGTTTGCCTGAAGCAAGTTCCAGAGTCTAGAGCTAACAACAGAAAAGGCACACTTGCCGAGTGCTCTCACTTGTCTTTGGAAGTCAGATTAAGACAATGAGAACATCTGGTCGAGTAGCAACAAGACTTGGGAGTCAGTACAGTCAATATTGTGAAGCTGGTTGAAAAGTAGTCTTGCATACACTTATCCCAGTATTCCGAATGATTCGCTTTTCTATATGCGGCCCATGTAATGATTTTAGGATCAGTGATATATATTCATGGTTTGGAGTTTTAGTGATTGCTCTTGCCAGTGTATTTTGGACTCTTCGACGCTTCATCTTGGCTAGTTTTTGAAAAGCCCGTAAGAAGCGAGTTGCTGCATATATTGTAATGTAAAAAGGAACAAACAGTTCCGCTACTAAGGTCACCTATTTACATCATGGATTACAAAAAAGGTGACAGTAAAATACTGAGTAAAACAATTAATAATCTAAAATATAAGTAATTATTATAATCAATGTCATTGAATAAACCTAAACAAAACAAAAAACACTTAACTAAGCACCAAAAAAATACTTAACTACGTGCATTGAGTATATGAGATTTTAGATTTGTTTTAAACTGGTATAATGTTGGCAAGCTAGTAATAACAGTTGGCAGAGAATTCCAGAATGACGGTCCACATATTATAATACTAAACTGCCTATTAGTAGTGTGAACAGAATGTTTATGATACATATGAGATGATCGTGTATAGTGACCATGCACATCTGAATTCATACAAAAGTATTGGTAGAAGTCCACAGGTAATAGATTATTTTTTAGTTTAAACATAAATAAACCTATTTGCAATTTATTAATACAATCAAAAGGTAATATTCCTTGACTATGAAAGGACAATTGAGTGCTGGTTCTGAAGGGTAGATTAAATATAATTCTGATGATGCGTTTCTGTAGGGTTCTAAGATTAGACAGGCGAGTATGATATGTGGAAGCCCAAACAATGTTGCAATACGAGATATATGGATATATTAAGGAGTAATATAGGTTCAATAATATATTTTGGGGTAATTTGTGGTGGATACGAGAGATAATACCAATATTTTTTGATATTTTTTTAGATATGGTATTTATGTGTTCTTTCCAAGTCAAATGTTCGTCAATGTGAACTCCTAGAAATTTTGTGGATGACACCTGATTTATATTTATATTATCTATTTTTATACTGAGATTACATTTAGGTATAATTTTTCTCTGTGAGCTAAATAATATGAAATTCGTTTTCTTAATATTTAGTGATAATTTATTTGCTTTGAACCATGCTGATACCATTTTTAGCTCTTCATTAATTTTATTAACCAGCAATTCAAAAGATTTGTCAGACATGAATACATTGGTGTCGTCGGCAAACAGAATAAAATGGAGTAATGAGGAAGAGTTCGATATATCATTGACATAAATTAAAAACAGTAGTGGGCCTAAGACAGAGCCTTGAGGCACACCACAGGTAAGATAAGATTCACAGGAAGTGTACCCATTATATGAAACACATTGCCTTCTATTATGTAAGTAATCAGATAACCATTTTAAACACATTCCTCGTATGCCATAATGTTCAAGTTTGTTTAACAGAATATCATGATTCACAGTGTCAAATGCTTTAGACAAGTCAAAAAAAACGCCTATAGAGAACTGCTTATTGTCCATTGCCTCTGAGATCTTATCTTGCAATTTAAGTAAGGCCATGTATGTTGAATGTCCCGAACGAAAACCATATTGGTTTTTATATAAAATCTTTTTTGATGTAAAGTATGATACGAGCCTTTCATAAATTATTTTTTCAAAGAATTTAGAAAAATAGGGTAAAATTGATATGGGCCTATAGTTGCAAAAGTTATTTTTTTCCCCTGATTTGAAGATAGGAACTACTTTAGCAGACTTTAAACTATTAGGGACTAGACCAGTTGTAATAGAGCAATTTATAATGTTAGCAAGAGGGATCGAAATAGATTCAATGGCTGATCTGGCAATCTGAGGATCTATTTCATCTAAGCCACTACTATGGGTTGGACGGAATCCTTTCGCAATGGTTATTATCTCAGTAGGTGATGCGGGTTCAATTGCAATGGATGAGATAGCAGGCTGTTTTAAAAAATCACTATACAAGTTGTTACTTTCAGTTACGTTGGCAGCTAGCTGTGGGCCAATATTAGTAAAGTAGTCATTGAATTTAGATGCAATAAGACTTTTGTCACTGACTTCAACATTATCAATAAGGAAACTTTCTGTTTTCAGAGGATCTTCTCTTTGGTGTAAAAGTGTTTTGATTATACCCCAAGTTCTTTTTAAGTCATTTTCACAACTTAGAATTTTGTCGATGTAATAACTTCTCTCAGCAGCTCTTCTTATTTGTTTAAATTTGTTTCTATAAATCACAAATTTGTTCTTATTAGCTGTTGTAGGATTTTTTAAATATTTAGCATACAGACGGGATTTCTTGTTACACGACTTTAATAATGCTTTAGTCATCCAATGTTGTTTGAACTTATGTTGCTTACGAGGGTGGTCATTTATTAACGGGAAGGCTTCTTCGTATATAGATTTATATTTATCAATGAACATGGCATAGGCTTGGGATGGGTCTCCTTGTTGGCATGAAGCGAGTTGTAAGAAGCGAGTTGCTGCATATATTGTAATGTAACAAGTTGTTGGGCTGAATTGAGAGATAGCCATTAAATCAAGCCTATTGTTATTAACTGTAGACGAAAACTGGCGCCTTTTTCGACCTCGACTTATCTAGTACCCTTGAAAAACTTACTTACTTACAGAAACCCGCAAGTAAACAATGCATATTTACTGCAACACCGTTAAAACGATTTTAAAAACTTGTATATTATGCCACTGATTTCAGTTTGTGACGATAGCGTTGTTATTGTTATTGTATCTGTTAAATTTCGTAGCCGCCTGCGAATGTATAATTAGCGCCAAAGACTCTGTACTAAATGATTACATCTCGCTCGCAAATCTCGTGACCTGCTTTTACTTATTTCATCTCGGGGACAGATCAATGAAGAGCATATCATAGCCGTATTATTTAACTCCAAATTTCTTCCACGTCTTCAATAAGCAAAGTGGTGAAAAACAAATAATTTGCAGCTTATGCTGCTCTTTGTAATCTTTATAAATTGCATAAGCTATGTTTCGGTATCTACTTCTCAGAAGAGACATCTGCTTTCGAAAGTCTTCTGATGTTTTAATTGATCAGAAGTAGAGCTGGGTCGAAATCGGTTTTAAGTCGGTATCTTTTTTCAGTATTTTAAAAGTCATTTTAGTCTCGGTATCGGTTTTTCCAAATATAGTGATATCGGTATCCGTTTTGGGTATCATGTTTTCTTTATCCTTGAAGTTTCGGCTATAGTCCGACCTTGCTGTTGTGCAGTAATCGTAATCGTAATCTCGAGATTTCTACAGCGCTCAACGAAAGCTAAGTCGCGGGAACCAGCTTATTCACAGGCGCTCAGTCAAAACAAAATCGATAGGCAAAATGGTTCGGTTCCAGGTCAAGATCCAGGAGTGAGGCAGTCAGACAGTCGGATGGCTACGGTGGATGATGTTTGAAATTGAAGCGAGAAGAGAGATAAGCAAGAGGAAGAATCAGTGCCTGCACTCCTCGGCGATAGAGTGCTGTTTAGACCTACTGTAATGAAATCGTATACGAAAATTAAAATAATACTTCATGTGTTTGACTATATGTGTTTTCCTTTCTTAAAATGCTTACAGTTCTGTGCACGGAGCCTCGTAAGGAATGAAGCAATTTATTGAAATGTCATCTTTGAATAGGCCTACTACAGTAGGCCTACAATACAGATGTACAATGTGTCTACTTGTCAAACAAGTCTTCGGTTTATTAGCCGTCCGGCAAATTTTGCGATAAAAACGCTAATGTGAAATAGGCCTAATTTGTCTAACAGTCCGTAGCCCAAGCGCACGACGCCACAACTTCCATTCCGTGGTAGGATACGTTGCCCACATCATTTAGGCCTACTATAGCACTGACATGGGACATTAGGCCTACTAATAGGCCCTACTTTTTCAGTAATGGGACGCGTATAATTATAACTGAACACAAACTATAGGCCTATCGTTCAGCATCAATAGGCCTACTTTGAACAATGTTAAATAAAGGAATTTTCGATGAACGAGAAATAACATTTATGAGAGAAAATAATATTTTGATCATTTCATTCTGTGATAATACGACTTTGGTTTTTCGTTTTTAATCTTTAGTTTGCGAATTTTTCGCTTTCTAAATACCGATGTCGGTGACGGTTTCGGTTTTTCGGAATTATGGCGATATCGGTTCGGTATCGGTAAAACCGATAATATGTAATATATAGGCCTATATAACCTTTATGGGCAAAACCGACCCACCACTAATTTGCAAATCTAGAGTCACAGGTGACTCTGACCCATCCAGAACAGGTATCAGTGTATGACCTGAGGCTTCCCGCAGAAAGCGGAAATTTTGTGTTTGTGCACACCTGTTTATACCAAACCAGACATGTCACTCCGGCATTTCCACCTCCTAAACAATTAAACACTTAATATTGGCAGTTGACCTAAATTAAACTCTGGCTCCTCCACTTACTGAATATTGACAAATGACTCTACGGCCTATAACCCTTTTAGTTCCTTTTAGACATATAGCCCTTTTAGTTCCATTGTGTAGGCCTACGCATGCCCATAGTGTAGGCTATACCACGATCAAAGTCATCCTCTTTTTCTGTAACGATGCTTACATCTCTTAACGATGAGCATCTGCTTTACAACTATCTTGATCTGGAACCGAACCCTTCCTGCCTATTGATTTTGTTTTGACTGAGCGCCTGTGAATAAGCTGGTTCCCGCGATTTAGCTTTTGTTGGGCGCTGTAGAAATCTCGAGCTTACGACTACGATTGCGATTACAATGGTTAACGCAGGAATGAAAGCGCCGCTTCGGCCATCTGGCGATTAATCAGGCCCGACATTAACTGCTCTAACCACTTTTTCCAACGCTCCTGCAGCAACACAAGAACCTTTGACCCCCATCTGTAACCTGTAATCTGGTAACAGAGGCAATCGTGCGTGAACAACTTGCTCAAGGTCGTTATACAGCTATACAGTCTGCATGCTGAAACTTAGAATCGTTAAATCACGAGGCAAAGGCGTTGCTGCCTGGCCTACAGAGTCACAACAGACGAGACCGCAGGTCTATTATAGCTACCATCAACTTGACATTGATAAGCAAAGGCCTAAAAGGAATTGGGGGTATGGATCCCTCGTGCTTCTACATCTTTCCATACGTATTTTTAAAAGAACGTATTAAGCTTTTAATAATGAAACGATATGTCGAGAGAACCTTAGGAGAAGAACAAACCGGGTTCAGGACAGGAAGAAACACTGTTGACCAGCTACTCGTAGTGAGACAAATACTTGAAAAAAGCATCAAACTCAACTAAAATGTTTTCATCGACTTCACAGACTTCAAAGAAGCATTCGACAGCGTATGGAATGTGGAAAGCGATGCGAAATGCAGGACTACCAGAGAAACTGATCAGGCTTGTAGAAGAGATATACCGAAAATCTTCGAGTGTGATAAAAGGTAGACAAAAAGACCACGGAAAACTTCCAGATAACATTGAGTGCTCACGTGATAAGATACAATAATAACTGCTGATTTCAACCCACCGGAACAACAGTCTAAGACAGAGAAAACCTAAGGAGAAGGTTCTACGGAGACCGCTGATTTAGAAAAGCGACTCAGGATTCATGCCATACGGTATTTCCAGGAGCGCAAATACTTGGTTGTTTCTTTCATCTTGGGAAGTCTTTTTGGCAGAAAGTGTACCCGTCAACTCCCCTTGACCAATAGGCCCTACGTAGAGAAATCACTAAAATGTGCGTCTTCAGGTTAAAATGCTGTTATCACTCGCCTTCGTAGGCCTACCTGTTTCACACGTTCCCGACGCGTTTTATGAGTTGTTCGGCCCATATAAACCTCTGCAGCTTCAGGGAAATTCAACATCTGGTTGACTACTGGGAGGATGTGCTTGGAGGAAGACAGCACAGATGCAGTCGTGTAGCTACTCATTTTGCGATAAGCTTCGTGGAATTTGAGTGACTGAGTTGTCGATAATCGTCAGCGTGCAGAAAATTCGATGGAGGCTTGGCATCTTTCATTTAAGTGGACACTTGATCGCCACCATACGTCTATTTAGAAACTGGACCATGTTTCTAAGGAACAGAGCCATATGGCACTCACAGATGACCTTTATCGATCGGAGAAATTCTTCACGAAATGTCAAATTCGAAATTCTAGCAGAATAACCGTCGCGTGCGAATATCCCGTCCCCGCTCTTAATGCCGGCAGCCTTGCACGGAAGGATATCATTAAGCCTACAGTTAGGTGAAAAATTTCCGTGTTCAGACCTCCACTGTAAAGGAAGGGCCTATTGATTATGGGAATAACTTGTTCTTCTCTTCCACAAAAGTAAATATGTTGATACCTGGCTTTATGACTGTATCGAATAGCAATTCTTTTATTATCAGCACGTCGGTATAATAAATTATGTGATGAAACAGGCCAACGGTGACTTATAGCGAGGATTCAAAAGTATACGTGAGCTGCTTAATTCTGAAGAAGGACAGGGAAGCTCTTCATTTGTGTCATTAAGATTTGCATTTGGCATCTTCGAGTTGAATGTGCATTAATATTCTTGTAATTTCCATCACGTTCTATGCTGTGCATGAACAGCATTCGTGCGAACTGACTGCTGTGACCTAATCAGTTTCAGCGTGACCTGCCTTTTTGCCTGGCTTACGGAGTTCAGCAGTGTGTGATGCATTTTGCAGAAACTGAGGACATTATTCGACAAACGTCAACTTCGGTTTGATTTATCTGATAGTAAGACATTTGTTAACAGTAGTAGTTGTAGTAGTACTGTTACTACCAGTAGTTGTAGAACTACTACTACTGTAGTAGTAGTTCCTCAGTTTAACGACATCTAATGGCATCAAAGGCCGTTGACGTCGCCCTCCTCCTTTATCCAGGCTTGGGACTGGCACTACCAGACTAAAGGCAGTGGCGGAGTTAATTTATCTGATGTACTCGGGGTAATGCGCATATATATATAGGGGCCTACAGCCGTTAGCCCAGTTCGACTTGCATCATTTCCACCATGTGATGGCTTTGCAGCAGCAGCAGCAGCAGCAGCAGCAGCATCAACCTCTAAATTACCTCGCTTGTCGGTCGGCAGGCGATCGTTTTCCTGGTGCGCCGAAGATTCATCTGGAGCCAGTTTGATATGATGCATTAAATCAACAGTTAACAAAACATAAAATGTTGTCTCTAATGCATCGAATTACGCACTTGGCGCTTTACAACCTATGCACTTTGTTCTATTGTTAAACACATTACAATCCGTGGGTCATTCATCGCATTCGTTGAATGTTTTATATACACTCGTGTTGATCAATCGTCTCGCTTCGCAGCTTCGCTTAATTGGAGGAAATTCTAGCATTTATCTTAAATATGCCACATTTCGTTGATTTGTCTAAATCCAATTTAGTGATAGCAACGCTTTCATCAATTCACTGACTTTTCGAAGAACGTTTCATATAAGTTAGACCTTATGTTGTTTCGTGGTCTAATTCATCGATCCATATTCTTGCCTGCATATGATGTAAGCTTATCATATCATACGCAGGCCCAAGTGTACACAATAGAGTAGCTATTGATTTTAACAGAAAATTTATATAGCGCCTCTTACCAACCTCTGAAAGTGGTTCCTATGTCCAACTATGGGATAGGTAGACTTCGTAGAATTCGCACTAATAGCTCTCTACTCATCGTCTGATGTTTTTCATGACGAGCAATGATTGATCTTTTCTGACCGACATGCACTATCAATATAGGCCACATTATGTGAAATATGTATATATAGGCCTATATATTATAATGCTGTATATATATTCGTCGTATACTACGTATTCACATACATGTGGAAGAATTTTGTGTAACGCCTGCAGTGCTTTACTCGTGGTCATTACCGATGTAGGCGTTCTTGAGGCAGAGTATTCGAGTGCTTTTGTAGCTACAGAGCCTCATATTGGACACCCATTTGGCGATACTTGTTGCCGTGCAAATCGATTGCACAGTGTGTCGTGTTTGAACAGACTCGAGAACCGATATATATATATATATATATATATATATATATATATATATATATATATATATATATATATATATATATATATATATATATATACACACACACACACACACAACAACGGACGGTAGAACAGATCTTGAAAAGGAGCAAAGACAGGGTGCAAGCAGTGTCAGCAAAGAAATTTGTTTTTCTATTGTATTGTGTTGTCGTATGTTGTCCTGTGTTATATTGAACGGAAGAGTGGAGACTGCCTAGGGAAAGAGATCAGCATAGGCACAATTCCCGGATTCCGAACTCGGGGAAGACCCAAGATGACATGGATCGATAATATCAAGTCGTGGACTGAATTGTCATTCGATCAGTTATTACAAGAGACGAGGGACAGAAGCAGATGGCACAAAATTGTCCGTGGTGCAGCCAATGCTCGGCTTGAGGACGGCTAAAGACAAGACATATAGGCCAATTGTATTGGTAAGTGCAAGGGCGTCGGTGAGCTTTGACAATGAAGGGTGCACTAGCGAGCTAGGAAAGGCCAAATAAGGAAGATTGTGCTTAAGTCCCCAAGAAGTTTGAAGACCTTTGCTAGTCGAGGTTTTCGTAGCTTATTGAGTCACTCCTTCCTTACCCACCTTCTTTACCCTTTCCTTCCCAGACCTCCCAGGCTTTTAGCCCATCCGGAAAAATTAGGCACCAGAATGTTTAGCTGTAGAGTCAAAAGTGTGTGTGGGTGAGGAGATGCATATACTATAGAGCATGTTCTGTTACATAAAAAACCGCTTCAGAGAAGCTCTCGCGTGAAATCTCAGCGGAATTATTAGGTGAGTGGACATAGTAGACATTACAATTCCGACATATATATGCAGTATATATATATATACACACATATAATGTAATGTGTTTAACAATAGAACAAAGTGCATAGGTTGTAAAGCGCCAAGTGCGTAATTCGATGCATTAGAGACAACATTTTATGTTTTGTTAACTGTTGATTTAATGCATAGGTCTATATATAGCGAACGTTAAAAGTTAACTGAAGAGAATTCAGTTCTGTATTGGTGTCACCCATTGGCTAAACTGTGTATAAATTGTTGCATGTAGGCTAATCCTAACAAGTCTCCTCTACTACGTGCAAATGATTATCGTCACTACATGCAGCGCGTTATGTGGGTTTTGTATATATGTATCTGGACATTTATATAGCGCTGTTATCTGCTTCCATTAGTGTTCGGTTCAAAAGGTCAATTAGCAGCTCCGCCGACTGCTACTCATCCATTTTATTTTGTTCAGCGCGGATTCTTCATCGATCTTAACGCTACTACTTGTCTGTTGTGCGCGGCTGTGCTGTTCTTCGTGCGAATTGCAAACGGAATTGGCTGTAACTGATCAATTTTCGATCTCTTTATCACGTGTTGTTAGATTCCTCTTACTGAACAGTGACCACCCGACGTTCGACTGTTGTTAATCTAACCAGAAATCGACTTTTTTGTTGCTTCAGTAAAAATTGCACAACCTTGGAATTGCTTGCAGATGCCCTGCTTCAGAACTATAGCACATATTTTGAGGTTTGACGAAGATTACAGACAATTGCCAGAGGAAGACAATCTTCGTAACAGTTGCTTAGTTACTAAGAGTAGACAGCTTAGTTACTTAATTAGAGTATCTTGGAGTATCTTAGAGTAGACAGCTTATTTACTTAGTTAGAGTTGAGTATCTTGAAGTATAGTAGACAATAACAGCTTATTTGCTTAAAGTAGAGTATCTTAGACAGCATCCCATCAAATGGCACAAAATATTTTTCTTTAAATGCCTGAAATGGCAATAATTTTGAAATTTACTTTCTAACCATATCAATCCAAGAGATATCAATCCAAGTGATGTCAATCCAAGTGATATCATCCAAGTTTTTCGTCGTGACAGATTGGCTTTTCACCTAAAACACCGGCTTATAAAACCTCGAATGAATTGCATGGCTAAATAACACAAATAAATGTGATTGAGTTGCTACGGAACAGTTGACACGCGGCTCTTGTAGGAACACTTAATACAGTGTACTGAAAGGAGTCTCTCTCTTTCGGCATCTTTTTATTGCCAAGAGAACGCTTTCACCAAGAGAGTCGGCTAAAAGAGGAGAGACAGAACCATGGGCTTACCAGTACTGACGCCCTGATTCCGGACTGATATCAGGAAATTGTAAACAAACACTCAGTCGTACGATAATATATAGGTAATATACAGAACACCTATGCTTACTGAGAGCATACAAGTCCGGTCTTATTTGAACAGTAAAAGTATCTCTTACAGTATAATAATAATAATAATAATAATAATAATAATAATAATAATAATAATAATAATAATAATAATAATAATAATACTTTGAAATGGATCTTCCGACATTTTTGAATTAACTTTTTAAAAACTATTAAACGAGCAGTTCAATAAAAAATAATAAATTAGGTTCCTGAGTAGAATAGATAACGTTGGACTACATTCGATCATAATACAATAGATTACATCAGATATTTCAGATTTTTCATGACTTAATGATTAATTCCTCAAGATCATGACCTCAAGACCATGGAAAAGTTTCCTCTCCCTCTTCTCTCTCTGGTCTTCTGAGAACCAGATTTGGTTCTTGACATGGCATATATGGAAAACCCCACTGACTTGACGCACGCTCGTGAATAAGCTGACAGGGGCCTACCCTGTGCTCAGCTTTTATAGGTAGCGCTTTAGAAATTTCGAGTTTACAATTACGATTACGATATGCACAGATGTAGGGCACTGTTTCCCAACCAGGGTTTAGTAGTAACCTAAGCTTCTGCAGACCATTGTCAGGAATCTTGCAATAAGTACACAAGATATCATGGAATAAATAATAATTAAGAAATAAGCTGTGAAATAAAATTCCTTTTTATCCATATCAGGATCCCACAAATCCATCGCATGCCGACTGCTTCTCAGAATTTTGCGCGTTTCTAGAGAAACATTAGCAGCAAACAAATTAATCGTCCTCTGTCTATCGAGGAAGCGCTGCCAATGCGTTTGTAAAAAATTCTGCCAAATATTCAACATTTGCGCAAAATGATGAAATCTATTCAAATCAAAGAAATCCTTCACGCAGAGCTTTAGCTGTTTGTATTAGGCCTACTAATTGAAATACATGTTTCACATCTAGATCACATCAATTTTAAATAAAAATACACAAAAACAGGAAATGCACAAGACATCAAAACATGCAACCATTTGATCTGCAGTATTTCTGTCTATAAACACGTACATTATATCCAAATATAATGAGATCTCTCTTTCATTTTTAAACAGAGACTTAGAAGAACAATAATATCATAAGTATGCTGCTGTACAACAAAAATATTTTAAAATTCAGTTACGCCCAGACAATGCACATTCCGTTTTCACGTTTACTTAATTTGCTAACAGTGCGGCGTACATTAAATTATGGTACTCATATGTCGTAATCGTAATCTCGAGATTTCTACAGCGCTCAACGAAAGCTAAGTCGCAGGAACCAGCTTATTCACAGGCGCTCAGTCAAAACAAAATCGATAGGCAAAAGGGTTCGGTTCCAGGTCAAGATCCAGGAGTCAGGCACTCAGACAGTCGGACGGCTACGGTAGATGATGTTTGAAATTGAAGCGAGAAGAGAGATAAGGGGAAGAGGAAGAATCAAGATAAGATTTTTGGAAAAGAAGTGTTTTCAGTCTTGAGTGAAAGATCTGCGCAGAAACTGAAAGAGGTGAAGTGTTGGTGAGTTCGTATATTGAACAGACAACTGTCGCAATTCTGGCGGGAGTTTATTCCAAAGGGGTGGAGCAGTTATGGCTATGGAGCGATTACCAAATTTTAAGGATGAGGTGACGGGAGGGCGAAGAAGTGTTAGGACAGATGAGGAGCGGGTTGAACGGAGTGGTTGGATAGTAAATAATTGACGAAGATAGGAGGGTTGGGAGGATTGAAGTATGTTGTAGGTGAGGGATAAGACTTTGTACTCTATTCGTTCTGGTATTTTAAGCCAGTGCAGTGATTTGAGAACAGGGGTGATGTGATGGTGTTTGGGGGTTTTGGTGACAGCACGAGCGAGAGCATTCTGGATAGCTTGTAGGCGATTTATCTGGGTTGTGTCAATATTGAGGAAAAGTGAATTGCAGTAGTCAAGTTTTGCATGGACTATGGATGTGGCAATGATAGATGCGGTTTTGAAGTCAAGCATAGGACGGATTCTGCGAAGGTCGCTGATATGCATAAAGCAAGAGCTTTAGACCTCTACATTAAAAGCGTATTACTTATGTAGGCCTATGCATATGCACACATGTATATATAAATATACATGGTCAACTTAAGTTGCATCCAACAACGACAGGTTTCGATAAATGAATAAGTTATATATATGTATGTATAACTATAAATAACTGTATCTACTATAGTGGCCTAGGCGAACTGATTTACAGGCCGTTCACATAGGAGTTAAACTGCAAAACATTTTCACGAAACATCCAAGCCTGTTTACACGTTAACTAGGCAGCCTATGCTACAACAGACAACAAGGGATCAAGAGACATCAATGGAAAAAACTCGATAACTACGACTCCGTCAATCACGCCTTTCTAAGTCTGGCCATTTGCTGAAGCTGACAGCCCAGCCTTCACCTGTTATACAGTAGGTGACTTTGTAGGCCTATATAATATCTCCTGTCGACTTGAATCGACAACACCTGAAAGGCATACGTAAACGTAAATGTACATGTTTTTCTCTACACAAGGGCCTCGACCCTGCTCATTTTCAATGAATTTATCGGCTCATATCCTTCACCATCGCTGCCCGTTTTAATGGGCGCAACGCCATCTAAGGTTCCCGTGCATGGACCGTGCTGGCCCGAGATTATAATCTCTGAAATATAGCAACTATCGGGAAGCGAACCTCCATCTTCACGCACAGAGTCGATTTGACGTACTCTTTAACCATTGCAGCTAATCAGTAAACATTCTGTGTTGATAATTAGATCCTATGAGTCATAATCCACAAGAAATTCAAACTGTGCCCTGTGTGAATTGTTCAACATTTACCACTTAAGCCTAATTAATTAGGGTCTAATATAAAATCTGCATTTCTTCTTAAATCAAGACTGCAGTATTTTAAGTTAAGTGGCGCCTCTGGGGACGACGCTGGTCCTCGTTTTCTGTATATCCTCTGCTAAACACATTTTCCTCATCAGCGACTTATATTACTCGCCGCAAGTTCGTCAGCTGCGGGCGTGTTCAGCGTGGAAACCAGTCAAAGTCTTGAGTCGGACCTACTGGACCGTGACGAAACTGCTCTAGCGACGTATGTTTCCGCTACGGGTTCCATCTCGACGCAGTTGCTGCGCATCGTCTTAACAGACGGCGTCTCGACGAGCCAGGGTCGCCGGGTGCAGGCGACAATCTGCAGGTAGAGGTCGACGAGCTCGCGGTAGAACTTGTTCCCGGTAATGCAGTAGAGAAAGAAGTTGATGGAGTGGTTGACGTAGTAGAGCATGAAACAGATGGTCTTGGCCAGACCCTGGCGAGCCTTCGTCCGCGGGTTTTTCGAGTCCGAGCTGTTAACAAGAGACTCGACCGTCCACGGAGCGGTCAGCAGCAGCCAGGCGATCGACACAGTCAGTAGCATGTAGGTGAGGCGCAGATGAGGCCTTGGCCCGCTTCCTACGCGCCCTCTGGCGGAGCCGTTCTTCTGGGAGGCCGCGGCGCTGCTCTGTCCGTGGTGCTGGGTGTCCTGGCCGTGAAGGGCAAGCGGAGTTCGACGCAAACGGACGATGATGGCAACGTTAAGGACGAGTATGACGATGAATGGAAGGAAGCTGTACGTAATCAGACGCAGGATGTGAAACGGTAGAAGCGTGAAGGACCTGTAGGTGTGAACGGGTAGACATCTTCGACCGCCACTCCTCGTCGGACTCAGTCCAAACGTCCAGAAGACATGGACGTTGTAGACGACGATGACACCCACAAGGGTGACGGTGGCCAGTCGAGCTCTCGACAGGATGCACATCGTCGTGGCCTTCAGCGGAAACCAGACGACGATGAATCGATCGAGGGTGATGAGGACGATGACCCACGCAGCCAGGTGAAAGGAGACGAGCGACAAGAAGAAGATGATCTTGCACGACGCCTCGCTCGCGTACAGCAGTTCGAATCCAGTAACGACACGAATCCACGTCTTGAAGGCATTCACGTAGAGTATCATCGTATCGGCGCAGGCCAAGACCATCAGGTAAAAGTAGACCGAAGTACTGCGCATGCGCGATCGCAGTAACACGACGAAGGAAAGCAGGTTTCCGATCGTGCCGACGGTTACGATAATCGGAGGAAAGTACATCCAAATGAAGTCCGCGATTTTCTGCTCCACGAACACGACATGCGCGGCGGCAGGAGTCGTGATGGTCGCATTTCCGGTCTGTATTGAGGAGTTAGACCAGGATTCCAGTGGCACCAAATCAACGCTTGACACCGTGAACAATTCCATGTCAACTCAGCGCAAGATGGCGTTCCAACTCATTCGATGACAACGGAATACTTAATTAACGAACTCCTACACCATTACACACTCCCCGCAGCTGTGATAAGTTCAAATCGGGCCAGTGTTGTAACGGTAAGTTTGTTGTCAACACCAGGTGACGTTCAGCGAAGCCACGAGTATCAAACGAACACGTTCATACCAAGCATTCTAAAATCGTAGACCCAAAATAATGGCGCCATTACGGGTGATGTGTACATCAGTAGATTAGCCCGTGTTGCGGTAAGACTGCGTTACACGGCCCTGTTAATCCGGTAGGGGCGGTGGCTGGGTATTGTATGGTCCGAAAGCCTTAGTCGGCCGGCCGCCCTGAAACAGAGACGAGGAGACTTGTTAAGACAGCACTGTTGTTATTGCAGTCGTTAATACGCCACAGTAGTCCGTCATCCTCCTCCATGGGGAAGGCTCACAGGGGCGTCTTTTGCGTCTTTCCACAGCTGGTGTGATGCGGCTGCTGATAATGTCTAATCATTCGTCTTCAGCGACGACAGCTAAGCCGCACTCTGGCTGCTGCGGAGGCAGCAGAGCCCTCTCTAAGAACGATATCCAGACTGCTGTGTAGGCTACGCCGCCAGGCGGAACGCGTGTATGCCTACAGCAGTCACAATAAAATCATCCAATCGGTGCTACGGCGCTTTTTCAATAAAATGCAGACATATCGATACCATCGATTTCACGATGTATCTGTGCAGCCACTATGTCCTCTGCAGACCGCAGATTCGACTGAAACGAAGAGAACACACGGGATTATGTCTGATATAGGATAAATTGATAGTATCTGTAAGTATATATGCGGCTGTGAATGGTGTCTATTTCTCTCCCAAAAGCCCTTGACGCGTCCCTCTCTTTTCCCGTTCTCCGTTGTTTCTTCCGATGGATGTGCCGTTAAGTCAGATGCAATCGCAATGGTGACACAGTGGCGACACACAGCGACCAAAATCCTCACAGGAAATGGCTCTGTTATATTTCGCCTGCGCTCAGTAGACTCTATTGTTCGTGTTCCCACATGACTTAATAAAACTTGACCAGGACTGAAGATACTGAAGACATAGACCGCTGAGATTGTTGATTAAGATGCTTTCATGGAAGATTGGTTGCAGTTACTATATGAAAATCTGAAAATAATCACCAAATAACAATTGACCTAATATTTTATGTTAGTGTAACAATAATTATTATTCATATCAATATGGATATTATTATTACCAATATTATTATTTATATATCTGTGAAGAACCAATGTATGATGACAATTATAAATCGATGTTGGGGAGCAGTTGTGCGCTAAAGACTTGGTCAAGGTTCTACACAGTAACCGTCTCAGAAGAAGTTCAAACCCTCAAATTCACCTTATGAGGTGACCGCTCAACCAGTGTGTCGCACATTCTCATCCAGGTGAGTTGATAGCATAGCCTTGATGTCTGCTCTATAATAACTCTGGCCTATTGCTGTATTCAGTGTTCTTCATCAAGGATGCTCCAACCGTGTAGCCATGAAAATTCCATTTGTTTTATCACTTTGGATTTGGGATAGGTGCAGCTTCGTTTGCTTCAATAGGGGCCTATATAGCGCAGAAGCTGGCATCATATGGCATCATATTAGCATCACAGTTCCCTCTGAGCCTACATCTCCTCATCTGTCCTAACACTTCTTCGCCCTCCCGTCACCTCATCCTTAAAATTTGGAAATCGCTCCATAGCCATAGCTGCCCCACCTCTTTGGAATAAACTCCCCCCAGAATTGCGACAGTTGTCTGTTCAATATACGAACTCACCAACACTTCACCTCTTTCGGTTTCTGCGCAGGTCTTTCACTCAAGACTGAAAACACTTCTTTTCCAGAAATCTTATCCTGATTCTTCCTCTTCCCCTCATCTCTCTTCTCGCTTCAATTTCAAACAGCATCCACCGTAGCCGTCCGACTGTCTGAGTGCCTGACTCCTGGATCTTGACCTGGAACCGAACCCTTTTGCCTATCGATTTTGTTTTGACTGAGCGCCTGTGAATAAGCTGGTTCCCGCGACTTAGCTTTTATTGAGCGCTGTAGAAATCTCGAGATTACGATTACGATTACATATAATCCGCTGTAACTGAATCCTTGGAGGTCATAATCTTGGAGGTCACCGTGACCTGCACGACGATAATCTTAGTGAAGTCCCTGGACTTAAGCCTGGCTTTCTCTGAACGTTTCTTATACCAATCAATTTAAGCCTAATAAATATTGGCATAAATCTACATCAGGAACAAGGTAACGGCGTATATACACAACACGAGACGGTTTCCTTCATTCATATCATGACCTCCGTGACTTTCCTCTCGGCCATCAACCTTTGCAAAGCATAAATGCAATTCGCGTGATTCAGTGTCATCACCCAGAGCTATTTCTATCTATTTATAGGAACTCATTGTTCCTTCTATAAGCAGTACAAGGGGAAGGTCTACTTCCTCCTCTTCCTTTATTTCATCAAGGGTTTTTGAGAACCATCACGCATGATGGCATGGTCTTCTTGCTGCTCAAGGATCTCTGTCTGAAAGAGCTGCACGGATGATGGCACATGTATATCCACATAGAGTACAGCAGGCCTACTGTTCAGTATGCTATGCTACAGCACGGGATACTACCCTACATTACATTGCAATAAATTACACTAGGCTACGCTGCACTGTGTTGTCTTAAGCAACCTGTTGGTGGTTCCTCTCAAGGACTCTTTTGCAGAAACTGCGCCTAGTTACCCCAACGAGAATCTGACAGGAACTCCTACCATTAAGCGATTTTATGGCCACTCGTGAGAGTCCATTTAAACCGATAAGAAGAAGCAGATCTGATATACGAGACGACGACCGACCCTTTGTTCAGAATATTGCGATTGTCGGACGCCGCACAAGCAGGATTGCTACGTATAGGTTCACTGAAGCACCAAATAAATCAAACAGACGTCGAATATTTAGACGATACTCGTCCGCGATTTCTGCCGCATGCAGTCCTTCAAACAATGCACTGAGTTCATGTTATCGTCTGCTATTGTAAAAGTTGCACCGAAAGTACCGAGTTGTAGATCCAGAGGTTCTCGATAAATCTAAACATTTGGCCATTGTTTGGCTGACTCCAGAAATTTTTCTTAAGGCATTTGGTTTCAAGAAGATTATATATAATCTGCTGCTGTAGGAGCTGATATTTATGGTAATTAAAACTCTCT
This sequence comes from Norana najaformis, assembly GCA_964023275.1. Taxonomy (NCBI): domain Eukaryota; kingdom Metazoa; phylum Annelida; class Clitellata; order Crassiclitellata; family Hormogastridae; genus Norana; species Norana najaformis. The sequence continues at coordinate 38,623,536 of OZ029915.1, read as the reverse complement.
AAGTCAGTTACTCAAACCAGCTGAATGACTGACTGCCTGATTCACTTTCTTACACCAGCTGAATTGCTAACTTGCTGACTGGCTGAATGAATGAATAGATGAAAGAATGAGTAAATGAATGACTGAATGAATGAACTAGGGAATGATTGAGCGAGCGAGTGAATGAAAGAATAAATGAAAGAATTAGTGGATGAGTGAATGAATGAAAGAATGAGTGAATGAATGAATGATTGAGTGAACGAGTGAATGAATGGATAAATGAAAGGATTAGTGGATGAGTGAGTGAATGAATGAATGAATGAATAAATGAAAGAATTAGTGAATTAGTGAATAAATGAATGAATGAATAAACGAGTGAATGAATGAATTAATGAACGAATCAATGAACGAACAAATGAGTGAGTGAATGAATGAATGACTAATGGTGACCTCCGTTAACAATAATATTGACCGTTTGCAAACACTGGCCAAGTAAACTGGCCTGCTTCCGTTCCAGCAAAGCATCGAGTAGCGATATCATTACTACGCGTTTTATAAATAGCTGCTTTCGCTGCAGTGACACCAACCTTCATAGCTGACTATTCTGCCCACTATTTTCTCTTACACTCTGGCAGTGTCTCGGCAGCACTATCCTTAGCTGAAACCTTCAACTTAAAGGGATTTATGTGGATAATAAGAAGCTTCAACTGGACTTCGTGAACCTGTCGAACGAAACGTCGAGAAGACGAATAAATTTGTTGTCAAAGATAAAAATATATGGGGTAGCGTGAACCACATTATTTTTGGAAGTGCAAAAGCTGCTTCATAATCTGGTCCGGCGTCTTGCATGTTCCCCGGCTTCAACGTGCACTTTGTAAGGAGGGCATTATGAAATTACAGTTCTATTAGGTTGTATTGTATTGCCTGTTGAGTAGCAAGATAATGGTCGCGTCGGAACGGCGTCCGCTTTAAAATGGCACCATTGTTTTTCATCTGTCGCAACGTTCTTATCTTTCTTAGACAACTGGGCCTACATCTCCTGCTCAGTCGACCGAGTCCCTGGAATTGATTGGATCTGCGGACAGGCACTGGTGCGCCATCAGTTGAGGCATTTTTATACCGACGTTTTATATTATTTAACCTGTTTCTAAAATGAGGCTTTGTGCATAATCACCTGCATATTATTTATTATAGGCCTATGAAAATAGTACAGCTCAACCACATTCGCTGCGGTGGCACTGTCTTGTCGTCTGAGTACAACTCAACGACAACGACAAACTTAATGTCAAAACAGGGATAAAAACAATATCAATAACACAAAAATGTAATCACACATAGATTAGATCATTAAAAGTCAAATATGATCCACGTTGCCGGTCTATGTTTCGTTTGTTTTTGCTTTGGGCTTTCCTTCATTTGCATGGAGTTAAAGTAGTAACGGAGATTGTGTCGGTCTGTCGTTCGGAAGGAAACGGACAGTCATTTGCAATCGAGTAGACGGGGGTCCCTACATAAGCATCATGTCGGTGACTGCTTGGGGCGAGCTTGTTTCCGATCCGTCTGCGATCGAATTTACTCAGGATGTCGTAACTTTTTCTTGTCCATTGTATTGACCTGCCATTCTGCATAGTCTGATGCCTGACTTTACTCATTTTTACTTTTTTTGGGGGCAGAATGATCTCTGCGCTAAGTGCACCCTACCCGGTTGTCTTGTCGGCTGAGTCATGTGCAGCTTCTCTACCCATTTTATGCAGTAGATAAGTATTTGTAAAGTCATTGACTCATTTGGGTACAAGTCATAATCCGGTACCCAACAAATAATGCGGGTAAAGATCACAGTAATAGTTGTCGCTAATAAACCGTTATTACTTCTATTCTTTTTGGTTGTGAAGTTACAGAGAGAACTGTTAGCAAATTGTCACAGGTCATCAGGAAAAACCCCTCTACACCATACACTTCAATGTAAAACCCCAGACGCACATCAGAACTAACGAAAGTCTACGTATCTCCGCCAAAGTGCTTGCCAATCTGCGCAAGTCAACTATTGTAGTATTGCTTAGTCTGGTGACATCATAAAGAACTTGAATCATTCCAAGCGCCAGGCAGATCTGGCAGATATGACTTACTCCTGAACTGCATGAACAGACGAGCAATTGAAGAACAGACTCGTCCAATACAGTCTAGTTTCGTTAAAAGAACACTGGGTTCAACATGGTATACTTCTTGGCTTAGAATATGATGAGCTTCTCATGTAATTTCATAATGAAGTCTGACACGGTAGCAGTTTGGTTTGAGCACTGGCCTAATAATATGGCGCGTGCGGGTTCGAACCCCGCTGGGGCGGTTATTGTGAAGGGACTTTAAGCAAGTCCTTCACGCACAACTGCTCAGTGATATTGACTGATACTTTGACATTATAGATGGTGGCGCTTAATAAATACAGAAATAATAATAATAACAATAATAATAATAACAACAACGACGACAACAACAACAAAAATAATAAAAATAATAATAATAATAACAACAACAATAATAATAAATTAGCTTGGGCGCTCTCTGACGATGGTTTCTGGTGACAAAAGAGACGTGTCATCTGTTTCAACGCCAGTCAGTTGCCATTCAACGTTTTAATGCTGTCGGCTTCCGAAGCACCTTCTGTATGCCGAAACTTGACGAGTTTTAGCCAACCCGGACGATTCTTTCTCCGGAGGGTTTTTTATAAGCCCCGAGGGATCATAAGTACCTTGGGCATAAATAATAATAATAAATAATAATAATAATAATAGTGAAGACTTATATGGTCATGTATTCAAGGTTTCGAAGCCTATATATTGAATATCAATGCCCATAAATGGTGCTATTTTTCTTGTTTTATGTTTGTAAGCAGCTTCTTCACTCCTTAGCGGAAGCCTTAGTTGTTTTGAAAAGGAAATGATCTGGAAGCTAAAGGCATGTATTGTTTGAGCAAAGAAATCAGTTATCTACTGTAAGTCTAATTGGCATCGTGAAGGATAATGCGTCTTCAAGGTTTCGAGTCCTTAGGCCATAAGCAGCGCTTTAGAAAACACCACTGATTCCCAATATAAATAGGCCTGTATTTATGGATTATGTTGCATTGATTTATGAAGTATCTTCGAAGGTTCTGTGATCTTAATGGCAATTAACTAAATGTCTATGTTAACTGAGAAGGGTTAAGAGGACGAGGGAGAAGAAACAGATAGACTGACGAATAATGCCCTTATCTGCCTCAGGGTGGACTCTGGTAAAGCTATCTTTGCTGGACTCTCACTTGCCAATATTTCCAAGCTTCAGTCTGTTCTCAATGCTGCTGCCCTTCTTATTGGAAGAGTCCCCAGGTATGACCATATAGCTTCCTTTATGCGGGGCACTCTGCACTGGCTTCCCATTCAGCAGCATATCCATTTCAAGATCCTAACCCTTATGCGTAATTGTCTCGTTGGCTCTGCTCCATCATACCTTAGCGACTTCTGCATTCCGGTCTCCTTGGTTCCAGGCCGTAGCACTCTCCGGTCGGCCTCCCTTGGACTCCTGACTGTCCCTCGTGTGCGCACTGGTACAGCGCAGTCTAGAAGCTTTGCCTGTGTTGGACCTAATAGCTGGAATCGCCTTTCCCTAGAGCTCCGGCTTGAATTCCTCAGTTTGTCCCTTCCGCAGTTTCGCAAGCGCCTGAAGTCTGTGTTATTTGACAGTGGTCGCACTGGTTCGGGTCGGGTCGCTTCTGATGAGTATATTCTTGAAGTGGCGCTTTATAAATGTCAGATTACAATTACAATTACAATAAGAGAAAAGTTGAAGGAGCAGTGCAGGGGATTGTGGAGGACGACGACGAGGAGTGAGAGATGAAAGCGAAGCGCAGTAGGTGGAGAAGTGAAAGGGGATAAGTAGGAATTAGAAGAAGGAAGAGTGATGAGACAGACAAGCAGACAGAAGAGAAGTAGTGGAGTCCCAGAGGCACGGTCTTAAATTATATGCCATCTCTCGTGATTTATAGATCTATGTTTAGAATTCTCGAATGAGATCTGCGTCTTGACCGACGCCGGACGTTTAACCTGAAACCCGGATGTCGGTTGTCTTTGGGGCTTTCGCCCACAAGGGAGAACAACCGCTCATTCGGTCGGTCGGTGAGTCGGTCGGTGAGTCGGTCGTCGGGTGATTCGGTCGGTCGGGTGAGTCGGTGGGTGGGTCGCCCTTCTGCCGAGAGGGCAGTGGAAGCAGACGGACGGCACTCGTTGACGATGACTGCGCCGAGATGCGATGCGTCATCTGTCACTCGCCTTCAATGGATCATCTCTTTTGTGGTCTACGTCCAAACCACAACCATCAGCTGCAGCAACAGCAGCAGCTTTAACTGTTGTAGCTTCTGTTGTTGCTGCTGCTGCTGCTATTCACAGATGCGCACAACACTAAGTTTGTGTTATAAAAGAAGCGAGGAGACACTGAGCCAATGACGTTGTAAATACAGATCTAGCGAAACTCCTTCAATCCAACGGAACAGATTACAGAAAGTAGACAGACGAACGGACACCTGATAGGACAAAGACTCACACATCCAACAGAACAGATCAAAGACAAAGACTTACCCGTCCCATAGGAAGGACGAACTTATGGAAGGACTAAGACTCATGAGCGAAGAGACAGACAGACAGACAGACAGACTGACTGACTGACTGACTGACTGACTGACTGACTGACTGACTGACTGACTGACTGACTGACTGACTGACTGACTGACTGACTGACTGACTGACTGACTGACTGACTGACTGACTGACTGACTGACTGACTGACTGACTGACTGACTGATATAAAAAAAACTGCCACTGACGGAGATAAAGTGAAAGCAGGGAACTACTTTATGTGTACATTAGGCCACAAATGCTATTGCATGCTTTTAACTAGATCTAGGCTAATACGAAAGCAACACTGCTTGCATAACAAACTAATTGGATCATGTCATTTCTATAATAGGCTGCAGATAAATAAACAATTTTTAGAATTAGATTTGTTATGATGGCCGATTAGAAATGGTGAGTCGTTCAGTAAAGCATCATAAATGTATAGTTATATCGGCCTTTTTGGAGGAACGTTATTCCATCCACAGAACCTGTATATCCTTTGCAAATAAGGGCACATGATGGCGCTTCATCTGAGTGTAGTTTGAGAAGTGCTTTGGTTTTATGTTATACCAGTCCATGTTTTTCGGTCTTTGCGTGGACCTCTGTCAACGATTCGCCGCTCATATTTACGGCGCATCGGTGCATAACGGTTAACACAGTCTGCCTCTGCCACAAGTACGTATAGAATATGCGGCGTCTAGCGTAGACATAAGTTATATCGTTCATCCGCTCAGTCCATTAATAATCCTCTTTTCGTGCACGCAAATCAAGACAACGTATATTCTGTGTAGTTTCCCTGAGAACATGGTGCCACTTACAACCCTTGGTTGGGCTCCACGTTTGGCAGCCTGACATTAGTAAGTTCCTATTTATCCGAGCATCGTTTGCCTGCTGATAAGCTTTTTGTTGTTAATAAACTTTAACTTCATTAAGAATAGCGTAGAGAGGGCCTTTGATTAGTTTCTACTGAAGCAGCGCTATAGGACTACAAATTTCTGTTACAACTACAATTTCCGATTTTCGAATAGCATAAGCTTCAGCGTTTTCAAAGGTTAGATCGGACTTAACAGTTTGTGGCTTAGACGGAGCTATGCAGAGACGGCTGAACAATTCCTTCGGAACTATAGCGCTACATAAGCATCGATGGCGAGCGTATCGTATGTCAGGGCTTGCGGTAATCCTCGTCCGTCCGGTCTGACTCGATTAGTTCCCATCGCTTAGTCCTTTCCGTTCACTGTGTATTCCCACCGGAACGACATGCCAATGTTGAAGCCGTGAATTTCATGCACGCATTAAGCATGGATTATATAAGCATGGATCATATTAAGCATGGATTATATTAAGCATGTACTTAATCCGTCTGTCTGCTTTTATGCTTGTCTCCCCGTCACCCCTGTCAACTGCGAAACGGATAGAGTGGACTGAACACATCAACGTTTAATACATATTGACTTCTTGATTGCGAAGAAAGTCGATGTGAGATTAAAATGTCAACCTAACATAATATGTGCCTAAGCATAGATATTAGGTCGATGCACACATTAATATATCCATAAATAACCAACAACGATATGTATTTATATCCTATGCAGGGCTTTTATGACTGTCACGATCTTTCGTAGATGTCAGTGATCGGGCATTCATAGCGTAACGTTAACTCGGGTAAAATACACAACAGTCTGTGATTTTAGTAACTATAACTAAACGAACAATTCAATCACAACGGTACTTAAAGTGTCACGGTTTATAAATGTACGAATCTCATCTAAGTTTGTGACTCAAACTTTCAGCTTAACACACGACAGACCAGTGGTACAAATCATCGCGCTGTCTTCTAACAAAGCACTCGTAATCGCTTTATATAGGCTGCTTCCCGCTAAGTTAGCAGACCCGCCTAACCATGTCTCCCGTTATTGCTTAATTGTGAAATTTTCTAAAACCCCACTGAATCATCACACATTCCTTCGTCCTGACAGGACTGGAGTATTGCAACTCAATTCTGGTGGGACTGCCAAATTCTGGTATCCGCCAGCTCCAGTCCGTTCTGGACTTTGCAGCTTGTCTAGTGGCCAATCAACCTAAATTCTCTCATATTTCAGAATATACAAGAGGTAAACAAACAGCTCAATGAACCGATGACTCGGGACATTTCTGTACAGACGCTCGTTTAAAACTTGCTGACTAAGCAGCGCAATATTACGTTCACAAAGACATACATAAAGGACGCTATGTAAATGTCTATATAACTAAGTAACTAACTTTACACTGTTCATCGTAAAGGAGGCAGCGTCAGATGGAAGGCCTTCTTTTCGCAAAATTTAAAATATGTTTATAATATGTAAGATGGTGTTATTGTTATCAAGTTCAAAACTAGTGTAATGTGTTATGCTTTCTCGAAAAAGTGGACATCATCCAAGAGGCCGCATTTTTGTCATCCTAGGCATTGAAATAAACTTGACAACAAGTGCACGAAAATCTGTGGCATCCAGTTCCCAGCTGCGGTTGATTAACTGATCTAATATAAGAAGTTTTGTATTAACTGACGGTCACTTCAAGTGCACTGCGGCGCATATCTCTGGTAGGTCATAGTTCACCGTGGATAACAAGAAGTGCATTAGGTACACTCTTGTAGTAAAGCTAATGTCTGTTTCAACAGCGACCACTAATGCGACTAGGTCGCTGAAAGGCGCAATCTGTCTGAGTAGAAGGCACAGTCACTAGAGGTAGAAGCTTAGTGCTTTATTATAATAGCCTTATCAATATGATACAAGTTGATCACGCATATCACACTCTGCTCTATCAGACAATCAATGTCTTAGACAGTTCTGACATGGCCGCATTACTTCACTGAGTGCAGAGGCAAACGGGAAAAGTCTCGGAGCGCAGACATCAAGTTCAAACGGGGGGAGGGGAAGGGGCAAGGGTCAGAGGCGCATTCCATTGGGCGCATACAGACAGCCTCCCGTGCTGCTTGATCGGCTGAATTAACGGGTGATAAGCGAACATATATCTTTCCACATCCATATGGTCTACATCTTTATTGCAAGCAACGAGCCGTACCAGAAGGAGGCCACGCATCCAGACCGATTGAACCGAAACCTGCGCCAAACTGATTCGTCGCTGGAAGTAGTTAACGACCGCAAGAACTCGAAACAAGACACTTCTTCCTGAGAATGCGACGTTCCAGCAATATTTGCACATTTTAACAATGGCAATTATGCTGTGGCTGACGTTTGCACGGAGGAAGGTTATGGCAATTTTTAAAAGTTACAATTTACGGTAACATTGCCACCGTTATATTATTTTTGTATTCATATAGCGCCAATTTATAATGACAAGCATTAGTCGATGACACTAAGCAATTGCACGTGAACAGCTTGCTCAATACGCGTTGAAGGGGTGCGCTCAAATCAGGGACCAAGTGGGTGCAAAGCTGTATTAGTTGGTAAATCTTTAGTTCTCCAGTTTGGTTGTCAGTGATGTCTTTGGTTTCACGTAGTTTTATCACATACACATATTTTATAGGCAGAACTCATCCTAGCAAGATGGGGTAAATGCGTGGCTTGATTCTCCCCAAATTCAGATAGGGGATTGTGGGATTGTCCTTCTTTGGATCATTGGCGTTTACCAATCGGATAGTGCGCCACACAAACGTATGTTTTCGTCCTCAACATGGGCTTCTGCTCAAATTCAAAAGCAGGCTTTGAATCGATCAGCAGAAGGACATATGCAGAAGAAATTTAAAATTCAAACTCATCCGCCAGAAGCAGCTAAAAACATTCTTAGCTTATCCTTGGTAGCATATTCTCAATCTATCACGTGTCAGCCCCTTTGACAAGTTCTGGAAAGGTGCTATATGAATACTTTGCTACTTAGCATACACTCGGCCACGCTGGTACAAGGCTGAATAAACCAAACGGAACAATGCTCAAATTAAAGCTGGACCAATTCTTACATTTGGACGAAGGTCAGATGCTAAAAGATTAGTAAGATGATATTGAAACTAGAGAAAGTGATGAAGAAAACGATCATATTTCGATGTTTTCTATCATCCTGACCTAAACTTTCTGCTCATTCACTTAGGCCTGCTTTACAATCTAACGGCAGGGGTTTTTGAAATAGTTCTCTGTATGTCTCAAAGTTGCTGTGAAACCCAGCAGAGGTTTAGGCAAACTTTATCTGAATCTTTATGCACCAGTGCACTGTACCGTATAGTAATTCAGCCTTGACATCTTGACTTCTGAGGACAATAATTCATCAACATCTAAACTTGACAACCTACTTACTTACTTACTTACTTACTTACTTACTTACTTACTTACTTACTTACTTACTTAGCTACATTCATACGTTCTGTGAGGTTTGACGTCCGAGGTTACTGCGATGAAACGTCATAAGTTGAAGATGATGAATCACTCGAAACGATTTCACGAACCAGACCGACTTTGCTTCGAGAGGCAACGAAGCAGACAATTAGACAAACAGACGGACAGATAGAGACATAGAGAGAAAGACACACTGAGACACACATACACAGATAGACAAAGAGACACAGACAGACAGACATAGATAGATACAGGACTAACCAATTGCACATTCTGCTGACGAATAAAGAAGACAAATGTGAACGACTGGTGAAAACGAACGACTAAGCGAAGCGAATGAACCCATCGTAACTGAACTCTGCGTGGAATTAACTAAAGATGAGGGAAATCGAAGAAGCCTAACGAAACCAAACAACTTCTTGCAAAAACTTCCAACTTGATTATCTGCATGCAGTGTGAACTGCGAAAAAGAAAAACTAAGTATTAGAACTATTAGTTTTGACAAAATGCGCAGGTACTAAGAGAAAACAGTAGAAGATCTAACCCATGATGGCCCAGGAAACATGAGAAATCAGTTAAGATCGCAGACAGACGGACAGACAGGCATGCAGACACACAGGGAGACATGCATGCATTCAGACACATAGGAACAATGATCGACAAACAGACAAACTAAAGACTACAGACATAGCAAACCAGCAGCTGTCATAGACAGCCATAGAAGTAGCTGGCCTAATGAGAAATATCTGGTTCGAAGGCGCTGCAGCTGTTTCTTGGCCGCTGAGGTTCGGAAGATGGCAGCTCCAGAGCTTCTTTAATTAGTCTACCACATTTTGGGTAGGCCCTCTAGACATCTGACTAATGATGTTTCGTCAAGGCGTGTCTGCTTCGATCGCAGGCAGGCAGGCAGGTAGGCAGGCAGGCAGCGGATGGGTTGCAGGGTTCAGCACTGCAATGTGAAGGATCGTTTTCTCTCTTTCTTCTGATTTCAGTTGCTTCCAAACTCCTTTATTTCGTGCCTTCCTTCCTCCTTTCTTCCAGTCTTCCTTTCTTCCTGTCTTCTCTTCTTCCCTATTTGTTGTTTTTGTTTCCTGCATCTGCTCCTTGCATACGTCAGATTCTCGCACATATTGATTGTTTTTGAGAGACACTGCGCTGGCATTTGGTCAAGTAAAAACTCGAAATCAATAACCGTTTGTTTTGGTGGGGGGGGGGCTCCGATGGCCGTTGCTCCGACATACATCAAGAGCTGTGCGCATGTGGTTCAGCCAAGTCGACAGTCGTTATACATCTTGCTTCTTTGTCCGAAGGTCTTACGTTAGCAAAGTAAGGTAGGCCCAACTGGTTGTCTACAACACACGCCGCTTTCAAATGTAGTCGTCAGATGTCAGAAGTTGAAGGACATTTCGGCCGAAGTGCGAACACAGCATCGCACGTAGGCGTATACTCAACATCTGGGCAACATTTTTCTTACGGACTAATGGCTTGACAACGATTGTTATTTTCATATTAAGCACAGTTATTCAACCCGCGAGGCCCAGATAGAAGGGTTAAAGCCGAACGCATCACAGGCTGCGCTGCAGAGCAGATTAATGTTAACGGTCATTTGGTTAAGAATAGGAAACGACGCTTATTGTGACCCGCTTATTAACTCAAATCCTTTAAACCGATTGACTTAAATTTAAATGGAGTGGAGATCTGTATTCAATAAAAGTTTGGTGGCGATCATGTACAGGTGGCGCCTCCAGCGGTCCAAACATATAAATGTTTGTTCCTTGTTCTAGACCTTTTGTTCCTCCGCAGACATGAATGATTACTCGTGATATCTCGTTTGACCTTGATTTGTTATGAGATGTGGCTTTCTTATTTAGAGCTCTAAGAATTAACCATATTTCCTTGAGGCAAACAGATAAAACACACAAAACGTTCACTTTTGTCGGCAAATATTGCCCTATTTTCAAGCAGTTCGCCTAAACCAACGAATAAGGGCAAGGCCAAACTTTGCAAAATGCAAAACTTAATTACAATTAAAGTACCTGAGAGTAAAAGACAAACAGGAAGCCCTAGGCCTATTAGAAGACCGCTTACCATCTGAATGAAGTGTGCAAGGTGAATTCTGATGACTTAATTTTGTCACTCAAGCTGTGTTAGATAGACTAAAAGATTATTCCAAGATCCAATTAAAACACGTAAAAATAACTCTCAAGTAGAAGTACACGAGATCAATGATTAATTACCAACTATCAAAGCAACTCTGACGTCGAGAACCGGCTTGAGAAGGAACGCATATGGACCGGTCAGGAACGCATATGGACCGGTCAGGAACGCATATGGACCGGTCAGGAACGAGGCGACTGTCCGGAGCCACTGACTGAGATCTGTGCGTGGAATGGTTCCGAGACATTTATCCAGACATCTCCAGAACGTTGCTCTCTATCAGAGCCGAGAGATATGACTCGAATAAGGAGAGAACATGAGTACTACAGCCCAGTGCCAATCAATGGCGCAACGACGCCTAGTGTAGTGCAGGGCCGAGATAAGACGAAGAAAACACGCGTTATTTTGTACTTTAGGACTATTAATCAAGTCAGTGTAGTGAGGAATGATAATTTCATTTCTTAATACTGATGTTAACGTAGGCCCAGAGCTACTACACTTTTACAATAATGATGCAATAATATTTGCATTAGGCCTGCTATAATAATATCAGTCTCCTAACAGCCGATGATAACAACAATAATAATAACAACAGTCTAATAAACAGTCAGTAATGCTGACAACAGCAGTACTAACAGTCGAATAACAGCCGATATTGATGAACAATAATTAGACGAAGAAAATAATAAAATATTAACATTTGTATTTTTAATCAAGTTTAATAACAACATGGAAAATCTAGTTGTAGAGGGATAGTATATATACGCACAACAGATACTTAGGAGTACAATGATTTTAGGCCTATGTTAATTTTATGCATTGATACCTGTTGCTTAATATTTTATGTTTAAGCGGGTGAATGTTAACGAACACATTGACGAAATTAAGTACATGAAGCGGTGTTCATTCGGCAGACTTTAACTTAACCTAAGCCTAGTTTCTGCAAAACATTCACTTAACGAAGATGCTGGAAAATCGTCAAAACATCCCCACCACCCTACTTAAACTTTTCCATAAACACTGCTACATAGTGCAGTCATAATAAAATACGAACGGGTAGGGTGTGCTTGATAGTTTGCCAGTAGTCCGATGCCAGAAGAGCTCATAAAATGGTCTTTATCGGGTGATTATAGAGACTCGTGATACGCTGATGCTCAAAGCGCATGCCATTAAACGTGTTCTTATACCGCGTAGAGTACACTGTGTCCGGAAAAATTCTAAGGCTCTAAAATATGAATGAAAAAACTATAGTAGATAATAATCAATTTAAAAATTTAAAAACCTTTTTGATCCGTACATAATTACCAACAAAATTCTTTGTAATTTATTAACGGCCCCCGTTTAAAATTACGTCACAGTGACGTATTTGAATTTTATATTTTGTAAAGAAAGTTGCTAGAAAAATGGCGTTCGATGCTGCTGTTAGTCAGTGGCGTGTACGTCTCGAAGCTTGCGTTGAAGCCAATGGCGGACATTTTGAACATAAATTATAGTTCAATAATATTTCAGGATTAAACTGTTTTTGGAATTTTAAAAATCGATTAATGTTTACTAATTATTTTCATATTTACCGTAAAGCCTTGGAATTTTTCTGGACACAGTGTATATACGAAAAGATTATTACAAATCCATAATGGCTGGCATATCAAGTGTTGCGGATAGGCCAATATTTGATGTTTATCTATTTACACACTTACATATACATGCATACATAGACTTAATGCACAGAACGAGTAGGCACTATTCTATGACTAACTGCAAAGTAATCGTAATCGTAACCTCCAAATTTCTAAAGCGCTACTTTAAAGCTAAGCGCAGGGCACCAGATTATTCACGAGCGCTGCGTCAAGTCAGTGAGTTTGTCCAAAGATGCCTTATCAAGAACCAAGTCCGGTTGCCATAAGGCCAGAAAAGAAGGGTTAAAGCAGCCGTTAGGGTGGGTTGTGTTTAGCTGAAGTTAAGAATTCGTTTCAAATTTATACTGAAAATTATATCATAAATTGAACCTAAGACAGCAGTCTTGAGATGCAGTGTAATGTAAAGTATCCCATATCCCACAAGTGAGACTTCGGGGAGGCGCTCGTCTCCTTTTCTAGACCCTTGAGCCGGCAATGGATGAATCCCAAGGTTCTGGACATGGCGCCAGTGCATCGCAGGACTTGCCGTTTACTTCCCAGCTTACACCGGTACCAAACTACACTGCCTGGTTATAGAGGGTCGTTACACGGAGTCGAACCCGCAATCGTATGATAGTTGGCCAAACGCGTTACCGATTGACCACCGAGCCGCACACAGTAATGTAATGTAAGGTCTCATATCGAGGAAATTTCTTATCGCCACACAATGACCAGCTTAATCAATTAAAATCCGTGAGAGACAGGTTGTTGCATCCGTGTCAGTTCTAGTTCGAAATTTGGAGAGTTCAAAGTGAGACAGCTAGTTTGGAGTCTAATGCTATTGTCTGAGTCCCCGTGTGTTCAGTAAAACCCACAGTTCGTATTGGACCCTTGCAGTCTGTAATTGAATTGTTGCAGTGCTGCGATCTTTGCACAGACGAGCTTAATAGCCTAAATGTTTTATGTGTTGGGGTTTATGCATGCATCGACATTTAATATGGCCCTTTAAAGTACCTCACGAAAGCGCTGCATACATGACTACCTAACTAATCTAAACACGTACATTTCAAGGTATGCATGCATGCAGGCCCATGTATGCATGTGTGTATGTATGCATATGTGTATGTATAAGTGCATGAATGTATGTATGAAAGTAAGTATGTATGTATGCATGCAAGTAAGTATGTATGTAGGTATGTTTGTATGTATGTATGCACGTATATATGAATTGGACACTTAATATAGCGCCTTTTAAGTACCTCTCAAATGCGCTGCATAAATGATTAACTAGGAAGAAAATGTAATGACTGGAGTATAAGTGAGCGATTCCTTTATACCCTACCTTACCTGTTGCATAGAAGTGATTTAATTAATCCACATGGTTCCTAAGATAAGGTCAACTGCTAAGATTTAAACACTGGACTCAGTTCCGCTCACGCGAGGACTGAATGCACAGACGTCTATGATTATGCAGCAAGCTTAATGCACACTTCAGAATCGCTTTGTCTGTCAAGCACCTCTAATTGTTATCTGCAGACCGACTTCGTGCGTGTCTTGCTACAGGTGCAAAGCATTTTAAACACGAAGCAGGACTTTCATCGTCTTTATTGATGGCTGGAGTATAATTGGACGATGTGTTCGGTGGTCTCATTCTTAGATCACGCTCGTCGTATGGTTTGAGGCAAGCATGCTCTATAATTTGCCTTGCATCAATTGTCTGCGGTCGAGAGAACAAAGCTTGGAGCTCCTTGAGCGCAATCCGTGTAATGGTTTGAGCATGCTCTTTTCCTCAAATGATTCGGTGAATAAAGAAGTTATTAGGGCCTGCTCCAACTTAGAAAGGTTCGCCTGTTGTCGTTAGCTAAGAAGGAAACGGTCCAGGACTATGGGATTATGTACTCCCAGGTTCTATATGAAGCAAATATTTCTATCAATAAATCCGTATAATAGCGATCTGATGCCCTTCCAGTATGTTCCATTGTAGGATATTAGAAACTTTATCTTACTTTACTGTTAATGGAGTGCCTTTAAATTATGTTAAAATTAAAGAATACAGCCATCAATCATCGTAACCTATAAATTTTGAATAGTCTTCAGAAAACGTTGTCAAGACAGTTGAAAGAAACTGGGGCGCAATAAAAACTTACCTACTAATACAGGGCAATTAGCAAAGATTAATAGGCCTATTTGGATTCTTCGCTTCTTTGCATCGTGTACGTATAGACCAAGACATGTAGGCCGATGTGTAGTATGTTTGTCTTGCTATAGCTAGTTGATCAACGTGGAAATTATCCACACGCTGCCTGCGTGTGCCTAGATCAGAAAGCCATCTGAAACACTCATTCTCTTCAGGTGAATGCATCAACCTATATCTCTCTGGCCATTCGTTCGTAGTATACCAGGGCAAGGAAGAGGCATGTAGGCCTTAAGATAGATAGTGTTGTTTTCGTGTAGATATGCATAAGAACAAAGTAGGTCGGTGGATATTGACTGAGGGGACCGCGCTGCCGATTCTTCCATAAGCTTTGCCAATTTGACTGACGACTGATCTCCTGCCTGTTAAGTGGCAGTAAATTCACCTCCACAATAATAATATTAGGGGCCAACGCGTGGAATAATTGGAATTCTGTGCGCCATTACAGAAAAAATCGGATGAAAAAATATGCAAACTTCTGCAGAAATGATGTACCTGGTCCAATCCAGAAGCTTCTATAGAATTGGCCTTAATGAGGTTAAGGGTAAGATCACTTAATGGTAAGCGACCTCGTTTAATTATAAATTTCGCAGTTAAAAGTCGCTATAAAATGCCCAGAATCATACACACATATGTTAAAATCTTGTAATTTCAATTATATTCACATATTATACTTATTAAGTGCGTAATGTCGGTAAATCTGAATCTGAGGCGTGAGACAACTGAGCGCAAATATGCCCAATGTCGTCATTTGAAGTCCGCTCAGCAGACTCGAACCCGCAGTCGATGGATTACAGATTCAGCGCGCAACCGAACAGGCCACCGTGTCACTTGTATGTGCAACTGGTTGCGCCGAGTTCATAGAAACCTTGCAGAAAATTTCACACCTTCGAATTGTCTATGCTGGATCATACTGGATCTGCCTCCGATATGCAACATAAATAACTAGAATCTGAAGTGTTCGATGGACAAAACTTGCTGAAAACTTGTGCATACACCGGATATACACCTGTTGAGAGAGAGAGAGAGAGAGAGAGAGAGAGAGAGAGAGAGAGAGTGAGAGAGAGACAGAGAGACAGAGAGACAGAGAGAGAGAGAGAGAGAGGTAACGGATAGCGGGCATAAAAGATTTTTACAGGAGCTTATCGAAAGTGTGAAATTTCGGGCAATGTTTCTAGGAACTATAGGCGAAATCCAAGTACACACTAATAGATGGAGGATAGAAAACATCAGCGAACGTGAGATTCCAAGACACAGATAAACAGTGTTAGAGTCGCAACGAAATGTCGACCATTCACTTCATCGCCGGCAACACCGATAGGCGTCAGAAAAATGAAGCCGATAACAAGCGAAGAAATATTCAGCATTTCTTGTCATATAGATCAGCATATGATTATATACTCTACTCGTTAAGACAAAATATGAATCCACTTTTATTATTTTGTTTACAAATTAGAAGGAAAGAAGTGAATATTAGGGCCTATATAAAACCTTAAAAAACAGAGCGAAAGAAGTAGGGTGCAGACATAAAGAGAGCCCGAAATCTTACCTGTTCAAGAAGTGTTGATTTTTTGTGCATCGACAAATTGTATGACTGCCATAAGCACAGAATGTGCTATAAATGCCATAAGTACAGAACGTACAGCAGGCCGCTGCTGTTCTGCTCCGTCAGAAGTAGGACGCCTTCTGTCCTGCAGTGTTTCTTCCTGCTGCATGCGGAGCAATTGATTCCCGCCACGCAGACAACGACGTTTCCAGTGAACAGGCAGTTATAGAAAATTAATGCGCGCAGCGTAGGACAAAATGCGGCCGTTCTCCGCAGCGCCGCAACGAAGGACCACAGCGATGAAGAAGCGTCGACTGATTCTGCGTAATGACGTCTGTTGCTGACTTGTGCTCACTTGCGTCATAAAGCACAATAGAAAGGCAGGAGGACTTGTATGTAGCCATTATGTGGAGAAAATTACTTCCATCCGGTTCGATCATACGAAGCGAAAAAGTGAGAGAAGTCTTGTCGTCGATATATGGTCTCACGCATGCACATATTATATAAATAAGCAAAATAATAGGAAATCGAAAACTCCTGTATATATTTATCATAGATATTTAAGATATATATATATATATGTTTATGATATATATATTATTATAATACACATTTATGATAAGTCTATATATGTAATGTATAGCGGTCAGCAAATAAGGAACGATGAATATGTTGTGATATATCTGCACGAATAAAATTTTATTGTCTTGAATGCGTTAAATTGGAAGCAGACTATCAATTTCAGCCATCTCGTTATATTGCGGACTAGATCGATCGTGGCTTCTCTTTCAAAACATGTATTATTACATAAGCCAGAGTTCTTTGAAAATATACAGAAAAACCGTTATGCTATCTCATCCGTATCCAAGTAAATGAGTAGACCTATTAATATGAATGTAAATAGGTCACATCTGAATAGACTATTAAGATTGGAATGCAGATTTAAATGGTATCTTTCCAAAATATACCAAACATGGTCTGAAACGCATATTGAATGGCGTGGTTCAGAATCTTTTGGCTGGAATACAAACACGACAGCAGCAATTTATCAACTCAGTATCCTTTCAAACAACTATTTCGCTGTACTACACAATTATCAAACTCGGAGACATGACAGGCTGAGTTGACTCAGGTAGTTTGATATTCCATGGAAGGTCACTCTGACCCATCAAAGTACTAACTGCGTTCGTCATTGCTTAATGTGTCCGTGCAGAACCAAGCTTCAAGGTGCATAGATACATAGATACGTAAATACATAGACAGACAGGCATACACACGCAAACAGACAGGCCTACATACATACATGCAAACAGAACCAAACAGAATGCCAGTCGTGACAGAACTGGGCTTTAAAATAATCGTTAGTTAGTTCGTGCAAAACTGATGATTCACTCACCTAGGTGAAACAATAAAACGTCTTCGTTCTCCTGAAACGAAGTTTCTAGAAAACTGAGTCGAATTACAGAAAAGTGGCGGAAACGAGAGCACTTGAAGTGCACTTACCGGTCATCGGCAGTTCTCAGTCGGTTGCCATCTTTGCACCAACGGACGGACGAACGGACGGACGGACGAACGGACGGACGGACGGACTGTTCTGCAAGGTCCGTGACTGCACTGACAACAACAACACTCAATGCACCTATTCTGCACTCCTTATATTCTATCGATGTGCAATACGCAAGCACTCATCAATGCACGTAAGATCCACAAACACCGACAGACAGACAGAGATATAGAGAGAGGGGTAGTTATG
The DNA here is from genome assembly GCA_964023275.1 of Norana najaformis. Lineage (NCBI taxonomy): Eukaryota > Metazoa > Annelida > Clitellata > Crassiclitellata > Hormogastridae > Norana > Norana najaformis. The sequence continues at coordinate 38,605,326 of OZ029915.1, read as the reverse complement.
GGGTCCATTTTCCTCTTCAGTTTAGGCCCTACACAGACCGATGTTGGACGGTCTGCAACTATAACTGAGATGTTGATGTATCTAGACAGCGGGCTAACGCAGCTCCGAGTTGATGTCATGTATTTCCACGAACACTCATCATCGGTGGCATCACTCTCAGCTTACATACATCTCGAACTTCGCTCTTCTCCTCGTGCTTGGCTCTAGTCCCAACGGCTGGCATCTATCGGCCAAGGCTAGTCTTCAGCTGCAGAAGAAATATCGGATCGGCAGCTTCGCCGGCCTTGGCTCAACTCAGCGTCGGACCGTGATAATTGGTTGTCTAGCAAAGCCGATCAACAACCCGCTATTACTCAAAGAAGTCAAACCCACATACACGTTTTTTCCCTAGCGTCTACGTTGTCTTACAAGTGTGGACCGTTATTTCGATTATGTCTGGCCATAACTTAAGTCTTTCGGAGTAGGTCGTGCTATTTAATTCACTTGCTCAATATATAACGCTTGATTAATAGTTATTATGAATAACATGAAGTTCGTTACTTTGCTGGTACTTTATTCTGCACATGACACGTAGGCCTAAGCCACTCTGATCTTCACATGAAGCCGCCGTAGCCGTTAGTCTCACCCGGCTACACAGAAAGTCTAATTGCGGTATACACTGCTATGTGGGAGTAACTCCTGAAGCTTTCGTACAGCCCATGTGCTATTGTTGATCTAGCTCCCACCCTGCTGCTGTGGCCACTACACCCCGCTGTAGCATGAACTGCTGATGCTGCAGCGCCTTTTGTTACAACCACTGATGTTGTTGTTGTTGTTGTTGTAGCTACTGCCACAGTTGTTGTTCGCGGTATTGCAGCTACAGCAGCTGTTGCGGTGGCTGATGCTAAAGCTCCTACCTAGAAGCAATAATTCCAAATGACGTCACCTAAACAGGCATCGCCTGTTAGCCAGCAGTTTGCAAAGATTATATATAGTTCTACGTAATAGATGGCGATGTTTACCAGGTAGCGTAAAATAATCACCTATTATATCATAGGCGACCCTTACAAATGTCACACGCTCTGAGTAATTTATTTGTTGTTCTCCACCACACAAGCTGAGTATCATTATATACAGGAGTTTGGGTCGCCTAACCAATAAAATGGCCGGCTTGCTATTGAATTTGGACCAATTCATAAATTCATTGTTAATGCGAGTCAATTTACTATGGATCTTTGATTAAAAACCACTTGCTAGTGTTCTTGATAAACAAAATCATTTGTAACAGGTCTTCGAATACTCAAGAAGTCCTGCTTTCTTCGAAGTCAGACGAATTTGAAAATCTTTTGAATGCAAAAATTATTTAACTGAAATTGATTCCTATTTTTGCCTTTAATATGAGCTGCTGTGTTCTGTAACAGTCTCCTAAACTTGTAAGAAAACTTGTATGCGAGTCTACCAATTTTGAAAGCTGATATTTAAAAATTTGTTTAAGATAAAGCTTGTATTAATTATGGCTAAAAATTAGAGAATTCTCGAAGAATTGCGATTATTATAACGACTAGGCGAAATTTAACTGTGCTTTGTACTCTGGATTTTCTACAGCATTTAATAAGAGCACACGTACCGATAAAACGAGGATCAAACATACAACCAACAATAATTATTGCTGAAGGCTTCACAATGAGGCTCTTAGATTTATGCACCGCCACTATGACCTTCTCTGTCTGCCTGGTCTGCTACCTGTCGATTAACGCATTCTTTATGTCCGGTTAAGGTCGTGTCCATGAATCGTACTTAGCCTGATTTTCCTGGTTTCAGGTCAAGAGCCAACGCCGCCGCTGGAGTCCTGGATGGAAGCATTGAGGAGGTTTTATGACCCACAGCTTATGCCAAAACTAATTACATGGCTAGGCGCCAACATGCCAACAGACAGACAGACGCACACACATTGACTGACTGACTGACTGACTGACTGACTGACTGACAGACTGACTGACAGACAGAGAAGTAGGCAGGCAGACATATAGCCAAGAAGGCAGACAGACAGACAACATACAGCCACACAGACAGACTATTAAGTTACAGAACCTAGCGACAGACAGGGCAGACGAAGCCAGACAACTAAGACGAGGTGAAGTGTAATGTGGCTGCAGGTAGCAGAGACACATAAGCCAACACAAGTGAACGGACGGCTGATAGACAAACAGACTGACAGACAGGCCAGCAAACAGCCATAGGTAACGTAGGTAAGGTAATACCTTATTTATTACAATCGATCAATCAACATTAATCCTTATCGGCAGATTGTTAGACGGAAAAACTGTCGAAGGCATGGACACGCAGGCAGAGAGACGGACAGCCACGCACGCATAGCATAGTAACCATTGGTCAGACGCGTTGCATGGAAGATCGACGGATATAAACCTACGCATGCATTGACACAGAAAGATTCTCTGTCACACACACACCTACACCTACCCCCCACACACACACAGATACGTACGCACACATGGGTACAAACAAGCAAACGGTGGGTGATGTGCTTTCCAGATCGCTTGGAACTTGCAGATCTTTCTCCGCCGAACTGAGGCCGCGCCTGTGCACAAAGTCAGCGTTGAGACGAACCACTTAATGCGACATTAATTTGTTTTCTGTTCTGCTGCCATTTTGCCTCTGATCGCCTGTGTATCGATCTATGCACGCGTAGTTGGTTGGTTCAGGCCCTCGTTCCGTTTCCTTTTGGCTTTTCTCATATTTAAACCGGTCGTATATCGTGGCCGATTAAACAGATGCAACCGGGTGCCACGTTAGAACAACAAGAGAAGGCCCCACGTATTGCACGAAGGCTGTTGGCAAATTGAGACGAATGCAAGAGAAAGGAATGACAAGTGCTAGACAAGAATTTCTCATATTGGCCGTAAAGACATCGGATGGGAGATTTTATCACAGCACTGTACGCTGCTTCCTTGGAGCAGAAGTCGTGCAGTCCAGGGATAAAGCATACTTGTTTACAATGACGAGTTGTGACGACCTTTTGGTTGCTAAGTACCAATATAAGCTCAGCTTTTATTTGTGAATGCATATAGGAGTTCTATTTCAGACAGCCTTGTCTACTTAACTCCTACGTTGTCCAGCTTGCTTTTATGTGTAGCAGAACCTCCTGATTTCCAGAGTACTGTCCATTGTCCAGCTGCGTAGCTATATTAACCAATGGGCCGTTTTTTCTGGCTCTCTCCTTGAATTTCGACCACTGAATTTGTGATTTCGGTTCAGAAATGCCATCGACTGAAAGACTTTGCTATGCTAATCATATGGAAGTCAGTTGGGTGATTTTTTATATATTTTGCTTTGCAACAATTTATTTACAAATCTTGATTACAAGTCACAGATGTCTATCGCTAATGCTTCTTTCACAAGAGCGGTCTTCTGGAATCAAACGCTTGACGTATGTATGTGTGCGCTTCGGCGTGTGACTGCCGGCCGTTTAGTCTTGTTGGATTACTTCTGGATTTATGCGCTCTTCGCGGGTTAATTGTTTTCAGTCTACTAACTTTTCAATTTACCACTCGTGATTTACCTATCCGTTTTTCCAAGTTTATTTTACAACTTTTTCGCATACTTTTATCGAGGTTTGTTCTGGAACTGTATTATGTCGTACAACGTCAATCCCTCCGCTCTTCATTACAAGACGTCTGAGCTATGTGCACTCAGTCGACCTGACCTCACAGGTTCTCGCAGGATACGCAAAATGCTCTTCCGCCTACATCTATGGCCACGTGCCGCCACAAGGACAGCCTACTTTTCTACAGCTTGTCTACCAGAACTCGCCCCTAAGGCTTCCCCGCTACCAAAGGATCGCTCACCTGCTACAGATTACCCGCTGTTGGACACCCCTCGATCTACCTCCCCAGGCGGCTGCATCGGTCTCAAGTTGGCCACTGGTCCCTGGGAAACAAGTTTACAGAAGTTGCTAACTCCATCGTGACTAATGATCTGGACCTCCTTGCGTTAACAGAGACTTGGCACTCATCCTCTTCGGACGTACCAGTGCTCCGTGCTGCTCCTCCCGGCTACTTCTTCCACGATCTCCCACGATCATCCCCCACTCAAAGAGCGGTTCCGGTCCAGAATCATGGAGGTATCGTGGTATACCACAGGGATTCACTGAAGACGAAAATTAATCCCCTTCCTATCGCATCAACCACCTTCGAGGCTCTCTGCCTGTCATGCTCTACGTCGCGTGGGCCACTCACTCTACTCACTACACATCGTCCTGGCTCCTCTCAGCTCTCACCAACCTTCTTCGCGTAGCTCACCTCTCTACTGGGGCTGTACGCCACCTATAACTGTCAGCTCGTCGTCACCGGCGACCTAAATATCCACTTCGAGTACAGCGACTCTCCCGGGGTACTCCGTTTTGGTGACCTGTTGTACCAGTTCGGCTTATCCCAGCATGTCGCCGAGCCCACACATGAACAGAGTGGGTGGCTCGATGTGGTCATCACTAGAGATGACTGCTCCATTCAGGACCTTAAGGTGGAGCCTCCAACCATCTCGGATCATGGGCTCGTTGCCTTCGTCACTCCTCACCTCCACCTGCAGCCGGTCTTTGCGATTAGATCTTTCCGGGGCTGGAGGGGTCTGGATCGGGAGGCCTCTCGAGCTAGCCTGCTAAACAGCCCACTACTGGAAGACTTGTCGCTACTGGAACAACACACATCCGAGGAACTATTTGCAGTATAGGACTCTACCATCAATTCCCTGATTGATTGCCTTCTCCCTCTCAAAACCATCACGACTCGCCAAAGACCTCTTGCACCCTGGTTCGACGAAGCTTGTCGAAACCTTCGTCGAGACGTACGGCGCCTTGAATGCTGTTTCAGACGAACGCGCAATCCAACAGACCGTAACAACTGGATCCATCGACTGCGTCAGATGCACGGCGAGTTTCGTCAGAGAGAGATGCGATCGCGACAAATCCAACCCCCGCCGCCTGTGGAAGTCACTCTCCGGGAGTCTGGGTCGTACCACTCAAGAGCACCACCCACTCACCTACCGTTCACAGCAGGAGACTATTTGGATTACATGCTTAACAAACTCGACTTGATCCGCCGTTCCACCGAGGGAGTGCCCCCTCCGGCCTTCTCTTCAACTGAATGCCGTATGTCGATTCTACAGCCGATCTCCATGGACGGACTGCGTCGGCTACTGTCGATGTCGTCATCGAAGTCCTACGAACTTGACTCCTTACCGCCATTCCTTCTCAAAGAACTCATAGATGTCTTATTACCTTTTCTCCATTTATTATTTAATCAGGCTCTGGGTGAGGGCTCCCTTCCCCTTCCCAGAAAAGGGCTATTGTCTTCCCCTCCCTCAAGCGTCCTGGGTTGGAAACCAACGATCCATCCAGATACCGACCCATATCTAACCTATCCTTCCTATCTAAACTAGCTGAAAAACATGTGTCCATACAGCTAATGCAATATCTCGAGGCCAACTCATTACTACCAAGCCAAGAGTCTGGCTTCAGAAGATTTCATTCTACTGAATCAGTCATTACCCGCATTTTATCCGACGCATACGGGGCTTTTGATCGGGGACAAGTGACACTCCTTGCCCTCTTTGACATTAGCGCCGCCTTCGACACAGTCGACCATGGTATCCTACTGGAGCGTCGGGAGAGGTCATTCGGCATTTCTGGCCCGTTTCTTTCCTGGCTCTCCTCCTTTCTCTCTGATCGCTCCCAATCTATTGTCTTTGGAGAAACACGCACCATCTGGTCACCTGTAACCATCGGTCTCCCACAGGGTTCGGTCCTCGCTCCACTCCTTTTTATTCTTTACACTGCTGACCTGGGCTCCATTCTGTCTTCATTGGGCTAATATCCCATCAATATGCCGATGACACACAGGCTTATACTCATGGCACGGCGGCGTTTCTATGACCCTCAGGTTGCTCCATGCATCGTCGGCACTCGAGGCCTGGTTAAAATCCAACCATCTCCGCTTGAACCCCAGCAAAACCCAGTTCATCTGGCTCGGTGGCTCCATCCAACTCTCTCAGATTGACTTGGCAAATTTATCCCTGCTCTTCCCTCGTGTCTCTTTTCATTCCTCGGTGCGTAACCTGGGAGTGACCCTGGATCGGGAGCTCAAGTTGCGGGAGCACATAAATAGTGACTGCCGTACCTGTTTTTACCACCTTCGCCAAATACGCACTATTCGACGCTCCCTTTCTACCCAGGCCTCCATCACTCTAGTCCACACATTTATCTGCTCCAGAATTGACTTTGGAAACATGGTTTTTGCCGGTCTTGGATCCTCTTCCCTCTCCCAACTTCAATATGTCCTAAATGCTGCAGCTCGCTTGATTGGCGGCATTCCAAAATTTGGTCATATCTCCTTATTCATGCTGGAAAAACTCCACTGGCTCCCAATCCGAGAACGCATCCAGTCTAAAATTCTGGCCCTTGTGCGCAGCTACCTTGTTGGCAGTGCACCTATTTATCTAAGGGAACTCTGTGTCCCTGTTTCTTCTGTCCCTGGCCGCCGACTGCTGTGATCGGCAGTCCAGGGAAATCTGGTAGTTCCTATGGCTCGCACTGCTACTGCACAGCGTCGCAGCTTCGGCATTGTTGGCCCTGCCTCATGGAACAACCTGACTGGTGACCTTAGGCGGGAATTCCTCTGTCTTCCTCCCTCTCTTTCCCGCAAGCGTTTGAAGACCGTGTTATTCCCCATTAGTCACGGGAGATTGGGCCGGGAGCGCCTCTGATGAATTTTATCTTGAAGTGGCGCTTTATAAGTTTTTGATTACGATTACGATTACGAAACGTCCGTCTGCATACCTTCAGTTCTTGATATAAGTGCAACCCAAAGTTTAGACTGAACGCTTTATTTGCTATGCATTTAAACTCGAAGAATGAGGAGTCTGCACATCAGCTGGAGCGAAAAAAGCCTGTAATTGGGGTCTTGGCGTTAGGTATTAGACCAACAGCTCTATGGCCAACAACCACAATATGATATAATGTATGTATGTATGCCTACAATATATATGAATTTTGGGGTTATTGGCAAGAGGCCAATATAGCAAAGAAGAGTAAAATGCATTAAACAGACAAGAAGTAAGTGAAGAATGAGAACTTTTGTCGATCCCCAATGACGCCTAGCTGCCTTTACCGATTTTGCAGTTCAAATATTTTGCCAGGGAGCCACCAACCGCTGGGCTTCCTACTCAAAATATTGCCAGGGCCCAACAACCATGTGCTTCTTTATAGTAGATCAAGCAATGCATTAAGGCGTCTTAGTTGAATGAACACATTGCAAGCCAAGTGAGTGACTGAATCAACAACATTTTCTTAATACCAGTCCTAATCTTGTTTGTGTTTTTTCTTCCCATACACCTCGCAATTACACACCAATCGACTGACGCAAGTGGACCACAGCGAAACAAGTGCCTACCAGGTAACAACAACAGCATACAAAACAATTAGCATTTACCCAACAGAAATGGGTTGTATACGCATTAGGCTTAGAGGCGGAAACTAACGACCGCGCAGATCATTAACAGCAGCTGCACTTGACCGACTTAATCAGTTTTTCGTGGATGCCATAGATCAGGCTCTTGAAAACAGCGAAAATTGGCTCCTTCAACAGTTATACGTATAGCGTCAAATGCAGACCATTATGTGCTATCTATACTCCGCTGGTGGAGTCGTACTATCAAAGGCAGCTGAAGCAATTGTTCGGCTCGCAGTTCAAAGACTTTGACAGGAACTACTGGGCTGCTACCTAGTGTTTATCTTCTTTACTGCACAAAGAGGCCACCTGATACGCGGGCTTGATAAATTTTTCCTGTTCTTGGCCTGTGAGAAATTTGATACACCATGTCGAGCTGTGGTCGGGCAAAACCTGCAAGTATAGGGGTCATACCAAAATCTGCTAACAAGGGGCCGGCAAAGAGCTTGATTTATTTGAATAATCGCTAGCAAAGCCTAAAATTAAAAAATGCCGGAGTCATCTTTATAGGCCTCCACGCTTGAATCACAGTAATACGTTTCCACTGATCTGTCCATTCATCAACTAACTCTAGTCGGTCTGTAAACCTTCGTGGCTTTTCGCATAGACTGATGCGATGCACAGCAATATAAGAATGCTTAATCGATCTTTTATGTCGGTTATTGCTAATAATTTTATGACCGACTGCATTATCACCTCAGTCTGATCAGCGCTGGCTCCGCTCTGCGACGTTCCGTTGGGTGGATGGAGAGATTATTCGCCTCGTGTACTCAGGCATCTCGCGGCTTCAACTTTTCACTGGACTGCGTTACCATTTGGAATTGATTCGGTTTCGCTGAAATCCTCCTCTATCCTCCGAATTATGAGCATGGGCACAAGAGCACAGCTGAAAAGTTTTAAAGTCACAGTATCAATGTATCAATTACAGTCACAGTGCAGAGACCGAGAGGATGCCAAAATAATAAAGCTGGCGAGCGACAGAGGGAAAGAGAATCTAATCTAATGCAATCTGATCTGATCTAATCTAATGACTTCTCTAGCGGCGTTATCATACGTCGTCAAGTCGATGGTTATAATTCGGAGAGGGACGAGGAGGAGGAGGAGGAGGAAAGAAGGAGGAGGAGGAATAATATTTTAAACAAAATTGAGAACTTAATGCGAAACTTTTATTGAATGATGAGAATGACTGTCATTTCCAGGATGATGATGTGCAAATGGTAGAACCAGATTAGGTGAGATGAGGGGTCGAAGTATAACCACAAAACGAAATTGATCTTTACGAATGAAGAATGCCATAAAAATCAACCGCTTGGAAACAATCAGAAATGACGCCATAAAGTCCCCGGATTCTAGCAACTCGCATAAAAATGTGCGGCGCTCAGTTGGGTCCACGCACATTCTAATCAAGCAAACGCAGTCTGCTTCGAAGTTTGGGAATGTTTTATCTTCGCGTACACTATCATCCTCATCAGATGCAATGGCGACTAATACATGGATCGAATAGCAGGCCTAATGGATAGAAGGCAAAGAGAAGAAATAAATTTCGATGGCAGGAATTGCCTTAGGGAAGGAAAAAGAAGAAGCACAAAAAAGAGAATGAATGACATGCAGAGGAGCAACGATATATGAATGAACTATCGAGAGCAAAACGAGCGACTGAAAATGAACAGATAGAAATAGACAAATGGATCGATGGAAAGACAGACGAGTGGAATGAGAAATGAAAAAAGAGAGAACTAGAGGGTTCTCGTACGAATAAAGAGAATAACTACTTTAAAGAAAGGTAAGAATAGAAGGAAGGAAGAAATGAAGAAACAAGGAAATAAAACGTAGAAACACTGAAAGTAGGAAGAAAAGGAAAGACGAATGGAAGAAAGGAAGGAAGAGAGAAAAGGAGGACGGAAAGAAAGAAAAAGAAAGCAAGAAAAAAGAAGACAAGGATGAAAACAAGGAAGAAGGAATGGAGGAAAAGATTGAAAGAAAGATGGAAGATGAGGTGAAGCAATGAAAATAATGAGGAGGGAGAAGGGCAGAAAGGCAAGAAGGAAGGTAAGAAAGCTCCCGTGTACCTAATGGAACGTAGTGGAGGCTTCATTTCCAGTTCTTTGGCACTCGAACAGGCGGTGGACTAATTACAAGGTCCTGGACACGGTTCCAGGGCATCGCAGAACTTGCCGTTTACATTCCAGCTTATGCGCCAGTACCAAATTATACTACTTGGTGACATTTAAACACGTGTGCGCGAGCAGCTTGTCCAGGGTCGTAACACGGAGTCTGCTGAGCAGGCTCGAACTAGCGATCGTTTAGACTACAGACCAAACGAGTTAACGATAGACCACCGTATCGCAGGTGGGAGGCATGGAAGGAAGGAACGAAGAAACGAACGAACGGACGAACGAACGAAGGAAGGCAGGAAGGAATGAAACAGGGAGGAAAGAAGGATAGGAGAAAGGAAGGAAAGAAAGAAGGAAAAAAAGTAGGAAGAAAAGAAAGAAGGAAGAAAGAATGGAAGAAGGAAGGATAGAGAGAGAGCTGAAGAAAAGAAGAAGGAAGGGAAAGAACGAAGAAAGAAAGGAGGAAAGGGAAGGAAAGTAGGAAAGGCGGATAAAGGAAGACAAAGATATGTTATTTTCCATATAAATCACTAGCATTTTGTAGAACGATGCGTGTCATATGCTATAAATGTTATGTTTGGTCTCAGTAAACTGTGAGATCACAGCGTTAACCATGGTCGCAATATTTTATCAACACGAAGAAACGACAGCCATATCATATCCTTAGTGCAATAAAGCAATAAACCGCCAGCAGGGCCTAGATTATACAGAAGACCTTTAATGTATATATATATATAAACAGTATATATATAAACAGATATACATGCGTACATGAACGTACACCTAATGGTCTATATAGTACATCGTCATTATTGACGTAAACTAGTCTCACCTCTGAGCACCCAGTAATTATTCCAGTCTTTCCCGCCGTTCCCCTTCGCACTCGAGAGCAATAACATGCCCACTGGATGAGGGAAGCTTTTCCGTTAATCATTTCTTCACCTTATTTATGAAGGAAATAGATGAAGATAATGGGATAGGGTTTCAACCACGTTTCATTATTGAAGATTTCGAATAGTATCGTTGTTTATTCAACCGTATATGGATACTTCGTTCGCACATATTGATACTATTATCACGTGATTCAGATCAGTGCGTTCTGTTGTAGGCCTATGGCTTGACTGTGTTGGCAATCGACTGTATTTAAAGACTGGACATGTAGTTTGCTTCATATTCTTATCATCTGCAGGGCTAATACTAGGCCTAGGTCCATATTCAGCGAGAAGGTCTCTCCGCACTAACTCAAAGTTAAATTAATACACGTGTCCTCAGGCGCAAAACGGAACTACCGCCCTGCAAATACAGCCAAATCCTTTTTAAAAACCCTTAAAGGCTACATAATTATGATCGAGTAAGCGGAGAAACAGCCGTGAACGACAATTAGGTCTACTGCCGGGCGAGCTTATTACTGTAGATTTATTGAGACTTCTGCCTATAAAAAGAAGCCCATCTATACGACACACGGGGGCGTGTATAGTCAACCTAAATAATTCATACATAGGCATAAATACACCATTTCTATGTATATATAGGGAAGTATAACTGGGTAACAGTTAAACAATACAAATGCAATAATACAATACAATTGTATTTGATAAATTGCTTTCCTTCCAGAGTTCAGGACTGCACACACGACCACACGACAGAACATCGATAGCGCTGACCAGTTCTGCGAGAAGGACTTGTTTCAAGGTCCCTACGCCAGTTACCGCCTCGAAAAAGATTCAAACCCATGCTCTCCACGTTACACTTTACAGCCGAGCGCTCTAACCAATCGGCTACCGCGCCCTACATAATAACTAGACCTATATATATATATATATATATATATATATATATATATATATATATATATATATATATATATATATATATATATATATATATATATATATATATATATATATATATATATATATATATATATATATATATATATATGAAAGCCATCGCTACCTGCGAACCTGTGTTGTGGTTGCTGTGTAGCACTGTATAGCCAACATCACTTTTAACTGTGTGTATGTGGTCTGTATTAATTAACTTTGTTTGTGTATAGGCAGCAACCATTTCATGGGATAACACACCTTACTTGCAAGCGTCTTAACATTTCTGTAGCGCATTTGAGCTTTTCAGGTGCGTTGAATGCAAACATGCACAAATATCTATTAAATGCATACATGAACCGTTGCCAACTCAATTCCGTGGATAAGAATTTACGTGGAATAAAAATCTCAGCCTCACTCACATTGGCAAAGCAACGCTTTCTTACACGAACGTATATACGCTGCCTACACAGCATCTGCCACCCGATTAAATCCACGTTTATATATATATATATATATATATATATATATATATTGGATACTTATATATAGTGGATACTTATATCTATATATAAGTATCCCATATCCCACAAGTGAGACGTAGGGGAGGCGCTTATATCCTTTTCTTGGTCATTGAGGCGGAAATGGACGAATCCCGAGGTCCTGGACACGGGGCTAGTGAATCGCAGGACTCGCCACTTACTTCCCAGCTTACATCGGTACCAAAGTATACTGTTTGGTGACAGAGACACGTGTGCGCAAACAACTTGCCCAGGGTCGTTACACGGAATTGAACCCGCAACCACTTGATCATTGACCAAACGCGTTACCGATAGACCACCGTGCCGCACGTTTATATACGTATGTATGCATATAATAATATACGCGTGTACTTAATACATAGGTATATGTGTTATATATATATATAACAAATGTGATCGTATGTGTGTATAAGTAAGTGTGTAAGCAAGGATGTATGTATGTATATGTGTATGTATGTATGTATGCATGTATGCGTGTATGTATGTATATATGTATGTATGTATGTATGTATGTATGTATGTATGTATGTATGTATGTATGTATGTATACGTATGGATATATGCCAGTCTGCATCGAAACAATGTAGGTCTTTGTATGTGTGTATTTTATACAGCTAGAACTGGTAATTAAGCGTCTGTGGATGTGATTTATGTGGTGCAGATGAACCTGTGCAGAGTTGCGATTAGACAGAAGCAAAGTCGATAACCGACGTAGGTTCGTTGAGAAGCAAATTAATGCAGAATCCATCGCTTTTCGTTCAATCAGCTGCCCTTGCAAATAACTGCTGATCAGTGAGAGATAAATTAAGAGATCATTAAGCGCAATATTCGGCGCTGTCTCCTAAACAGCTCCATTGTTTGTATATTAGGAGTCGCCCGACAGACGCGCATGAGCAAAAATAGCCAAAAATCTAAATACAAAAACTCAAAAAGAAATATATTCGGATTCTTAGACGATACTGTGATTGCCAAATAGCCAAAAATCTAAATACAAAAATTCAAAAAGAAATATATTTGGATTCTTAGAAGATGCTGTGCTTGCTGACATTGTTGTGAAGGCAAATCGAGATGTTAAACATATGGCATCTCTGAGTAACTAAAGGAAATAATTCCCATATCTAAGGCTCCGTAGCAATCGTATCAATCGTGGTACTAGAAGACTGGTAATGGCTTGTCAGGATTTGTTGACTGTGGAGCAATTCACTTATGTTCTTCGATTGCCTCACTCTGAGTTTCCAAGAATGAGGACTGTTCTTGGTCAACAGTCTTCCTCAGTTGCTGGGCCCAATATCCGAAAAACATTCTTATTGTTCTTCCTTCGTATCAATCATCTCTGAAGACTAAAGACTGACCCTTTCAAAAGCTTACCAGGGCGCATAGTCTCCTTTCTCGATACCATGTTCTCTTCCCTACCTCCTTCCCTCCATCCTTTCTTCCTTCCTTCCTTCCTTCCTGCTTGTGTCGCTTTATTTCCTTCACTGTATTAATTAATTTAGAATTTGCAGTCTATAGTCTAATTATGCAGTTCAATCAGAAAATCACCATCACAACGAAATACGATACAGGCAAGATATCGACGCAGCGGCGACCATTGCGCATGCGTGCGTGTGTGCGTGTGTGTGTATTGTGCATGTGTGCGTGTGTACGTGTGTATGTGTGTCTGTGGTCAGCCTGATTGCATGCAGATTAATGTACTTTCGGACCAGCATGTCGATGGGTCATCGGATGCTTATTTAGTTAACAGTTTCTGGCTCTGCATCTCTCGCGAGACTCAAAAGTTAATTAATAGCGATGATCGATGACTCTTTGCAGACTTTTCTTCTGTGCGTCGATCTATTGCGATGCATAATGGATGAACCCACCGGTCGTCTGACTCTCTCAGTCGAAGCCTAACGAACCAATTCTATAGCAGCCTGAATTGCGCTAATAAAGCCAATAAACAATAGGAATTAGCATGTAGGTTAATAATGGACCAAAATTACTATTAGGCCTACCCTATCCAGTGAAGGAGTACGCATCGATGAGTTTTTCAAACGGACACACGACGTAATCACACCAGAAATTGTCTTCATAGGTCTGTAAACGTGCGTGTGTTTCTAATAAAACGGTTTTATGCCATGCAAATACAATGAAAACACAGGTCTATACATTGAAATTCAATTTTGGAACGGTGGAATACGATGCAGCTATATGTGGCAAAGGCTATAAAGGATAACACGTTTACGATGTTTTCGTCTTGCAGGGTTTTCGATAGTTTTATTTTTCCCGGTTGGACGTTCAATCCGAAATCGAAGTGGTGTGTGCAGAGGAAATGAAAGCATCAAACTGTCCAGTTGTAAGCAATTTATACGGAGTTTTTAACCTATAAAGTCGGTAGAAGAAGACAAGCTTTTAATGCACGAATTTTTTCACTGCTTATTTTTAACTGGTAACGTCTTCGCGGAAAGTTAGTCTTCCAAGCTTAAAAATACGAACACTGGCTATGCATACATATAATTCATGCACTCTTATATGAACATATTTATATTATGTATATTGGCTTATATATATATATATATATATATATATATATATATATATATATATATATATATATATATATATATATATATATATATTCACAACCAGTATGAAGTTTCGGGACACCACTGTCTAGAGAACAAGATTTGCAGACAACCAGATAGACAGAAAGGCAAAACAACACAGACTTTTACATGGAGACGGAGATTGGAACAGAGTGAGACTGAAATTAATATCCGTCGAGGGACCTATATACATGCAGTTGCGGCATTCGTCATTCCGTGTGCGCTATAGGTTTTAGCTACAGAAGCACCCACCAGGAGAAGCACCCACCCTCGACGGGTGGGTGGGTGCTTGTGTAGCAGGACGATCGACGTCTCATCCATGATGCTGACGCCAAGTTGTTCCTTCTCGATTTACGAGGTCACCGGCTTTTCTCTATTCAGTAGATTTCCCAGGACAACCGGCCTCTTCTTCTCGGTCAGTTTCTCTTCAAGGCACATACTACCGGTCATCGATTGGTCATAGGAGGGTCATCCGCACACACAAAACATGGCATAACATAACATATGCCAAAGCACAATAGACCTCAAGCACAACATAACAGTTAAAAACATACACATCGATGCACTTATCCTACATACATACACACATAAATACATACACACATACATAAATACCTACATACATACATATATACATACACATTCAGGACGGCGGTTTTATGTTATGAATACGACGTTGGCAAGCACACTGAAGTTAAGCAACGCCGAGCGTGTTTTGTACCTGGATTGGTGGCCATTATGGAGGTCCAAGCATATATATGGTAAAAAATAAAGTTTAAGTTTTTTACTACTGGAAAGTGCTAAATGAGTCCATTATATAAAGTAATAAATCGAGCGCAATTTGATGCAAACTGAGGAATATTCAGAGGTTGCAAGGTCCTTAGAAGTTTCATCGGTTATGTCGTTTTGCCGTTCTTCAGCCATTTTTGCTCATTTCTTCTTGGTGAAGGGAAAGTCTAATGTGAATATGGTTCTTTTGTTAATAAATGTTGAATTTGCTAATAAATGTCAACTTTCTATTAACTTTTATATATTAGATTAATTTTTCAATAGTTATAAGTATGCCAAAGTTATGGAACCTAGAATGAAACTGAAAGCCAGTAAGACAAAGTCTGAGAACCCACGTCGTATAAGTGATTAAAAACACAAGGAAGTTTTAACCAGCGCTGTAGAATTGGAGTTGAACAATAAGTAACAGACAATAAGTAATGGAGTTGAACAATAAGTAATAAGTAATAAGTTAACCAATAAATACGAGGCTGATGGAAACATTGATCCAACGTTTGCTAGTGTACCAAAGAGAACGAGAAAGCAAAAATCATCTAGGCTCAGCTGGAATCCATTTGCCACTGAGCAAGTGGATGCAGCCATAGATGGAATTACAGTCACTGAGAGGGAAGTATACCACAGAGAAACTATATGAAAAGCATGGAGTCAGTTGGAGTAATTTGAAACAACGGTCGACTCTGAGTAGTTTAGTCAGTAGCAGACGATTTTTACGAAGCGCGGCAAAGTTCAACCCACAAACAATTCCTTCAGCTGTAAGGAATTCGTCGAGGTCGTAGAGCGTGGTTCGAAAAGTCAGCAGTGAACTCCGGATCGATCGAGAAAGGACGGTGAGAATGACAGTTCAATCGATAGACAGATATCAGACAACCGATCATGTCGTCTGTGTCTGGGTATCGGACGATGTGAGTTCATTCAGTCGAAGTTTGCGTATAGCTTCGGAGGAAAAGTCGCACGCAAGCTGTATTAGTTTGATAGTGAAATATGCAATTCTGGAGTAGGGAGTGTTCTGAGGTGAAGCTGACTGAAGTTTGGTCAACTTATTTGATCAACATCTGAGTCGAGTAAATCCGTGAAGCATTGAATTCGAACGGGAAGCTCTGGTGAGACGAAGGACGGGAGGTGACTGAGATTCGTCAGGGACTACAATCAAAGATCATACCGAGGATAAGCAAAAGAAAATACCAACCTTTGAAGGTTCTACAACTGAAGACTATCCAAGCCGAAGAGACACGGTCGAATTGAGCATGCCAACGAGGGAGGTTCCACAGATAAAGTATGAAATAATATATCTATATTTAATCTGGTGCTGGCTTATAGGTAGGGCTAGTGAAGAATAGGCCTGACGATTTGCATGGAGATTAACTGGTCTTTTGACTACTTGTTAAAGGTGATTGATTAGGCTGCGCATTAAATATTTCTATATAACTGAAAGAGCTAATTTACTGCAAATCCAATTACTGATATACTCTATTCCTACAGCATTACCAATGTATTCATAAAACAATGTCTTCGGACTGTGTAAAACTCGGTCAGACGTCACAAAGGCGAGTATATCTAATCCTCATGAAAAGCGGCAGCTGCAACAACACCAGCATTAGCAGCATCTCCTGCTGATTCCACTGACGATGCCACACGGCGGGCTACAGCTCCCTCGTGTTCTGCTGCCAGCTCTGCTTCTGAATCCGAACCCATTGGATGCAGGTGTGGCTGCGCTTACGCTGATGGATGGCGTCAAACTAAATAAGACTTCAAACGGCTTCTTGTCTTCTGCAACTTCTTATTTCAGTTTTCATAACGCCATCCGTCCGTCTGTTCATCCGTCCGTCTGTCCATCTGTCCGTCTGTACGTCCTTCCTCCTGTCTTCCCGTCAGTCTGTGTCCGTCCGTCCTTCCTCCTGTCCGCCCGTCAGTCTGTGTCCGTCAGTCCGTCCGTATGTTCGAAGGATCGTCCATCTGTCCGTTCGGCATTCCGTCTGCACGTCCGTCTTTCTGTCCGTCTGTCCGTCGGTCAGTCCGTCTGTCCTTCCGTTTTCTGTCCGTATGTCAGTCCGTCTGTCCGTTCTTTCGTCCGTATTTCGTCGGTGTAGTAAGACGCTGTTGTCCTTTTAAGACGCCGATCATCATATCATTCGATCGAAGCAGATATTCGTCGGATTAGATTTCCATGTTTTCAGATCCAGTCGCTTCTCGTGGTCAACAACGAAACGCCCGAAGCATTCGTACGTTTGCATTTATTGTGAGCCATCTATTTCCATAGCCGTGCGTATCCATATCTGCATACGATCTATGCGCTTGTGTGTACTTAAGTGTTATGTGAGTGCTTATATGTATGTATGTATGTATGCATGCATGTATGTATGCATGTATGTATGCATACATGTATGTATATATGTATGCATACATGTATGTATATATGTAAGCATATATGTATGCATGCATATATGTATGCATGCATACATGCATATATGAATGGGAATATATACATATACGCATGCATACATGTATATATGTATATATCCTCTGGATGCACGTGGGGCGCACATATATATATCGATGTGTATACGACATGTAGATGTATCGATATGTAATGCCATGCGTTTTGTATCTAAGTCGTGCAATCCTTTAGTATATCTGTGCATGAGTGATTGCCTTACAACACATAGTTTATATGCGCCGATTCCTGCGTCCATATGTAGTCCTCAAACTGTATTTATTGTCAGCCGAAATATGACACAAAATATGACACAAAATATGACACAAACGCTGGACCAATGTAATAAGCTCACAACGGGTCAGTTCCTTATTAAATATTTAGGTCCAACGTACGTATGACATCGGAGCAGAGACCGAGTGCCACTATCTACACGATGGACGTTGGCCAGCAAGGTTTCGCATCGGCCTCTGTGTAGCTCCACGGTTTAATCAGGTCGTTCAGAACTCCATGGCCAGGGCCGCAATCAAAACACCCAGATTCTAACATAATAGTACTGCACTCACTGCACTGGCTTCCCACTGAGCACGAAGTCCAGTTTAAACATGTCTCACGGTTTACCAGGCACGGCCTGTTTGTGAAGCGATCTATAGGCTTAGTCTGTGTATTACGATAACGACACAATGGACACCTCCAGATTAGTACTGTATGTATGTATGTATGTATGTATGTATGTATGTATGTATGTATGTATATGTATGTATGCCTGCTGGGACCTCTGTCGCCTAAACGTTAGGCATTCAGCCGTCGTGGAAAAGGATTTATTTCTGGAATCTCTTGTGTCGTTCTACGTAAGCATCGCATGAGATCATTAGTATAAGTCTGAGATGTTTAGTCATTTAGACTGTTATACATATGCCCTATTTCGAATTTAATTTTAGGTAATATCATTTCTCATCGTATATCATATATCACGTAGGCTACATTGACTAATAGGCCTACTACCCACTCCTTGTTCCTGATCATTCCACGGCCTAGGACGAGTAGGAATTCTTCCGAGCTCTGCTTCAATCAGCCCTCATTCAGAGCGGGAAATGCAATCAACTGGTTCAGCCAAAGGGTTATCTAAAGCAGGCAGAACCGATATTATGCAGGTCTACAGATATCTGAATCTACAGCTGCACTATTTGGTCTTCGCGCCTGTCTTATCACTGGCTGGCAGCGCCTTCTGTCGGTCAAACACCTGCATGGCGGCCTCTCTGAGGCGAATCGAAACACTTGACGTACTATCATCATTTGATCATAGGATGTTTGTATTTGCCCACGAAGTAGAAACACGCCACAGGCCTACACTGTGGCCCAGAAAACGCGGTTCCTCACTTCCTTCATTACACACAGTCGGCTAGGCTTACGCTATAAGCAACTGAAGTATAAGCCACGCGTCACGTACTCGTTCGAGACCACACAAATAAGTCCATAATACATAAAAAATTATATACGCGCGGTCTGTTGTCTGCGAGCATTTCACGAAACAAAGACAGGGGCCATTCCGTACTGTTTCTCATTTCCAACTCGTCGAATCGACAAGTTTGCCATGCATATTATGTGCCTTTTGTTCGGAATGTCATATGAGGTTCCAGCAATTTTATCGTTAAATCAGCCTAGGTTATTACATACATAGATACATAGGCCAACATCAAATTTTGAAAGAGGCGTCCAGTAGGGGTCTGTTCAAGGGAGCCGAGCGATAAATGCAAGACAGAAGAAAAACAAACGACAACGGCTGCTGTTTAACTGATTTAGTTTCTTTTCTTAATCGATGTAAAGCTGCCTCTGTCCACAACCAGAGCATCAGCAGACGACGGCCGTTCCAGCGACGGCTAAAGGCGTCCTCTCCATCAGTCAGACCATGGTCCATGAGAAACTCCATACATACAACTGCCATCAGCCGACTGAATCTGGCCAAATCGATTGACTGCCGGAGCTACACACGGCGCCGACAAGCTAATCGCATCTTGCCTAAGGCAAACCGAATTAGCTCAGTTAAGTGCACAGGTGTCTCGTTACGACATCACGCGAACCGCGAATTCGTCTCAAAAAAGCTCCAGAAAACAGCAACCTATCCGCGAATCACTACTTTAAGACTTGAAGCATCAACCGAGACATCAGTCAATATTCATTTGGACCACATTTCATCTGTGAATGAGGACTGCCGTTCAGTACGCCATTAAGTAGCAACCAACTGGAATCTCGAGGGATTGTTCGTCTCCGAATGTTTTGTTCAGGCGGTTTCCCCGCCAAATACGTGTAAGATTATTAACTGAATAAGTTCTAAATTACGTGAAATGTGGTTTCAGAGTTTTCAGAACTTTAATGAATTTCACATAAGTTTTGTAAGCACCATTATTTTACTTTACCAACTGACGGCTGTTCAAAACAAAGGCCAAACACAAAATCCAAAACGTTAACACTAAGGCAGCTATTTACAAGAAACTTTGGAAGATAGACTCTCCGTCCCAAAAAAACAAGTGAAACAACAATGAAGAAATTGTGAGCGGTTGTGTTTCATGGAACCGACACAGCCAGCACCAGAATACTGGGCAGGCAAACTGGAAAAAGTTTCCTGTGCAATTTTTTTACCATAAACACCGAACCGCAGTCGGTTTATAAATGACAGGAGCTGAACATTTCTGGTAATTTTATTATGACATACGAAACTATCAAGAAACGTAACTACTTCCCAGTGCTGTGGATTCACTTCACATAACATATGGTGGAAGACTATAGCTGGTATTACGGAAAAATACCAAGAAATTTTAAATCTGATGGACAAAAAATTTTACAGCCAAAAATCTAACTGGACATGGACATTACTAGAAATTCAAAAAAAACTCTCCTTGACTCAAGACAAAAGTGTTAAACTTTTCTGACACTTCCAACAAAAACAGACACCTGGTGTCCTCAGTGGCGGTTCCGGGATTGCTTGCGTGGGGGTAAGGACATTTCTAGACAGGCACCACATTCTGGCAGTCCATCATGCATGGGTCAGGTCTATTGCTGAATCCACCACTGGATGTCCTATTTCTTGGTGCATAATCATGTGGAACTATTCGAAACGGTTGCAAATATAGATCATCACTGCCTTGCTAACCATTTACAAACAGCTACCATGTCATCTCATGTCAAGATGAGACGTTACAACAAACAGTGCTAAAATCAAAGCTGAGGTTCTTTGGACATGTTATGAGATCAGATGGATTGGAAAAAGAAATGATGCTGGCTTGTGGAGAGGGAAAGAGAAAACAAGGGAGACCAAGGAAAAAATGGATGGACAAGATACACGAAGCAACTGGAATGAACTTGGCACAACTAAGGGACGCGACATTGGAAAGAAAGAAATGGAGAAGATTGATCATGACGGTCGCTAGAGCTCAAAGAGCTGACAGCACAAGGTGACCATGTCATCTACACAAAGCATCAAGCAAATGCTTAAATTCTCAGAACAAAGAATTCATTGAATCCTATGGCACACATCTCAACTGATCAGTGACAACATCCACAACTTGTACGAATCACAGGCACAAGCAGCACAAACAGTCAGCATATCGTCCAACTTGGAACGAAAGGAACCAAAAGCATGACAGATCATGACAATTACAACAGTGATCACAATAATCATCCCATCATTCATAATGGTTTTTATCTGCATACCGATAACAAACATCAATTTTTAACATTTAACTATTTGCTTATATTACCACTAATCTTTTCCAAACATGACCAGAGACACATGATGTGAAATAGAGTCCAGTAGTCAACTATATAGGCAATTCTACATTTTATCTCATTTACTATCTTTATGAATTAAAGGTAGAATATATATCCAAATTCTCGACAAAGGCAAAAGAAAAGCAAAATTACACTACATAAATCTGATTAACACATCCCGTTTTGTAGGCTGCAAAACATGAACCTCCTCGAATTTCAACTGACTGTTGTGCTGACTGCTAAATGAAATGGCACTAACAAACAAGTTTGCCATTAAGAAATCAAACCCTGCCGGTTGTGCAACCAAAGGCATTTTGCATAATACATTTTTTGCAAAAATGAGCTGCAGCTGTAAAATCAGAAAGATAAATTACAACAAAAGCATCAACCAAAAGCATTCAAAGGCTCCAGTTAAGGACAACTTGTTTCTTTACACGACAGCTTTTTCTTTATGATGTTTCTTCATAATGTTGTTTCTTCAAGGGTCCAAAGTATGACTGAAAGAATGAAGCCTTCAGCTGAATTTTCAAGAAAACTAATTGGGAAAAGGCAGCATCTGATTCGCCTTAGCAATTCCATT
Organism: Norana najaformis; assembly: GCA_964023275.1. Lineage (NCBI taxonomy): Eukaryota > Metazoa > Annelida > Clitellata > Crassiclitellata > Hormogastridae > Norana > Norana najaformis. The sequence continues at coordinate 38,583,195 of OZ029915.1, read as the reverse complement.
AAAATCTTACGAAAAACATTATATTACAGGATAATACAAGTTCAAAAGGATTTCTGTTATAGGGCCTTCAGCTGAGCCAGCTGGCGTTCGATATCGTCGTCTGATATTTCAGGCTTTGATTTGGTTCCCAAAGCACCCTTGTGAGCTGAAGGCGCGTCCAACATCTGAAAAAGAACCAGATTTTACATTAATGCCAAAAAACAGTCAGTTCCTCTGTAAATTAATTGGCTACAACTTCTGACATTCCACAATCAGACTGCTTTAATCTTGGAAGAGAATAACAAACAAGTTGCTCTTTCCACAAACTTCTCAAAACCAGCAGCAGCTGGAGGATTATAAAAGGTCCCATTACAGTGTGTCGATAATTAGAGAACAGAAGAACTGTACCTTTAGCTAACCCAAGAGGCAGCCATGGGTACATGATCATGTGAGGGCGGGTGGCCAGTCCGCTTCCTTGCTGCCTGACAGCATACAGTTAGTGTACTAATTATAGCTGAGCTGGCTAAGAGGCTTAAGTGAAGCTGAAATCTTAAATTAAATTTCCGCCCTGGCAGAGATTTGAACGTCTAAACAACAGACTATCGCTCACCACCGATATACATACATATACATGTAAGTACTTGTAAAACAAGTAAAGGTAATAGCTATGCATTTTAAAATTGATTAGGAGAACTTTCCAGTGGTTTCGTTATGGCTTAATACATCCTCTTGTCTTTTTCAGACGTGACAAAATGCAAATAAGAAAGGCCCAGTTATAAAATCATATCTGGATGTCAAAGTACTGTTCTGTACTATTCCAGTACCTGATTGCATAAGCATGCACAATTCCTAATGATTCATTAATTTTTGTATGATTACAGGCTTGGGTCGTTTTACATATTAGGTGTAATGGTTTGATGATCACAATCCAGGTCTGGGTCTTAAATTAGCTTTCTTAAGGGTTGTAAACAGCTCCCACAAATAAAAAAATGTACATTTCCAATGCCAAAAAAACATGAAAATTAAAGTAGAATCACAAAGCATGACAATAAAAATTAAGAAAGCAAGACCAACTAATCTTCATGATTCATAAAACGAAGTGTACATATTTTAACATGCAGGGAACAGAATGCAGTCCCAGTAAATGCAAAGACAAAAGTATAAGTAATTGTGAATATTTTGGCAAATTCTATGCATGTTTTTTCCATCAATATTCTGTCCATCGATCATGAAGGTTCAACAGTATCTCAGATGACAGTGATGTGAAACATCAGGGTTTATTAGGCTGATTTTTAATAATTCCAATTCTTAACCTTGTAGTTATTGTTAAGTTGATGCCTCGTCCCATTCCTATTAATATCTTCAAAATGTAAATGCTGCCCGAGATACTGAAAAGTGGAGGCTGCTTTCCAAGAGTTTCTCAAACTCAAGTGATGGTGGCTAATGCAGATGTTGCAGTCGTGTAATGACTAAATTTACTATTGCCCAAGACTTTCAAGAATTTGCATTGCTTTTGAAAAGAAACACAAGAACATAACTAGGAATTTATTTCTTTAACCTCTAAGCAATTACATGTTAATAATACATGGGCAAATAGTCACGCACCACAGTAAAGACTGGCTCGTTATGAAACATACCTTTCCAGATATTTCAATGCCAATTTCATCCAGAACCTGGCTGACAATAGCGTCTTGTTCCTCTTCATCTCCAGACTCATCAAGAATATCGTCCAGAGTATCATTTACTAAAACACATTCATTCAGGTGCACTCTACTACCTGTAGATATACTAAAAATACAATTCAATTTTTATGCTATCATTTTTAGTAATTTCATCTTGATGAAATTCTTACACAAAAAACAGAACTTAAGGTAACAATCAAAATTTTAGATGCACAAAATTTGAATACTAACTAACAACACCATAAGGAATTTACCAGTTTGTTATAAGCCATTATGATGCATAAAAAAATAAAAAGTTCATAAGATCCTGAGACAAGGATCTGCCACAGAAAACTTAAAAGGAAAACAAAGGTGGCCAATCCTTATACTAACTCATTTCTTCTGTCATATCCATTCGCGCATTCTGCTTCTCAAATTCTCTCATCGTTTCTGCCGTCTTCTGAGGATCCATCAGTTTATTCATGGAGGTCATCGTCTTCAAACAGAGACAACCAAAAATGCAATGATATCCGATTTCCCACGTTCTCAAAACTAGAAATAAAACTGACAAATCATAATCATAATCTCGAGATTTCTACAGCGCCAACGAAAGCCACATCATGTGGACTAGCTGATTCACAGGTGTTCAGTCAACACAAAGTCAAAAGACAAAAGGGGTTCGGTTTCAGGTCAAGATCCAAAAGTCAGGCAGAGAGACAGCGTGGCAGCTACAATGGGTGATGCTTGGGGTTGCAGCGGAAACGGAAATAAGAAAAATCGCCTTTTACGGGTTCCAATCATACAAACATTCAATTAAGATATTGTAACTGCAATTTTTTTCTTTTTTCACACAAAATTTTCAGTTGGGCTTGAAACATTCTGATCTGGTGGTTGACAGTGAATTCTTGTTAATTAATTGTTTGCCCTTAAAGGATTAAAATAACTACATTTAGTAATCCCAAGACATGATAATTAATCAAATTAATCGTTAGATGGTATTACACCATCACTCGTTATATGTTTGAAGTACGTATTTATGCATCTCAGGACTTATGCAGCATCATTTCAGAACCTGTCAAAGGAACTGAAACATGGTTATGTACCAGATTCAATAAGATAGATTTAAACCAAGAATGCGTCTGAAGCTGTTCCTGATGGAAAGTTCAGACTTTCAGCAGGAAGGTGCAAAGTACTCAAACAGACAATGTGCCTAGATCAATGGAGCAACAGGAAAATTCAGCTCCCTATCAGTTGCTGAAAACTGAAATCATCAAATATGTACCCAGCAAAACATCTAAGTTAAACTAATGGTCTAACTGAAACTTTTTTAATCTAAAAAAATGTACACACTTGTGCATAGTGGAATCTGACAAACGATATTAATTCAAGCAGTTTCTGAACACATTTTAACAAGAAATTCTTACAAAGCAATGTGTCAGATTCAAAAGAGTCTATCAACAATTACATATAACCCAAAAAAACAGAGATTTGAAGAGTGCCACAGCTGAACTGATTGGAAGAAATACCTTGGTTGTGGAAGCCATTGCATCAGCCATCTTCATGTTTGAATGCATAAGCTGTAACAATACAACAATTCAATTTAATTTTATAAATATTCACTGAGTTAAGGAAATAGCACTAGAGTTTTGCACATCAAAGTCTAATAATAACCCAACTATAGTCAACAGTAGCAGAGAACACATTTACATACTGTCTGATCCAGTGTCACAGCAGACTTATAAGCAACTGTTACTATGACTGTCTGCATTTATGTAAGTTGTATATGTAATTATGGATGCAAGTATGTATGTGTCTGTAAGTATGTGTCGTTAGTATGTATGTGATGTGCACATATGCTTCCTGTTCTGTACCATCCTAAGACCACCATCACCAACGATATCCACAATAGCACAATGTTATCTCCCCAGCTTGATCCAGGTTCTTTACCTACCACCCTGGCTCTTGTGGACCTGTTTGATACAGGACCAGAGAATAACCTGATCTTTCTGAAGTGGCTTTTGTTTGGCACTGAGAAATTTTGGAGATTTACATTTACGTTCCATTAAATGCCCGTGAATAAGTTGAGCTACAGATTACAATATATAATTACCTTTCCCTGAGTTCCTACTGACTGAATTTTTGAACCAACTGCATACGTCTTAGTTTTCTGCTTTCGTAAATTAACAAGCTGCTTGGCTAGAACAGTCAGTGCCTAAAATACAAGCATACTGCAACTTCAGCAACTTTCAAGGGCATCTGAAAAATATACATGCATTACATAGCACAGAATTGTTTTAGCAAATAACCAATTATGACACAAATATAACACCTCTTAAGCATCTCTGAGTGGCACTCCTGACTAGCCTAAATGATGTTAAAAGTCCTGAAATAACAGCAAGTTAGTCTGTAGTTATATGAAACTCTTGTAGCTGGAGGTCTCCATGGGCAGTTCCTCACAGGCATGTAGAAACCCATCAACAAATCCCATCCATGTATTTTGAGTCTGTCTAACAAAGACTGTGAATGATACCAACTAATGAGCTATCTAAACATGTGAATACAACACCAAGCTGAATGAAAGGCTTGCAGCATGAAGCTACACTAGCCAGTGATCATCCTGAGGCTGACCTTGAATCCATATATGTACCAGAACCAAATTCACGATTGCCTAATGGCAGTCAACACGTATACAAATACGTAAGACCTGTTAATTCATACAAGATCAGGGCAGTAAGAAATTAGTCCACATATTCTGGAACTTACTTCCTTGTTGCCTTGTTTAGCAGCCTGCTTTATTTCCATTTCCTACAGAATAAAAAACCATTAGTATAATCACTAAACTACATAAACAATTTTTAAATATAACCTTTTAGTTAAATTTGGTAAAACAGTAATGAATTGATAATAAAAGGCTAAAAATTTGCTACTGCAAAGTGAATGGCAAATAAATCAAAACATCAAAACTATAATGACTGATGGCTTGCAGAGCTCGTTAAAATGCCAAAGATGCAAAGCATAGACCTACAGGATCACCAAACTTGTCATCTTTGCCATTAAGAGTGGAAGCACATTTATGGAGCTTGTTAATTTGCAATTGTATTTACTGTTTATTAGTTCGAGACTGATTGTTGTTGCTTTTGTCTAAGGGGCAAATATTAGGGATGTCCGCACAGAAGGGGCAAGGAGGGGTCACCCATATGAGGACAAATGTGGACGGGGGAAGGTGGACATCCTCAAAGGGGATGGGAAAGGGTTATGACAAAATACAAACAAGTGGGAGGGAAGGGTTCAAAGCAGATCATTTTTGGAAGTCCTACATGGACAAACTCTAAGACTAGTTACACATTGTTTAGAAGCCATACCATACCACATCCACATGTAAATAGAACAGTGTGACAGTAAATCAATTTTGCAAACTAAATCATCAAAATTTCTTGGTCTTTATGTTGATGAACGTCTAACCTTGAAAACACATATCAATCATGCATCTACTAAAATTGCAAAAATTAGAGTATAGTTACACCAAATTAAGGCACTATATAAATGCAAAGATGCATATAAACAAAGGCAGTTAGACAGATAAATAATTGCACAACTGTGAATAAATAAAACAATATTAGAAGAGGGAACTAAACCAACTCTCTTACAAAGAAATGCTTGCAATGAAGTAACAAATAATTATTTGTAGCCCAATTAGGAAAAGTTTTATTAATTTTTAACATCTGATGAAGAGTATATAGGTATTTGGTTATTCTATAACCCTAAGCAGCAAATCCAGTAAACCTAGAAAATGGTCTTTTGTTGTATAAAGTGAGAAGACACAGGCCATAAAACAAATTTACCTTAGTGAACAAGGCATAAAGGACATCGTAGCAAGGAATCCAAAGAAACTTGAACTTACAGAGACATGGAAGTTCATGAAAAGCAAGAAAGAATTATTCTAGTGAAATCAAGAAGTAAAAATAAGATTTGTCTTACAAGTTTCTTTTCTTGTCGTTCAAGATCATGTCGTTCACGTTCAAGATCACGCTGAGTTTTGCGGATGACTCTATCAGTCTGTCTCATTTGTTCTGCAAGAATTAGGAATAACTGTAGAGGCACTTCATTACATCATTTACATTCTCCATTATAATTTACAATCTCCACATCCTCAGTATTGGGCATCAATTGGAATATAACAGCACAAAAAAAGTTAGATTTTCACACATTTCATTTTGTACTGCTCTTGTAGTCTGGAGTGGCCATACTGTTTTTAAGTAGGGAGATCGCAAGTGGCCGTTTCTCCATGTTTACCCCGTTGGGATAGGAACAGATCAAGATGACTTTTTTAACAGAATCACAATAGCGAGTTATCTGGGCTATACATTTTCTGTAGTATTTTCCTGTCCCTGTCCCATCACAACCAAAAAACTAGTGCTGCATGTTTCAGTTCGTGACCAACCATATAAAGTGTAAACTAGCAAAACGAATGAGTTTCTGATTACGCAGTTTCACTGAAAAATCGCACCAACTGGCCTGTTATAACATTTCCTATTTTTAGTTGACCATGACAATATCATTACATTACACTGCTTTACATTACTTCGCATAAATCCATTCCTAGTTCATACAAACCTTTAGCAGTAGGCTTTTTCGAGAAAATACTCATTGTGTTCAGATCTAATCGTTCTTTAATTTAAACAGAACAGAGTTGTAGCCTTTCAAGCAAAATAACACTCATATGATGTTACAGTATCGTTACTCAACCATACAATTACAAAAAGCTGTCAGTTTTGCCTATTTTTAGCAGGAAACAAAGACTACCAATCGTGTTGCTTCACGTTCATCTGATTTGAATTCCGTTCTGAAGCATGATCCGCAGGCAAGCTGAAATCAATCGTAATCGTAATCGTAATCTCGAGATTTCTACAGCGCCCAAACGAAAGCTAAGTCGCGGGAACCAGCTTATTCACAGGCTTATTCACAAATAATTGGTATAATTTAAAAGGACACTTTATTGTTGCTAAAAAGAACATGGATATAAAAATTGTGCATGATGTAATATAATAATTAGTTGTTTCAGTGAGCAAACATTGTAATCAGAATTTAGACCTTGTATTACAGAAGATTTACATAGGCCTAACATGTGACGGAGCTAGTAAGCCTACTGAAATCGCTTCAGTAAAACTGCTAAAATACGGTATGATGTGGACTTGATTGCCTGTAATAATTAAATTAATTATACTAGAATCTTTGAATTATTCAAACACGCAAATGCATTTTTAACGTTTCGACTTTCAACCGTAGTGCTCAGGATGAAATGCGTTTCCTATTTTTTTAGCTGTTGCCTAACTGGGGTAAGGTTGATCCTTTATATCTCCATTAAACTGCGTCTGAAAGAATTACATCATTCAGACGAAGGCTAGTTATGCCGTTACTTTTCTTATCACTCATTTTCAGACCATCCAGCTTATCCGTCTTGGAGCTTTCCGACGAAAACAAAAAAGACGAACACGCATTAGAAAATTCCAATTGCATTGGCCAACGGCGTCTTCCCGATATCATATGTGAACCATCTCGCTCCAATTCCACATGTAGGACGTCCAGCCTCAAACGTTCATTTGCCATAGGCCTACATAGCAACTTACGGACTTTTTATGGGTAACTATGAATAACTGTAAATGTTTTCAGCTTCAGGGGGCTTCGCTTTCGTGGTGTCCAGACCAGAGACTTTACCTCTTACACAACTGAAGCTTCGCATCGAAGCCCTCACGAGAGGCTCGCGCCCGCGATCACCATATGCCGGCCTCCAATATTCGAATCGTAATCGTAATTGTGAACTCGAGATTTCTACAGCGCCCAGCGAAAGCTAAGACACAGGAATCAGCTTCGAAGTCTCTTCTACTTGAACTGTTTTCCTCCGCACATAGCTTTTCTTTGCCTATTTTAAGGCACGCCTTTTAACATCTGTTGTCGAGTCTGCGTGTAAGAGTTATTTTCGTTTTCAGCGCGGATTTACTGCCTTTCGGACAGTTTTGCAAGTTATCGGTGACTGGAATGGTCCACCTACAGGGGGGGAACAGGATTCCAACTGGGCAATCAAGCTTCACACTTACAGACTTTTGTAGCCTAGGCCTACGCTGTCTACGCCGGAAACTCATGGATTCGGTGGAAGAAGGGCGAATAGAGTCTTCGGAGCGGCACCGACCGTCAACCACTGATTGGTTTAACTACCTATCATCCGGTGGGCGACGGATGCCTATCCTGCACACATCCGTCAGTTCGAAGATAACCCGGAAGCCGGCAGCTTCGTCCTCCATCTACGAGGGATTGCTGAACGACGAGACAACCATGAGCCATCATGAGGCCGATCACATCGCCTATCATCGTTCCTCATCCTCGATGATACGTGCTTCAGGAACTCTGAAGATGCTACCGTCTTCCAACTCTAGTTGGGAATCTGTTAGTAGGGATCTGCGTGTATGCGCGAGCTTGCCACTGGTGACTCTTCTAGTTGCCACTGGTGACTCCTAGTTGCCACTGGTAACTCTTCTAGTTGCCACTGGTGACTCTTCTAGCTGTCACCGATGACTCTTCTAGTTGCCACTGGTGATTCTTCTAGTTATCTGGGCAACGTTTGGTGACGGATGAATTGTTTTATTCTTAATAACATTTAACATCACTGAAGCTAAAGCAGAGAGCGCTCCTGATTAGTTTTTCCTAAAGCGGCGCTACACGAATTTCTTATAACAATTACTAAATTACCATTTTTAGAGAACCATATCTTCACATCGTTTGTAAGAGATTGCTAAAAGGTGCTGTATATTATCAAACGTCCAGTTAGCGGACATACGCAACAAAATTAATGCACAATATAGCCTTAGCCCACTGTTCCTCGGCTAAGACTCACGATAAACTCTTCATAAGCGGATTAAGGAGAACGCTCGGCCATATTGTTACGCCTATTTCTTTGTCTTAAACACACAGCCCGTAAATAGACTACAGAGTTCTAGTCTTGTAGCAAAGATATTGATGACACTTTCTTCCAAGCCCTCATTGTCTCAGAAAAAGTGTTACTCTAAATTCAGACCAGAAGCACGGGCAAACTGATTTCGATGATCGGCCTAAGACTTATTGATCAGTTACAATGATTGATCACTGTCGAACCATAATCAAAGTAACCAGGAAGACATCAATGACCCTTGATAAACGCCTTGTCTTATTGTCCTGCATTGATTTTCAAGGGCCAACCATCAAGCTAGTAGGTCGAACAGCCCCATCACAAGAGGACCAGAAATAGGCCTACTCGACTAGATGACTCACTTGCAATATTACCGAAGGCCTACCTCACTATGTTCGCCTCGGTATTTAAGACTGTACAAATAAAGAGGTAGGTTTATGTATTTCGATTTTTCAGAGTTGAACCATAACATAGGCCTAACTAAAAGGATGTTAGGCCTATTGATATTATAAGCTATCAGCGAACATAAGTTCACATAAAAGGTATGTGCATGTATTTATATACAAAAATTAAGAGTCAATTTCGAAATGTAGCCCCTACATGCATTTTGCTTATAACTAGGTCACCTCTTAAATACGGCCGAGTCATATTACGTTATTACATATATAACATACAGAAATAAGCATAGCACTGATTTTATTCATTAGCCTACACGATGTTGTTGACCTTTGCATAACTGCTAATTGCTTTTTCAACTTAGGCTTAACTCTATATAATAAATAATTAATTGGCACGGCCTGTTATGCTCAACACAATAATCGTGCTTGTATAGACCTATAAGCCTTATTCCAATTAGTTTCCTTACAGCAGTCTATGTGCTTTAACGTCGGAGAAGCATTTGTTGATCCAACCTGGAAAACAGCAAGCGTTACCTTGAGAGTCAATATTTCTAATCTAACCTAATCCAATACTTTTATAGAGTCGTTATCAAAAGCATCAGTCGATGGTCGCTTCAAGTTAATTCACAGTCAAAAAATCATAATCCATTACAGAAGCCAGGTCGGTATCTGAATAAGTCAGAGAAACCAGAAGTCAAGCTTCGGTGGGCAAGAAAGCTGAAACAGGCGAGTTTTAAGTTTCATTCTGAACGACAACAGAGAACCTACAGAACGCAGAGAACTTCGCGGTGAATTCTAAAGCTTTAGACCAGCCCCCTAGAAGGCCTGAGAGCAACGCTGTTCTGGTGCATGCCACAGCAAGTCAAAGTATCCGTTGATCGATTGCGATATTTTGCTGGATGGCGAAAGGTGACAACTCAAGCGGTTCGCAACTACCTCTTCCTGGATTTTGAAGATAAAATTGAGATTAGAGATAGGGCGATAGTTAGAAGGATTCTCAAGAAAATAGATCCATAGATAGATAGATAGATAGATAGATAGATAGATAGATAGATAGATAGATAGATAGATAGATAGATAGATAGATAGATAGATAGATAGATAGATAGATAGATAGATAGATAGATAGATAGATAGATAGATAGATAGATAGATAGATAGATAGATAGATAGATAGATAGATAGATAGATAGATAGATAGATAGATAGATAGATAGATAGATAGATAGATAGATAGATAGATAGATAGATAGATAGATAGATAGATAGATAGATAGATAGATAGATAGATAGATAGATAGATAGATAGATAGATAGATAGATAGATAGATAGATTGATAGATAGATAGATAGATAGACCGACCGACAGACAGACAGACAGACAGATCTATTTGACTCTGAAATACTGCTTGGCTTTAATCTCTTTGATATTTGAATATTCTGTCCGTTCACTGTTTTATATTTCAGCTATTAGCGCAATTAAATGTGAACTTCTAACTATAGATGCTAAATTCAAATGAGACGTTTCGCCCGAGGAGACGTTGAACAACAGAAGGTTTAAATGACGATCTTCTGTTTACTGATACTTTTGCAATTTGCAGAGAATGGAATCATTAACTCGATACACACCACTGCCTCCAATAGATGACAGAGCTTCAAAAGAAACTGACCGACGAGATGAGGATGACTTCTACGAAGATGTTGACTTGTCTCAGACAAAAACTGAAGATGTATTTCAGGAGCTCAGTCGAATCTTAGCGCAGATGACGGAGAAAATTCAAACGAAACACGTTTTATATCTGCAATCAGTCGTCAATAACGAAAACAGATTTTCAGCATATGAGGTAGGCACACATCTGACATCTTTAAACTTTGTCGAAATTTTTCAGAAGCACTGGAAAGACAATTTTGAAGAACTTCTTTCAGATCGTAGCAACCCGGAAAACTTCTTTCTTTCATACAGAATTCTGAGGATCATGTGGAATTTGAGCAACGATTCGAGCGCTGTATGTGATCAAATCATTAAAGTTGGACTTCATTTGGATATTTTCGGATTTCTTGAGTCCGAGCATCTGCGTCCGAATCGCCTGAACGAAGAGAAGCCAAGTCTGATCGCCCAAGGCCTGCTGGGAATTATATTTGGGGTGGTACGCCGCGCCACAGGTGCCTGGCAGGCCTTGCGTTCCTGCCAGGCTGTCGAACATCTCCAGCCATACAGAGGATGTCAAAATCGTGTGATATCTTGCATCGCCTTGATGATACAGTCGTATCTCGTGACGGAAGGGGAAAACGAAAAGATACACTCAGGCCAAGATACTATCGACTTTCTTGTGAACTTTTTGAAAGAATCATTGAGAAATAAGGCTAAGGTAGGGCGACGGCTTTCCCCGAAGGAAATTCTTGAGGTGATGAATAAGTTGGCAGTCAATGACGACAACAAGACGCGCATCGTCAAGTCAGGTGGATTGCAGTGTTACGTGGATCTCATGGAACCCGAATCATCAGACAGAGAAAAGGCAGAGGCGGCTAAAGGTCTCTGGATTCTGGCCTTCGGGTGTAAGCAGGACATCCAGAACGAACCCGGGTGTGTAGAAGGTAGGCCTATGCAAACAGATTTGACTAAATCTATCCAGTATCAAATACTAGAGTGCAGTTAATTAAGTGAATTACATGTAGAACTTCAAAGAAAAAGCAGTGTAAGCACTCATTTTTTATCCATTAGGGCCTAACGCTTTTCAGTTGCAAAACCATGCGGAACCATATCACGTTAATATAGGCCTATTATACCGCCAGCAAAAACTGGCAGAGGCCTAAATCATGCGAGAGAAACTCATCGGCATTTTTATTTAGTCTCTTTTCCAATGTTTATTAATTTTATTCTTATATCTAGTTAACGCCGGTATATAATGTCGCGCACAAAGTCATGGTGCTAATCAACTGTATAATGTGAATTATCTGCTCAAGATTCCCACACAGTAAGCTTAACTTTCTCGGGAGAATCACGAACTTCGTGTTACAATTAATGGCTCAACCAATCGGCTACCGTTTTACAAATATGCAACCATCGGATTGAAAAATTGTTTAGGGTCTGTTGAACGTTTGCCTATACTGTCCTCTTCCAGAATGACGATACGCGAAGGCCTAGTCAATAGCGTTATAGGCCAAACCAATGGAGTATGCTACATCTGTCACCTCAACCCGTTTGAGAGTGATATAACTGCATAAATGTTAATGAAGCCGTGTTTTGAGACTGTTTTAGTTCGGCCGCCGTCATTCCTCTCCCTCAATTCAATTCAGACCAGAAACTCTGAATATAGTGTCAAATGTCAATCAACTCTAGATGGGATTTCGTAGGTTGGGTTGATTACGTGTGTGCGAAAGCCCATGCACCATTAGTGACTGTTTTATCAATTCGACATTATTACTCACAGATAAACTTGTTCAGTAACGAACTCTAACATCATTTAGCCTAGCGATTACAACCTTCAAGATTTACTTTAAAAGACCCAACACATTTTCATTAGGACTACATGACACTATGTCGCACATAGAGAGCACCAGGCAGTATTAATCAGAAGTTTAAAGACTTGTGTAAATGGATGCAGAATAAATTGATTTTGTGAAGAAATGCAGATTAATTTTTGTGAATGCTTATTTTAAGCTCTGAGATCTTTACTATCGATTACAACCAAGAAAGTGAAGCAGCACGCAGAAGGCGCGTTATGGGTAATCGAAAATAAAATAGAAGCAGTTCCAGAAAACAAAGCAGGTATGGCATCTGACATAAATCATGAGTTATTGAATTTTATGGATAGTATTTTAGCATGTTAGCTGTTCATATGTATAAAAGAAAGAAGTTACAATATATCTGTGCATCCAATAGATTGTCTATAACGATAAGGCACCCAAATTGTATACTTTGTTTAGCGAAGACAAACTATAGATGAAAGCATATTCCTATGAAGAATGGCTGTATTTTCTTTCCTGCCGGGGTTCTTAGAAACCTCGTATACTCTTCTTAATGTTGATTTTATCTGCAAGGATAAGCCATAAAATTAATCTCAAGATTTCTACGGCGCCCAACGAAAGCTAAGTCGCGGGAACCAGCTTATTCACATGCGCTCAGTCAAAAAAAAATCTGTAGGCAAAAGAGTTCGGTCCCAGGTCAAGATCCAGGAGTCAGGCAGGCAGACAGTCGGAAGGCTACGGTGTATGGTGCTTGAAATTGAAGCGAGGAGAGAAATAAGGGGAAGGGAAAGAATCAGAATAAGATTTTTGGAAAAGTGATGTTTTCAGTTTTGAGTGAAAGACTAGCGCAGCATTTGGAAGACGTGAAGTGTTGGTGAGTTCTTGTGATGGATCAGATAATGCCTTACCGGGCCTGCATTGTGCCATGGGCGACAACTGGTGGCCAGCCGTGGGCGAAAAATTAATGTGGTCTCAGCGAACGTGGCTGACAGGAAAATATTCTGCAATCAATAGTAACTGTTGTATTTTGCCACTGCATCTGATGTTGTCTGTTTAGGTGCGACAAACGGTAATGAAGGACACGTGTTTATCAGTTACCAGTGGGATTCTAAGCCAACCGTCGTCAAAATCAAAGACGGTCTCGAGGACGCCGGATTCAACGTCTGGATCGACGAAGATGACATGTGTCGGTACATGCGTCGAAACTTCTGTGCTATCATTATGCAACAGGGTGCCACGTCAGTGAGGCCCATTGTTGACGGTGACATGGCTTAAGCAAGAAATTTTTGGACTCAGACATTCTGTAAATTTGAAACCCTTAACCGATTGCATTCAAATTTAATATGAATAGTTGTATCATAGAGATCTCCACCCTCAAAAGTTTAAGGGCGATCGAGTTAGCAGCGAAGTTCCCATCGACTCCCAATGAAGTATTTGGTCTTTCAGTTTCCCAGAGCATCCTACAGGCCAATACCGCAACCAGTCTATACGCACAATGACTCAGTCGAAGCCATTTTATTGTTACACGTGTTTTTGTAACTGAGAGCGTTGGAAATTCACTAGAGTAAACATAAAAAATAACAAATGTTCCTTTTGTCGACAAATTGCTCCCGATTTTGAAATATTTTAGCTTAAGACGCAGAAATACCATTTACAAAGTGGTGCCAAATTTGATCTGTTGGGAAGTGATATATAGGCCTACAACTTTTCGACCCCAAAAGGAACAGTCTATAGTCTAAAGTAATATGTTCACATATTTTGCATTCAGAAGAAACCATAAAAGTTTCATTTACGCAAATAAAGCACCCGAAAGCATCCACAAATATTTATGTCTAATTGTTGCATTTGATTGTTGGTTGTAGGTAATTAGTAAACAACAGTGAATGACTGGATTAATGAATGAATGAATGAATGAACGAACGTATAAATTAAGGAACAAAGAATAAATAAATAAATAAACGAATTAATTAATTGAGTAATTAATTAATCAACAAATGAATGAATGAACGAACGAACGAAAGAAAGAATGAATGAATGAAAAAAGAATGAATGAAAACTGAAACTTGGCTGCTGAAAATAATTGATGCATATATATGTGATAAACAGCTTTGTTTTGGCGGTGGAACTTAATTAACTTGGTTCACATGAACCGGCAAATCACGTGTGTCTTGAAATTGTAGCCGGTTGCGTGATGGATGCCATGGCAACAGCGGTTGAGAATGCGTCCATCGTCCTCATCTGTATGTCTCGGAAATATAAAGACAGTCCTAACTGTAGAACAGGTCGGGCTAGATCTGTATTGCTGAGATATGAGTTTCATCCAAATGACTATAATTAATTCATTTCTTGAGTTCCGGGACTCTGTTAAATCATTAAAATTCCGGCCCAAAGTCATAGTTTAATCAAGTAGGTCAAAATATAAGTAGACTAAGTCGAGACATGAGATAATTAGTAGCATGCCCTAATTACAAGAAAATGTTTAAATCAATAAAATTAAATCCAGTATTTTTTTCGCCAATTTCATTTTTTGAGAATAGCCAAGTCAACATTTTAAAAATTCTATTTGTGTTTAGAGGCTGAATATACATTTCGCCTGAAGAAGAAAGTCGTTCCAATTCGTCTTCAGAAAGATTACGTTCCTGACGGATGGCTTGGACTGATGGCAGGTAGCAAACTCGTTTTGGACTTCAGCCAAGACACGAAAATTGAGCAAAGTATGAACCAACTAATTAAGGAAATTGGAAAAAGTATAGGTATGTTGAAAAGGAACAATTTGCTTACTCCTTAGCTTACAATAATCTCTATTTTCTTCTTTTTGAGACAACAGCATAGCTTTTAACTATCAAGTCATTGAGTATAAATATATATATAGACCTAATCATATCATAAAATGGAAATGGCTGAATTTCTACCAGTGGCTATAGGGTCTGTTCTTGTGCAGATAACCTCTGTGTTGTTGATTTAAATTCCGATTGCGTCAGGTGAGATTGAATACCTAAATAAACCAAGCTTCAGCACGAACAGTTTAGATCTAGCAGCATGTAGCCTATCACAATGTCATATTAAAATGACATTTTATGCATATAGGCCTAAGGCTTAACAATTGTAATCGTAAAGGTAATCGTAATCCCAAGATTTCTACAGCGCCCAACGAAAGCCGCGCCGCGGGGACCAGCTTATTCACCGGCGCTCAGTCAAAACAAAATCGATAGGCAAAAGGGTTCGATTCCGGGTCAAGATCCAAGAGTCAGGCAGAGAGAGACAGTGTGGCAGCTACGGTGGGTGATGTTTGGGGCTGGAGAGCAGAGGCAGATAAGAGGAAGAAGGGGTGTACAACTGGTACATGAACAAACACAGCCAAACCATCACCATTCGTTCAATTTGTTAAACAATTCTTCGTTTTTGTTCTGAATAACTTTTCGGGCGATGAAGATGCTAAGAAGGAAATTGTTGCGCCTCTCGTGAACTCTCTCAATCAGGGTTCTGCTCCAGGAAACTCTTCTGTTAAAAACTGGACTCCAGTTGATGTTAGTCGGTGGCTGAAGAATAACAACCTGGAACAATTTGAAGATTGGTAAGTTTGCACTTTGATTCTGTTACATGAATATGCTATGTACTAATGGATTTAGACCTACTTTTGGCACGTTTACTTTTATGCTATTCAACAAAAGAAATATACAATGTGAACGAAAAAGGAAGCCTTAACTTATTGTTAATTTAACTATCTAAATATTTTAAAACTGTTTTGAATCGTAAATAGGCCCACAATAACAATTAAATTTCAAATGATAACAGCAAATGTTTTAAAGTAACTCCACTACTAGTTCTACTGGGTCTAGTACTACTACTCATAGTGATAATAAATGGAAAAGTGAAAAGTCGACGATCTGGCAATGCGCATGGAATCCGGCTGAGCGGGCAAGGTAGGATTCCACCAGAAGTCCCCCATTCGGGCGAATGGTTAGCCGCCCTTACTAATCCCTCGTGTGGCCCCTGTGCGGTTATGAGGCTGCTTGAGCGACAGCAGGCTTTCGTCATGAACTTTTGAAGCCCTCACCTCTGCCTCTGCGGAATTTGGCTGGGCGAGGGTCACCCTAACAGCTCCTCTGTCCCCTCTCTCTGGTCTTCAGGCAACCGGACTTGGTTCTTTACATGGCATCTTTGGAAAACCCCACTGACTTGACGCAGCGCTCGTGAATAAGCTGGTGACCTGCGCAATTTCAATTGCCAAACGAGTCTATATCCATAAACAATCCAAATACTCATGGCTGCCTCGACAAATATCTTCGTATCCATTGCTTTTAAAACAGTGTGTCCAAAAAACTCTTCAGAGACATAATTCATTCTGGAGGTTGACCGCGGTTTATCGGTTATCATTGGTGAATATTAATATTGACATTTCTAATATAAACACATGCGAGGAATTTTTACCTGTACACAAATGCTATAGGCTACCTGTACACAACTATGCATACATCATTGCAGCTATTTCAAATAGGCCTATTCGTCAACAATTCAATTTCCAGATGATCAATTCAGTTTCCATATATTAGCCCAAAATAAAACAAACACGATAAAGATTTGCCGAAAGCAACTATTTGGAACCGGTTCTAAAGTATTTAGATTCAAAAAGTGCTGTAGGGTGCAGCGTATAGTCTATAGCGTGTAAGTCCAAGAGCAGTTGTAACTGTAATCACGAATTTATATAGCGCCCCTCAAAAAAGAAACTCATCAGAGATGCTCCCGATCTGACAACACAAAACCACTATCGAATAGAATGATTTTCAAGCGCTTAGAGAAGAGGCAGAGAAAGCCAAGAAGCTCATGCCGCAGAAACTTATTCCAGAAAGATGGATCAACCACAACGAAACTTCTATGTTGGACCCTTGAAGTTTCGGCAGAAGCAACCGGCTTACTTTATGCGAAAGAGCGAAGAAATCTGCGGCCCAGAATGGAATAGACCGAAATACATAGCATCCTACGATAAAATGGAACACAGGGCGCAAGACAATTAGGCCTACTTCAGCTCCAAAAGGTTAAGTTGTATCAGTCCAATTAGCCCCTTGGCAATAATCCCAGGTCAATAACCCCCTCCCGACCAACAGCCCCATATGGACAATAACCCCAGGAAAATGACCACCCAGTTTAAATCCGTCTGGCAAGTGACTCTCATATATATATATATATATATATATATATATATATATATATATATATATATATATATATATATATACATATATATATATATATATATCAGCTAATGGATTCTATGATAACCCTCTGACCAAAAGCCTCCACGCAGAAAAATTACCCTGGTTATCATAAAACCCATTAGCTGATAAGCATTCAGCCAAAACAAGATCGATCGATAAGGAAGGTTAGGCCTATAGGTTCGGCTCCGAGCCCAAATTCAAGGGTGAGACAAACAGATTACGGTGGTGGTGATTTTAGTTGATTTGTGTTGATTTTAGTTTAGTTGATGTTTTTTTATGTTGATTTTACTATTATGCGTGAATAGGTTTTCGAGTATGACTGGTGCAATGCTGGTGGAGTTCGCATCGATGAGAGTCGAGGCTCCGGAATCATTCTTTGCCTACATGATGAAAGAGGATTTCCGACTGAAAGATGCCCTGGCCATAACCACAGCTCTACAGGGCCTTCACTAACCTCCTCATTGCCATAATATACAGTGCGATATCAATTTCACAAAAATCGTATTTGAAATAAACTGTCTTAATACAAATATTATGGCGTTTGTCCAAAAGAATTCGCATGCTCTTTCAGAATTGGAAGATGCCAAAAAGGACAGCAGAGAATTTCTCGATGCTTCTGAATTAGAAGAACCTTCAAACGAACCGACGTTACCGCACGTCGAAGGGACAGCTGGTGTAATGGACCATATTTAACAAATTTAATTGCTGAAAGTTCTGCATTACCAAAAACCTCGTGGATGGCTTTGAAGAAGTTTGTAGGCCTACATAGAGAAAAGTTCAATTAATCCTCTGCTATGTTCTCGGCTACCAAAGAGCTTGCCAGTAAAAAACCACAAGCTAAATATAATATATGATCGAAAAGACGATTAAAACTGCCGCGATGCTTTCATTCCACTGATTGAAACTTTTCTAATCATTCTTGGAGAATTTTCGTTCGGCATATCCAGTGTACATACTGTAGACTACGCTTGTGCTGTTATAGTCGAGAAAATCAAGTACAAGATACAGAACAGGCGATGCGAGCACTATGCCAGTCCGTTTGTTGACAATGAACGTAAATCTCCAACTGTCATCGTTTCTTATCAGTGCTGTTTACTTGGAAAGCTGTGACGATATTTCAGGATTATCACCATATTCTAGCACTGATCAATGTTTTGTTAACTTGAATAATTTCAAAGTTGAATGTATTAACTAATTGCAAATTTATGAGTTTATGTATCGATATGATAACCATCTGCTTCCTACTTCTTTTAATGATTACTTTTTAACTTATCATACGTATTTCACTAGACCTGGAGACAGCTACTATCGAGGATTAACCCGCGCAAATACCAGACTATTCTCTATTAAGTTTATTGGCCCGGACTTGTGGAATAGTTTGCCTTCGGATATGCGTATACTACCTAGTTTGTACTTATTTAAGAAACATTTGCGTACATAATGTGAGCACGATTTCCAATAGTTAAGTTAATTTTGTGTCTTTGTTGTTTTCGTTTGTTTTGATGATGTCTTTGTATTAGTTTTGCTCTAAATGTCTTAAATGACATAGTTTAGTTAATATTTCCTAAGCTGATCATTCGCCATATGCACATTTTTATTAGGTTATGGGCGGCTCCATTAAGCGGGACTTTGTCCTTTCGGATCTAACTTTTGATACCCATCTAGATGGTGCTGTTCATAAGAATATCTTTGTTTATTTGTTTGAACGGTTACAATATTTGTTATGTTGTCAGTTGTCTGTTAATTGGTTTCAATAAATAAATGAATTGAAAAAAAATACATTATCCGAACGTGTGAATAAAAGACGTGTTAAGATGGACTCGTCAGAGTCGAACTTGACCGGCGAAATATTGTATTTTTGTGCTAACGAAGCACTGGATTCGACTCTTCAAGGAAGGCATTCACTCAGTTTTTGGTTTTTGATGCTAACTTTTTGAGGCCATTGAGAAGATCAAAAAATACAATCTACTGTCGGAGACACAAAAGTGTTTAAGTGAAATCATTAATGACTTAAATCGTAAGCAGGTAGCCCTATTTAGGTTAGCAACTGAAGCCGTTGACCGAATCTTTCTATTTTAATATTATGTTATTAGTATGAGAGTACTTATCGGTTTTCTGATCTTCCAATCAGTCTAAAACCACACCAAGAAATGGATCGTCACCTTTCACTACTGTATTGAGGTGTCTCACAGCCACGATTCCAATATTTTAAGGAAGTTAGTTCATCATTTCAATGTCTTTTGCCAGACACAGTGAAAGTGCAACAGATCATAATGACATGTTATCAAAATGTAATAGCTTCAGCATAAATAAAAGTGTCTAATTATCATTTAATTATTTATTTACAAGCAATTAAGTTATGACTTCCACGTGATTGCATGTGCTTAGATGTAGGGCATACGGGGCATAATGGGATACCGGGGTATAACGGGAAGCTTGAATATTATCTGTCTTATTTTAATGTTATTGGCCAATGGCGTTTTCATCCGGAAATAAAAACGTCTTCGAAGGTCAAGGACAAAAGAAATTGCGATAGTGCAGCGTCTGGTCAATTTTAGGATTAAAAGGTTAAAACTTAATTTTCACAATAGCTGAAGTAAGGTACTAGATTATCCAAGGCTTGCTTGAAAAAGTGGATTTATATTAAATTCAGCTAACAGTGATTAGCGTTACATATTCTGCCATATATTATCCTAACAAGAATCGTGTCTCTTTAGCAGCTTGTGTAAAAATGGTGGGCTTTGAATTTTGAGTATTTGAGGCATAACGGGATATAGATATCCCATTTTGCCCAACGTTAAGAATAGACATCTATTTATTTTGGTATTGGACCTAGTTTATAATAAAAATGTGCTTATGCCTACTAATAATGAGTAGAAGTGAAATGACAGATTAGTGACTTATGCACACTACTAAGCCTAGTTCCTTATTTCCCACATTTCAGGTGGTTCGAGCATGGAAAAGAAAGACGGAACGACAGAAGTGGAACGAAGCAGCTATGGCATGCGCCATTGATGAGGTTGGAAGTGGAAGACTTGGGTATCTCGCAACAAGTAAACAATACGGAGTTCCTAAGTGAAATCTTGACAGGAGAGCGAGGAATAGAAACAAAATGACTTATGAGGCAAGAAAAATCCTCGGAAAAAGGCACGAATTTTCTCAGATGACATGGAAGCCAATTTGATGCGCTACATATTGAGAATGGATGAACTGTTCTTTGGTTTGACGTTAATGGATTTGAGACGCATGGCTTACTAGCTTGCTGAACGGAATGGCATTCAAAGCGCATTTGATGTCGGTAAAGGATTGGCGGGAGAAGGTTGGACGAGAAGCTTTATGCGACGTCTCCCAAACCTTTCGGTTAGACCGCCTGAAGCGACTTCGGCTGCAAGGGTATGGGATTTCAACCGCATCTGTGTCGGAGATTTCTTCATGCTTTTGGAAGGAATCCATGATAAAATGCATCTCAATCCAACTCGAATTTTTAACGTAGATGAAACTGTCATCACTACAATCCAGGGAAAGCCTAGCAAGATTGTTGCTTTACGAGGAAGAAAACAGGTTGGCAGCTTAACATCTGCTGAAATGGGCAAGCTCTGCACAGTTGAAGTTGTCAGCTTCCGGTCAATTCATACCTCCCATGATAATATTTCCGCGGAAGCACATGAAACAGGAACTCATTGTCAGAACTCCACCTGGGTCTATTTATCATTGTCGTCAATCGGGCTGAATGCAAAGAGAAAGTTTTACTGAATGGTCCCGCCACTTCCTTCTGCATTCTGCATTGTCAATCAACTATCCAGGGCTTCTAATTTTCTATGGACATGCTACCCATATTTGCAGCATAGAGACAATTGATCTCGTAAGAGACAATGGCGTTACGCTCTCAGTCCTGCCGCCACACTGTAGCCATCGAAAGCAACCGTTGGATGTTGCATTTATGAAAACGCTCAACTCTTATTACAACAAAATTGCGAAAATTGGCCGAGGACACATCCGGGAAGAGTTAGGCCTATAACATCATTCTAAGTTGGAGCACTGCTTGCATGGCCTACATAAAAGCTGCAACACCGGATGTTGCTATGAATGGCTTCAGTAAAACAGAAAATTTCCTATTAAATCGTGATGTGTTTACAGATAATGACTTGTACCCACGCAGTGATGATACAGATCAGGAAAACACATCTACAGTACCGTAACTGATATCAGTCATTAGTGAAGAAGCATCTGCCTCGGCTTTATTAACGTCCTCCACTGCCACTGGCCAGTGAGGATGCTGCTACCACTATCGGGCTCATTGTAATATCCATGTTTTGACAAAAACACAACCAAATAAATGCATAATTCCGCAAACAAATAAAGGAAGATACACAGCTACAAAGGCAGACATACAGAATGGCACTTAACCACAAAGACAGACATACAAAATAACACATAAACATAGAAAGAGGAAGATAGAAAAAGAGAAAGAAGTTAGCACGCTGGCATTATTTAGATTTTATGTATATGTACCACCATAAGTATTTACATCTGGTTCATTTTTCAAAAATGTAATGTAGTTGGTCATTAAGTGAGCATCCCATTTTGAGGGGTCGCTCGGCACGGGAGGGTGTCTCAAGTAAAAACCACGGGGTTTTGCATCGACATTGACAATTATTAAAATATTATTTGAAAATAAGCGTTTCAAGCAGTCTATATAGGATCTGTATCACTGTCAGTGAAAGTTAGTATCATATGAACGGAAACTGTGAAACTTTATGCAAAATTTAACTTTAAATCACTTCTGTCTGAGATGTTCCTGGACGATGAGACAGTTCAGTTACTGTTCAATACACTTAATCTAAAATTTTTAGATCATTTTCCAGCTACCACAAAACTGGCTGTTGACGAGTCATTGGTACCCTACTATGGCAGGCATTCTCCGAAGCAGTTCATCCGTAGAAACCGATTAGATATGGCTACAAAGTCTGTTCGATGAATACACCACTCGGCTATTGCAGTCAGTCAGAATCGTATTAAGGTGCTGGTGTCACGGATCTCAAGCTTGGATTGGGTAACTGAGTAGTTGTTAGTCTTGTTGGCAAGCGGGTCTTGTGTACTTTGACAACTTCTTTACAAGTTTGAGACTGCTACAGCAATTGTCTGATCGGACTATACATACTACTCATCCGGTCGATCAACTGGATTATTGTCGTGACGTATGCATTGTGTACTACAAACGGTATGCCATGAAGAGACCGGCCATTGGGCGAAGTCTTGGACGTCCAAAATAACTTGCCATGCGAGTACCAGATGATATTCGAATGAGTACTACATTCGATGAGTACTACATCGAGACCATTGTCACTTAAAGACGGTGTGCAGTGTTTGGTGAAGGTCCGCCAAAAGTGTCAGAAATGCATTGTTGGCCAATACAAAACTGGTCAAGAGTAATTAAAGCAGCATTATACAACTATTTTAGGAGGCTATTAGTTGTTAGAAGGCTCTTAGTTGATTGATGCTTAGAAGGCTTTTATAAGCTAGTGACTTGAAATATAAACAGAATTATAATACACTACTTTCTGTGAGCATATCGAAATTTGATTTTTTTTAAAAAATCATAAATCCTTTAAGCATGCAAACTTGGCTCATATTTTGCTTATAAGTTTGATTTTGAATGATATTAAGTATAAAATATTTGTGTCGCCTAAAATTAGCTGTGATAAAAGTCTTGACCGAAGTAAATTGTTCATATTAGAATACCGCACTTAACGCAGCCACTTGTGCCTAGCGTGCCAGTCTCCCCTATAGCCTCCACGACAGGCCTATTGGTAATCACTGCAATAAACTCTGAGTGGCCTATACAAAAAACGTCACTGTCATATGTTGCACATTATAAGTTTACGTTGCACGGACTAAATTATGATGTTGTGTTCTGAAGTGTTGTGGTACATTTTGCCTCGAAAGAATAAGTCCAATGGATGTTACAGAAGTAAGTCGACTGCTCCTTAATTCTTTATAATAACTTACATTTGTGGAAAAATAGACAACTTGTGAACCTCATTAATTATTCTAGTAATTCATAAGGGCCAACAGCTGCCCGTCGCTCAACAGAGGGTGCTCCACCACCGCCCTTCTCTGCAGGATGTTGCATTGGAGCCGATTTCGGTGGAAGACCTGACGGAGTTGCTGCTGTTGTTGTTGTCATCGCAGTCGAGTGAGCTCGATCCTCAGCCATCGTTTCTACATAAGGACTTTATGGATGATTTTTTCCCTTGTTACATCTGTTGTATAATATTGCTTTGGGTGAGGAGTCGCTTTCAGCAATGGGATATTGGTTTTCCGTCTCCTAAGGGTTGTGGTCTTGATGTTAATATGACGGCCAATTATCGACCTAATTCTAACTTATCTTTTTATCAAAGGTAGCTGAGAAATATGTTTCGATGCAGCAGATACAATATCTTGAGGCTAACTGCCTCCTACCCAACCAATAGTCGAGGGTAGAAGGTCCATCACTCCACAGAGTCTGTTATTACACGCATTCTTGTGGACATTTTTGGACTTTTAATTGGGGGCGCGTAATTCTTCTTGTCCTTTCTGATGTAAATGCGGCCTTTGACACTGTTGATTATGGCATTCTCTTGTGGCGCATCAAAGGGTCGCTTGGTGTCGATGGTCGCCCTCTGTGGCTGCTTCGTCCATTCCACTCTGACAACACTTGGAGATTGACTTTGGTTCCACACCGTCTGACTCATCCATGGCCTCACAGGGTTCCATCTTAGGGCCCTACTCCATATCCTGTACACCACTCAGGCTTAGCTGTAGAGGCTATCTCCTTAGTGGAGAAATTGCGTCAGACATCGGAGGTGCTTGGTGCCTGGAAGATGTCCAACTGCATTTGGCTGATTTTTAGGAAAACCCAATTCATGTGACATGGTAGCCGTGGCCAGATTTTTAAAACTGACGCCTAATCTGCAACATTGCTTCCCTGGTGTCTTTTCTCCACTACTGTGCGTGATCTTCTGGGTGTGACGTTGGACCAGGAATTGACCTTATCAGAGCATGTGAAGAATGTATGTCGAACGTGTTTCTACCACCTGCGCGAGATTCGCTCTATACGCCGTTAACTTACAACTCCAACCGCCAAAATCCTAATGCACGCATCTATATGCACCAGGGTGACAATGGCAATGCCATTTTTGCGGGCCTCACTCTTTCCTGCGCATTAAATAGCATCAATGTGTTTGAAATATTCGGGCTCGGCTGATCCGTTGTAGGCCTATATCTCCGTTTGATGGATTAACTTCACTTGATAGGCCTATAAGATCTTGAGCAAAACCGTCTATATATTTTATATAAATATATTTTTAAATTATATTTTCTTTGTCTCTGATTCTTTTTCGGTTTCCTTTTCTCTGTACTTCTGGTTTGGCCCTTGCTCAGTTTACCTCACTTGTTCTTTGGCTTCAGGATGAGCATGGCGTAGCTCCGTGTTATACAAACCAGCTTTGCGAAATTTTATAATAATGAAATATTTAATGATCGCTATTTAACCACATGCATTCTAACACTGGGTTTATGTAAAATAATTACTTTTTATTGGAACTTGAATTTGGTTTTATATGAATTTAATTTAAATTTCTTGCCTTATTGAACTGATTCATTATTTATATAACGTTTTACAAGTCACATTTGTGATAGTCACGTATTTGATTTTATGGTTTAATGCTGTAAACCAATATTGGCGTTTTATGTATTGATTCGTTAAAATTGAATTTAATTTTTATGCATCATTTAAAATCCTTCAAAAAATATGTTGTAAAATGGCCCTAAGTGCATTACACTGCGATGATGTTTCTCGGCACGTAGTGAATAATTTCTCATGCAGATGTACTTGTTCTACTATTTTGGTTTTTGTCCCACAGGAAGCACCAGATACGGTTTATACTTTATACTAGTTTCTTAGCTAGCGTGCTGAAGTTGTTATGAGAAATTATCAGAATACCTGACAAGCATTCAGGGCATTGATTCATTTAAAGTCTTCTTACACGTAGCTGCTCTTTGCGCTTCATTTGGAGACAATTGCCTGTGAAGCCGCAGGTCCTCAAACTGCGTTCTTTAACTGTTGCCATCTCCTATAACGATTGAGAGGAGACTCTACTGTATTTACCACTTGTTCCGATTTCCAAAAATTAGTTTTGGTAACAGACACATCTCTAACAATATTTAGTTTGCTATATTCATCACATATTGTAATAAGTGAGTTGCTGATTATATTTGATTGTATGCTTAATTATTTATGTCATAATTGTAAACATGATTATGGCTAATTCTATACCTTTAATGTATATGCACTTGTCATATGCAGATAAAAGTTACTTAATTGGACCTGTTTGCTTAAATAATAAATATTAAAACAATCACTGGACAACTTCGCTAGCGGCTCAAATGACTTAATGAATCAACGCCAACTTCACCTAAAAGCACCCAAACTCGAACCTCATGCACTGCATTCAAAGCTCACAGTAGGCCTATTACCGATCTGACACCAAGCATGACGATGACATGTATAACTGAAAATACATTCTCTGTGAAGAAGAAAAGGGTGACATTTTGTCGTGTTACCTTTGTTGGTAGCCTTGGCGTCATTTCTCTCAAATGAATAAACACGTGATTGAGTAGTCTACTTGAATAGACAATGAAATTACCAAAAAATGGCGAAAAACTAAGAAATATTTACAATATTTGGTAATTGTAAATTTTGCAAAATGAAACAAACCTAAAAATAGGTAACTAATTTCAAATGCTATAATATACAGCGTTGCTGCATTTATACATCAAAGCAGGTTGACGATTCTGACGAATTTCTGACTTTTCGAAAACAAATTTTGCTTTACCCGGATACTTGTCGTATATTGTGGTGTGGCAGTTTCTTTGAGCTTCCGTGTCAGTATGTTCTGGCCAATATAACAGACATAGATGACTTGCATATTTCATCTGAGTTGTGCGCAATTCCTGAAGGAGCAACTCGTCCGAAAAACTTTCGCGGAGAACTTTTAATTATTCAGACAAATGAGTCACACTTGGGTTTTGCAAGAATGAGACGCGCAAATCAGAATGAGAAAAAATTCTATGTTCTGCCAAGCCACTATAAACAAAGTGGACCCTCCAACACATTTAACGTAATCGACAGAGGAGGAGTAAGTGATATAATCAGCAAGGCTGTTCAATTGGATCCAGTTTTTGAAAGGTTTGAGAACATTAGTTACGATTTGGTTCACGCTGTACCATGCCCGTACTGGCCATCGCATGCATCAGAATGGGCAGCTCGTAAACGCACAAAAGGATGGCCATCTTCGAGTCTAATAGATCAAATTGTGAAAGGTGGATGTCATTTAGTTGCGAAGCCTCATCATAGCAATTTGTTCGACAATACTGAATGGAGATTTTCGTTTTCCCGCGCAGAGCTCCTCCTGATTCATAGTTTGACTGACGTGCAGAAGTATATCTACCACATACTTCGTCTTGTCAAAAACGAAGTCAACAGAAGATGCAACAGATCAGACGAATTAGCGTTACATACTTATTACTTTAAGACTCTCATGTTATGGGCTTGCGAACAGAAGCCGTTAGAGTTTTGGAACGAAAAACAGACTGAGGCATCAATTCAAGAATTACTCTGCAATACGATTGAATGGTTAATAGACAGGAAATGCCCTCACTATTTTATTCCGGAGAACAACATAATGGAACATCTGACAACCGACTGTAATGATGAAATTCTACATTTGTTACAACATGCAGAAGGAACTATTTCTACGATGTTGAAATGTGTGCCGAAAGCAGTGAGTGAGCGGACAGTAAGAGTCACGTTTAGTCATAAAATTATCCTTTTTGCAATGTTAGCATCGAACATGAGCGTTTTCATTAATCCATTTTCATCCAAGTTTAACAGATACTATGATGAAACTTTAGTCCACAGTGCTTTATTTTACAGCGAGGTAGAGTCATTGTTCAAGGGACTATCGACTCATTTGAGATTGATGTCAGATATCAACTGCATTTCTACCCGCTGCAGAAATGACCAGATAATGACAGCAATTAGGTATTTCAGTGAGAGCCTCACCAACATCAAGAAGGAAGAATCTGTTGTAGTTTACAATAAGTCTATTCATTACACCATGTTCAGATACCTAACAGATAGAAGAATTGTACCAAAAGTAATGACACCAAGTGTTTCTCAAAACAATGACGTTACTCGTCACGAATTACACAAATACTTTGCTTGTGAGAGAGAATTGTTTCAGATGATGCTTTCTGATGTCGACAGTAGCAACAAAAGACCGTCTTACTACATCAGCAGCGCCTATACAGCGAATTTCTTTTACACGGGTTTAAGAGATTATAGCAAGGCACAGAGCGTATGTGAGGAGTCTCTAGGATGCTTCCACGATAGAAAAAGAGGTTTTAAGTTTGACAGATTTTTTTGCGAAGCTGTATTAGGTGTTGTTGTGAACAGAAAATGGCTGCCTATCTTTGATGTACGCATACACATTGTGTTTGGTTTTGCGGTACTCTGCGACGTGGTGTGTACAGCATTAGATTCTTGCACGTCATGTCGAACAGCCATCTATATGCCCTCGTCTGGAATCGGCAAAACTGCGTCACTATTTGTCGAAACTAGGCCTGATCTCGTTATTCGTTTGTCTCCGATTCAGTTTCTGGGATACATCTTAACTCTGTGCAGACGGCCTCTGGAGCTCGACAATGCCCATTTCCTTAATGAAATTGATATGTTTTATGTTCACGAAGAAGATAAGATTTGTAAGTGGCTGTCGGTTTTGTTTTTGACTGCTGCGCTTTCTATCTTGTAGAAATAGCAGCAGTCAGTTTAGATAATAATTTTGCTGCAGGATTTATTCCAGTGTCTCGCTTAAACGGAATTTTTGTGCGCATGTGCTATTCATTCGTTTCAGCCATTTTTAGTTATATTGTTTTAAACATTCTAGTAACCACAGCTCAGTATAGTAAAGCAGGATAAGGTGAAGTAATCGCTCACATTATTACATGTCTGTACATCAGCATAAGTCCTCAGAGGCATAGTCCTTGGGTTGAATGATATTTCGGCTGAAGCCCAAAAATGATAAGAGCAATCTGACAACCTGGCGTTTTCTCACGGGTTATATGATTTGATATAGAATTTTTGTCAATTCTACATTAGGCAACTGGTTTCAAACCCCGAACGCAGATGCGCAAAGAAAACGCATTCACAATATTCCAACTAAGTTATCAAAGCACATTATATGGTTACATGGGCGCCGGCGAGTTGAAATTCAGGAGGACAGAGGCCCAAGAATGCCCGCAGATAAATCTGGAAATGAAAGAATTTTTTCCGTGGTTTGTAATAAACCATAAAAACTGGAAAAACTGAATGAAAACAATGTTGGATAGAAATTGCTCGTGCGTTTATGCAATACAATAAAACTATTATCTTCATGTGTATTATTGATATTTCGTAATATATTAATCACACGAAATCGCATGTCTTCTTAATTCTAAATCTCGAGACCGACCGAATCAAGCGCACATGTAACTAACTTTAACAGGAATTACTCTGTCTCTGTCTCTGTCTCTGTCTCTGTCTCTCTCTCTACTCTCTCCCTCTCCCTCTACTCTCTCTCTCTCACTCTCTCCTCACTCTCTCTTCTGTTACTGTAGTACCATTTAAAAGTAGCACGTCAGTACCAGTTGGATGATCCAGTTTCATCTTATGTACAGAAAAACTCTCAAAATATGATGCTGTATGCATAATTGACACTATTTCGATATTGTTAGATATTTAGCAGCTCCACAGAATATTTCATCATATGTAGTTTGATAGACCACCAATTAACACGAAATTTGTTCATAAATTCACTTTAATTATGATAAAAAATGTTTATGTTAAGTGCATTTTTAATAAAATTACTTAGATATGTTGCATTTATATTTTTGAAAGTGATCACATTGGTTTTACAATTTTGATATTGTTATGTTAATACCATCCATAATTGCAACTCGCGCTGCCAAAAATGACCATATTTGGCACTCTTTTAACTCCTTAAAACAAAAAACAACATCGGGATTTTTGGAACACTTATCAAATGATCTATAAATTGATTGCATTGTGCCTGGTAAATGCGGAGATACTGATCACTGAATATTGCAAAATTTAGAAATAAAATGAAAATGTTTTGACATTTAATACAGCTGAAATTATAGGACACACAATAATAGTTATATTTTTGTTATCTGCACAAGAAAATGTAGAGGTAGAAAAAATCATCTAAATTGGTTTAAAAGCTCTAGAGATATCAATTCTCAAAAAGTGGACATCGTGAAGTTTCGCAAAGTGCCTTCCGAGGGTTGGGTCAAGTAACCAACGATATCTTGGAAAGTATTTTAAATATTGCAGAGAAATTTTGGGCTTTTCCTCTAATACATCTTGCAACATGTGGTTAAAATTTCTGCCAATTCTGAGATGGTCGGGTGGGAGGCATTCGTTGAGTTGAGCTGGAATGACCGTATACTGATGGTAAATATACATTTCGATTGTACAAGGACATTTTTCCTAGTCGTCTTCGTCTTCTTTATTCGACAAAAGATTACCTTGGTGCATTCATAGGCATTTGATTTTGGCATAATTATTTTGACAGTTCAGTTTGGTCTTTTAGATCTTCTTCTCTTTGAACTAATGGATTTCGAAGAGAATTGTCCATCGCAGTAAAAGTGTTTCAATCCACAGTGACCACCGATTGATTCCTTGAACAATGTGAGAACGGTGCTATCGAAGCCATTAGATTAGATTAGCAAGACAAATCGATCTGAAGGCCCACTGGAAAAGCGCCTGCCTTTAATTTTAGAGTGTCCAGATTCATGCCTGTCTTGATTTGGTAACTGTGTAGGAACCTGGAACAAGTTCCTAACTCACAAGTCATCGACAGAAGCGCTGCCATTATTTAATTACGCTATACAAATAAAAATATTTCAATATAAATAAATAATATTTTTGAGAGCTTATCAAATAGCTAAGAGAAAGAGGATTTTGAGACACCTACGTCTATACGCGGGCTAAAATTATAACCAGCGTAGACAAGACGACATACAGACAAGTGGCGTAAAAGTTGAATGTCATCACAGAAAAGAGATTATCTGAGTCAAGTCGGCTGTGTGCAAGATTGTAATTGTAATTGTAATCTGACATTTATAAAGCGCCACTAAAAGAATAGACTCATCAGAGGCGCTCCCGACCCGAACCATTGAGACCACTGTCAAATAACACAGACTTCAGGTGCTTGCGAAACTGCGGAACGGACAAACTGAAGAATGCAAGCCGGAGCTCTCGGGAAAGGCGATTCCAGCTATTAGGTCCAACATAGGCAAAGCTTCTAGACTGAGCTGTAGCAGTGCGCATACGAGGGACAGTCAGGAGTCCAAGGGAGGCCGACCGGAGAGTGCTACGGCCTGGAAACAAGGAGACCGGAATGCAGAAGTCCCTAAGATATGATGGAGCAGAGCCAACGAGACAATTACGCATAAGGGTTAGGATCTTGGACTGGATATGCTGCTGAATGGGAAGCCAGTGCCGAGTGTCCCGCATAAAGGAAGTTATATGGTCATACCTGGGGATGCCTCCAATAAGACGGGCAGCAGCACTGAGAACAGACTGAAGCTTGGAAATATTGGCAAGTGAGAGTCCAGCAAAGATAGCGTTACCAAAGTCCACCCTGGTGCAGATAAGGGCATGAATTAGAGTAGTAATGGCATGAAAGGAGAGGGAGCGGCGGATGGTACGAAGCTGACGAAGGTGGTAAAAGCATGAGCGGGAGACACTGTTAACATGATCGGTCAAGGAGAGTTCCCGGTCCAGAACAACCCCAAGATCACGGACTTTGGAACAGAATAGAATGTCCGGAAACCTCTGGTGTAAGGATGATGAATCGATCTTAGAAAGCTGAGCACGACCACCAAGCCAGATGAACTGGGTCTTAGCAGAGTTCAGTCGGAGGCGATTAGAGGACATCCAGAGACCAAGGGTAGATGTTGCATCAAGAATCCTCTCAACCAGAGAGGAAGCCGCTTCCGCTGGGCCATGTGCGAAGGCCTGAGTGTCGTCTGCATACTGATGGACGGCAACAATCATGGGAAGGAGAACCCGTGCCAAGTCGGCACGCAGGGTACAGAATGTAAAGGAGAGGGGCCAGGACAGAACCCTGAGGAAGGCCAAAAGGTATAAGGGACCAGGCGGAACGTGTAGACCCAAAGAAAACAGAATGAGAGCGGTCTGAGAGGAATGACTGAAACCAAAGAAGGGCAGTATCAGTAATGCCAAAAGATTTTTTTAGACGCTCCAAAAGGATAGAGTGATCCACAGTGTCAAAGGCAGCACTAACATCATAGAGGGCAAGAAGAGTAACCTGTCCACGGTCAAAAGCTCCAAAGACGTCGGCCAGGAGACGTGTAATAAGTGATTCAGTAGAGTGGAACTTCCTAAATCCGGATTGAAGAGGAGGCGTGAGGGAGCTAGAGTCAAGGTAGTCAACCAGTTGGACGGACACACATCTTTCAAGAAGCTTAGAGAGGAAGGAAAGGTTAGAGATAGGTCGGTAGTTAGACATGTCATTGGGGTCAAGATCCTGGCGCTTGAGAGAGGGAAAGACTACAGCACGCTTGTGAGAAGCCGGGAGTGAACCCTGACACAGATATAAAGTCGGCTCGAGTCCTGAGCCCTTTGGTACACCAAATGGAATTTGTGTCGAAGCCATACATTCTCCAGCACATGGGTATCATCATTGTTCTTTCATTCAGTGACATATCTGGCGGAGGTCTTGGGTTTCGAACCCTCTGAGGCCAAGACAATCAACATTGGGTTTCGCGTAGATCTGATGAGTTTTTTAGGTGTACCCCCTCGATCGGTGACTCTTGAATTTTATCTGTCGATGGTTACGAGTATCATACAATTAAGAGGATTTTTCAGGCCGATTTCACGCATTACTCGATATATTTGAACTTCACAGCGCCTCCCAGCGTCGTACCAAAAAAACACCAGTGGCGCGCATGTCTGAATGAACGGATGTAGCCTACACGCGTACTTACGAACGCACATTAACATGCAAATTCTTGGTCTTTGCACTCACAATGGTGCAATCATATCCTATGTAGTAAAGCACTGCACGTTCTCAGTTTTATTGACATTTAAGGCCAGTGGATTGGCCTCACTTGAGAGACAGCCACTGAATTGATTGGCCGATTGACATAGGTCAGGGCAGTACAAATAATCTACGCCGTCATGCAACGATGCCTATTTCAAGGACCCATAGACGTCATACCACATGCATAATTTCAATGCATTGGCCATGTCTCGGATGAAGTCAGAAAGATGGAGCAAACGGTCGCCATGTTACCAGGAGATGGAAAAGCAGATCATATTTATTTTCAAGAGGAAATATAATTTAAGAAAGATGGAAAGCAAAAAGCAGTCCAAACAAGTGAACTGTTCTAAATGGCAACGAAACCTTTGCTGATCTTTACGATCTTTCAATTGCATTTTCCGATTCATAATCTCACTTAATGGTGATCCGCAGATTTCGTTAACATTTCTGTTAACTCTACTGTGTTTGGTAGTTTATGGTTTGCCTTGGATCTTCGGCATTTTATGTACCTCAATAACATTTGATGAAAATAAAGTTTCTATGTTATTAATTACTTAAAGCTACCTTGTTTATTTCTTTATTTTCCCTTTTTTTCTTGCAATCTTACTCCTCCTTTGTTCTGGTGATTATATTTTTCCTGACGACCACGAAGTTGAAAAACCTTAGTGCGGTGAAACAGAAATTTAACTTGTATTAATAGTATGGCAAAATAGCAACGCGTTGTTTTAAGGCTGAACTGCCTTGATGGTATCGATGTTCTCTTCGTCGGCAACATTGCGCATCGGCCACTTCCGGTATCTTCAACCGCCGGCAGTCGCGCTCTCTCTAGTTCTTATATTTGCTGGTTGCCAAGGACGCGAGTCTCTCGGTACATATTTAGATATAGACTGATTTTAGACAAACAGCTGTAGTAGACCTTTAGTATGAGGCATGCCCGTGACAGGTAACGTCTGTGTTTATGGATCGGTAGGCCAATAGGCATGGATACGCTGTACAATGGCCTGCAGCTTTGCATAGGCTTGGATATGGCCTTGAAAATCATACATGCTGATCATTTTTTTCATTTAGATTAATTACAGGTTCTTTCGCAGAGTTACACGCGTAGTTTAAATTATTTAGGTATACTGCACAACGGTATGTAGCTTTGGCCTGTCTATAATTATTTTTGATTTATCCATATGAAAGGAACAGCTTGCCCTAACAACTCATCATTATACTCAAGCTTAAGCCTAGGGTGGGCGGCGATTTTAACTCAGCAAAATACCAAAATTCTTCTCATCCAAATAATCGTTTATAGCGCTTATGTACAAACTTAACTTTGCATACAAGACAAATAACTTGAAAATATAAAAAATTAAAAATGTATTTATCATTTGATTTTGATGTTCAACACGATACCTAAAATAACTCTTAAGATGTAGACTATCTTCGAATAGCCTTTATTATTCTAAGTATACGCTTGATTAGATGTCTATTTAAAATTGGATAAAACGTTAACAGATACACTCTTTTTGTCATTCCATGGAGAAGAATACTTGATCCAGAGGCGGATTTAAAAATCTGCCACCCCTAAGCCACGATTATTTTTGCCGCCGCAAATATTTATGTTACAAAGTTTAAATGTAAGTATGACGGCAATTACAACATTTTAAACAAAAATAATCATGAACAGTATATTGTCATTAATATAATATCAAAATGGTTAGATTTATTTATTGTCGTCTCGCTCGAAGGTTTAAATTAAATTTAATGTTGTATTTTAATTTTAATTTTTTTTAAAATTTCCGCCATGTAGAATGTGCCACCCCCGCCCACGGCCTTGTTTGTTCCTGTAATAAATCCGCCATTGACTTGATTCACCGTTACCCAAATTCTAGGTACATAGGCAACGATAAGCGATATGAATATAGTTATGAAATAGTAATGTGGCATTAATTTGTGTTAACTTGGTTGCAGCCGGTGAATCTATGAGTCGATACACTCCTCTACCACCGATCGCAAGCCCGAAGCCAGACGATGACTCACAGACGGAGAAAGAATCCAGTGGCAGTAATGATGGAGAAGATGACGACGAATACGAAGAATTCGACTTGTCCAATGTCTCAAAGGAATATATATTTGCAGAGCTCAGCAGAATCGTACCCAGCATGGCAAGAAAAGTTACAGTAAAACAAGCTTCCTACCTTAGCTCTGTCGGAGATAAATACCGAGATCCAGTCCAGGGAGATCAACTAGGCAGCCATCTTGCGTCGCTCAATTTTGTGGAGTCATTTCAGCGTCATTGGAAAGACAATTTCGAAAAAATCGTGCGGGAAACATGCGATCCTCTGAAGTGGTACAAAGCGTATGCATTGCTGCTTGTCATGTGGAACATGAGCGATAAGTGCACCACCATTTGCGAACGAATCCTTAAAGTAGAGCTTCATTCGGACCTGCTGAATTTTCTCAAGTCCAAACACCTCAAACCAAATCTCATGAACGACGAGAAACCGAGCTCCATTGTCCAGGCTTTCATAGGAATTATGCACAACGTCGTCCGAAGGGCTTCAGGGGGCAGAGAATCGTTGCGGGCCTGTGATGCCGTTGAACGCATCCAGCCGTTTCGTGAGTGCAACAATCGCATGATATCCTGTGTGTCATTGATGATTCAGTCCTACCTGGTGACGGAGGCCGAAAACGAGAAGATTAATTCGGGCGACGAAGTTTTTGAGCTGCTTGTTGAACTCCTGAACGCCGCTATAAAGCAGAAGTCGTACATGAGCTTAAACTTCGCCGCTATCGAAGTCCTTGAGGTACTTAATAAATTGGCGGCGAACGACAAGAACAAGTACCGAATCGTAAAGAGCGGAGCCTTGCCCTACTACGTGGATCTCATGGGTCCAAAGTGGACACCAAGAGAACAGGCGGAAGCGGCACATGGGCTGTGGATCTTGGCATTCAAATGTAAAGACGAAATCATCAAAGAACCTGGTTGTATCAAAGGTATGTATGCGCCATCGAGATGGCATTTGAACGAGTTATTTGCTCAAAAGAAGCACGAAGTTAACACGAATATTATGCTGATTAGCAAAGTTCAGTATTATATATTAGATTATGCATATATCGGCCTACTTGATTGATGACTGCTCTTGAAACATCGGTTACGAATAAAAACCATTCTAGCTATAATTAACCTATAGTAACTCGTAAAGCGGTAAAATGACCTAGAATGTTCAACCCAAATTACAATTATTATATTCATCACGAAATAGCAATGTGTATCTCGATCAAACCCGGCCATCATTTTGGATTGGTCGACTTGTAAACAGGTCGGCTAGTTGGGACCTTTGGACAGTTTCGGGTCCGCACTTACTGCCTGCCATCGCGAAATCATTGATTCCGTGAGGCAGAAGTATTTTAGGCTCTTCCGAAGCGTCGACCGTCTACTAGGTAGAATTCTTCATCATTCGACGACCAAACGCCCTGGCTATTGACGATTGCCCGTCCTGCACAGATCTGCCAT
The DNA here is from genome assembly GCA_964023275.1 of Norana najaformis. NCBI lineage: Eukaryota > Metazoa > Annelida > Clitellata > Crassiclitellata > Hormogastridae > Norana > Norana najaformis. The sequence continues at coordinate 38,546,861 of OZ029915.1, read as the reverse complement.
TGTGACTCTCAATGAATGTCAGTCGGTCTGGATAACCGTGTGTTGCGAGCGTTTCTTTAGGCTGTCGTCGTTCATCCTGGGCGTATCACGGACTAGGAACCCTGAGTATGTGGTCAAATGTCACGCTGGGTTGGTTCTTCGTGTGTGTTAGGGCCGAACACTGGAAACTTCTTCAGGTGTTCGAGTATCATTCGCCTGCGAATGAAATTGTCGTAATTAAAGTACCTCATCAAACTAAGACTGTTGCGCCTTCAAGAGGCTCTACATAACTATCTTACTGCTGTACATTACAAGTAAATATGCATTAGAAATATATTTAATTGTTTAAGTTGACGTTTGATGGTAAGCATCTCTTTAAAAACTCTGCTTAGACCGGCAATACCAAAATTCATCCAGGTTATGAATATATTGATTTACTTGTTCTTTTTTTTAAGCCTTAAAGGCATTGCTAGAGAGCTCTAATGAGCAAGTTAAGAAAGAAGCAGTGGGCGCTTTGTGGATACTTGAAGAGAAAAATGAACCTTCATCTGAAGCTGAAACTACAGAGGGTTAGTGATCATTCACTACATTACGTTAATTTGAATTCAAAATTCGTGAAAATACATCTGTTGTCCCAATACCAAGATCCTTGGTTTATGATTTCCAGCTGCACATTTATATTTTGTACCAGATGCTCTCTTGCCTAATTACTTATGCATAGATCACCAACTGAAGGACATGCGTCTGTAACATTTGGCGTAGTCAAACGAATTGTCCTTGGCATTTAGTTTCATATTAATGTAGTATAATTTTAAAAACAGTTATATAGCGCCTTTAAACACCTTCGAAAAGCCCTGCTTACAGGTCTATCTAGCTGATCTAAGCAAAATCGACTTATGCTAAATAGAAAATGTGTTGAGTTGAATCTACTCACACAGTAAGCGTGTTTAAAGGAACGCTTCAATGTGCAGCTGTGGAGCAGAACAATGGAGCACACTGCTGATGTTTGTCCACAAACACGGTTCAGTGGCGGACTCTTCATCTCGCAAATTGATGACGCTTGCAACTGGTTGGGCACGAACCGCATTACTAGAAGATTTAAAGGAAGATTTTTCCAAGAGGTAGGTCAGTTGCAAAAGAAAGCCGATGAAATCGAAATGACGTGTTGAAGAGAGGAACTTGTAAAACGCCACGAGCAGCAGATATTAAAACAATTTTGCTCCTAATGTTCTATGTTTTATTGGTAAAGTTTGGCTATTTTGCTCTTACTGTACTATTTGGGCCCTTTCGCTCGCATACGATTTACTGTGAAATAACACGCGCTGCATGGTAAGCTGTTTGATCGTTAATATCCAAGCCATGTAGTTTTTTCCAGATGCTCTGGATACCTCGCTAAGATCAGTTCCTTTTACTTTTAGCCAAGCCCCCTCCCACCCGTTACTTAAGTAGTCCAGACAGTGAATATCAACGTTTTGTACATTCTACGCTTTAGGTCAAAATGGCGACAAAGATGGTCACGTTTTTATTAGTTACCAATGGGATTCAAAGGCCACGGTCTTCAAGATTAGAGATCGTCTGAAAGCTGCAGGGTTTCGAGTTTGGATCGACGAAGATGACATGTGTCAGTATAATAACTTACTTAAACGCCGAATACTGAAACAAGTAGATCTATGAAAATAAATTGCTTATAATATGTGCCTACCCTACAGATTATGTTTTTGACAACAGTTCATATGAAACGATCATCGACTGATGCCTTATGCATTATGACAACGACGCTACATAAGTAATTAGATTATATTAAAATAGGTTAGGTTGTATTAGCTTAGACTAGACTAGATTAGATCAGGTTAAATTAGATCACTGCATCAGAAAGACCTTTTTAAGACTTCGTCTTATTTCCTGCTGCTTGTAGCTGGGTCCGTCTTGGATGCAATGGCTACTGCGGTTGAAAATGCGGCCATTGTTGTCGTATGTCTCTCTCAGAAATACAAAGATAGTCCAAATTGCCGAACAGGTCAAGAGCCTTTTAGTTTTAACACTCCTTTAAAAATTAGATCATGTGCTGCTAGTTTAATGACCACTATGTTAAGCCTAATGTTAAAAAATGTTTAAAACAAAAACAATATGGTTAAATGTTTATAGGTTACTCCATCAGTTAAATAGTTTAATTTTTTTATTAATAGTAGCAGAAATTTAAAACTTGTTTAAATTGTTTTATATTAACTTAATATGAAACAACTGAAACTGATGTTTCAGTTTCAATGTTTGAGTTCAATATCAATTGGAGCTAGAAGGTAAAATGGAAGAGAAATATATTTAAATATGAAAATGTAAAGTTACAAGTTGACCTACAGCGACGTTATGGTCTCTACCCAGCTTATACTGCAATGAATTTATCGGGTGAGATCCTTCACCACCGCTGCCCGTTTCAATGGGTACCACGCCACTTAAACTACCCGTGCACGGACCGTACTAGCCCGAGATAAAAATCTTTGAAATAAAGCCACAAACATGGTATATTACGTCATTTGATTCTTATTGATCAGTTTTGAGAATTGTGTCATTTCTGTCTTCATGTGCATGTTCTGACATAAACTGCTGGACCATAGGGGTCTTCCTCGATCATAATCGTAATCGTAATCCCGAGATTTCTACAGCGCCCAACGAAAGCCACGCCGCGGGGACCAGCTTATTTACAGGCGCTCAGTCAAAACAAAATCGACAGGCAAAAGGGTTTGGTTCTTGGTCAAGATCCAAAAGTCAGACAGAGAGACAGCGTGGCAGCTACGGGGGGTGTTTGGGGTTGGAGAGAAAAGAGAGATAAGAGGAAGAAGGGGTGTCAGGGTACGATCTGTGAAAGAGGAATGTTTTCAGTTTTGAGTGAAAGGCCGAAGGAAGAAATATCTAGGATAGTGTCCTAGACTCATTAAGACCAATTCTTTGTTGCCAACTTCATACATTTCAGAAGCTGAATACACGTTTCGTTTGAAGAAAAAGATAATTCCCATTCGCCTTCAGACGAAGTATTATCCAGATGGATGGCTCGGAATAATGGTTGGAAGCAAACTAGTGCTGGATTTCAGTGACTCTTCTAAAGCACAGGAGAACATGAAATACCTGATTAAAGAACTTGGAGATGTTGGAAAAGGACTGGGTTAGCAAACGTTGAATACTAGGCTGTAGGGCCCTACTATACAGCTATGTTTGCATAAAGCATGATATTACTTGATATTACTCGGAAGGACTGTTTAAGGGTAGGCCTAATAGCACGCGCCTTTGAGGCTGTTCTAAATTTCGCTTTAACTTTTCATTTTGATAGTAGTAGTAGTGGTGGTAGTAGTAGTAGTAGTATCGATAATAATAATAATAATGAAGATAATAATAATAATAATAAAGTGACATAAATAATCATATAATTATCTAAGCACTTGGTATATGGTATTTACAGGTTGGTCTCTAGTAGTCATTTACATGTGTTTCGGAGTATCATCAAAATATGTGCGTTCAAATAAGTGATATGGGCAAAACAACAGACATTTCGTGCCATTACAATTTCTGACGACAACAACAGCTAATGTAAAAAATGATTACGAAGGCTATCTGTTTTGCGTGCAATGATAATGCATGCTGAACAGAAAGTTCAGTTTAATTTTTGTTTCTTTAGATGAAACCGACGCCGTTAAGTCGGTTTCGGTTCCCATAAACAACGCTCTCAATTACCCATCGCACGATAAAACTTCGCCGGTCAAATACTGGACGAAAGAAGACGTCAGCGAATGGATTACGAAAAACAACTTAGAGCACATTAAAGACTGGTGAACATTTAATTATTTATAGCTCGGTTTGTATGTTTATATGGGAATCTTCGGGTAACATATAGCCTATACATGTATGCATATGCATAATGTTATATGTCGTGCTTTCTCTATTGCTGGCCCAACCCTCTGGAATGGACTTCCTGTTACTCTCCGTCTTCTGCCCCGGGATTTTACTTCTATCTTCTATTCTTCTCTTAAGACTGTTCTCTTTCGCCGAGGGTGGTTTGGGAGCGCTTCTGAGTAGTTTTCTTGAAGGGGCGCTATATAAGTGTTCTGTATAAATAAATAAATAAAAATAAAATGTGTAACGCCATCTGCATATGTATGGACATGGCGTGGAACGTCGAAAAGCTATAAGCATAATAAAACCACTTCTATGAATCTATATTATGAGTGTAGTATTAATGAGTATTAAATGCGATACTAAAGGATGAGCTTTGTGAAGTGAAGCAAGGCGAAAGAAAGAGTTACACAAAGTTGAATACATAGAAGTCCTTAGCGGTTGGCCAATTCGAAAAATGCCTCGAAACGGCTAGTCTGAGAAAAGCGAAAACATCTGGCCGTTGGAAGCAGATTGCAAGTTTGGTCTGTCCGGACTCCAGGCAATGCATCGGTACGAATACTGGGTGGTAGGCTATGAACTGTCTTGGGTAATATAGATCGGCATCTGGAAATTCTGCAAGCATTTGACTGTGTTGAATAGCTAGTTTGGCTCCTGTGCGCCTATGGAATCATCATAATGTTTCTCACTACTTGATCTGCAGAGACCTACCGAAACCAACTAACTGATTTGAAGCAACTTTCATGATGTAATCATCAGTTTGTGATTTTGATTTCTATTAATGATTTTAGGTTTTCATCATTCACTGGTTCTTTGCTTCTGGAATACAGCGCAATGAGGCACGAAGCACCGGAAGCTTTCTTCGCCTACCTGATGCAAAATAACATCTTCCTTTCAGACGCCCTGGCTATAAGCCAAGCTCTGAAAAACCTCTAACTACACTGTCCGCCAGCCAAGCCTCAACGCCATTTGATCTGCCTGCAGATTTCGTCTAAGGTCATCGCAAATAGGCATGGTTCGCAGAAGAGGTCTATAATCTGTTCATTGTGATTAGATATTTAAGCATTGGACCTGAATATTAGTTTATATAGGGCTTAATGATGCAAAGTTCTTTAGTAAATCTTGACAAACTTTAAATCTGCTCGTGTATTCGTAAGTTTCATACTTTTCCGGCTTTCAGCACTTCGTCTGTTATTCATATAGGCCTAGGCCTAAACTATCACGCGTGTCTGCTTTGGGCACGCTTTTGCCGATACTATAGATGTTACATGAGGACTATTTTTAGACTATAACTATACAGATATTACGTTAGCATACATAACTATTTCAAATGATTGTTAAACCTATAAATGAAAGAAGAGAACGGGGAGATTAATTGTGTTTTTCTAATATCTTAAACATTGAAACCTATGAGGCAACAAGCATTCTTGGCTCTGTAATTTACAATAGCACTACAGTGTTGCAAAATAGGACATATGTATATGATGCAATGCTATTATAATTAATGACTTCTAACACTCCAGTGTCTAAAGCACAAGGCATCAACCGATGGCGCACCAAAGCCAAGCCGCAATCTGGTCAATATCCAGGTCAGTCCACAAAACAGACAGGCAGCTTATGGTGGATAAGCAATTTGAAAAAAGGCAAGTCTTAAGTTGAGAATGAAATGACACACCGACTGAGCAGAACGATGCACATAAATTTATGCTCCTATTTCTAAACATATGGTGTTTTAGACCTCGTTAACGACAATACAAAACTACATCTAATCGTATAGATCGTTAGTAGTGCATCCAGTGGCATGCCGTTATAAAATAAAGAGGAGGCCCACACATTTGTGTAGCGTCTTCCTAATTAAAGTTTGTCTCCCTCCACTTCAGACAAAACTCCTCCATCCTTTTCTATATTCTAAGCGAACATCGGCTAGATAGGCCTACACTTGACAGAAGAGTTGCTTTCCTTCACGAATCACATGTGAAACTTGCTCGCCTCCCTTCACCTATTCCAACTCCAAAGTCATTTGAAAGCTTTAGTGCTACCCTGAACTCTGGAAATCGACGCCTCACCATTGGTAATGTTTACCGTCCTCCATGCCTTTCACTTTCTGACTTTTCTATGCTTTCCAATCACTGCTTGAAATCCTGGTATCTTCTCCTTCTGAGCTTTTTATAATGGGTCTTAACTATGCCTCAGAAAAGTTTCACGATCTTGATCGCCTATTGGTTTAAAGACAAGTCAAGAATTCATGAGCCTAGTGACCGACTCATAAGCAGGGAGCCAGATCTACGATTGTTTTGGAGCTACGTTAGGTTTCAGCTAACAGAAAAGGAGGAGATCACTATAATTACGGAACTTTAGAACAAAGCCAGGTCTTTGAAAAAACTGGGCGATAACCATAAACAACAAGAGACCGACTAAATTATCTGATATATTCCAAGTATTAAGATATCAAGATGAAAAGTATGATTCTTCCTTTTTAAATGCTAAACTACATACTAATACCTAGAAAATTTATGAACCGGAATTAATGAAAAACGTGCTTAAAAGTCTATTTAATTAGCAGAATATAAAGCCACAACAACAGGACGCCCAACTTTCGTGTCTCCGATATCACCAACGGTATCACCAGTGTATTCCTAATGTAAAGCGTTCGGATGATTGAAAACAACGGCAGACGTCACAATATGAAACCAAAACTAACAAAAGTAAACAAACAAAAATGATAATGAAATTCATAAACAATGTCAGACACAATATGTAGTAAACTAACAAAAAAGCAATAAAACTCATTAAAATACATGAAACGAGAACCACAAAGAGGAAAGTGGTGTCAAGGTAATGTTCAAGTTACACTTAAAACTAAGTAACTCTACAAATATTATTTGCAATGCAAAATTGGCAACAAACTAAAATTTAATATAAATATGAAAAATGGACAAAATAGGAATCATATAAAAAGAAAATGGTGCTAAAAGCAGAGTAATAAGATTTAAAAAATAACTAATAAACACTGCAAACTGTGAAATAACAATTAGAAAAATGCAAGAGCAATTTACAAATATGTGCAAGATTAGGCGTAAAATAGTATAAGTAATCGTAATCGTAATCCCGAGATTTCTACAGCGGCCAATTAAAGCCACGTCATAAGACCAGCTTATTCACAGGCGCTCAGTCAAAACAAAATCGATAGGCAAAAGGGTTCGGCTCCAGGTCAAGATACATATCCAGCAGAGAGGCTGTGTGGTAGCTATGGTGGGTGACGTTTGCGATTGGAGCAGAGAGATATATAAGAGGAAGAAGGGGTGTCAGGATAGGATTTGTGAAAGAGGAATGTTTTCAGTTTTGAGTGAAAGGCCGAAGCAGAAATTGCAAGCGGTGGAGCATGGATGAGTTTGTATGATGGGTCAGGCAACTGTCGCAGTTCTGGGGGAGTTTATTCCAGAGTGGTGGGGCAGCTATGGCTATGGAGCTATTGCAGATGTGGTAATAAAAAGCTTTAAGATCTGACAACCAAAACAGCTTTAATAAACTACTTCTCAATTGTAACGGAACCGAGGAGACGATGATGTGAAACACGGCCATAAATAGAGGGCATTACATAATATGATGAACAATTAACTACATAAACAATTATTTAACTGTAGTATTTAGAATTAAATTAGTCATAGATAACAAGCAGAAAAATTTAAGCATTACTGATGCAAAGACAAAGGACGACAGACAGAACAGACAGAGGAAGGAGGCAGACAAAGGCACACAGATACGGAGACATGGCAAACCACGGCTCCAAAGTGCAACGCATGCAAGTAAGTGACTGGAAGGAGTGCGATCGGCGAAACAGACAGCAGAGCACTGGAATGCGAGCCATGATGAAGCAGAGATGGAGGAAGAGGGAAAGAGGATTGCGATTCAAGTCCGCTGCCAGCAGACTACAGGAAAGGAAGCCATGATAATGCCGAGAGGCAGGAAGGGGAAGGAAGAATGCCATTGAAGTCTGCCGCCAGGAGCAGGAAGAAAGGTTAAAAAGGGAACGAACAAGCGAGTCTCAGTTCACTCTCAGCAACGTGCGAAGAGGAAGCCTCTCTCGGCTGAAACATGTTTGTGTTTGATGTTAGTCGTAGGACCCCATGGGGCCTCTGGCGTGGCGTAAAACCCCGTAAGCTCCTGGAGTTTGTTGGGTCACTGGCGCGCGTAAAACCCCGTAAACCAAGTCGTAGATTTTATGTTGCGTTTTTGTCGTCTTGTGCCCGCCCCGGGAAGGAGAACAGAGGGACGAAAGGTGAAGAGTCTCTGGAAACGGAGTTGTTGTTCGGTTCCTTTGTCGCCTTACTTTTTTATTGGGCCTACTTTCACATTGCTTTGCGAATTTCACATCATATCGTATTAATCAAAACACCTAATCACGCCTAACAGATGCTTAAAGTCTACCAAATGGCAAAGGCAACCAATATTGACTTACGCTTAACTTTGAAAATTCTGCTGTATTGTAGCAACGCAAACTCTTAGTTTCTTCAGTCCAAGACAATAAGGGAGGCCTATGTCGTTCATTAATTTGAGTAATAGGACTTAAGACTATTGGGGCCCCTAATCACAAAGTAAAGTGGGCCTCCCTCTTTTCTCTCCGCGTATTGAGGTAAAAGTCTCATATTTATCGGGTCACTTACCCAGTGCAGCTTGTTTTCCTGGCGGGTGTGTATATGACTGGGTGGGTGGGTGGATTTAACATCCTCAACGGTGGTGGCGTTTGGGGGCGTTTTGAACCAGAGGCCAGGTCTTGGGCAAATAATAATTAGTAACTTCCAATCCGCCGGTGTCGAATAGACAAGGCATCAACCGATTGCGCGCCAAAGCCAATCCACAATCATTTCAATATCCAGAGGGTCAGTCCACAACATCAGTTTGCAAAAGCCCCAGTCGCCAAGCCTTTCCATGTGCTTACGCGCTAATCTGAACTTGCTGAAGGTTGTATTGATCACGATTAATGTGATCGTAATCGTAATCGCAATCCCTAGATTTCCACAGTGCCCAGCGAAAGCCATGTCAAGGGGACCAGCTCATTCACAGACGCTCAGTCAAAACTAAATCGATAGGCAAAAGGGGTTCGGTTCCAGATCAAGATCTAAAAGTCAGACAGAGAGACAGCGTGGCGGCTGTAGAGAGTCGTCCTCTTTAATTCGCATTGCTTTATAGTTCTGTACATACTTACTTGACTAGTTTTATCTTTAACTGACTAGTTATCATAACTGGTTAGAAATTAGCTAAGAATGATTAATTTTAGTATTAGCTTAAGCCGGCCAGCAATAATATAAGTAAATAGTTAAATGGAAAAGGCCAGTTTAGCTAATTAATGAATAATAAATAGGTTTTACTGGGGGTTTGCTGGGCCTTGACTAAGCACGCCGTGGGGATCCGTTGTTCAACATGGACAGTTTTAACCATGACAAGGCGAATTTGAACGGCAGCCATAACTCACCAAACGATCGGTCCAACCGTTGAAACTACAAGGCCGAGCATGTTAGTAAAGAATTTGAACATTCTGACATCATCAGCAGACGATCTTCTGCAAAGGAGGTAATCGTGAAAACGGTTGAAATTCGGCAGTCTTACGAAAGGTAGCAGACGCGATGGTCGTTGTGGATGCCTCGTAATTCTCGATTTGTGGAGTTTATTCGGTCGATTTGAGGATACTAAGTCGCCGTTTAAGACTTGTAGAATGACTAGAATCTAAGTCTTAGCTGCAAGGAGCAGTCTTAAAAGACTTACCGTTCGAAGAGTGTCGAACTTGAAGCTAAATCGGACGATGTCGATTCGTAGCGAGTGTCAGCTAATCTAAGGAACTTAGAGCGTCGTATTCGAAAGCGTCTTAGTTCGTGAAACTTTGGACTAACTCATCATCGAGTTAGGTTGTCGAATGAAGGAACTTTCGATCAACAAATCATCGAGAGAACTGTGACTGCTTGTCTACGAAATAGTAATCCTGTGTGTTATAGAGGAGTCGCCATATTGCCTCTATACGTTGAAGGACTCTGGGGAAAATCGCACTGCCACACGAAAGATGAAACTGGATCCATACTTCTGCTGAAGGACTTTGGAGAATCTGTCATGAGAAGCTCATCTTGGGGAAGTTAAATCATATATATATTACCTTTAGCATAAATAATTGCTGGCCTTCTAAGTAAGGTAATTAGATTCTTTCATTGCATAAGTGTAAATGGACTGTTGGTTACACTGGCCAATACATAATTTGTTGCCTCAAATGTTAGAACTGTTTCTGGGTATATTTGACCTGCTGATTCCAGAAAAGGCACCAGTTTTCTCCCAGCAGGTCTAGTTTTCGAGATATAGAACATTATGCCATATACCAGTCCTTGCCTCTGCTCGCCCATAAAACATAAGGCTATAGCTATAATTATGTAGTGCTCAATTTATTATGTGATACACTAAATAAACATAATAATACAAATACTTAACAGAAAATGGTAGTACCTGAAACTGTACTTATATGATACCAAACAGAACAAGTTTGTTATAAAAATTTCAAGTCATTCGACACCGAAGAAGCTCCTTTTGTACGATTTCCGAGTGTGGCATCTGCCGGAACAATCGCGCATAATATTCCAGCAATAGTCTGCCATCATGTGTGCATCCCATCTTCCTTGATATCGATTTTCCATTGTTTTGATGTCTTGGTGAAATCTTTCACCTTGCTCTTCGCTGAAGTCACCAAGATTCTCTGGAAAGCGATCTAAGTGACTGTGGAGATAATGGACTTTAATGCTCATGTTGCAGCCAAGCTTGTTGAAATGAAGAAGCATATCCTCTACTAGTTGTGCATAATTGTCTGCCTTCTTGTTGCCAAGAAAATTTTTAGTTACAAGAACAAAGGAAGACCAGGCACAAGATTCGATTTCATTCATTGATGGTATGAAAAGTGGGTCATTCATAAGTTGCTTGATCTGTGGACCATCGAAGATTCCAGCCTTCAATTTTTCCATTGTAATTCCTGGTAACTTGTGTACTATGTATTCGAAGCATGAACCTTCTTTATTCAAAGCCCTGACAAATTGTTTCATCAGGCCTAGCTTTATATGTAGTGGTGGCAGTATGATCCTATCTCGTGCCACCAAAGATTCCTTGATTACATTTTGAGCTCCAACCACCATGTCTTTCCTCGAAGGCCAATCTTTTCTTGTCCAATGTTCATGCTTGGCTCTACTGTCCCAAAGACACAAAAAGCAGGGATACTTTGTGTAGCCACTTTGTTGACCAAGGAGGAAATTTACCATCTTCAAGTCTACACAAATTACCCATTGATGTTCTTTGTATTTTATCTTTTCCAGTACTAAAGAGATGGCATTGTACTCTTCTTTCATCCTGGTGGAGTGACCGATTGGAATAGAGCCAAATTTGTTGCCGTTATTTAAAAGCACACATTTCAGACTACGTTTTGAACTGTCGATAAAAAGACGCCACTCATCTGGGCTGTAATCCGACAGACCAATTTTCTTCAATAAGTTGCTGATGTCATTACAGAATACTAGGTTGTTGTCTTCGGTAAAGAATGGCAGCAAATCCTTTTCTCTGTTTCTATAAATTGTAATTTTCGTTCCAGGCTGAAGTTCATTCTTTTCCTTTAGTCTGGACGCAAGCAATTCAGAGGACTCTTTGGAAAGATTTAAGTCCCTGATCAGATCACTCAACTCTTTTTGGTCAAAACGTTCACTGTGTGAAGTTGATTGGAAATCACTGTCACTGCCCCCACTTTCTTCACTTTCGTCATCTTGTCCGATATTGGACATGCAAGTGTCATCGTCTGAGAGCTGAGGTAGTTCGCGAAAAGGTGGAACTGGTACAATATCCGAATGCGGAACAGGTCTCCTGGCTGAAGGTATATCAGGGTAAGACAACTTGTGACGATTATTTCGATTGATGCCTATGATATTAACCATACAAAAGTAACAGTCGTCGAAGTGGTTTATCTGTTCCCTCCAAACCATCGGTACACCAAATTTCAGGCAGCTTCTCTTTCCAACTGTCCAGTGGCGCAATTGTTCAATACAAGTTTTGCATACTGTATGAGGAGCCCATTGCTTATCTTGATCTCCAAGTTTGACACCAAAATAACCTACATATGCTCTTTTTACAAACTCAGAAATCGGTTTCCTGTTTGCTTTTAGTGTGTATTCCCCACAAATGTAGCAGAATATGTCTGGATGGTTAATGCAGCTCCGTCTGGAAGTAGCCATAACCTTAAGGATGTTCGCATCTGAGGAATTAAATGACTAACCTAAAAAATAGTAAGAACATGTAGTTATTTAATGCTCACATTCACAGATTGTTCTTGCGACCAACTCTTAATATGCCCTAAGACGACTGCGGCTGCTCTAGCTTTCAGGAGGCGGTTTATATAGGCTATAAATGCTGACTTCAGCATAATCTATTTACATAGTTCGAAACCATGAAACGCTGTATAAGCACAAATAAATTCTAAATGAGGCCATGAATTTAGTGCTGAGTAAGCTGTAGGCTACGGAATAGTTATTTCGTTGAATCAGCAATATCTCAGCACGCGGCAAGATATGCTGATTTTACATTATAAGGATGTAGGCATTATATGAATCAGCAAGAATTATAATTAGCCATAAATAAAGCTTATTATGACATTTCAGTTTTGCCAAAGACATCGTTTAAAGAGTGGACTGGGTTTTCTTAACAAAATCGACGATATCTCAGAAACTAGACCTGATGCACTCAATCCAATGACATTTTCTGAATCAGCGCCCAAAATTACCCCAAGAACAGGTCTAAAACCGAAGGCAACAAGGAAAAAAAATTTTTCTGTTGGCCAGTGTTATATATTACATTGTATTCTGCTAATAAAAAATTTCATAGACATTTAACGAGCCATAATCTATTTTTATACTAATGATAACTGTCAATACTTGAGTAAGGTGAACAACAGCATATGATCGATGTCTGTATCACGTAGCGGACTCAAGTAATTATATAGTGCTCCCTAGACATTAAACTTAAGTAATCAATTAATATAGATAGAGAGATGTAAGTTATAAAATGAAGTAAATCGCTACAGCGGCTACGGTGGGTGATGTTTGGGATTTGAGCGGAAAGAGAGATAAGAAGAAGGAGTTAGGATAGGATCTGTGAAAGAGGAGTATACTGTATGAATAACTAAATATTCACAGAATTCCCGGGATCGTAATTATAGTCTAGTTTTGTGCGAAACAATTAATCTACTGTATTTAGAAGACTGCAGTTTAATTAGGTCTCATAAAGCTTTCACAGTGACTTTCTGTGGCGAAGTATCAGCCTTCAGCGAACCGCGGGGTCAGAGTGTCAAGTCAAAGGCTTCCGCTCAACAACTGGTGATAAAAAGCTGCAAACATTTTTTAGGCACCGTCAAATGGGGGTCTCTTGATGCAGAGAAGCCCCTAGGCCGCTGCGTATTGTTCCTATTGGTTAATTTGGGCCAGCATAATTACCGCTCAAGCAGTCGTCGTCGATGCTCTATTCGTTATTCCGAACTTTGGCGGCACAATGGACTCATTAAGGCTCTCCATAAACCTCTCTTCTGCGTCGCACGGGCTGCCTGTTCCAAGGTCATCACCGTCCATTCCTTCACGTCGTCAGTCCATGCCCTGCTTGGTCTTCCTGTCTTCCTTGATCCCTCTGTTTCTCCTCTGATTATATGTTTTTTTCAGGCAGTTTGAACATTTGTCTTTCTCAAATATGTCCAAGTACCTAAATTTTCTTGTTATTATTGACCCCAACTGACCTCCAGCAGCACCTCTTCATTTCTCTTCTTGGCTGTCCAGAGTATTCTCAACACTCGTCTATAGCACATCATCTCAAATGATGTCAGTCTACTTTGCTCACACTTTCTGTTTGCCGGCAATTCTGATCCATATGTTGCTATAGGCCATAATTATCTAAGAGCAGTATTTTAGCCTACTATAATAAGATTTTAATGCCACATAGAAAAACTGCCGAAGGTTAAAAATGACACAAAATTTATGACGGTCTGACGGGAGTATTCCTACATGAGTAGCTGCTTTTCAAATCGCGTTAACCCGAGTTATCAGCGATTCTCAGGAACAACATAGTACGTTAGACTGCTCAAAACAAGTAAATAAATTAATATTAATGCATAGGTTTTATATGGCTACATAATTATGGCCTCGACCCTGCTCATTTTGCAATGAATTTATCGGGGTGAGAGTCTTCACCATGGCTGCCCGTTTGGATGGGCGCCATGCCGTTTAAGGTCCCCGTGCATGGACCGTACTAGCCCAAGATTTAAATCTCTTAAATAAGCCAAGATCTGGTCGCGAACCAAGGATTTTCCAGCATAGTACCTATGTAAGCCTCAGATGTTATGGGAGAAAGGAGGTCAGAGAAGAAGATACTATGATATTCAACAGTCAAGATGAAACAATCAAGCTACAAAATTGGCGTTACCCATTGTCTTAATGCTTGTCAGTAGTATCTTCTTATCTATAAGAGGCCTACGCATAAGCGCTAATATCTCAATGCGTAAACTCAATTCGTTTTTATACAGGTAACCAGTACAGTTCCTCTCGCATGAAATTTTATATAGACCTATGCCCAAACCTAGGTGAACCGCAGATCAGTAGCTTGCAAAACAGATTATGGCTGATTGATGCAGGAAAGATTTATACCTGCATAATGGCAAGAGATTTAAATCTGATGAATATAAATACGTGCTTTAGGGCTGTGGCGGCTTGAGTTGTCAGCGAGCGGCAAACAGAACGAATCTTGTGCATGTGATGCATCAATCGATATATTTTTTCACAGGCTCTGAGACGGTTAATTTTTGGCTCAAGGATGCATCCAATAATACTTTAGATTCGGTCTTATTTGATATTACGTTTAATAGAATAGAATTTGATCAAATATAGCGTCATTTCAATGAACTTCGCCAGAGATTGCGGGCGATTTTGTGATGATGATTTTACTATCATGCGTGAATAGGTTTTCGAATATGACTGGTGCAATGCTGGTGGAGTTAACATCTATGAGAGTCGAGGCTCCGGAATCATTCTTTGCCTACATGATGAAAGAAGATTTCCAAGTGAAAGATCCCCTGGCCATAAGCACAGCTCTACATGCCCTTCACTAACCTCCTTATTGCCATAATATACAAGTGTGATATCAATTTCACAAAAATCATAATAGAAATAAACTGTCTTAATACAAATATTTTGGCTTTTGCCCAGAAGAATTCTCATGCTGTTTAAGAATTGGAAGATGCCAAAAAGAACAGCAGAGAATTCTGCAGCTATTTCACGAATTAGAAGAACCTTCAAACGAAGCGACATGGACCATATTTAACAAATTTATTTGCTGAAAGCTCTGCATCACCAAAAAATCTGTGGATGGCTCTGAATAAGTTATCACATAGAGATAAGTTAAATAAATCCCCTACTGTGCTCTTGGCTACCAAATAGCTTGCCAGTAAAAACCACAAGTTATATTATAATCGAAAAGATGATTTAAACTGCATTCTTTCAACTGATTGAAACTTTTCTAATCATTATTGGAGAATTTTCGTTCGGCCTATCCAGAGTAAAACCACATCAAGAAATGGATCGTCACCTTTCAATACTGTGTTGAGGTCTCACGTCCACGATGTCCCATATTTTTAGTAAGTTATTTCATCGTTTCAATATCTCTTCCCCGCCACAATGAAAGTGTAACTAATCATAATGACACGTTATCAAAATGTCAACATAAATAAAAAGTGTTCAATTATCATTTAATTATTTATCCACAAGCAATTAACTTATGACTTATACGTGATTGCACGTGCTTAGATGTAGGGTATACGGGGCATAATGGGATACCGGGGTATAACGGGAAACTAATATTCTCTTTCTTACTTAATGTTATTGGCCAATGACGTTTTTAGCCTGAAGTAAAAACATATTCGAAGGCGAAGGACAAAATGAATTGCGATAGTACCGCGTCTGGTCAATTTTAGGATTAAAAGATTAAAACTTAATTTTCACAATAGCTGAAGTAAGGTACGTAGATAGCTCAAGGCTTACTTGAAAAAGATGGTTATATTAAATTCAGGTAACAGTGATTAGCGTTACATATTCTGCCATATATTATCCTAACAGAAATCGTGCCTCTTTAGTAGCTCGTGTAAAAATGGCGGGCTTTGAATTTTGAGTATTTGAGGCATAACGGGATATAGATATCCTATTTTGCCCCATGTTAATTAAGCTTGGACAGCTGTTTATTTTGGTATTAGACCTAGTTTATAATAAAAAATGTGCTTATGCCTACTAATAATGAGTAGAAGTGAAATGACAGATTAGTGACTTATGCACACGACTAACTAAGCCTAGTTCCTTATTTTCCACATTTCAGGTGGTTCGGGCATGGAAAAGAAAGACGGAACGACAGAAGTGGAACGAAGCAGCTATGGCATGCGCCATTGATGAGGTTGGAAGTGGAAGACTTGGGTATCTCGCAGCAAGTAAACAATACGGAGTTCCTAAGTGAAATCTTGACAGGAGAGCGAGGAATAGAAACAAAATGACTTATGAGGCAAGAAAAATCCTCGGAGAAACGCACGAATTTTCTCAGATGACATGGAAGCCAATTTGATCCGCTACATATTGAGAATGGATGAACTGTTCTTTGGTTTGACGTTAATGGATTTGAGACGCATGGCTTACTAGCTTGCTGAACGGAATGGCATCCAAAGTTCATTTGATGTCGGTAAAGGATTGGCGGGAGAAGGTTGGACGAGAAGCTTTATGCGACGCCGTCCAAACCTTTCGCTTAGACCGCCTGAAGCGACTTCGGCTGCAAGGGTATGGGATTTCAACCGCATCTGTGTCGGAGATTTCTTCATGCTTTTGGAAGGAATCCTTGACAAAATGCATCTCGTCCAACTCGAATTTTTAACGTAGATGAAACTGTCATCACTACAATCCAGGGAAAGCCTAGCAAGATTGTTGCTTTCCGAGGAAGAAAACAAGTTGGCAGCTTAACACCGACATTGGCAATTATTACGTTTTCCACCGACATTGACAATTATTAAAATGCTTTAAAAAAATAAGCGTTTCAAGCAGTCTATGTAGCATCTGTATCAAAGTTCGACCGTACGTTAGGGCAGAAGATAGCGTACGCGTACGGTACGTAATTTACTAAAAATAATAGCGTACGCCGTACGGTACGTTCGTATTCCGTACGTATGAGCAGCCTTTAATATTAGTTGCTTCTCGTGACGTCACATTTTTTTCCCGTCATTTTCTCGTCGTTCACGGAATTGTTTTAAAAAGTTTTCCATTCTTTAATTTTTAATTTTTAATTTTTGTTATTCTTTGTTAATTCTATAATAAAAAATATTTCGACTAACACGTAATGCAGAAAAATTAGCGTACGCTATTTATTAATTTAGCCAAAAAATAGCGTACGCGTACGGTACGCATTTCAGCAGAAAAAATAGCGTACGCTCCGTACGTACGGTCGAACTCTGATCTGTATCACTGTCAGTGAAAGTTAGCATTATATGAACGCAAACTGTGAATTTATTGCAAATTTTAACTTTAAATCAGTCCTGTTTGAGATGTTCCTGGACGATGAGACAGTTCAGTTACTGTTCAATACACTTAATCTGAAAATTTTAGAACATTTTCCAGCTACCACCAAACTGGATGTTGACGAGTCAGTGATACCCTACTATGGCAGGCATTCTGCGAAACAGTTCATCCGTGGAAAGCCAATTAGATTTGGCTTACAAAGTCTGTTCGATGACTACACCACTCGGCTATTGTAGTCAGTCAGAATCGTATCAGGGTGTTGGTGTCACGGATTCCCAGCTTGGATTGGGTGGCTGACTAGTTGTCAGTGTAGTTGGCAGGCAGTTCCGAACAACAATATTGTGTACTTTGACAACTTCTTTACAAATTTGAGACTGCTACAGCAATTGTTTGATCGGAATATACATGCTGCTGTAACAGTTCGATCCTACAGAATTGAAGATTGTCCGCTTCCTCCTGTTGACTTCTGCACGTCCTCATCTCACGATAGGAGGGTCAGTCGACTATAGGATGGATACGCAGTCATCTAATATCTTTGTGAGATGGAACGACAACAGTATTGTGACATTGGCATCAAATTGTGACGTCGTTTTTCCACTAGTTTCTGCCCAACGATGGTCGCGAGCCGAGAAGAAACGAGTTAATATTGAGCAGCCATTCGCGATCAGTGTGTGCAACTCAAATATGGGAGGGGTTGATCGTATGGACCAGAATGTCTCAAGTTACAGAATTACAATTCGGTCAAAAAAGTGGTAGCCACGTTTTGCCTATTTGCTTTTATGGCTAAACAGAATTCTTGGCTCGTATATCGAATGACTGGTAGCCAATATTTCCTATTTGTTTGATGTCTTGAGTGAAGTAAATTGTTCATATTAGAATACTGCACTTATCGCAGCCAAAAATGGGACGTTTGTTAGATTTGCTCCCAAGACAGCAACAGCTAACTTTTTGGGGACGCGAGGCATAAATATTATTACCTATATATTGTCCAAACTCTTCGTACGCAAAAAAGATTATGCAATTTGCCAAGATTTTGAAAAATCAGACACTAATGGGTTAAGCCTGTAGGCATATTCTGAGTCCTATAAAGCCATGAGTTTTTATTAACTATACGAGATCTACTTAGCAAACCTTAAGTGGCCCATTATGCCCCGGTCTCCCCTATAGGCCTATTTATGACCACTGCGATAAACACTGAATAGGCCTAAAAAAGTCATTGTTATCTGTTGTACAGATTCTTAATAATAACTTACATTGTAAATTTATGTTGCAACGACTAAATTATAATAGTGTATTCTGGAGTGTTTCGGTTTTTTTGCCTCGAAAGACTAAAAGTCCAATGGATGCCACAAAAGTAAGACGACTGCTCCTTAATTCTTTTTAATAACTTGCATATGTGGAAAAGTATACAACTCGTGGACCTCATTAATTATTCCAGTAATTCTTGAAGACCGACAGCTGCCCGTCGCTCAACAGAGGACTCTCCATCACCGCCATTCCCTTCAGGATGTTGCATTGCAGCCCATTTCGGTGGAAGACCTGAGGGAGTTGCTGCTGCTGTTGTTGTCATCGAAGTCGAGTAAGATCGATCCTCTGCCACCGTTTCTACTTAAAGACTTTATGGATGATTTTCCCTTGTTACATTTGTTGTGTAATACTGCTTTGGGTGAGGAGTCGCTTTTCGATTCTCAGCAACGAGATATTGTGTTGCTGTCTCCTAAGCTTTGTGGTCTCGATGTTAAAGACGGCCAATAATCACCTATTTCTAACTTATCTTTTTATCAAAGGTAGCTGAGAAATGTGTTTCGATGCAGCTGATACAATATCTTGAGGATAACTGCCTCCTACCCAACTAGGTTAGAAGGTCCATCACTCCACAGAGCCTGTTATTTTACACATTCTTGTGGACATTTTCGGGCTTTTAATTGGGGGCGCGTAAGTATCCTTGTCCTTTCTGACGTGAGTGCGACCTTTGACACTGTTATTATGGCGTTCTCTTGGAGCGCATCAAAGGGTCATTTGGTGTCAAGGGTCGCCCTCTGTGGCTGCTTCTTCCATTCCACTCTGACAACACTCGGAGATTGACTTTAGTTCCACACCGTCTGACTCATCCATGGCCTCACAGGGTTCCATCTTAGAGCCCTACTGTATATCCTGTACACCGATGATTTAAACTTTGTCCTTTCTTCTCTGGGGTTGCCGATGACACTCAGGCATATGTTTGTGGCTCAGCTGTAGAGGCTATTTTCTTAGCGGAGAACTTGCATCAGACATCGGAGGTGCTTTGTGCCTTGAAGTCGTCCAACCACATTTGGCTGAATCTTAGGAAAGTCCAATTCATCTGACATGGTAGCCTTGGCCAGATTTTTAAAACTGACGCCTAATCTGCAACATTGCTTCCCTGGTGTCTTTTCTTCACTACTGTGCGTGATCTTCTGGGTGTGACGTTGGACCAGGAATTGACCTTATCACAGCATATGAAGAATATATGTCGAACGTGTTTCTACCACCTGCGCCAGATTTGCCCTTACGCCGTTAGCTTACAACTTCAACCGCCCAAACCCTAATTTATATGCACCAGGGTGACAATGGCAATGCCATTTTTGCAAGCCTGACTCTTTCCTGCACATTAAATAACTTCAATCTGTTTTAAATACTCCAGCTCGGCTGATCAGCCTACATCTACGTTTGATGGATTAGCTTCACTTGATAGGCCTATAGGATCTTGAGCAAAATTGTCTATATATTATATATAAATATATTTTTAAAAATATATTTTTCTTTGTCTCTGATTCTTTTTCGGTTTCCTTTTCTCTGTACTTCTGGTTTGGCCCTTGCTCAGGTTACCTCACTTGTTATTTGGCTTGAAGATGAGCATGGCGTTGCCCAGTGTTTTACAAACCAGCTTAGCGAACTTTTATTGTAATGAACTACTTATTGATCATTAGTTAATCACAGGCATTCTAAAATTGGGTTTACGGACCATAATTACTTTTTATTGGAACTTCAATTTGATATTATATGAATTTAATTACAATTTATTGCCTTATTAATCTGATTCATTAATTATTCATAGAACGTTTTACAGGTCTCATTTGTGATAGTCAAGTGTTTAATTTTTATGGTTTAATGCTGAAAACCAATATTGGCGTTTTATGTATTGATTCATTTAATATGAATCTAATTTTCATGCATCCTTTAGAATCTTTTATAAAAAAATCTTCTGTAAAATGGTCTTAAGTGCATTTTCACTGTGATGACGTTTCTCGGCACGTGGTGAACGCAGATGTTCCCCAGTGTACTTGTTCTATTATTGTGGTTTTGTCTCACTTGAAGCACCAGACATGATTTATACTTTGCATCAGCTAACTATGCTTCATGAAAATATTGCATATACGTTGTCTGCAAACTGATTTCTCGAAGGCCAAGGCAGTCGACAATAGTTGTTAGTCATTTTATTCTCGAAATGGAACTCAATGCTCCTTCTAATATCTTCAGCTGTGTTGCCTAGTTTCTGAGCTAACGTGCTGAAGTTGTTAGGAAAAATTATCAGAGTTGCTGTCAAGCATTCAGAGCATTAGTTCATTTAAGGTCTTCGTACATGTAACTGCTTTTTGCACTTCATTTGGAGAGAATTGCTGGTGAAGCCGCAGGTCCTCATACTGCGTTCTTTAACTGGTGCCATCTCCTATAATGATGAGATACTACATATTCAGTTGAGATGAGACACTTTTGTATTACCACTTGTTTCGATTCCAAAATTAGTTTCGTTAAAAGACACATCTCTAACAATATTTAGTTTGCTATATTCATCACATATTGTGATAAGTGAGTTGCTGATTATATTTGATTGTATATTTAATTATTTATATCATAATTGTACACATGAATATTGCTAATTCTGTACCTTTACTGTATATGGATTTGTCATATGCCGATAAAAGCTACTTTGTTGGACCTGTTTGCTTAAATAGTAAATATTAAACTAATCGCTGCACAATTTCGGCTAAAATGACTTAACGAATCAATGCCTGTTTCAAGTAAAAATCACCGGAAATTGAATATCACACACTGCTGTGAAAGTTCACAGTAGACCTAACACCTATCTGACACCAAGCATGACGATGACATGTATATCTGAAAATACATTGTCGCTGAAGAAGAGAATGTTGACATTTTGTCGTGTTACCTTTTTTTGGTAGCCTTGGCGTCATTTCTCTCAAATCAATGAACTCGCGATTTAGTAGGCTACTTGAGTGGACAATGTAATAGGCAAAACAGCAAAAAAACTAAGAAATATTTACAATACAGTATATGGCAATTGTAAATTTTGCAAAATGAAACAAACCTAAAAATAGGTAACTTATTTCAAATGCTATAATATACAGCTTTGATGATTTATACTTCAAAGCAGGTTGACGATTCTGACGAATTTCTGACGTTTCGAAAACAACTTTTGCTTTACCCGGATACTTGTCGTATTTTGTGATGTGGCAGTTTCTTTGAGCTTCCGTGTCAGTATGTTCTGGCCAATATAACAGACATAGATGACTTGCATATTTCATCTGAGTTGTGCGCAATTCCTGAAGGAGCAACTCGTCCGAAAAACTTTCGCGGAGAACTTTTAATTATTCAGACAAATGAGTCACACTTGGGGTTTGCAAGAATGAGACGCGCAAATCAGAATGAGAAAAAATTCTATGTTCTGCCAAGCCACTTTAAGCAAAGTGGACCCTCCAGCACTTTTAACGTAATAGACAGAGGAGGAGTAAGTGATATAATCAGCAAGGCTGTACAATTGGATCCAGTTTTTGAAAGGTTTGAGAAAATTAGTTACGATTTGGTTCACGCTGTACCATGCCCGTACTGGCCATCCCATGCATCAAAATGGGCAGCTCGTAAACGCACAAAAGGATGGCCATCTAAGAGTCTAATAGATCAAATTGTGAAAGGTGGATGTCATTTAGTTGCGAAGCCTCATCATAGCAACTTGTTCGACAATACTGAATGGAGATTTTCGTTTTCCCGCGCAGAGCTCCTGCTGATTCAAAGTTTGACTGACGTGCAGAAGTATATCTACCACTGTCACGGCCAAGATCAGCAATCAGCATGAAGGCGATGACAACACCCGCCTGAGGTCGCCATTATGCCATCGGAGAACAGGCGAGGGTCTTCGATGAGCCTCTCTGGGGATAGAGACCTGAATCCCCCACAGACTCCGACAGCGACAGCGAGGGACATGTATAGAGACAGCGGTATAGTCGTGAATAGACACCCCGTATACATCCAACGATCCCAGGGGAAGGGGACCATGTTCGGCGGACTTGGATAAAAGGGGGTTGCGCTCATACGAGAAGGGATTAAGATTCGAACAGAGATCGGACAGAATACTGCAGTGAATGCGAGCTAAGAAGAACTGACTGGATCGAACGATAACTTTCTTTCGCTAATTTCATTAATTATTATATTCTTTATTAAAATATCACTTCGTACATCACGTCTTGTTCCTGCTACACCAGAGGGGAATCAAGGACGTGACAACCACATACTTCGTCTGGTGAAAAACGAAGTCAACAGAAGATGCAACAGATCAGACGAATTAGTGTTACATACTTATTACTTTAAGACTCTCATGTTATGGGCTTGCGAACAGAAGCCGTTAGAGTTTTGGAACGAAAAACAGACTGAAACATCAATTCAAGAATTACTCTGCAATATGATTGAATGGTTAATAGACAGGAAATTTCCTCACTATTTTATTCCGGAGAACAATATAATGGAACATCTGACAACCGACTGTAATGATGAAATTCAACATTTGTTACAACATGCAGAAGGAACGATTTCTACGATGTTGAAATGTGTGCCGAAAGCAGTGAGTGAACGGACAGAACGATTCACGTGTAGCAATAAAATAATCCTTTTTGCAATGTTAGCATTGAACATGTGCGTTTTCATTAATCCATTTTCATCCAAGTTTAACAGATACTATGATGAAACTTTAGTCCACAATGCTTTATTTTACAGCGAGGTAGAGTCATTGTTCAAGGGACTATCGACTCATTTGAGATTAATGTCAGATTTCAACTGCATTTCTACCCGCTTCAGAGATGACCAGATAATGACATCCATTAGGCATTTCAGTGAGAGCCTCACCAACATCAGACACAGCGAATTTCTTTTACACGGGTTTAAGAGATTATAGCAAGGCACAGAACGTATGTGAAGAGTCTTTAGGATGCTTCCACGATAGAAAAAGAGGTTTTAAGTTTGACAGAAGATTTTGCGAAGCTGTATTAGGTGTTGTCTTGAACAGAAAATGGTTGCCTATATTTGATGTACGCATACACATTGTGTTTGGTTTTGCGGTAATATGCGACGTGGTGTGTACAGCATTAGATTCTTGCACGTCATGTCGAACAGCCATCAATATGCCCTCGTCTGGATTTGGCCAAACTGCGTCACTGGCCGTTGAAACTAGGCCTGATCTCGTTATTCGATTGTCTCCGATTCAGTTTCTGTGCAGACGTCCTCTGGAGCTCGACGATGCCCATTTTCTTAATGAAATTGATATGGTTAATTTTTACGAAGAAGGTAAGATTTGTAGGTGGCTGTCGGCTTTGTTTTTGACTGCAGCGCTTTCTATCTTGTAGAAATAGCAGCAGTCAGTTTACATGTAAATATTAATTGTGGACGCAGGAATTATTCCAGTTTTTCGCTTTAACGCAATTGTTGTATGCAGCTGTTATTCATTAGTTTCAGTCATTTTTAGTTATATTGCCTTAAACATTCTAGTAACCACAGCTCAGTATAGTAAAGCAGGATAAGTTGAAGTAATCGCTTAATTTATTACACGCCTCTGTACATAAACACAAGTCCTCAGAGGATGGTCCTTGGGTTGAATGACATTTTGGCTGAAGCGCAAATATGATAAGAGCAATCTGACAACCTTCTAAATTCTAAACCTCGAGTCCAGCCGAGTCCAGCGCACATGTAACTATCTTTCTTAACAGGAATTACTCTCTCTCACTCTCTCTCATCTTCTCTCTCTCACCCTCTCTCTCTCCTGTTACTATGGTAGCATTTAAAAGTTGTTATTTTTTAAATTTAATATGTTATTAAGCTATAAGTAGTTCTAGGAGAAATGTTTTTGGCATTATTTTAGTTTTTGCTATTTCAGTTATAATCTTGTTTTTCAAGCAGTTTCAGAGACCTTCCTTGTAACTAACCAATCGTAAATTATACTAATTTGTTTTTTACTTGCAACAATTTTTGGTCACATCCTGTTATGATACCATTTTCACTGTTATGTTGTTGATGAGGCTACCTTGAAACGGCGCTTTACAAATTTACGAAAATTACGATTAGTGATGAATTAGTACACTCGGATGTTTGTGTCTTTACAAATAAAGGATCTATAAAAACTTAGCTTACTATTTATAAAAACTTAGCTTACTATTCCGCAAATATTAGGAAACTACTAAACGTCAAACAACGGCGTCAATAAACTCCAGTTTGATAAAATATGACAATGGTTTGCGACTGTATGCTGTACATACATCAGTGGTAGTTAGCAGCGCCGAGTTGGTTAGCATTTGGATGGTGACCATCTAGTGTCACTCAGCCTTCCATCCTTTCGTGATCTGTCGTCATGAATTCGGTGTATGTCAGCCGAGTAATAATTCTCCCACGGGACTACGCTTCAGAGAAGTTTCTAAAAAAGGAGAAAGACGATAATGCTTTTCTAAATGTCCTTAAAGTTTTATCAAACAACTTTAAACTTTATCGTAGGTTGAATGTTCTAAATAAGTTGACTAATGAACTGTTCTAATTGATTCAAATTTTAATGACAGTGCATTAATATTTAAAAATATATTAATATTTTATAATAAGCCCTGTAAAATTTATTATGCATAATTAACACAATTATCTATCTCATCTTTAAAAATTAATGGTAGTTGTAATTTTAACCAATAATGTCATAAATTATGTCACAGTATGACCGTGAACCACATTTAGATGTTAAACCAGTTTGTTGTAGACATCCTGCGTGAAGAACGTGCACATTGAGCACAAGCATGTGGTGCAAATGACTATGGCAGAGCAGATAAGGCACCTGAAAAAGAAACAGTTTGGAATGTTGATCATAAAAGTGACTGAGAGAAAGTAGTGGCTTATTAAGTGTTTTGTGGAGCGATACGCTGCATTTACATGCAGACAATTAATTCCCTTATCACTTAAAATGGCTTGTAAGATCCGGCGCTCCAATTCCAATCTGATGGCACCAAGCCGGACCAAACAATCCAGAAAGCAGAGGATCTGGATCACATACTTGGCGACCATAAGCCGTGTTCAAAAGCTGTACGAGTAATATATGCAGGATTTTATGTCGAGGTGAATGCGCCCTCTTCGCGATGAAACGTATTCTCTTAAGAGGCTTCCCGACACATGTTTGTCACGCATTCCTAATACAGTATATAAGGAATGCGTGAGGCATTGCTGTTGGTAGCCTTCCAGCGTCTATTTTCTGCCTTGCGCTGCTGGTAGGAGCATGCAAACGATAAAGACGAAGATGATGATGATGATGAAGAAGAAGAAGATGAACAAGAACAACAATAACAGAAAAAAACAAGCGAAAGAACAACAAGAGGAAAAAATTGATGATGATGATGATAAATGATGATGGATGGTGACGACGACGACTGTTTTAATGATGGTAAATATACATTTCGATTGCCCAATGACATTCCTCCGATTAGTCTTTATCTTCTTTATTCGCCAAACGGTTGGCTTGGCGCATACATAGACAACATATATAGTCTTTGATTTTGGCATAACTATTCCGACAGTTCACTTTGGTCTGTTAGCCCTCTGAACTAATGGATTTCTGCGAAGTGAATTGTCCACTGGAATAAAAGAGCATTTCACTCCATAGTGACAATCGATTGATTCCTTGAACAATGTGAGAACGGTGCTATCGAAGCCATTAGATTGGATTAGCAAGGCAAATCAATTTGGTAGCTCATTGGAAATGCGCCTGCCTTGTAACGTATAGCGTGCAGATTTGATGCCTATCTTGACATGGTAACTGTGTATTGTATTGTATTTGATAACTTATATAGCGCTTCTTCCAAAACAAACTACTCAGAAGCGCTTCCAACATGAGAACCCCGAGAAACATGTTCCTAACTCACAAGGCAACGACTGAAGCCCTGCCATTATCTAATTACGATACACAAATAAAAATATAAAAATTAAAATAAATAATTTTAAAGTTCTTATCACAAAGCTGAGAGAA
Organism: Norana najaformis; assembly: GCA_964023275.1. Lineage (NCBI taxonomy): Eukaryota > Metazoa > Annelida > Clitellata > Crassiclitellata > Hormogastridae > Norana > Norana najaformis. The sequence goes on along the minus strand of OZ029915.1, from coordinate 38,520,107 downwards.
AGAGGATTTGAAGACACCTACGTCTGTACTTGGGCTAAAATAACCAGCGTAGACAAGACGACATACAAACAAGTTGAATGTCGTCCCAGAAAAGAGATTATCAGATTCAGGTCGGCCGTGTATAAGGTATAAAGTCCTTCGCTCTGGTGATTATATTTATGTTGACGACCACAAAGTTGAAAAATCTTAATGCGGTGAAACAAATGTCATCTGTATTAAAAGTATTGTTAAATAGCAACGCGTTGTTTTAAAGTTGAACTACCTTGATGGTGCTGATGTTCTCTTCGCCAGCAACATTGCGCATCGGCCACTTTAGGTATCTTCAACGGCTGCCAGTCGTGCTCTCTCTAATTCTTACATTAGCTGGTTGCTAAGGACGCAAGTAACGCGGTACATATTTAGATGTAGACTGATTTTAGACAAAAATCTGTGGTAGACCTGTAGTAGGAAGCATGCCCGTGATAGGTAAGGCTGTGTTTATGGATCGGTTGGCCTATAGGCCCTGGATACGATATATACAATGGCCTGCACCGTTGCATAGGCTTGGATATGGCCTTGAAAATAATACATTTCTTTCATTTAGATTAATTATTTATTCTTTCACAGAGTAACACGCATAATTTAAATTATGAAAGTATACTGCACAACTTTATGTAGTTTTTCCTATCTATAATTATTTTTGATTATTGCATACGAAAGAAACTTTTTGCCCTAACAATTCATCATTATACTCCAGCTGAAGCCTAGACTGGGCGGCGATTTTAACTCAGCAAAACAATAAAATTGTTCTCATTCAAATCATCGTTAATAGCGCTTATGTACAAACTTAACTTTGCGTGCTAGACAAATACAGTGTAACTTGAAAATATAAAAATGCATTTGTCACATGATTTCGATGTTCAACACAATACCTAGAATAACTCTTAGCATGTAGCCTTTATTATTCTAAGTAGACGCTTGATTAGATGTCAAATGATATGGGATAAAATGCTAGCAGATCTACTCTTTTTGTCATTCCATGGAGAAGAATACTTGATCCAGAGGCGGATTTAACAGCCTGTCAATCCTAGGTCAAGTTTATTTTTGCGATCCTAAAATCTAATTTCCAAAGTTTTAAAGTAAGTATGACAGCAAATATAACATTGTAAACAAAAATAATTACGAACAGTAAGTATATTGTCATTAATATCATACAATTATAGTTAGATTTATTTATTTGTCATCTCGCACGAAGTTTTAAATTAAATTTAATATCCAATTTTTAATTTTAATTTTAGTACTTTTACTTTCCGCCCTGTGGAATGTGCCACCCCCGGCCATGGCCTTGTTTGTCCCTGTAGTAAATCCGCCACTGACTTGATTCTAGGTATGTAGGCAACAATGCAAAACGTGAATATGGTTATGAAATAGTAATGTGGCATTACTTTGGTTGCAGCCCGTTGAATCAATGAGTCGATACACTCCTCTACCACCGATCGCAAGTCCGAAGACGGCCTCAGAGACGGAGAAAGAATCCAGTGGCGGTAATGATGGAGAAGATGACGAAGAATATGAAGAATTCGACTTGTCCAATGTCTCAATGGAAAATATATTTGCAGAGCTCAGCAGAATCCTACCCAGCATGGCAACAAAAGTTACAGTAAAACAAGCCTCCTACCTTTGCTCTGTCGGAAATAAAACCCGAAATCCAGTTCAGGGAGATCAACTAGGCAGACATCTTGCATCGCTCAATTTTGTGGAGTCATTTCAGCGGCATTGGAGAGATAATTTCGAAAAAGTCGTGCCGGATACCTGCGGTCCTCTTAACTGGTACACAGCGAAAGCATTGTTGTTCGTCATGTGGAACATGAGCGGTGCGTGCACCATCATTTGTGAACGAATCCTTAAAGTGGAGCTTCACTCAGACCTGCTGAATTTCCTCAAGTCCAAACACCTCAAACCGAATCTCATGAACGACGAGAAGCCGAGCTACATTGTCCAGGCTTTCATAGGAATTATGCACAACGTCGTCCAAAGGGCTTCAGAGGCTAGAGAATCGTTGCGGGCCTGTGATGCCGTTGAACGCATCCAGCCGTTTCGTGAGTGCAACAATCGCATGGTGTCCTGTGTGTCACTGATGATCCAGTCCTATCTGGTGACGGAGGCCGAAAACGAAAAGATTAATTCGAACGATGAAGTTTTTGAGCTGCTTGTTGAACTCCTGAACGCCGCCATAAAGCAGGAGTCGTTCATGGGCATAGAATTCGACGCCTTCGAAGTCCTTGAGGTACTTAATAAATTGGCGGCGAACGACAAGAACAAGTACCGAATCGTAAAGAGCGGAGCCTTGCCCTACTACGTGGATCTCATGGGTCCAAAGTGGACACCAAGGGAACAGGCGGAAGCAGCATATGGGCTGTGGATCTTGGCATTCAAATGTAAAGACGAAATCAACAAAGAACCTGGTTGTGTCAAAGGTATGTATGCGCCATCGAGGTGTGTCATTTGAATCAGTTATTGGCTCAAAAGAAGCATGAATTTAACTTGAACATTATGCCAATTAGCATTGTTCAGCATTATTTAAGCTATGCATATATCGGCCTACTTGACTGATGACTGCTCTTTAAATGTCGTGTACGAATAAAATCATTCTAGCCATAATTAACCTGTACTAACTCGTAAAGCGGTATGAATTGAGCTAGAATATTCAACTCAATCTTCTATTATTATATTCACCACCAAATAGCAACGTGTTTCTCGTCCAAACCCATGGATTGGTCGAATTGAAAACAGGTGGGCTAGTTGGGACCTTCCGACAGTGTCGGGTCCGCACATACCGTGTGCGATCTTGAAATCATGGATTCCGTGAGGCAGAGGTATTTCAGGCCCTTCGGAGTATCGTCGACCGAACAAACGGCCTGGCAATTGACAAATGCCCATCTTGCACAGATCTGCCATGGTGACTCTCAGTGAATGTCAGTCGGTGAGCATAACCGTGTGCTGGGTGTGTTTCTATCGGCTGTCGTCGTTCATTCTGGATGCAGGACGGACTAGGAACTCTGAGTATGTGATCTAATGTCAAGATGGGTTGGTTCTTTGTGTGTGTGTTAGGGCCGAACACTGGAAACTTCTTCAGGAGTATCATTCACATGCGAATGAACTTGTCATTATTAACGAACTTCACCAAATTTAGACTGGTACTGTGCGCCTTCGAGAGGCGCTACATAACTATCTTACTGCTCTACATACAAGTAAATATGCATTAGAAATCTCGTTTTATTGTTAAAGTTGACGTTTGGTGGCAAGCATATCTTTAAAAACTCTGCTTAGACCGGCAATACAAAAATTTATTCAGTTTATTAATGTAGTGAATCATTTGTTTGTTGCCTTCAAGCGTTAAAGGCATTGCTAGAGAGCTCTGATGAGCAGGTTAAGAAAGAAGCAGTGGGCGCTTTGTGGATACTTGAAGAGAAAAACGAACCTCCACCTGAAACTGAAACTACAGGGGGTTAGTGATCATTCACTACATCACATGAATTTGAATTTAAAATTCGCGAAAATAGATCTGTTGCCCCAATCCCGAAGGTTCTTGGTTGATGACTGCCAGCTGCTTATTTATATTTTGTACCAGATGCTCTCTTGCCTAATTACTTATGCATAGGTCGCCAACTGAAGGACATGCGCCTGTAACGTAGGGCGTATTCATACGAATTGTACCCGGCATTTAATTTCATTGTAATATAATATAATTTTTGTTAAAGTTATATAGCACCTTTCAAACACCTCCTAAAAGCGCTGTTAACAAGTCTATCTAACTGATCTAAACAAATGCGACTAAAGGGAACCCGAAAATATGTGTTTAGATGAATCCACTCACACAGTAGGCATAAGCATGTTTAAAGGAACGCTTTGAGCAGCTGTAGAGCAGTACATGCACTGGAGCGCACTGTTGATGTTTGTCCGCAAACACGCTTCAGTGGCAGTCAATTGACTCTTCCTCTTGCTGATGATGACGTTTGCAGCTGGTTGGTCACGAGCAGCGTACGCTAGAAGATATAAAGGAAGATTGTTCCAAGAGGAAGATCCGTTGCACGAGAAAGCCCGATGAGATCGTAATGATGTGTTGAAGAAAGGAACCTGTAAAACACCATGAGCGGCAGATATTAATATAATATATCTTTTATTGTTCTTATTTTATTGATAACATATGGCTGTTAGGAACTACTATTTGGCTTTTTCACTTGTATATATTTTATTGTGACAGAACACCCACAGCATGGTAGGCTGTTTGATAGATAATATCCATACCATTAAGTTTATTTTCCAGATGCTCTGGATAACTCGCTTAAGATCAGTTTCTTTTGCTTTTAGCGTAACCCCTCCCCCGTTGCTTACGTGATCTAAACAATGAATCTCGACGTTTTGTGCATTCTTCGCCTTAGGTCAAAATGGCGACAAAGATGGTCACGTTTTTATTAGTTACCAATGGGATTCAAAGGCCACGGTCTTCAAGATTAGAGATCGTCTGAAAGCTGCAGGGTTTCGAGTTTGGATCGACGTAGATGACATGTGTCAGTATAATAACTAACTTAAATGCCGAATACTGAAACAAGTAGGTAATGAAAAATAAGTTGTTAATAATATATGCCTTCCCAACAGATTATGGTTTTGACAACGTTTCATTTGAAACGATCATGAACTGATGCCTGATGCATTATGATAACGACGCTACAGAAGTCATTAGATCAGATTAAAATAGGTCAGGTCAGGTTGGTTTAGATTAGACTACAATAGATTAGACTAGTTTAGATCAGATCAGGTTAGATTAGATTACTGCATCAGAAAGACTTTTTTAAAGACTTCGTCTAATTTCCTGCTGCTTTTAGCTGGGTCCGTCTTGGAGGCAATGGCTACGGCGGTTGAAAAGGCGGTCATTGTTGTCATCTGTCTCTCTGAGAAGTACAAAGATAGTCCAAATTGCCGAACAGGTCATTAGTCTTTCAGTTTTCATACTCCCTTAGAAATCAAATCTTGTGCTGTTAGTTTACTGTCCACTATGTTAAGCCTACTATTAAAGAAATGTTTAAAACAAAAACATCATGGTTAACTGTTTATAGCTTACTCAGGCATTTAAACAGTTTTAAATTTAAAAAATTTACAACAATTTTAAACAAGTTTCAATTTCTTTTTTTATTAGCCTAATATATTAAAACAACTGAAACTGAACAAAGGGTGAGTTCAATTTTCATTGAAGTTAAATGGTAAAGGGAAGCGAAATATATTTAAACATGTGAATGTAAATGTAAAGGTACATGTTTTACTTTAGCGACGTTATTTTCTTTAGCCAGCTAATTTTTCAATGAATTTATCGGACGAGATTCTTCCCCACCGCTGGCCGTTTCAATGGGTGCCACGCCACTTAAAGTCCACGTTCACGGACCGTACTAGCCCGAGATAAAAATCTTTGAAATATAGCCACAAACATGGCACAATACGTCATTTCATTCTTAATTATGTCAGTTTCGAGAATTTTGTCATTTCTGTGTTCATGTGCAAGTTCTGATACATAGCAGGATCACAGGGATCTTCTTCGATCATAATCGTTTTCGTAATCCCGAGATTTCGACAGTGCCCAACGAAAGACACGTCAGAGGAAGCAGCCTATTCACAAGCGCTCAGTCTGATATAAAGAAATATCTAGGACAGTGTCCTGCACTCATTAAGACCAATCCTTTGCTGCCATCTTTCTACGTTTCAGAAGCTGAATACACGTTTCGTTTGAAGAAAAAGATAATTCCCATTCGCCTTCAGACGAAGTATTATCCAGATGGATGGCTCGGAATAATGGTTGGAAGCAAACTAGTACTGGATTTCAGTGACTCTTTTAAAGCACGGGAGAATACGAAACGCCTGATTAAAGAACTTGGAGACGTTGGGAAAGGAATGGGTTAGCAAATGTTGAATACTTGGCTATACTATACAGCTATGTTTTCCTAAAGCATGATACTACTTGATAATGCTCGTTACAACTTTTTTAGGGTCATAGCACGCACCTTTGAGGCTGTTCTTAATTGCGCACGTTATAAATGTCTCTTTAGTAGTAGAAGTAGAAGTAGTAGTAGCAGTAGTACTAGTGGGAGTAGTAGTGATGATAGTGGTGGTGGTAGTAGTTGTAGTAGTATTGGGAGTAGTAGTAGTGGTTGTAATAATAATAATTATAATAATAAAGTGACATAAATAAGCATATAATTATTTATCTAAGCACTTGGTATACGTTATTTATAGCTCGGTGTGTAGTTGTCACATGCATGTGTTTCTTGCGTTCAAATAAGTGTTATCGGCAAAACAACAGACATTTCGCTGCCATTACAATTTCTGACGACAACAACAGCTAATGTAAAAAGTGATTACGAAGGCTAGCTGTTTTGTGTGCAATGACAATGCATGTTGAACAGAATGTTCAGTTTAATTTTTGTTTCTTTAGATGAAACCGACGCCGTTAAGTCGGTTTCGGTTCCCATAAATAACGCTCTCATTTATTCATCGCACGATAAATCTTCGCCGGTCAAATACTGGACGAAAGAAGACGTCAGCGAATGGATCACGAAAAACAACTTAGAGCACATTAAAGACTGGTGAACTTTTAATTATTTATAGCTCGGTTTGTATGCTTATATGGCAGCCTTCGGGTCACATATAACCTATACATGTATGCATATGCATAATGTCATGTGCCTTTTTGTTACGGCATCTGTATATGTAAAGACAAGGCGTTGAACGTCGAAAAGCTAGAAGCCTAATAAAACCACTTCTATGAATCTATATTATGAGTGTAGTATTAATGAGCTCGGCAAAAATGCGATACTAAAGGATGGGCTTTGTGAAATAAAGTAAGAGGAAAGAAAGAGTTACACAAAGTTGAATACATAGAAGTCCTTAGCGGTTGGCCAATTCGAAAAATGCCTCGAAACCGCTAGTCTACTACCGCTCACAGAAAAGCGCAAGCAACTGGCCGTTGGAAGCAGATCGCAACTTTTAGCTGTCCGGACTGCAGGCAATGCATCGGTACGAATACTGGATGGCAGGCCATGGACTGTCTAGAGTACTATACATCGGCACCTGAAAATTATCCAATCTGTTGACTATGTTGAGTAGGCCTAGTTAGTGCGGTTCCTATAAGGAATCATCGTAGGCTAGTGTTTCTAAAAAGTGGATCTGCAGAGACTCACCGAAACGTACTAATTGATTTAAAGCATCTTTCATGATGTAATCATCAGTTTGTAATTTTGATCTCTATTAATGATTTTAGGTTTTCATCATTCACTGGTTCTTTGCTTCTGGAATACAACGAAATGAGGCACGAAGCACCGGAAGCTTTCTTCGCCTACCTGATGCAAAATAACATCTCTCTATCAGACGCCCTGGCTATAAGCCAAGCTCTGAAAAACCTCTAACTACACTGTCAGCCAGCCAAGCCTCAACGCCATTTGATCTGCCTGCAGATTTCGTCTCAGGTCATCGCAAATAGGCATGATTTTGCAGAATATAATCTGTTCATTGTGAGATATTTAAGCACTGAACCTGCATATTTGTTTATAATGATACGAAGTAGCAAAGTACTTTAGTAAATCTTTAAAATTTTTATATCTGCTCGTAAATTCGTAGGTTTCGTACTTTATCCGAGTTTTTAGCACTTTATCTGTTATTCATATAAACTATCACGCGTGTCTGCGTTGGGCACGCTTTTGGCGAAGGTCAAGGAATTTTTCTAACGACACGACCATGTTTTAGATAATATAGACTTTACATTCGGACTATTTTTAGACTAGACCTAAAGCCTATAAGTATCACGTTAGGCATAGATAAATATTTCAAGTGATTGTTAACGCCTCTAAATGAAAGAAAAGTACGGGCATAGGCCTACTATTTGTGTTTTTCTGATATCTAAGACATCGAAACCGATGAGGCAACAGGCATTCATGGCTATGTAGTTTACAATAGGACATACCACTACAGTGTTCCAAAACAGGACATATGGGTATATGATACAGGCCCTAATGCTATTGTTATTATTATTATTATTAATTAGTAACTTCTAACGCGCCGGTGTCTAATGCACAAGGCATCAACCGATAGAGCACCAAATCCAAGCCGCAATCAGGTCAATATCCAGAAAGTCAGTCCACAAGACAGCCAGGCATTCTATGGTGGATAAGCAATTCAAAAAGGTAAGTTTTAAGTTGAGAAGGAAATGACAGAAGCTACTGAGCAGATCTACAGGCCTAGTTTGCGTAGCTCACTCGTAAGTCTACTCACTGATCCTCTTACCTCACTGTTGCCCGTCCCTTTGTAACTACTCACTAGCTTAAGAGAGTACTAGTCACTCGAGGCCGTTGCCCTGGCGCTGTTTGAATTTCTTCACTTTGATATTCAGGAACGACAAAGGTAAGGCATCGCCCTTTTACAGGAGTGGTCAGAGTTGGACTCGTGCAAGGCGACTGTCCACGAGGGACTTGTCCTGAGACAGCACTCGTGAACCGAAACAGTTTCCGTCACTAGTTCAAAGAATGCTGTAGTGCCCTCTCCCTCTGCCCCTGGGGTCGGAATTTCAGGATTTCATTCTGCATGCAACAGGGCGGCTCATTACGAGCCGACGACTTGCTTTACAGGCGGCCGCGTATCATTCTCCGTTTCAAACCGGGCTACCGACACCTGTCCCCTCAGGTGCTCTCGTGGTCGCCCATCGACAAAGGGTGTGCGACAGCCCTTCGCCACGGATTACATACTCTGTCCCGATGACGGTCAGTGATCAGGGTCCAGATCACTACTGCATCGATAGGCTGGCACTCGACCCTACTCCTTTAATATTTCCGCATCAAGTGGGCACAAATTCTCTGTTCCTCCATCCTTTCCGTCGTTCACCCATCATCACCCTCTATCTATTAGGCTACTCCTCATGGGCCGTATGCACAACGCACGAGTAAGTTACACGCTGAATAGCGCCTACTCCGAAGTAACTACTTCGGAAGTAGCCGCCGCCGACAAGCGGTATGCACGACGCACGAGTAGAGAACCGAATACTTATTCCTTGCATCCATGAGCGACGGATTGTCACGCAGCAGATCAGTGACGTGATTGAATGGTGTCCGGCCACACATGAGGCCATACATGAGGCGGGCAGCAGAGTTTAACATCAACTGTATCAATGGCTCTATTTACAATATCTATTTACAGATTATTACTATAAAAAACCTTCCCTTAGTCATAATTAACAGCGACTGTGATGCAGTCTCACACAAAACGCAAAGCACCAAAACAGACTCTCACAAAACATCATTTACAGTTTCTACCGACGCTAAGACCCACGCATCTGTCGTTTTTACTGCTCTTTGGTTCTTCTCAATTAGCGCAAGAAACAATTCCTCAAAGCTTGACTGGATTTGGATTTTCTGTTATACCCGCCACAGGCAAAACATCAGGACGACAGCTGCAGTTCCATCTGTCCTTAAATTTAAGACTTTGCCTCCATTCCACAAATTTCGATTCATCTCCCATCCACCGGACTAAATTTATATACTTAATAAGACTTTAAAACTATGTGCACAAATAATTCTAAAAAATGCGCATAATCAACAAAATCCTGCGTTTTTAAACTAACGCAAAACTACCCTATTTTCCACAGCATTTTATGTCTTCAACAAGTGTCCAGATAGGCCTACCGACGTTTGTAAGCATATGAGGTATACCACACTGGTTCAAGTATTCAAGAGTCTGTATACAAAAGTCTCTGTTTAAATATACTTTCTCAATAGACATTCGACCATTATTACTTTCTCGTCACAGTACATAGAACTATCGAAATAGTTGCATACGAAAAATTTAAATTATTATTGAACTCTAACGTAGCTAGACCGAACCTTCCGCCAACCTGTACAAACACTCGAAACCGTGTAATCCACTAAGAAATAGACTCTTCAAATAAATACGTACTGTAAGCGCATAGTTATACTCTAAATATACATATTCAATAGCAAATCAGCACATAGGTGAAATGGGAAAATGTAACTCTTTTCCGCTTCTTCAGCTTCCTCCAAATAAGTCACGGCCTCGCTTCTCCAGTCCGTCCAATCAAAAACGTTCTTCGATTTCCCCGAATTCTCCTTAAACTCCCTCTGCCACCTCTGTTCAGCTGACCTCCTAACTACGCCGTGCACAACAGCTCATCCTCCATTCTCTCAGGCTATGAAGGTATGTATACAGCGCACCGGGTAAGCTCTTAGACTATATAGCGCATTTTTGCCTGTTATTTAATAAAAATTACATTATCATATTCTTGTTGTTTTTCAAATGAAATACATTGATGTGTTGTGCAATTGTCTAAATTAGATCAAATGTTGTTAAAACGCGGTATTGTTCTAACATCACCTACGAATGAGTATAATCTGTTATATGGGCCTAGAACTTACTTTTCAATAATAATAATAATGTTTAAATCTCTCTTAAACAGTCGTTTAGAATTCATTTATAAATACCGGTGCTTACTGGTGGATTATACATTCAATTTATAGTACAAGTACAAACCTGTTATCGGGCCTAAAACATCACTTTATTAGTGTATAATTATTAAAGATAATGTTATGTCTTTTACACGACATGGGCCTGTGTGCCAAACTCACATTTCTGTATGTTTATCAATTTTATCTTTTGTAACATTAAGTTATTTTACTTGATAAAATACACATGGTTATACCACTTTGTTAGGACACCATCTTAGTAGTAAATGGTATTGTGTGTAAACATTGGCTCCCTGTAATTGTTGCACCTACCTAATTTGTATATAGTCTTTGTTGATTTCGTTAAATATATTTTATTTCATTTGTATTTTGTGAAAAAAAGAAAAAAAGGGAAAAAAGAACGAAAAACAAAATACGGAAAAAATTACCGAAAATATATAAATACGCTAAAAAACCTTTATGGCAACTGAGAAGAGCCTAAATGGCCACAAAAAAGCCTTGATGGCCACAAGAGAGCCTTGACGGCCACAAAAGAACCTGACGGCCACAAAAGAACCTTAACGGCCAAAAAAGAACCCGATGGCCACAAAAGAGCCTGATGGCCACAAAAGAGCCTTAAATGGCCAAAAAAGAGCCTGACGGCTACAAAAGAGCCGAAATGGCCAGTGAAAAGAAAAAAAATTACAGAAAATATATAAATCAGATATTGAAAAAAAGGTTTTATAGCAACTGAGAAGAGCCTTAATGGACACACAAGAGCCGTAATGGACAGTGGACAGTCTTCCAACAAGAAGAAAACCAACAAGAAGTCGACAAAGGTGCCATCAACCAGTCAACAGAATCCCCTTCGCCTGCATTTGGTCTCTCAGCCATGTCGTGCTGCAATCAGTTAAAAAAATACATACATTACCTACGGAAACAAAAATCTTAAAGGAAACGATAAGAAGAAAGAAATGAACTTATGGACAACGTCAACAACATTTTCATATCGAAGACGTCTACGGCCTTAGTTGCCATAAGATGTCGTTAAACCCATGGACAAGAAGAAGACCTACGAATGAGTCTCTGATTGGAGAACCGTTGACGATAAGCGTAAACTTTTCTCCAGGTTTTTCATCGTGAATACAAACGAAACATTTACTTAGGTAGGATATAATAAAATCACAAAAATTACTCCAAAAGGATTCCTAGTAACGTAGGAAAATTTTCGGAATATTAGAATCGCATTAACTGGAAATTACAATGAGGTAACGAAATTTTTCTGGATTTACAGCTTTAGTTCAACTTGTTTGTATTATACAGATTTAGCAACTTAACAAAAAGAGAAACCGATACAAGTTTTCAATGTGTGTGTGTGTGTGTCGTTGTTGTCAAAGCAGACTTATTCATCGCATTCTAGTCTATGACTGTGATTGGAAATACCTTGAATTCCGTTTTAAATCCGTTCGTCCAGGGTCCAGTCAACGTATACAGAGGTGTTGATTTCAATTCAACGACTACTTACTGACTTGATGGCATTCAGGTTTCTAGGAATTTCTTCAATGCCTTTAAAGAAGTTATCAGAGGTATTTCTGGCTAGCCTGTGTTAAAGTTTTAATATAACGACGAATTGACGTGTATTCGAATGATGTTTGCGTGGCTGGACAAGGCTTCTACTGACAGTTTCTCGCAGGCACGTATAGGCCGACTAACGAAATTGCACCCATGGTTGACATCTGACTGGCATTCCCGCATTGATTGCTAACTGATGAATATCCTATTCTTAAATACGCTTAACATCGTTTAGGCTTAGGCAGAGAAGATCTCTGATTAGTACCTTTCCAAGCTTCGTTATTAAAGTTTGAAAATGCAATTATATTTACAGAAAGAAAGGTCGAGAAATTCGTGATGCATTAAGTGGCAGCCTATTCAAGAATGGTTCTTACATTGCTTTACATCATCTTACCTTATCTTACCTTATCATACCCTGCATTACCTGACAAACCCTTATCTTACCATACTATACCTACGTTATTTTTCATATATGCAGAAAGATCGAATATTAGGAAGAAGCTATTATTCATATCTTAGCAAAGTTTAGGAACATATTATGTTAATAATATGTTAAACAATGATTTGACATAATTGAGTAAACCCTTGATGCTCTTCGAATATTAGGCGAACAACTTGAAACTAAACAGACTCGCACGCAGATCCTTGTACTGTAAGCTCATGTAAATGATCAAGTTTGCGTTGTTTGCATTAATTTATGTCAGAATCCGTTCACCCGCATATCCTAGAACCTTGCAAGTCATATTTCAGAGAAAGGCTTTTAATGTGAACGAATTAGGTTACTCCGATAGAACACATGGCGCTTCTTAGAATAGAAGCAAGCTATGGTGTAATTGTCACGACATTTAAGTCGGGCTGCCAACCGTCCCGGATTCGCCTGAACAGTCCCCGAATCGGCCTTGTGCGTCACGTTTCAAGGATTGATCCCAAATTGTCCCGGAACTTGGTGTAAATATCCACTTCACCAGGTGTTGTTCTTTTCGTGCACTAAACTCGAACAGCCTGCGAAAATAAGTTTTGCAGAGAGATCATGGAATAGAGGGTATTTATGTCAGTAATCTGTCCTCTATGGAATCATGGCACGGCAACGTGTGCAAGTGTTACCGTGTGTATCGTGAATCTAATTGTAGCTTTTAGCAGATTGTTTAACCCGCCATTAGTCTGGTAGTTTACTGTAATCTAATAAACGTTTTGCTCTTGAAGTTGATTCAAATTTTATATATAGGCCACTTCTCTCTTAATGATTTGAATCAAATCATTTGACTGTAATTTTAACGAGTATTTGCGGTAGATCCTGCATTAGGCAGACACAACATTCGTTACATACAGTGATGTGGACAGGGTAAACTGATGTTGGCATATCAAGTAACCACGCGGGTGTCCCGGATTGGCAGACTGAAATGTTGGCAGCCCTACACATACGGAAATACAGAACTATGAATAATAGAATCCCTGTTAAACACGCACAATGACTTTTATGTCGGCTTAACTGATAAGACTCAGCAGTTTTGTAAAGTTAGTTCGAGTTGCTTTTTACTCTAGTTTATTCCTATCGGAAAATATTGGAATGACGCAAGAGAACACAGCAAACTTCGTGAGACTTATGCTGCTGCATTACTTAACGATTAATAGCTGTCGGTTAAAATATCGTTTTTTTCCATTTTCATCAGGATTTTGTTTACTAGGCGTTCGACTACGATTATAGTGGAAGGGTTTAACAGCGAAAAACTTCTTCATCCTCTTGGAACAACGTTTTACAGCATCTTTCATAGAGTGAAATACAAATACAACTATATTCGATATTGCTCTGCTTTCAAAGAACAGAAGTGTATACATGAACATTCGACAGAGCATCGATTGCGCTGAGCAATTGTGCACAAAGGACTTGCTCAACGTCCCTACACAGTAACCACCTCGGAAGAGCCAAGCGATGTAGTCGGTTACCGTGCCTTAGCCGTTACATACCTCGCCTTATCCGGGCATTTGCGCAGCGCTTTCTAATCACGTCTCCTAGAGATGTCAAAACAGTAAATTAAGTAAAGTAATTAATTAAAGGTCCCGTACCCCATGGTGGAACTCAGAGGAGGCGCTTATTTCCTTATTCTTAAGCTCTTTAAACGGAAATGGAGGAATCTCTAAGTCCACGACACGGGACCAGCACATTGCTGCAATTGATTTTTACTTCTCTGTTCGCAACGGTACAAAATTTAACTGCTTCGTGATAGAGGCACGTCTGCGCTGGCAACTTGCCTAGGGTCGTTACACGAAGTCCATTCAGCAGGCTCAAACACACAATCGTTAGATTACGGGTGCACTAGCTAACGGAGTAGACTACTTTGTGCCATTGGAACAGTTGCTATAAGAAAATAGTGCGACTTAAGATAAGACGCGAATGTCTCTTTAGCTGTTTCTGAAGAAACAGTTTGGATTTTCAGTGGAAGTCTGTTTCAGGAGGACGGCCTAATGCACGAGAAAACACACTGATCCTAATAGCTATCGTAATATTTGCCTATTTTAGGGTCTTAAAATGCTAAGTCATGGGACCAGTCTTATTAACAGACGCTCAGACAAAAGCAAAGCGATTTAGGCAGGTAAGATCATGTTGAGTTCCAAGTCCAAATTCTAATGTCAAGCAGCAGGATAAGCAGAGGAATGGTGTTTGGGATTGGAGCAGCGGAGAGGAGGATTCTGGATTGGTTTTTAAAGAATTATATCGATTTTGAATAAAAGATAAAAGAAGCAGAGTTATCAGGTGGTAGTATAGGTCAAATAGTTGTATATTCCTAAGAGGTAGAGGAGCTTTAACTATATGTAGGCCTACAGCTATTACCGAAGTTTGAAGATGAGATGACAGAAGGGCGGAGAAGTTCCGATGAGGAGCGGGTTGAACGAAGTGCTTGAATTGTAATAAATGACGAAGGTAGACTGGGAGAGTTGGAGTAAATTGCAAGTAAGTAAAAAGCTTTTATATTCCATTCGTCGGGTGTTTTAAGCCGGTAAAGAGTTTTGAGAACAGGAATTGTGGTTGTTTTACATTTACATCAATCATTCTTTCAGCCGCGAAGTTTTCATCATGACCTATTTCAAATTCGCAATAGAAGTTTTCAGACTGGAGTCGATTAGACCTATACAAGTTTTTATTAAATTAGATCATTTCAGATAAGCTAACATTCCAACTTATAAGTATACTGATAATAATAAATTAGATTCCCAACCATCGAGCTCAATACTGTCGAGATGAGGACTGGGAGTTGACCAACCTGCCCGTGGGAAGTCAATTTCTTAATCTTAACAGGGTCAATCGACCTCTGGCGCCCCGTCTCTTCTGTCTCTAAGAGAGTAGAAAAGCCCTGTCTTCTGGAATAGTTATAAGCGTTAGGGCATTATATAATACTCTGACATAATGTTAACTACAGTATTCAGTAAGTAAAATTTACCAAAGTCCGTGGCACCAATTTTACATTATTCGGTCCCATACATGATAAACCATAAAATTTTAACTTGGAGGGCCACCGCTGAATGTTGGACAGAGGAAAAGATTTTTGTACAAAATTGGAAGGGTGAGAGGATTAGATGTGCAGTATTTATTTTAAGGAGGAATCTAGCATTTATGTATTTATGAATGTATGAAGGTATGTATTTATTGAATTATTTATGTACATTGAAGTATTTATGTATATATGCATGTAAATATAGGTATGTATGTATGTGAGTATATGTATGTAAGGTGTGTATGCATGTGTGTATGTATGTATATATATTAGGGCGTTTTTATGTACTACATGATATTTTCAACTCAAAGATTTTTTACCGGCCAGGTCGAATTATCATGCCAATTTATGTATAAACTCCATATCCGAAATTATAACTTAATAGCTGAGCATTTAGGACTTGCGCAAGCGACCGAAATTAGAAGCCCATTGATCTTCCTCGTTTTGGCCAAAATTTGTGACATCACGATGTCTGTTCTTCGTGTTTTCGATCTCCTTCTTATAGCAATTAATTATTAATTAATTAATTATTACGTTAAATTAATGTCATATCGGAGGTGAGAAGGCAAATTTGACTAGAAAAAAGATTGATATTTAGTTGGTTGGCAGTACTGAAGATCACTTCGGTTTTGCGAAGTTACCTACACGAGGGGAGATTCTCAAGGTGTTGTTCTGTGTGTCTGACCGAGATCAGAAATTGGGGATTGGAAGACAGAATCGTGGCCATGTGTTTCGACACAGCGGCGAGCATCATGGGTTGCAAAGGCGGCGTCTGCAACAAACTGGAAACGGAATTAGGAAAGGACCTCTTGAACCTTGCCTGTCGACATCATGTTTCAGAAATTGTCCTGGAAAAGGTGTTTCACTTCATGATTATGCAAGGTCTCCAAACTTGGAACCCTTCAGTCATTTTCATGACTTCTGACCGCAAATCGAACAGGCCAAGTATCGCACAGCAATTGAGGATAAAGACGCAGAATAGCATAGCGTGTCAAAGAAATTCAAGAAAATGTCATCACCTGCGCATTGCAGCAACTAAGTACTGAACACCACAGAGATGACTACGAAGAGCTACTAGAACGGATAGTCATTTTCCTAGGAGAAGTTCTACCGAAAAGAATAAAGTTCAGGTACCCAGAGGCATTTCACCGGGCGCGTTCGATGGCGCGTGCGATCTATGCGATCAAGATGTGGCTTTTCAGAGAACAGTTTCCCATTCAACAATGTCGGAGCACACACAGGGCATTTCGACTGTCACGAATAGAAAACTCGTATGTTCGTAAAATGACTTTTTTCTCCCGACATGGACTGCCAGGCTACAACATTTTATATGCAGCCTTTAAATATACAACTTTAACTATTTACAGTTCTGTTTAAAAACCCTTCAAATATTCAGTATAACTATTGTCCACAAAACTATTAAAACAAGAGCTACTTAGGCTACATTTTCCTGGCCAAACTTCTAACTAAATAAGTTTACTTCTTAAATCACCCTACTGCCATTTTAAACTACACACGTTTCCCTTCTCTCGATTCCCCCTCTCTCAAACCAGCTAGCTCTTTTATAGCCCAATCCTTTCAGACACACCTTTCATTCAGTCGTGCCCAGAACTCACTTAAGCGTGATCATAAACCTAATACTTTTATGTAGCGCTAATATACACTTTCTTCGCTACATCGACAGATGTGGAATCATTCACTTCGAGTATCACTTTTTGCGACCACAACCTACGTGAAGTACTGGTATGGTTACTGTACATCACCCAATGAAGCCCCAAGGAACGATCTTCAATTCTTGAAGGCAATCCATACTTACCCATACAAGGAAGTCTCACAGGTCGCCCTAAAGGCATTTCCCGACACCTTTAGTATTTGACCCAACTACAAAAGCACTGCCCGATTTCTTCACCACTTCTATTACCAAACTTTAAAGATCCTTGGATTGGATGACGCTTTTCTTGATCGATACCAGCAACAATGGGAGTCAGTACAATCATATAGTGAGGCAAATACATGATTGCCTTAAGAGCGACGAACGATTTGGTTGAGAAAGGAGTGGCTCTCATGCAGTCCTTCAATGAAGTCCTGGTCCGCAATGAAGAAGAGAAACAATTTGTTCTGCAAATGGTCGAGTACCATCATAACAAATTTCCAAATGCACTGAAGTGAATAAATAAATGACAAATAACTGACTGTTCTTCTTTTGATTTTGCCTTATTTTCTATATTTAAGTATTGAAATTGTTTGGATCTTTGAAAATTACATTGTATCACATTGCTTTCTAAGTGATAATTCTTCCGGGGCTTTGCGCAAGTTCAAAATATATTCTGATTTTCATCTAATTTGACAAATAACAATGTTTCTCAAAGTGGAACTCAAAAACAACCTAGCCGATATTAATTTTGAAACTTCAATTTTAAGAGACACCCTAAAATATATGTATGTAAACATGTATGTATGTACGCATGTATTTATGTACGCATGTATGCATGTATGTATGTATGTATGTATATATGTATGTATGTATATGCTTGCTTACAACTGTAAATTTAGAATGCCCTCCTTACAAAGTTCAGAAGTGCACATTGAAACCGAGAAATATTTTAGAACAATATACAGACTTGAAGAGAGGAATATTTTGAGTTTAGAGCAAAAGATAGTTGCGAAGATGAGGAGGTAGAGAGTTCCAGATGGAGAGATCAATGAACGCTAGCCAAAGACAACACGTGTACCAGGAACAACACGCTTTCCAGAAGATGCTGACCGAAAAGAGAGCTACAGGGTGTAATCATGGATGACAAGTAGGATGCATTTGGTAGCATTTGGTTTGTACATCAGGAGTGCCAGCTTGAAGCCGACATACGTTAAAATACAGAAAGCCAGTATAGAGAACGAAGAGCTGGTATGAAATGATCTCGGTAAGGGAGTCGAAGACAGTCGTGTAGCTTTTTTGCGTGACTCTAAGACACCGTGTGCAGTCAGGAAGACCCTAGAATATAGAGTTGCAGTAGCCGAGTCTGTCAGAATAAGTCTCCGTGTCAGTGTTTCCAGCGATGTTGAATCTAGAGTAGAACGAAGCTGTCGGATCCTTCTGAGTTGAATCAAGCATGTCCGAAATGTTGTATGTAAGCTATTTCTACCATGAATAGAGACTGTTGAGTCGAGTCTGACTTCAAGATCTCAAACAGTAGAGGTCAGGAAGAGTAGAGAAGTAGAGAGTGATAGCTTAGTGCACTGTATGAGCTGAGAGAAACGGTCAAACCAGATGAGCTCAGATTTGTCAGGATCAACTTCGAAAGGCATAGACAGACTCCATGGCATAATATCACCCGTGCAGGCGCGAATTCTCTTGGTAGCATCTGCGACTTCATTTAGCCGGAGATGTACATAGAACTGGGATTAGTCGGCATAAAGGTGGATTTCCATGCGATGACGAGAAGACAATGGCTGACATGCAGAGGACAGCAGTGACCATGAGACAGAACCTAACGGGAGACCAAAGAGCACAACAGTGATGGATGGCATGAGACAGCGAATGCGAACGTGCTGAGTATGATTAGAGAGGCAGGAGACAAACCAGCTGCGGAATGTTTCAGAGATGATAAAGAACTGTTGCTAGACTTTGAGTCAGATGCAGTGATCAACAGTACACAATGAAAAGCAGCAGAGAAATCAAGGAATATAATGGCAGTTACATATTCTTTGTCAGCAACAAGGATTAGGTCGTTACAGACGTTTTAGGACCGCTGTTTTCGTAGAATGGTAATTGTAATTGTAATCAAAAACTTTAAAGCGCCACTACAAGATAAAACTCATCAGAGAGAAAGGAGGAGAACCAGGAGAGAGCCGGGCCAGAAATGCCGAATGACCTCTCTAGACGCTCTAATAGGATAATATGGTCGACTGTGTCGAATGCGGCGCTAATGTTGAAGAGGGCAAGGAGGGTCACTTGTCCCCGATCAAAAGCCCCGTATGTATCAGGTTGAGTGCGGATGATGACGGATGTAGAATGAAGTCTTCCGAAGCCAACTGTTGGCTAGACAGTAGAGAGTTAGCCTCAAGATATTGTATTAACTGGATGGATACATGATTCTCAACTAGCTTAGATAGGAAGGGATGGGTCTGTAGCTGGATATATCATTGATATCCAAACCAGGACGCTTAAGGAAGGGGAAGACAATAGGCCTTTTCTGGGAAGGGGAGGAAGCCCTCACCCAGAGCCCGGTTAAACAATCAGTGAAGGAAAGTTAATAAGTCGTCTATGATTTCTTTAAGGAAAAATGGCAGTAAGGAGTCGATTTCGCAAGACGTGGATAACGACGATGACAATACCCGTCGCAGACCGTCTACAGAGATCGGCTGAAGAGAAGGTCGGTGCGCGCCGTCGGTGGAACGGCGGACCAAGTCGAGTTTGTTAAGCATATAATCCAGATAGTCTCCTGCTGTGAATGGTAGGTGAGAGAGTGATGCTCTTGACGTGGCGCGACCCAGAATCCTGGTAAACGATGTCCACATACGACGGGGAATTAATTTATCGCGATCGATTAGCACCTCCCAATATCGCACCTCCCTCTCGCGGAATTCTCCGTGCATCCGATACAGTCGATGGATCCAGGTGTTACGTTCTATTGGACTACGCGTTAGTCTGAAACGGCGCTCAAGGCGCCGTTCGTCTCGACGAAGGTTTCGACGAGCTTCGTCGAACCAGAGTGCAAGAGGTCTTTGGCGAGTCATGATGGTTCTAAGAGGAAGAAGACGGTCAATCAGAGAACTGATGGTAGAGTCTTATACTGCAAATAGTTTCTCGGAGATGCGTTGTTCCAAAAGCGATAAATCTCCCAGTAGTGGACTTTTTAGCAGGCTTGCTCGAAAGGCCTCCATATCCAGGATCCTCCAGCCCCGGAAAGATCTAATCGCGAAGACCGGCTGTAGGTGAAGGTGTGGAGTGACGAAGGTAACGAGACCGTGATCCAAAATGGTGGGGGCTCCACCCTAAGGTCCTGGATGGAGAAGTCTCCTAAGTCCTGAGTTGGGGAGTGCAAGTAGGTTGTTTACAGACAGGTAGGAATAGATTTGTGCAGCACGGTGGCCTATCGCAAATTCTCTGTCCTCTATCCTTTCTGTAGTTCACCCATCATCATCTGTCACGGCCGTGTCAGATTCCCCTCGTTTCACCACTTTCACAGCAGCCAGTCCAGATGATGACGATGCGGAGAACCCCCGAAGAGACGCCGACACCTAGCGACCGCTACTTCAAATGGACGCCTTTCGTCACACACTGGACGAACCTTCCGGAACTAACGTCTAACGGACATTGGGACAACGATGCGGCGGCCATCTGCTGATCACCCACGGGCCGACACGAACGGCGCTCGACGCCCTAATGAACGATCGTCGCCCTATGAATAGAACGTTAATAGGGGCATCTGTTATATGCCATAAAGTCATAAACTCGTGTAGGCTGTTAGGAGGAACTGTATATAATGACTGGCTAGAGTGATTCTCGAGGTTGTACACAGATCGCCGTCGTTACTTTCATTAAATCTATGAAAATTCCCTTCCGGCTCGAGTGAAAACTACGTCACGATTCTGGACGCCACGCTCGAGCAGACACAGTCGTGACATCATCTGTTTCCTCAGTTTTTCCATTCAAACTCAAGATCGCGCTGCCTTCACATTTCTCTCAACTTAAACACAAACCATCCTAAGAATATTCCTTTCCCCTTTTCTCTCTGGTATTGTGGCAACCGGACTTGGTTCTTGAAGGCATCTTTGGACAACTCCACTGACTTGACGCAGCGCTTGTGAATAAGCTGGTGCCCTGCGCTCAGCTTTTAAGTGGCGTTTTAGAAATTTTTAGTTTACGGTCACGATAACGATCGGTATTCATTTGGTCAATGATCATGCAGTTGTGGGTTCGACTCCGTGTAACGACCCTGGGCAAGTTGTATGAGCACAATGTGCCTGTGTCACCAAGCAGTATAATTTGGTACCGGCGTAGCTGGGAAGTAAATGGCAAGTCCTGCGACTCACTGGCCCCGTGTCCAGGACTTTGGGATTAGTCCATTGCCGGCTCAAGGGAGTAAAACAAAAGGAAATAAGCACCTCCCCTACGCCTCACGTGGGATATGGATTACTACTTCACATTTAACAGTACAGCTGAATGAATGGACCATTTTCTCTATCATCTTATATAGGAAAGCATTGTTTGAGATAGACATTAAATTGGAGCAAACAGTGAGGCTGAGACAACTTTCGTTAAGACGAGGACGTATAGCTGCCCTCTTCTGAGGGCGGGGAAGTATGTCAGCAGAGAGAGAAAGACAAATTAGGAATGCTAGTGTTATGGCAAAGATCCGAGGCTGGGACTTTAGATGCCATATAGCCTCAATGTAAAGCTTACAGTGTTTGAATGTGGATTTCATTGGTAGGTCATTAATGTGTTCACGAGTGAGAGGGTCAAGGTTTGATAGTGAGGTTGTAGTAAGAATTGCCATTTTTATGGGTTGGAATTTTAAATAAATGTGAAATAGTGATGTGACATTAATTGAGTTGTGTCAATTTGGCTGCAGTCCGTTGAATCAATGAGTCGATACATTCCTCTACCACCCATAGCAAGTCCGAAGCCAGACGATGACTCACAGACGGAGAAAAAATCCAGTGGCGGTGATGATTCAGAAGATGACGACGAATACGAAGAATTCGACTTGTCCAATGTCTCAATGGAAGATATATTTGCAGAGCTCAGCAGAATCGTGCCCAACATGGCAAGAAAAGTTACACTGAAACAAGCCTCCTATCTTGACTCTGTCGAAGGTAAATGCCAAACTCTAATTCAGAAAGATCAACTGGGCAGACATCTTGCGTCGCTCAATTTTGTCGAGTCATTTCAGAGGTTTTGGAGAGACAATTTCGAAAAAGTCGCCCCGGAAAAATGCAATGATGAGAACTGGGACAAAGCGAAAGCTTTGATGCGTGTCATGTGGAACATGAGCGGTACGTGCACCATCATTTGTGAACGAATCCTTAAAGTGGAGCTTCATTCGGACCTGCTGACTTTCCTCGAGTCCAAACACCTCAAACCGAATCTAATGAACATCGAGAAGCACAGATACATTGTCCAGGCTTTCATAGGAATTATGCACAACGTCGTCCAAAGGGCTTCAGAGGGCAGAGAATCGTTGCGGGCCTTTGATGCCGTTGAACGCATCCAGCCGTTTCGTGAGTGCAGCAATCCCATGATATCCTGTGTGTCATTGATGATCCAGTCCTACCTGGTGACAGAGGCCGAAAACGAAAAGATTAATTCGGGCGACAAAGTTTTTGAGCTGCTTATTAAACTCCTGGACGCCGCCATAAAGCAGAAGTGGTACATGAACCTAGAGTTCGCCGTCATCGAAATCCTTGAGGCACTTAATAATTTGGCGGTGAACGACAACAACAAGTACCGAATCGTAAAGAGCGGAGCCTTGCCCTACTACGTGGATCTCATGGGTCCAAAGTGGACACCAAGGGAACAGGCGGAAGCGGCACATGGGCTGTGGATCTTGGCATTCAAATGTAAAGACGAAATCAACAAAGAACCTGGTTGTATCAAAGGTATGTATGTGTTCGCCATCGAGGTGGCATTTGAGCCAGTTATTTGCTCAAAAGAAGCGCGAATTCTACTCAAATATTAGACTGATTATCAAAGGTCAGTATCGTGTAGGTATGAATATGTCGGCCTACTTGATTGATGACTGCTCTATAAACGTCGTTTACGATTAAAATCATTCTAGCCATAATTAACCTGTACTAACTCGTAATGAGGTATAAAATGACCTTAGAATGTCCGACCCAATCTTCCGTTATTACATTTATCACGAAATAGCAATGTGTAAACCTATCTCGTCGAAACCCAGCCACCATTTTAGATTGGTCGACTTGCAAAAAAGGTAGGATAGTTGAGACTTTTGGACAGTGTCGGATCCGCACTTACTTCTTGCGATTGTGAAATCATGGATTCCGTGAGGCAGAGGCATTTCAGGCTCTTCCGATTAGCGTTGACCGTCTACTAGATAGAATTCTTCGTCATTCGAAGAGCAAACGGCCTGGCTATTGACGAATGCTCGTCCTACACAGATCTCCCATGGTGACTCTCAGTGAATGTCAGTCGGTGAGCATAACCGTGTGTTGCGAGCGTTTCTTTCGGTTGCCGTCGTTAAAACTGGGTGTATCATGGATTAGGAACTCGCGTGAGTATGTGGTCATATGTCAAGCTGAGTTGGCTCTTCGTGTGTGTTAGGGCTGAACACTAAAATCTTCTACAGCTGCTCGAGCATCATTCGCCATTAACTTGTCGTTATTAATTAGCTTTAGGGTGGTGAGGTGCGCCTTCGATAGGCGCTGCATAAATATCTAACTGCTTTACATTACAAGTACATATGCGTTAGAAATACCGTTTTATTGTTGAAGCTGACCTGAAGTTTGATGGCAAGCATTTCGGAATAAAAAACTGCTTAGACCGGCATTACGAAAATTTATCCAGATTGTCAATGTATTGATTCACTTGTTCATTGTTCTTCAAGCGTTAAAGGCATTGCTAGAGTGCTCTGATGAGCAAGTTAAGAAAGAAGCAGTGGGCGCTTTGTGGATACTTGAAGAGAAAAAAGAACCTCCACCTCAAGTTGAAACTACAGGGGGTTAGCGTTCATTCACTACATCACGTGCATTTGAATTTAAAATACATGAAAATAAATCTGTTGTCCCAATCCCGAAGATTTTTGGTTGATGATTACCAGCTGCATATTTATTTGTTTTACTTTTATTTGTTCTCTTGCCTAATTACTTATGCATAGATCGCCAACTGAAGGACATGCGCCTGTAACTCAGGGCGTATTCATACGAATTGTCCGTCGCATTTAATTTCATTTTAGTATAATATAATTTTTTAAAGTTATATAGCGCCTTTCAAACACCTCATAATAGCGCTGTTTACAAGTCTATCTAACTGATCTAAACAAATGCGACTTAAGGTGAACAGAAAATATGTTGAGTTGAATCCACTCACACAGTATGCATGTTTAAAGGAACGCTTTGTCCAACTGTGGAGCAGAACAGGCAATGGAGCACGCTGCTGATGTTTGTCTGCAAACACGCTTCAGTGGCGGACTAATCATCTCGCTGGAGATGACGCTTGCACGAACCGCACACGCTAGAAGATTTAATGGAAGACTGTTCCAAGATGAAGGTCCTTTTCAAGAGAAAGCCCGATGAGATCGAATGATGTGTTCAAGAGAGGAACCTGTAAAAAACCATGAGCAGCAGATATTAATACAATTTCGCGCCCAATGTTCTTATTTTATCGATAAAGTTTGGCTATTTCACTTTTACTGCACTATTTGGGCCCTTTCGCTTGTATACGATTTATTGTGACAGAACGCGCGCTGCACGGTAGGTTGTTTGATCGTTAACATCTAAGCCATATAGTTTATTTTCCAGATGCTCTGGATATCTCGCTAAGATCAGTTTCTTTTGCTTTTAGCCGAACCCCCGTTGCTTAATTAAGTGGTCTAAACAGTGAATCTCGACGTTTTTTAAATCCGCGCTTTAGGTCAAATTGGCGACGAAGATGGTCATGTTTTTATCAGTTACCAATGGGATTCAAAGGCTATGGTCTTCAAGATTAGAGATCGTCTGAAAGCAGCAGGGTTTCGAGTTTGGATCGACGAAGATGACATGTGTCAGTATAATAACTTACTTAAACGCCGAATACTGAAACAAGTAGATCTATGAAAAATAAATTGCTTATAATATGTGCCTATCCTACATGTTATGTTTTTGACAAAAGTTCATTTGAAACGATCATCGACTGATGCCTTATGAATTATGACAACGGCGCTACATAAGTAATTTGATTATATTAAAATAGGTTAGGTTGTATTAAATTAGACTAGATCAGATCATATCAGGTTAAATTAGATCACTGCATCAGAAAGACCTTTTTAAGACTTCGTCTTATTTCCTGCTGCTTGTAGCTGGGTCCGTCATGGATGCAATGGCTATTGCGGTTGAAAAGGCGGCCATTGTTGTCGTCTGTCTCTCTCAGAAATACAAAGATAGTCCAAATTGCCGAACAGGTCAAGAGTCTTTCAGTTTTCACACTCCTTTAAAAATCAGGTCATGTGCTGTTAGTTTAATGACCACTGTGTTAAGCCTAATATTAAAAAATGTTAAAACAAAAACATTATGGTTAACTGTTTATACCTTACTCCAGCAATTTAATAGTTTTAAATTTTGTTATTAATAGTAAAAAAAATTAAAACTTCATTTTAAATTGTTTTATAATAACTTAATATAAAACAACTGAAACTGAAGTTTCAGTGTTAGAGTTCAATGTTAATTGAAGTTAAATGGTAAAACGGAAGAGAGATCCTTCACCACCGATGCCCGTTTGAATGGGTACCACGCCATTTAAAGTCAACGACCACGGACCGTAGAAGCCCGAGATAAATATCTTTGAAATATAGCCACAAACATGGTAAATTACGTTATTTGATTCTTAATGATGTCAGTTTTAAGAATTGTGTCATTTCTGTCTTCATGTGCATGTTCTGATATACGGCTGGACCACAGGGATCTTCCTCGATCATAATCGTAATCTTAATCGTAATCTTAATCTTAATCCCGAGATTTCGACAGTGCCCAACGAAACCCACGTCACGGGAATCAACCTATTCACAGGAGCTCAGTCTGAAATGGCCAGGAAGAAATAACTAGGACAGTGTCCTAAACTTATTAAGACCAATCCTTTGCTTCTATCTTTCTACGTTTTAGAAGCTGAATACACGTTTCGTTTGAAGAAAAAGATACTTCCCATTCGCCTTCAGACGAAGTATTATCCGGATGGATGGCTCGGACTAATGGTTGGAAGCAAACATGTGCTGGATTTCAGTGACTCTTCTAAAGCACAGGAGAAGATGAAATACCTGCTTAAAGAACTTGAAGATGTTGGAAAAGAAATGGGTTAGTAAATGTTTAATACTAGGGTATAAAGTAAAGTATCCCATATCCCTCAAGTGAGACGTAGGGGAGACGCTCATTTCCTTTTCTAGGCCCTTGAGCCGGCAATGGACGAATCCCAAGGTCCTGGACACGGGGCCAGTGCATCGCAGGACTTGCCGTTTACTTCCCAGCTCACGCCGGTACCAAATTCTACTGTTTGGTGACAGAGGCACGGTGTGCGCAAACAACTTGCCCAGGGTCGTTACACGGAGTCGAACCCCCAACCGCATGATCATTGACCAAACGCGTTGCCGATAGACCACCGTGCCGCACACGAGGAGTCGTGGCGTGCTCCTTTAATCCAGCTACTTGAAGGCCGGGGTCTGTGGACGGCTTGAGGTCGGGGGTCCTGCCGGGCGAGGTTCTATGTCGATCGGGTGTCCGCATTAAGCCTGGCATCAATATGGTGGCCCTGGGGGAGCTCGGGGTCACCAGGTTGTCTAATGAGGGATGAACCGGCCGAGGGCGGAAACGCAGCAGGCAAAAGTCCCCGTGTCGGGCAGTAGTGGGATCGCGCCTGTGAATAGGCAGCGTTCGGCAGCCCGACCAAAACAGTCGGATACTAGGGTATAGGGCCCTACTATACAGCTATGTTTGCATAAACCATGATATTACTTTATATTACTCGGTAGGACTGTTTTAGGGTCATAGCACGCGCCTTTGATGCTGTTCTTAATTACGCGCGTTATAAATGTTTTTGTAGTAGTAGAAGTAGTAGTAGTAGTAGTAGTAGTAGTAGTAGTAGTAGTAGTAGTAGTAGTAGTAGTAGTAGTAGTGGTGGTATTGGAAGTGGTAGTAGTAGTAGTACTAATAAGAAGAGTAATAATAATAGTAGTAGTAGTAGTAGTAATAATAATAATAATAATAATAATAATAAAGTGACATAAATAAGCATATAATAATCTAAGCACTTGGTATATGGTATTTATAGTTCGGTCTGTAGTAGTCATTTACATGTGTTTCGGAGTAGGGAAAGGTTGCTCTGATTGGAACGGTTCCTTGATCGGAATTTTTCTTTTGTCGCGGAAATATACGTATTTAATGTGTCTGCGCCTTATGTACCGTTCCGCTTATCAAGATTCATCATGAACTCCGCCACTGCCTTGTTTGGGGGTAGTGCCAGTCCTAAGCCTGGATAAAGGAGGAGGGCGACGTCAACGGCCTTTGATGCCACCAGATGTCGTTAAAATGAAGAACTACTACTACTAAGATTTATCATGGTGGATGGTTTTGTTGGTCGATTTCTTCTAAATTAGTAGTGACGATAAGACCTATTATACAACCGGCGTGACAACGAATAACTATTTCCACACTACGCTAATCTGTAGCAGAGGTAGGTGTGTTTGAATGATAATAAAGGTCTGAGTGCATACCGCAACGTTTTGTATGGCATTAACAATCAACTAAACGTAGTCCCAGTTGTCTTGAATGGAACGGCGAAGTTGCGCTGAATGAAACATTGTTCCATTCAGAGAGACTTTTTGGTTTGAACATTTTTAAAATATTGCTTCTTTTTGATTGTGTGGGTCTGCAAAAAGGCTTTTTATAAAAGTTTTAGAAGCTGCAGACCTTGATTGCTCCATTCCTTTTGAAAATTAATCGAGAAGCTGTTGCAAATTTGTGACTCTAATACTGTTCATTTTCATTATCTTATAGTTTCTGTTGATTTCAGTTTCTTTTGAAATCTATTAGGCCTATATATTTTAAAATTTAGATGCCAAAACGAGTGTATGGAAAATGGACTGGCGAAGATCTTGAGAGAGCAGTATCAGCTGTTCAAAGAGGAGATATGGGACTGTCAGGATCGTCTAGAAACTGTGGAATTCCGAAGGCAACATTGGCTAGGCATTTTAATGGAAAAACAAAATTACTACTGGCGACGTAAAGTATCATGGCCATGCATGTTCTCTTCCGAGTGATTTAGAAAAGGAATTAGTTGAACACTGCTTGCAGTTGGAATCAATGTTCTTTGGATTGCGCATAGACGACTTAGTCAGTTGGCATTTGACCTTGCTGAGGCCAAAAATTTGAAACATAATTTTAACCAGGACACTCGAATGGCTGGAAAGAAATGGTATTATGCGTTCATGAGAAGACATCCGGAATTATCACTGAGAGAGAGCCAGAAGCTACCTCTATGGCAAGAGCTCAAGGTTTTAATTGAGAAAGGGTACAATCATACTTTGACTTGTTATCGAAAGTGTTCGACGAAGAAAAGATAACACCTAACAGAATATTCAACATGGATGAACTTGTTTATCAACTGTACAAGATGGCCAGTCAAAAATCACTGCCGCAAGAGGAAAGAAAAAGGTCGGTGCCATGACAAGCAGTGAGCGAGGTGAATCTGTTGCATGCGTAGTCTGCATGTCAGCAGCTGATTGGTTCATCCCTCCCATGCTGGTATACAAACGTAAACGAATGAAAGTAGAAATGACAAATGGAGCACCGCCTGGGACTATTTTCAACAGTCAAGAAGAAGGATGGATGTCAAACGAAGGTTTCTATGACTGGCTCAAACACTTCATTTCAGTCGTGAATCCAAGCAAAGAAGTCAAGGTGGTGTTAATATTAGACTGACACGTAACACACGCAAAGAATCTTGCCGCTATTGAACAGGCTCGTGAAGCTGGTGTTCGGATGATAGCTTTACCATCTCACACTACACATCGATTGCAGCCATTAGATTTTGCGTTTTTTGGACCGCGAAAATGGATGCGAAGCAACATTTCGTAACGAGTAACCACTTGGCAAGTGGCTGAACTGTTTGGAGAAGCTTACAGCCAAATGGCTAGTGTAGGAATTGCAACTAAAGGCTTTCAAGAAAGTGAACTTTGACCTCTTGACATCAATGTTTTTTTAGATGCTGATTTTTCTGCATCATCTGTTACTGATGTCAACGTTGATAGAGCAAATCACTTATCGGATGGATGTTGTGACAGCACTATATCAGCCGCTACAAGCAAATTGACGGTCAATGTGGCTGCCACTACTGCTGAATCAAAAGCTTCGAATGAGTCATCAGAAATATCCACACTGGTATCAGGATCTGAGAATCCAACAGTTCCTGCTGCTATCACATCCACTGAACCGTTAAATCAAACACCAGGAATTTCTTCACCCATATTGGCATCATTTGCTGTTACTCCATCATCATTCTACAAATCTACCAGATGTGTTCATGTCGAGTCCATCTCTCCACTACCGCATGTTTCTGCGGAGGTAAAAATTCAAAGCCAAAAGTCACGAACCACGCAAGCTGCTGACCTGACAAATACTCCATACAAGAAGCAGCTAGAATCTACTCCAGCCATGCAACAGAAAACGTTCCTTGTCATGCAAGAAATTAACTCTGTCAGCCGATTAAAAGCAACGAAACCGACTGTTACGAAAAAAGTCGAACAGAAACAAAACATATTAAAAAACCAAAAGTAAAGATTGAAACGACAGTGCAAACAGAGGTTACTGGCTACGTGGAAACTTATTCAATTAACATTCACTCGCCGATGGACAATAAACAAGATTCCAGCCAGATTTCAGTGGGTAAATGGATTCTTGTAAAGTATAGCTCAGCCAACCTGAAAAATTGCTACGTTGGTCAGATAACAAAATTCAACGAGTGTAATGAGGATGTTGGAAAGTATGAAGTACACTTCCTAAGAAGAAGTAACAGAAGTGATAAAACATTTGTTAATTCCTTGCCAGCAAGCCAAGCTGTTGATGATATTAATGAACAAGACATTGTGTATTTTCGTCCTGATCCGTTGATCCGTCATGTACTTTACACTTTTTATTCAACTTTGCAGGCTGCTGTGTTGCATAATGACAATAAAAACTGATTTTGTTTAGTGAAACTTACAAATTTAATAAAAACAGGTAGAAAAGGTGATAAAAACTAAATAATAATTAGTGTTCCAAATAAGGCAACCATGGGTTCCATTTACGGCAATAGGTTTCCTTAATTGGAACATTAAGGTGTCTTTGAAATGGTTAGTTTTCTCTGGAAAGAATATATGTATAATTTTGAAATACATCCTATTTATAGTTTAATAGTAGACAGTTATAATGCATATCATCAGTTTATAAAACACCTGCAACTAACATAGTTGATCTCGCTAATTACTTAAGCGTTTCAATAAGGGCACCTCTCCCCATCATCAAAATATGTTTGTTCAAATATGCGATATCGACAAAACAACGGACATTTCGCTGCCATTACAATTTCTGATGACATCAGTTAAAGTAAAAAGTGATTACGAAGGTTAGCTGTTTTGCGTGCAATGACAATGCATGTTGAACAGAATGTTCAGTTTAATTTTTGTTTCTTTAGATGAAACCGACGCCGTTAAGTCGGTTTCGGTTCCCATAAATAACGCTCTCAATTATCCATCGCACGATAAAACTTCGCCGGTCAAATACTGGACGAAAGAAGATGTCAGCGAATGGATTACGAAAAACAACTTAGAGCACATTAAAGACTGGTGAGTATTTAATTATTTATTGCTCGGTTTATATGCTTACACTGGGGTCTTGTATGCTTCCTGTCACATATAGCCTGTACATGTATGCATATGCATAAATGTCATATGTGTTTGTGTAACGCCAACTATATATGTATCAACATGGCGTGGAACGTCGAAAAGCTAGAAACATAAAACCACTTCTTCGAATCTATGTTATGAGTGTAGCATTAATGAGCTGGACAAAAATGCGATACTAAAAAAATGAGCTTTGTGAAATGAAGCAGGAGGAAAGAAAGAGTTACACGAAGTTGATTATGTAGAATTCCTTAGCGGTTGGCCAATTCGAAAAATGCCTCGAAACTGCTAGTCTGCTGCTCACAGGAAAGCGCAAACAACTGGCCCTTGGAAGCAGATCGCGTTTGATCTGTCCGGACTCCACGCAATGCATCGGTATGAAAACTGGGTGGCAGGCCATGAACTGTCTTGGGTACTATAGATCGGCGCCTGAAAATTCTCCAATCAGTTGACTATGTTGAGTAGGCGTAGGTAGTGCGGTTCCTGTAAGGAATCATCATAGGCTAGTGTTTCTCAAAAGTGGATCTGCAGAGACCTACCGAGAATCTACCGAAAATCTACTAAATGATTTAAAGCAACTTTCATGCTGTCATCATCAGTTTGTGATATTGATCTGTGTCAATGATTTTAGGTTTTCATCATTCACTGGTTCTTTGCTTCTGGAATACAACGCTATGAGACGCGATGCACCGGAAGCTTTCTTCGCCTACCTGATGCAAAATAACATTTCCCTTTCAGACGCCCTGGCTATAAGCCAAGCTCTGAAAAACCTGTAACTACACTGTCCGCCAGCCAAGTCTCAACGCCATTTGATCTGCCTGCCTTCTGATTGTATTAACAAGTTACAAAAAGGTTAAAGGTTTATTTTTGTTTAAACTTAAAAATAATCTGTAGTCTATGGAATTCTACTATTACTTTTGTTTCAACTCGGATGTGCATGGTCATTACACACGCTCATTTCATATGTATCTTAAGCATGCTGTTCGCACTACTAGTAGACAGTTTAGTATTATAATTTGTGGACCGTTATTCTGGAATTCTCTGCCAACTGTACTTATGAGCTTAATAACTTTATTCCAGTTCAGAACAAGTCTAAAATCTTATCTCACGATGCACTTAGTTAAGTTTTTGTTTGTGCTTAGTTAAGTTTTTGTGTTTATGCACTGGCATTGATTACATTACTCTTATATTCTAGATTATTAATTGACTTGCCCAGTATAATGCCATAACCTATTTATAATCCATGAAGTAAATAGGTGAACTTCGTAGTGGAACTTTTTGTTCTTTTTAGGTCGGCCCATTGGCACCAAAGTATGTGACAGACTGTGATTGTAATTGTTAATTGTGTTAATTATTTTGGTGATCAATAAAATCTCTCTCTCTCTCTCTTTAATGACGCAAAGTTCTATAGTAAATCTTTACAAACTTTAAATCTGCTCGTATATTCGTAAGTTTCATACTTCTTCTGCTTTCAGCACTTCGTCTGTTATTCATATAGGCCTAAACTATCACGCGTCTGCTTTGGGCACGCTTTTGGCGATACTATAGTTATTACATTAGGGCTATTTTTAGACTATAACTATACAGGTATTAGTTAGCATATATAAATATTTGAAATGATTGTTAACGCCTTTAAATGAAAGAAGAGAACGGGGATAATAATTGTTTTTCTAATATCTAAAACATTGAAACCTATGAGGCAACAAGCATTCATGGCTCTGTAATTTACAAAAGCACTACAGTGTTGCAAAATAGGACATATGTAAATGATGTAATGATATTATAATTATTAGCGGTGTCTAATGCACAAGGCATCAACCGATGGCGCATCAAAGCCAAGCCGCAACCAGGTCAATATACAGGTCAGCCCACAAAACAGACGGGCAGCCTGTGCTTGATAAGCAATTTGAAAAAAGCAAGTTTTAAGTTGAGAACGAAATGACAGAACCGACTGAGCAGAACGATGCACATGTATGCTCCCTACTTCTACATGTGTGGTATTTTAGACCTTGTTAACGTCAATACAAAACTACACCTAATCATATAGATCGTTAGTAGTGCATCCAGTGGCATGCCGTCATAAAATTTAGGGGGCCTACACATTTGTGTAGTGTCTTCCTAATGAAATTTATCTCAAGTCGATTTTCGAAACAGACAGAATTAGGTCGTTAAGTTGTCTTAACTGTGATTGCTTAGAGCAAAGACCGAAAGAAATATGATTCAGAAGTATATGCATTTTAATAGCAGAACTGGATAGGGTTAGAGGCCTAAGGAGATCAAGTGTATGATCCATGTCATGAGTTGGGAAACAAGATCCGTCTATAATACTCACTGTGCGTTTTCAGACTTGCCTTTTTATGCTCATCAGCAAAGCCCTCTGGTTTCTCACAAGCTATTCTTGCTACAGTTTCTAAAAAAACATGACTCTATACACCTCTTTCGCCACTGTTACCTTTATCATTGCCCCTCTTTTCTGTTCACTGTTATCTATGTGTAATCAATCTCTCCACCCATCCCTTCGTGTCATTGTTGGAAGAAACTCCACTATTTTATTGCACCATCCTCTTTACGTCTGTTCTTTTTACTTTATCCAAACGGTCATGTCTCAAATACTCATGCTTTTTATTACCTGTTCCTGCACCGTCTTCTCATTTCTCAAAATTGACGTCAGGGTCCAAAACTCATCAGAGTTGCCTGTTATTAGTTTACCTTCTGCTGCTTCTTTCTTGCAAAATTGAGCTAAATCTCGGTCCTTGACATCTTGAAACAATAGATTTCTTCCACCTTATCCATTCTACCCGGAATAAATCTCCTCTTCAAAATTACATCCTGGCTCATCCGGTGGATATTCTCGCGGTCAATGAAACTTTGCTTAAGCCGCCGGACACATCTTCCTTCACTTCAGACAATTCCTCCATCCTTTTCTATCCTAAACGAAACTCGGCTAGATAGGCCTAAACTTGACAGAAGAGTTGCTTTCCTTCACGAATCACATGTGAAACTTGC
The DNA here is from genome assembly GCA_964023275.1 of Norana najaformis. NCBI lineage: Eukaryota > Metazoa > Annelida > Clitellata > Crassiclitellata > Hormogastridae > Norana > Norana najaformis. Next base: position 38,485,985 of record OZ029915.1, on the reverse strand, counting down.
TCGCCTCCCTTCACCTATTCCAACTCCAAAGTAATTTGAAAGCTTTACCGTTTTTCCTGAACTCTGTAAATCGACGCCTCACCTTTGGTAATGTTTATCGTCCTCCCTGCCTTTCACTTTTTGACTTTTCCATGCTTTCCAATCACTGCTTGAATTCTTGGTATCTTCTCCTTCTGAACTTATTGTAAAATGAGCGACTCTTAACTATTCTTGACAAAGGTTTCAAGATCTCCTCTCCAGTTTTGATCATATGCAGCACATCTAGGTCGGTTCTTAGTCTAAAGACGACAAGTCAAGAAATCTTCAGCTCATGCACCGACTCATAAGCTCCCTACAATTAAAATACAGGGTGCCAGATCTACGTTTGTTTTGGAGCTACTTTAGGTTTCAGCTAACAGAAAACGAGGAGCTCACTGTACGTACGGAACTGTAGAACAAACAAAGCCAGGTGTTTGAACAACTGAGCGATAACCATGGACAAGAGGCCCGCTCTGATAAATTGCAAGTATTAACGGATCACGATGAAATCGTAATCGTAATTCCGAAATTTCTACAACGCCCAACGAAAGTCTCGTCGCGGGGACCAGCTTATTCACAGGCTCAAAACAAAATCGATAGGCAAAATGGTTCGGTTCAAGGTCAAGATCCAAAAGTCAGACGGAGAGACAGCGTGGCAGCTATGGGGGGTGTTTGGGGTTGGAGAGGAGAGAGATACGAGGAAGAAAGGGTGAAAAGCATGATGCTTCCTTTAAAAAACGCTAAACTACACACTAATACCTAGAAAATTTACGAACTGAAATTAAAGGAAAAACGTGTTTAAAAGCCTATTTAATTAGCAGAATATAAAGCCAAAACAACACGTCGCTCAACTTTCGGTCTCCGATATCAAAAACGGTATAACCAATGTATTCATAATACAGTGTTCGGACACTATTTCATAACATGAAAACTAAACTAACAAAAGTAAACCAATAAAAATGGTAATAAAATTCATAAACAATGTCAGATGTCACAATATGTAGTAAACTAACAAAAACGGTAAAGAAATTCATAAACAATGTCAAAAAAGCAACAAAATTCATTAAAATGCATGAAATGAGAACCACAAAGAGGAAAGTGGTGTCAAAGTAATCTTCAAGTAACACACTTAGAACTAAGTTACTTGAAGAATATGTATAGCTTGCAAAGCAAAATTGGCAACAAACTAAAATTTAACAAAAATATGAAAAATGGACAAAAATAGGAATCATATAAAAAGAAAATGGTGCTAAAAGCAGAGTAATGAGATTTTAAAAATAGCTAACAAACACTGCAAACTGTGAAATAACAATTAGAAAAATGCAAGAGAAACTTACAGGCGCTCAGTCAAAACAAAATCGATAGGCAAAAAGGTTTTGTTCCAGGTCAAGATCCAAGTCAGGCAGACAGACAGTGCAGCGGCTACAGTGGGTGGTGTTTGGGACTGGAGCAGAGAGAGAGGTAAGAGGAAGAAGGGATGTCAGGACAGGATCTTTGAAAGAGGAATGTTTTCAGTTTTGAGTGAAAGGCTGATGCAGAAATTGCAAGTGGTGGAGCATGGATGAGTTTATATGATAGGTCAGATAACTGTCACAGTTCTGGGGGAGTTTATTCCAGAGTAGTGGGGCAGCTATGGCTATGGACTCCATAGTATGGAGCTATTGCAGATGTGGTAATAAAAAGTTCTAAGATCTAACAACCAAAACAGCTTTAATAAACTACTTCTCAATGTAAAATGATCATATACTAACAGAAATGCAAGTTCAGTTTACAAAAATGTGCATGAGTAAAGGGAAAGTGTTTTGTAATACATCCCAATGGAAAAAACAACATTAATTAACATAAACATAAATCCCGTCAGCACCAGTAAGTTAAAAAGAAGTGGTTTAAGGATTCACAGCTAAAACAATTTTACAGAAATTTAATCTGCAGAAAAGCAATAAATAAAATAATAGGTCATGAGTGGAACAAACTTGTCATATTCTGGCATCAGTTAGAAGCAAGTCGATTTGTGCTGTCAAAGTGGATAACCAATTGAATGTTCTCTTGCTACAGAGGAGCTAACAGCAAAGAAGAAAGTACATCTAACAATTGCATATTAAAATGTTGTACCATACTTGGCCTTCTTGCAACTATTTAAAGAAATAAAAATATCATTGACTAATCCATGATGAAACTGAAGCTCAAATGCAATCCGAACTGGAAGCCTTTGGTCAACTGGTTAAGATTTGGTTCTAAAGCTGATTCAATGCTTTGTTCAGTTTCAATATATCCTGAAGAGCAACTCCATTTTCTTTGAGCATGCCATAAAATGTCTCCGGAGCATTCTGACGCATTACTCTATACTCAATTAGCAAACTGCCATCAAAGTCACGAAACCTGTCGAACAGTATACTGAACATGATTACTACTTTATCAGAAATCTGGACGTAAATGGAATATATTCAAGAATTAGTCACACATCAGCAAGCATGCTGTGAATAAACTGCTTTTCAATCAATTCTTTTCTATGTTTTTGTATAAATGTTAAAGAAGTCGAAACTGATATATTGTACAAATGCAATGATCTATAGTACCCTGAAATGGTTTTGTTTACAGACATTAAATTGCACATTTGGCCAGAGATTACTTTAAATACAATTAATCCTTTCTGGACCCTGAAATAACCAAACCATTTTATACAATTTCTTATTAGACAGCATAATTCCAAGAATCTGCACTATCCAGTTCCCTTGGTAGTTTAAAATTTCTGTAATGCTTGAATGTAAATGCCTTGCAGACATGCAATTTTAGCTTACTTACAAAACAGGTCTGAAGTGGTGTCAAATATTAATATTGTTCAGTCTTTCCTACTGGTACAGTTTAAAGGTGTAAATTATGTACTTATTACAAACTGACCAGCCTTGAAGGTGTTCTATTCTGTTTTTCTTCAACCACTGAACAACTTCTTCTGTAGACCAAGAACCTGTACTGGAGATACAGTCACTGTTTGGTGGTTGGGTGGAAGTTGTACTACTCTTGACTACTGTAACAGGTCCATCAGGACAGTCTGCAATACCAGATAGCAAGCTGACAATGCAACTTAACCAATCACAGAAACAACTGCTGCTCTACATTTACAACTGAATGACTGGATTCTTTAATGGCTGCTTGAGCTATGCTGTTGTGAATGCTTGTACCTCATGAAGGTGTGCAAATTTATGGATCTCATGTATTTTCTTTACCCTTTGATTGCAACTCAGGCTATACGTTCTCCAAAAGGTACCTCCTCAGCAGCCACTCAGCTCCACATTTTATCCAGGATTAATTGTACCAATTACCAATGTCACATTCTAATTTCTTCATATCAACCTATCAAAAATCACATTGTAATGATGAATTTATAAACTGTATATATATATAATATATATATATATTATATATATAATCATTAAACAGATCCATTAAACAGACCAATAAAACTGACTTCTGCCAAAGAGTGCAAATATATGTGCATTAACACTAGCTACTAAAATTTATTAAAGATCCTGAATGCATGTTTCAGGTAACTGCATTACTTTTTTAATCACATATATTTTTTATTCATGAAGCAGTGATATTCCACAAATCTAACCTATGAAAATCATTATTTCACGTGAAGTTTCTGAGGTTTAGACAGTTTATTCAAAGCCCTCTGTTTCAACTGTGTATCCAAAAGTCCCAAAGAAGAAGTGAAGAACTGGGTGATTAAATGCCCTATTATTGTGCATATAATACAAACTTTATAAAATAACCTTGAGACTTCAATGAGAACTTTAAAAAATGACTTAAATTTTCTCAGCCAATCTGCCAGAAGAATGTCTTCACCTTTGCCTGTTCTTCCTCTTTCTCGTAACTCTCTAAGAAGTCCTCTGAAAGAGCTGTCATATTTGTCCATGTAACTAAAATCAAAGGCATATTTGTTGCCAATAAGTGCTCCAAGCCAGCCATCTGGCTGATAGCGAGGCTGAAGACGAATAGGCAGAATGTCCTTGTGCAAACGAAATGTATATTCACCTTCTAAAAAAATTCAAATTAGCACAATTCTCTTAGAACTGTGAAGAATCATTGAAATTTTAAACTATTGCATTTATTTCTATGCCCTTAGCCAAAGGAGCTTCAACCTATTCAAAGAATCCCCCCGTTTTGCAGCACACCACCTATCAACCAATTGCTTAACACACAGTCTGTTCATTAATAGTTTGCCCAAACCCATCCCTAACAAGTATACAATGCTCTTGCTAAAATTGTTTGAATACTGGTCTTTAAAAAATGCTGTTCACAGCCACAGTTTCATACTATTTTTAATGTACCCACTGTTTGTTTTCTTTTTCACTTTCTACCATAATTTGAACTGAATATTTGTCTGTTAAGTTTAATTTTTACAGTAAATTAGCATTTGGTAGCCCTAGCACTGAGGCCTTAACGAAAAGATTATAATAATGGTGGCCAACTACCAGTTCTGCAGTTGGGAGATTCTTTGTACTTCTGAGTCAGGCAGACAATCACAACCACAGCATTCTCCACAGCCTGTGCCATTGCCTCCAAAATTGATCCAGCTAGTTTAAACCAAAAATCCAGTCGCAATGAAAAAAATTTGCATTTGTGAAATAAGAAAGCACTTGAAAAATCACAAAAGCAATGCAGAAAACTATTTGTCTCATTCGATAACAGAATTGTCCGTGTCATCTGATGGATGAAAGTAATACTTTTTGCATAACTTTTATCAGAAACATTACAGGTAAATTACACGAACTATAGCAAAGGTAAACAGGTAAGAAAATCGTCTATTAATCTGATACTTAAGGTGTTAAGTCTATATTAAGAATCTCAAGTTTAGAATTGCTATCATGAAAGAAAGTGTTTAGCTACTTACACATTTTGTCAAAGTCTACCCAGACTCTGTAGCCTGCTACCTTGAGGCTGGCCACCAGTTTCACGATAATGGGTTTGGAGTCCCACTGGTAGCTAATGAAGACATGTTTTTCATCTTTTGCAGATAAACTGCCATCTAAGATCAAGCATACTAGGTTTCAACAAACTGCCTAGCAGAATTCACCTCAATTAATTATTAACAAAGCAAAATTATTTTAAGCAAAAACACTAGTACTAACTGCACATTCAGCAGAAGATTATGAAATTACCCATAGTAATTAATCTGATTAATGGAGATTTACAGAGATCAATTCTTTGGCAAGAACAGAACCTAAATGTCAGCAATAAAGCAACGATGCACCACCAAAATAAGTATTTATGCAAAGCAAAATATGTGGTAGGTATAGGATTAAGAATGAAACTGGCACAAAACATAGTTATCTTCAAAGTAGCATTTTGGCATGGCTTAAACTAAACAAACTATGATCCATGACTAGAAGGAACATAGAATTACTTGGAACAACCTGACAACAGTTCCTGTTGAAGTGTCTGCTGGTTTATGTTATCTTTTTGCAGCATCCACAAAGCACCTTTTGCCTGAACGACTACAATCTCGTCTGAGCTTGTGTCGACCAACTTCTGCAAAGCTAAGACAGTATCAATTGCATCATTACTGTGCCATGAAACCAACCTTCACTAAAAACATGAACATCATATACCATATATACTGTACAACTGCGGTATGCAAATTGCTATGAACTTGAAGTCTTACCTTTGATTTAAGGTTGACAATTGGCACATTAATCTCTTATAACTGTTATAATTAAGTAGATTCATTATTTCAGCCTGCTTCTTGCTAGATATTGAAATCAATCAATATGTGTGATAATAACATTAAATAACATTAAAACTGAGCCAATGACAGTCTGTCTTTTTAAGAACAAGACATTTGAAACACACAATACTATGCCATTCATGTCACATGTCTTATCAGGACAACAGCCTTCACATCACCACCATAAAAATAGGTAGATCCATGGCCCAATCCAGCCAGGTCCTTGCATCAATGATTTGCCATGGGCTTGGTCCCCAAACCCAAACTTAACTTCCCATGACCTCTGTCACCATAGGCAGAAATGTGAGCATGTATTCAGTAAGTTATATATATTGCCAGGATGTATACAGGCATGAGACAACAAAGATAGAAACATTTGGAGATGGATCGTTCATGGTGCAGCCAACCTTTGGATCGAAGATGGCTAAAGACAAGACAATACATGTATATATATATATGTGTGTGCATGTGTGTGCATGCGTGTGTGTGTAAAGAATCATCGTTACTATAATCATTGTCATTGCCTTCATCAACTTAGTCATTGCTATAATCAGCATGAAAACCTATTTAGGAAAGTATCCATGCACACCATTATTCTACATATATGTCACTTGCCTGCAACACACCCTGGTTCATCTTCCACTTCCTTTTTACACTTGAACTCCAGAGTCCAGATACCTTCTGCTGCGGCTGCTTTCTCAGCCACAGAACATTCTGGTTGAAGTAGCTGAACATACAGTGGAAGGAGTCCGGCATTCACAATTCTCATCTGATTATTATCATTTACTGCCAATCTATTCAGTGCTGAAATTATTTCAATCGCTGCGAATCCATAGGCTTTTGCATAATGATCTTTATATTTTAAAGCATTCTCAAGAATTTTCTTCATAAAGTGGAAAGCTGTGTCACCTGAGTTTACTACTTCATTCTCCTGTTCTGTGATGACATACCCCTGAAGAATAAGGGCCTTGCAGGCAATCATCTCATTTGGCGAGTCACGAAATCCCTGAAAAATCTCAACTGCTTTCTTTTCACGTAAGGATTCTCTTGATTCTGATATCTTCTGCAGCATGTTATGAAGAATTCCCATGAGGCCACTGACTACTCTCTTAAAGTCAAGCTGGCTTGTTTTGCTGGGCTTTAGATAGGAGGAGCCAAGGTAACTAAGAATTGAGTCATAAAGTCTAATTTGATATAATCGTTCACATAATAAACGAGATTTGTCAGTAAAATTCCACATTACAATCAATATGCCTGTCATAATGTCACCTATCAGTTTGTTATCTTTGCCCAGAAATTCCATTTCAAAATGTTTCACCCAGATTCGCTGAAACAGTTCAGCAACACTAAATGATGTCAGTGTATCACCCAGCTTTAGCCTCTGTTCAACTGTTCCAAACTTAGAAGCAGCCTGCAGGAAATTCAGTGCATCCAAGCACTCCTTGCAGATGAAGTCCTCTAGACTGTTTAGAAGATTCATGCGAGTAGTCAGTTCTAGTAAGATCTTTTCCATAACTTTCTCATCAGTAAGAGCTGGTTCTTTGGTTGCCTTGTTCTTGATCTCCTTGGTTGCTGGTTCTTTGGTCACTGTTAACTTGTTCTCCAAGGCTGTTGTACTTTTGGTTGATTCTTTCTTTGGGCTTTGTGCAATATCACTTTTCTTATCTACATTTGTTCCCAGTGAATTTGGAAGCCCAGCTGTTGCTGAGTCATCTTTCTCAGAAGGTCCATCATTTGTGCGAGATACAACAGAATCCTGGGATGGTGAAATTGGTGGAACTGGAGTGTAACGACTAACTGATTTCTTCATTGCAGCTTTTAAGCATCTGGATGATCGGGAGAACCTTAAAGTTACAACACACACATTGACTTTTACACACATGCCACATTTTATACACTCAGCCAGATAATAATGTGAACATATAATCATGAATGAGGCTACAGCAAATGATTATATGTTTAAAACCCAACATTCTAAGTAATTCAGCACAAAAGAAGTGAGCCAAAAAGAAAGTAGGAATATCACAGAACTCATCGATCACAGTCTTTCTATCTGTAACACAAATCAGGTAATATACAGTAATATAACTCAGATATTCACTAAACTTTAAGTATGACCTTGAAAACTGAGGAGCCCCAAACTTCTCATAGTCAGCAACTGCTGGGAGTGCATATGGTTGAAGATAATAAATGTCCTAGCAAAGGCCCCATGTTATTAGGTGGCTTGATCTGTAAAAGGTTCCTCATGGCTAACATGGATGGCATATTACTGGTATTAGAATGCAATGCATGTCTTAGGATACGCAATTACTGTGCTTCAAAGATGCTGTGATCACTGTAGTTACAACACTTTAGTAATTCATGATTTTATTGCAAATAGTGCTTGGTGAATGACTTTATTTTCGCATAGCAAATACAGTACCTATAATCAGACTTATCATATTAGGGGCGCTGCCGGACAATTACACAGTAAAACAATTGAGAACTAAATAAATTAAATACAACTTTACATTATGCATAAAAACAGTTAAGAAAACCTGTACTTTAAGGTCGATATCACGCACGATCAATTATCTTTCCTTGCCACAATAATACGACATCGGCTCCTTGATATTAGCAAATGCCCCATGCATACGAATTCATTGCCATGGTAGCGTATCACGTGGCATTGCCGACGCCTTCTCGGTTCATTGAATCACTTAACCAGTTCGATATTTTCAAATCTGTCATATTTTGTAACTTTATAGGCCTATTTAGTCATATATAAAGTTATACATAACTTATGTATCAATTAAGATCAATCTCAAATATGCTGCATTACATAATTCAAATTTATTTAGTTTGAATGTTTTCTTAAGTGGAACAATATTAAACCGGGCAATTGTCTCTCCTAGGTGTCGCCAGCATATATTAGCTAACGTCCATGACTGTAGTTTCGGTCTTACAGTTTTTCATGAACTGAAATTCAGCGTTTTTAAATTCCTGCGTTTTCAAAATTTTATAAACTACGCGGCCAACAGTTTCCTAAAGACAGCAGTGGATTTAGAGGGGGACTATCTATTTAGGGGACCACTATGTTGACACCGTGTAACTGTTCTCTGGGCAAAACAAAAATTGTTTGTAATCGTAATCGTAATCGTAATCGTAATCTCGAGATTTCTACAGCGCTCAACGAAAGCTAAGTCGCGGGAACCAGCTTATTCACAGGCGCTCAGTCAAAACAAAATCGATAGGCAAAAGGGTCAAGATCCAGGAGTCAGGCACTCAGACAGTCGGACGGCTACGGTGGATGCTGTTTTAAACTGAAGCGAGAAGAGAGACAAGAGGAAGAGGAAGAATCAGGATAAGATTTCTGGAAAAGAAGTGTTTTCAGTCTTGAGTGAAAGACCTGCGCAGAAACTGAAAGAGGTGAAGTGTTGGTGAGTTCGTATGATTGACCAGACAACTGTCGCAATTCTGGCGGGAGTTTATTCCAAAGGGGTGGGGCAGCTATGGCTATGGAGCGATTTCCAAATTTTAAGGATGAGGTGACGGGAGGGCGAAGAAGTGTTAGGACAGATGAGGAGCGGGTTGAACGGAGTGGTTGGATAGTAAATAATTGACGAAGATAGGAGGGTTGGGAGGATTGAAGTGTGTTGTAGGTGAGGGATAAGACTTTGTACTCTATTCGTTCTGGTATTTTAAGCCAGTGCAGTGATTTGAGAACAGGGGTGATGTGATGGTATTTGGGGGTTTTGGTGACAGCACGTGCGAGAGCATTCTGGATAGCTTGTAGGCGATTTATCTGGGTTGTGTCAATATTGAGGAAAAGTGAATTGCAGTAGTCAAGTTTTGCATGGACTATGGATGTGGCAATGATAGATGCGGTTTTGAAGTCAAGCATAGGACGGATTCTGCGAAGGTCGCGGATATGCATAAAGCAAGAGCGGGAAAGATGGCTGATATGATCAGAAAAAGTAAGGTTCTGGTCGAAAATAACACCTAAATTACGGACAGAAGAGTTAGTATTAAAGGTGTGGGTGGAGGCAGAGTCCAGGCTGAGGGAGATAGAGGGGTCAGGAATTTTCTTGAGCTGGTCACGTAGGCCGATAAGTATGAATAGGTTATTATTTATACGGGGCTCTAATAGCACTCTTCGAAAGCATTGGCTGATTAATTTAACAGATTTGTAGTACCAGGTGTCATTGTTCGTGACAAAATGAATATTCAACTGAAACCAAATTTAAAGCCAGGTTGGCCTATCGTTAAAAATTAGACGTGGAGCGAGAAGGATGCAGGTCCCTAGTGGCTATAGAAAAACTTATAACTATATACAAAGCAGAACTATTAATGCAATCTCTAAATTGTTCTAAGGCCGCCCTATACTTAGGCCATTGGCTTAAAACGTTGCAAGCGCCGTTTCCATCGTGCAGGCAATTGTTGGACTGCTGGGAAGGGATGTTGAAATGAAATATGTTCCTGATTTTATTAAATCGTATTAAAACATAAACTAATAAATACTAAAAATAAACCAAAGCGAATGGAACAACTTAAATCTGAAACTATAATACAATTCTGGTATTTAAGTAAAATTATTTTTATAAATGCTATAGATACATCTAGTCTTGTGACCCGTCCGCCACAGAATCACGCTCAGTCTGATCACGATGACTCTCAGAAATGCACGTGATAGCTAGGATTAATTTGCCATAGCTAGCTGGTTTATCTTTAATCCCAAATGTATTGCGTTTCCTAAGACAAAATAGCGTTGAGGCAATATGCCAAGTCATCACAAGATAGTTATATAAAAATTTATCATTTCCGCTAACCGAGTACTAATATACCCCTGATCAACAGGACAAATTATTTGAGACTTGGAAATTCTAAAATTTCTTTAATATATAGTTTTAATAAATTAATTTTAAGGGTAAATTTTTTCATAAAAGGCACCTCTTGTATAGCGCTAAATAAAACTGGAGTGTCATGAATCTTAAAGTCCTGCGCTCTGACATTGCGGGTCAGCCATCTTGTCCTTACGACTTGTAGATAGTCGTTTACTGTTGTGGGTTGTGGTAACTGGGAAACCTTTTATCTTAAAATGAACGGGATTGTTCGAGCTTCGAGTCTGGCGCCGTATCTTTCGGCAACAACGCACACGGTTCCGTCTGTGACTCGACAAGTGATAGTAGAATTTCCGAAGGCGGCGGCGGCAGCTGAGATTGTTTCGCAAGGGCGTCCTTTACTCAACAGTAACTACTCCATGTCGCAAGTTTTCCTGCCAAAGACACGAGCATGGGTGAATACGAAAGCAACCTTCGGTCTTACAAGTACGAATCATTTACCACTTTGCGATAAAAGTAAAAATTGTTTATGGGTTTTGGTACGTTGTTAGAGGGTGAAGTGGTGTTGGTTGGGGTGGAGGTGATGATGATTATAAATGTTAATTATGGTACTAGCGGTAATCATCAGCTCCAAATTCATTTCACAAATATGTTAAAAAGTAGACGGACGCGTTTGTTGGACATGTTTGTCAACATTAGTCATTAAGGGGCGAGGTGCGGGGTTGAAGGTTCTTTTGTACAAGCCCATGTTATTTAACAATGTATGTTTACTACCTAATGTATGCATAATATAACAATTTACTTACTAATCTATTAGCTATTGTTGACTTAGGCAGTAATTTCGTGTATACTTTCTTCCAGTATTAGTATTTATTTCTACACCAGTCTGGGAGTTCTTTTTTAATTGTTATTATGCATTTATTATGGGCACAAGGTGTCAGTAAATCTGAATCTGAGGCACGAAGTAAATGTGAGCAAAGGACTTGCTCAAGGCCCCTACACAGTAACCTTCTAAGGGGAGGCTCAAAGCCATACTCTCTGCATTACAAGCCAGGTGCTCTATCCAATCGGCTACTGTGCTCCCATTACTAGCTCCGTGGATATAATTTAGGAGACCAAAGCAAAAAACACTGTAGATTTATGTAACCCATGCAGACTTCAAGCAGAAATGACCGTTAGACAATAGTGTGTGTTGAATGCATAATTAGTTAATTAGCTTGTTTTCATAGTTGTGGGCACAGCATTGTAGTCGAGTTAACTTGATGACATTGTCATTCAAGGTACCACTCAAGTTCGTACAGCACATACTGATATCCACTTCCCAGACTTTTCTGACTATCGTCGTGAGCCAGTGAAAAGTGCTGGTGGTGACCAGGAAACTACTTCAGCAAACCGAAAGGCATTCTCTTACCTTCTGTTGGCAGGTTTGTTTTTTTTGGGCAAAAGAATTGCGTTACGATAGGTCTATGGTTAAAATGTTGCGAGTAATAGTGTAGGAAAATTGTTCACTAGTTTAGGGGCAACTATGAATTTGAGTACTTTGATTTAATATTTGTTTTAAAATCATGATGTCTTCGAGCAAGGATCATTCTGTGTCAGCTCAACCATTGGTCCACACATCACAGTCTCAGATTTCAATAATTTTTGGTCAGTATTTCCTTGAACTAGACCACAAATAGAAGTGATGTAGAATGTTTCAAGCTTGCATTTGGAATAGGTAGTGAAATACAGTAACTGGAGAATGTGAGAAAAAATTTAATTTGCTGCACCACGAAAAATCAGGCTACTTATGGTGTCTTGTAAGCCTTGTATCTCGGGAACAACTAGGTATTAAGGCCTCAGTTTTGCAAATCTACATGATACATATTTATCTACATACTGGCCAAAAATTATTGAAGTCTGAGACAGTGAGATGGGTACGTTTTCCAAGACTTTTCGAATTGACATGGACTGACCCATGTACAAATTTATATAGCACTAAAGCAAACTCTTGAGACTTTAACCTGACAGCACTAAATAACGTTCATTGTAAAAGTTCAGGAAGTTAGAAAAGAAATGTGCCCATTCCTTGGAAGTTCTATCGATCAAACAAGCTGCAGCATTTAAAATAGATTCCAGGTAGTTCACTTGAGAGATTGAGGTTATTTGTGCAGACCTGATGTGTGTGGTAGAAACGTGTTTAACATTAATTGTTCAAATGCTTGCCCAAAGAATCTACCTATTGTAGACATCTGTTACTTGGATCATAATGTCGTACAATTTTTAAAATTTCTGACACACTGAAAAGGAATAATTTATAATACTAGTGTTCTAGTTATGATTCTTTGGTTTGAATAAGACCCAAATGCAATTAGTGCATTAGTCGTTAGCAGTTAAAACAGCGAGTTAGGGTCTGTAGCGGCTTTCCATTACTTGGTGAAGTATAAGAACATTTGTAAAATGTAAATTAACAAGTTACTTATTATATATGAATTTGTTGAATTTGATGCTTAATTTGTTTAGCTGGTGCTGTCCCTGCTACGTATGCTTCGAAAGTGCTAGTGCAAGAGTTTGTACTGAGCATGAGTGCATCAGCTGATGTTCTTGCACTTGCCAAAATCGAGATAAAACTGAGTGACATACCAGAGGGCAAGAACGTTACCTTCAAGTGGCGTGGAAAGCCCCTGTTTGTTCGTCATCGTACTGCAGAGGAAATCTCGAAAGAGCAGGCAGTTGACCCTGCGGCCTTGCGTCACCAGGAGCATGATAACGACAGAGTTCAGCGCCCAGAGTGGCTTGTTCTCCTTGGAGTCTGCACTCATTTAGGTTGGCCAACTCACTTTTCGATTAGCTATTATTTTTAGCTAATATTTTTATGAATTTTATTTATTGTTTTTTCATAACTTTAAGGATTATATAATAATGATAAGGTATCTGTTGAAGTTGGGAGTTATGGCAGGGCTAAATAACATCTGGAAAAGCAGGAAAATCAGTCACAAGACTAAACTAAACGCCTTGAAAACATGTATGTTTAGCACAGCTCTGTATGCATGTGAGGCATGGACAATCAAAAAGGCTGATCAAGATAAGATATTAGCATTTGAAATGTACTGCTATAGACGAATATTAAATCTGAATTGGACAATGAGGGTAAAAAATATGGAGGTCCGAAGAAGACTGAGCATAAAAGAAGATCTAATACAAGTAATAATGAGAAGGAAATTACATTTGTTTGGACATGTATGCAGGATGGATGACAGTAGAAAAATAAAAAGCGTGACGATGGGAATTATGGACGGAAATGGGAGACGAGGAAGACCTAACAGGGAGTGGACAGATGATATAAGGGATTGGTGTAAGCAAGACTTGCACACCTTGATAAGAACAGCACAAGATCGGGAACTGTGGAGACAAGTGATAATGCATGCAGTGGACACCTACGGGCTGTTGGCCCATGGATCATGATGATGATGATGATGATCTGTTAAAGTCTACTAGAAATGGAGATTGTTGCTAAAATCTGTCTGACTTGTTGTTCCATTTTATGGCTTAACATTTGTTTTCTGTGTTGCTTGTTGAAATCATTTGGTCACTGTTAATAGAATACACCACCATAGCTGATCTTCATAAATGACTAATTAATTGTTACAGCTGTTGATACAGTGCTTGTTGGACTGTATAACATCCTATGGTTGGCATGCTAGAGGTTGGATTTTACGACCCTGCTGCTGGGGCAGAAAGATTATATATGTTGATATATGATATATCAACATATATCATGATAAATGTTGCATTAGTAAACTTGGCTGTAAGATGAGTACACTAACTATATGCTATCGACAGGAAGATATATGACAAGGAGAGGACAGGCTGTCGCATGTTACAGCTAAGAAAATAAAGTCACTAACCGTTCATACCTATTCTGTTTCTTAGGGTTAGCTTAAGGGACTGTTCTTCTCTTATTTAACATCCAGTTCAGCTATTAATGCATCAGTCACATTTCTAAATCTTAATCATCATTGCTAACCAAGAGGACCTGAAGATTTGTGAATAAACTGTAATTGCAAAGTTTTCTCGTGTACAGGATGTGTACCGATTGCCAACCAAGGAGAGTTTGGAGGCTACTACTGTCCCTGCCACGGATCACACTACGATGCCTCTGGCCGAATTCGCAAAGGACCAGCTCCTTTGAATCTCGAAGTTCCAGAATATTCGTTTCCCGATGACAACACTCTAATTGTTGGTTAAGCATATGAAATTGTTCCAGCTGTCCTGGCAGAAGAAACAAATCTGGATCTTAAGATAACCACAACAACAGTTACACATAAATAAGTTGGAACAACCTCTCCTAATAAAGTAGCTAAGCATTTTGATTGGATAGGTACTGAATGTTTTGCAAAACACTTTACATAATACTTTGGTCTAGTTTATGTAATAATAATAATAAAATCTTTATTGAGGAAATTTATAAACCATTTTTCATTATGTAGTTTGTCATTTCATGGAGCAGAGATTTGGAGTAAACGTGGCTTGACGTGGTGCATGCAAGCGTTGAAGGGAAATCATGGGCTGCACATCTGTTGATTACTAAACATTTTCTAAGAACTTACGCTTTCTTTTGATGGCATAAGAATTGTACTGGTGGACACTGTTGGCAGCCAGAGCAATTGTCTGTGTAACTCCCAACAGTGCTAAAGCTTGCTGGATTGACGTGGATTTCAAAGTAACAACATGGCAACAGCTCTGGGCAACTATACGCATGTTACAACCAGCTGTAAACAAATGAGGGAAAAGCAGAGTGCTCACGGCTGCAGAACAAAAACTTAGAAACCAGCTAAACTGTGGTAAACAATCTTTGCAGACTCTCGTCTCTGCTGCTTTTACTTTGAATTATTTAATTTATTATTATTTATTATTAATTTATTTAGATATACCAGTTTATGTTATGGTCTGCCTGGAGCCCATCTCTTGCTTTGATCTTCATTGTTTTGTGAAGCTTGTCTTATGACAGCCTTGTCTTTGAAGTGACAGGATCGAAAAGTTTCCACTTTGATGCCAATATAAAAGACACACTGGATTTGACAAGGTCTTGTGTCTTGTATGTCAAATGATCAAACAGTCTGTTGCTGGTGTCTGATAAGGAGACACTTAGGATGTTTTAGGAAGTTGTTGATGCAGTGCCAACCAAATACTGCATAACAGTTTTCTGATACATCAACCTTCAGGTGGAAGGAAAACCAGTCAGTTCCGGTGGTATGATGGACTCCTCATTGTTGATGTGTGTTCCCTCTAGGTTTTTTGGCTTCGTGCCCTTTGCTTGCAGTTTAATAGCGACTCATTGTTAGCCTTGCACCAGATATTTAAAGCTATGGAAAGTATTGAGACTTGTTATGTCTCACCATTTGTAGAGAGGTTCTTGAATTCTGTGTTGATTTCTTTAGTAAATACTAACTAAAAGGTATATTCGTGTCCCTTTCTGAGAAATGTGTTCATATTCATAATCAAACTATGGATTTTGTGGCCATAAAGGTTGTACTGCATTTATTATTGAAGAAAACATTTACTAGTGTAGAAATGGATTTCAAAGGGGATTTATTCTGCGCTGATTTTTGGAAAAGAATTAATGCGAGAATTAAAAAAAGTGGAATGTAATGATTCTAATGAACTGGATACTGGGAAAAGAGTACTGTCCTGCTTGGACAGTACTCATTGCATGATACTTGCATATTTAGAAGGGCATAGCCAAAAATCACCGATCAGGATGTATACCAAAAATTCTCATCAGATCTACTTAAATTCCAAGATAGGTGTTGCCCTTGGGGTCCAGACCCTAGGACCTCCATCCAAATACACGACTGGTTCTGAATACACGTCAGCTGTCGACAGTGGATATGGTTGTGTTGCCTATATGTATACCTTCAAATGAGCACCAGTTAATACTTCACCAGCCACCTTACTAAGACTAAGCATTTAGGCTAATGTAGGGCACCTTTTTAAAGGTTCTTAAAGGCACTATACAAATATTTAAATACAAATGTATTTAGACCACATTCAACTGATAAAAAATTCCTATTATCTCCTGTCTTCGTCAGTTCTATACAATCCAACCATTCCTTTCAACCCGCTCCTCTTCTGCCCTAACAATTCACCCTCCCGTCACCTGATCCTTAAAATTTGGAAATCATTTCTTAGCCATAGTTGTTTCACCCCTCTTGAATAAACTCCCACTAGAACTACAAGTATCTGATCCGTCATGGGAACACGCCATCACTTGACCGCTTGCAATCTCTGCACATGGCTTTTACTCAAAACTGAAAACACTCGTATTCCTGATTCCTCCTCTGTTTATCTGTCCCCTGAATCCAGTTCCAAGCACCACCCACCTAGCCGTCTGACTGCCTGACTCTTGGAACTTGACCTGGAGGCTGCAACCGAACCCTTCTTGCCAATCGATTTTGAGAATAAGCTGGTCCCGCGACTTAGCTTTCGTTGGGCGCTGTAGAAATCTAGAGTGTGGCAATTAAGACAGGCTGTTCATTCTGGAACAATCGACCTTATTGCTGCCACAGTTCGTATGATGCCCATCTATCGGAGCTCTTGGTTACTGTAGAATCGAGATGACGTTTCAGGGGGGCTTCGCACTTTTGCTGGCGCGGTAGTCATCCGACTTTGTCTGACCTGACGTTTGATATAATTCAGGTCCCGTATGTAGTGGCTGACCCTTTCCTTGGTGTCTGATACGGAAATTCTTAATTCAGAATAAACTATGTACAGGTAGAGATGATTTTAATTGTGTACGGAGCCTCTATACCCATTAAATATAAATGTATAGGTTTTATATAGCGACCGTATGACCTCGACCCTGCTCATTTTGCAATGAATTTATCGGGTGAGATCCTTCACCGCCAATGCCCTTTTGATTGGGCGCCTCGCCATTTAAGGTCCCCGTGCACGGACCGTGCTAGACCGAGATTTAAATCTCTGGAATGAGCCACGATCGGGACGCGAACCGGGAATCCTCACTCAGAGGCTCCTTGGCGTACGCATTGACCTATGTAGCTAATTACGGGTATGTTGCAGCGCCTTGTGTGCATGTCTCTACTGTATGTATGTATAGCATGTATGTATGTATTTAAGGTGTGTAACTTGTTATGTATGTATCTGAGTGTTTGCATAGCGCTTTTTATGACCTCTGAAAAGAGCTGTGGGTCATGAAGTGGTCAGTCATCTGTCTCTCTGTTTGCCTTTTTTGTATCAGAATTCCCTTTAAAACAAAAGCTGACGTTAAAATGTGATACACGAACACAACGAAACGTGTTTAACCCTTCTACTTTAGTTTGGACAATGGTTGCAAAAACGCTACATTCTGGCAAATGTTAATGGCAGCTCAATCATAATATCTAAATGTTTCGAATGTCGCGTCGGGCAACAGCGAATTACGATCTTCTCAGGCAGCGGCGGATTCCGATGGGGAGGTAAATGATGTGGGCTACGTCCATTAATTTGGCGAACTTAGTTCATTTTGCTTTTAGTTTGCTTTGTAGTTGTATCCCAAATGAGGAGCCTACAGTTTATCTTCAAATTCTGGATCTACTAACGTGTGCGATTGATAACATTGAATGGAGAGAAGACGTCCTCGCACTGGTAAAGACTTTGACCGATTGAAGTTATATTTCTCCCATGCATCTTTCTACTGTCCATAGCGTTCCCACTGCTGATAAACACCTCTGCGCTTAGAACTGATGGATCTAAGTTACTTGCTATCGGCTTAGGCCTACTTCTACTGAACCCCTTGACGCGTCTTTGACGCAGAACCTCGTTTAGGAGTGGGGGAAAGTTCGCTACATTCGAATTTGATAATTTAGGACTCGCCAGTAGGCTCAGTATTTAAACCTGGGCCAGAATGGGTGAATCCCGATGAACCAAACTTTTTAAAATCATAATGCAATTCATGGCGTCTAACGCATTAGCCTATAGACGTCCACAATGCACGATGCGTAGGCCTCTACAGTTTCTCCCTATACTTCCGCCACTTTGCACAGCCTGGAATAGGTATTCGCTTTGTCTATACACAGGCCTTGTATAGGCCCTATGCGTCGATGTCTGCACAGTCTGTCTACCGAAAGCAAGTTAACGGGCGTTCACAAGTTTGTATGAATAATAGGCACTGCATGGATTACGTGAATGACCAGCAAAGACGTGTCTTAAGCACATTTCGCTGGGACTGGAACACACGTCCAGTCCGAAAATCCCGTTAAACTGTTGCCTCGACTTGTATCATCTCTCGGTGATTAGACGAGTCGTTCGTGAGCGTTGCTAAAACAACAACAAATAATGACAACCATTAGACATGCTATGTATAGCTGCAGGTAGCCAAACAATAGGCCTACTTGTGGGAGATGGCTTGGCGCTCCGGATAAGACTTTGACAGATACAGTAAAGTTTAGCAGCATCGAGTTAGGTACTAACGTGGCACGATGTTGCCTAACTTAATGAAGGCTTTAAGAGCTGGCCTGTTTATCGAAGACCGTCCACCGAATAACAAGCCATTTGGTGCCAACTCAACCAACCATCCTTCCGGGATCAGTAACTAAGTACTAACGCAGTTTAGGCGTTAAAAGACGTTTCGTCGTTGAATTGTTTGTGGTCACTGGGATATTCTCAACCGAAAAATCAATCCCTCAGCCTTAAGACCGCCCTCATGAATGGTCCTTATGTACCACTTTAGCTTTACAAGTATCAAGTTACATGCAAAACAGAGAGTAGTGGAGTTCATAAATATGTGCCTGTCGTCACTGTCTCACCGTTGTCAGCCAATTGATACCCTTGCCGCCTTGCGATCATACTCCCAACCCCAAATTCCCATTAGTTTCACTGCGGGTTAAACATTAACCTACATTATTAACGAAAGTTGACTGTGAGCTCATCAGTAAAACTTCTGTCTTACGATCATAGCTTCGTCTTTTTACACATTCCATTTGCTGTGGTAAAATTTTCCGTTCAACTGAAAGATATTCAGACCTGGGAACCTCGCTTCTGGTGGGTTTCTACAGAGGCGTTCACAGTGTATGCTAATTTACCTTCACCATCTGACCCTAAACAGCAGCATTTAGTATCAGCTAGGAACTATAACGGGAAGTATAATGACAAGTCCTGGAAAAGCACTAGTCCCGTGTTCATGACTTCAAGGCCTTCCTTCGCCGGCCCAAACCTAAGGAAAGGAAATAGCCAAATTTGGAACTGTTCAAGATGCAGATGCGTGACTGTTGAAACACATCTACTTGACTGCTAATTTGATCTATAGGCCTACATATATAGGCCTACTTTTACTTAGCTTTCCTTAGTTTAGCATGGAACTGTATTTCTACTGGAATTTAATTATTAGTTTCATTTCATGTAGGCCCTACGCTTTGTAGACCTACTTTGCTAATTTCAGTTTACTCGTGTTTCCCTATATAGGCCTATAAGAAGTGCTTCATTCAGATTTCGATCGCCATCTCACGTTAATCTACGCTAACAGGTGAAACTAATTAAGCGGTGCTCTGGACCCTTCTGTGTTTGCCTTTTGTACCCGGCTAATTGCACATATATTTGCAAACTCTGATTGCTGCATTGGGATCAATAAAAAGAACTGATGATGGCGATGATGATGATGAGAAAGAGGAGGAAGAGGAGGAGGAGGAGGAGGAGGAGGAGGAAGAGGAAAAAGAAGGAAGAAGAAGAACGGTGTCGGATGTTGTTTCTTTCGACATGAAATGGCAGGAAATGAAGCTTAACACGAAATATGTTAGTTAACCTGCAAGCAGCATGCGAGATTATTCCAAAAAGACAAGGATTCTGTAGGGTTATTGAGCTGGTATATAATTCAAGGAGAATATCAGACCTATGGAATAGGTAGTATAGGCCTAAAGCAGGAAGACGAGTGATATGGTTGAAGGGAAAATAATTGACGGAGTGGCCCATGTGAATGTTGCAATGGACACTTGGTCGATCCTACTCCAGGAAAACAATTTGCGCTGCCCTGTTTTGTTGTTTGCTGCCAATGAGCAGAAAATAGTTGTTTTTGCAGGAGTTGAAAAAATACACTTACCTCCAATCAACTCGTAATAAATTTATTCCTAAGGCACAAACGATCAGTTATATTTATGCTACATGTTACACGTCATGTTGCCTGAGCCTTCGCGATGAAAACATTTGCGCTGC